>JAHSPW020000002.1:22802002-23402002 GCA_019985065.2 Arctostaphylos glauca | reverse complement strand
AAGGTCCACCAAGCTTTGAATGGCCTGAAAGAACCAAAAGCAAATATCAGCAAAAGTGCAATTGAGATAAAAGATGTAGAAAAGTATTCGATGCATCACTACTTAGAGATAAGGCGCTGCAGGTAGCTTGGTCATGCACACCCTTTATGTCACTTGGTAGCGCTTCAACATAATTTGACTAGGCAATAGATCGTAATAGTGCAGCCGTAACTTTAGGATGTGGATGCTCAATGATAGAAGCACATATCATCTCATGTAGATATTGAGGGACTAGGGTAGGGTAGAATTACTAGATTGGGCATCTACCTGAGAAGGGGCGACATCAGTTGGCTCTGTCAAAGTCTGTTCAACCGATGTTTGTTCCTCCACTTGACCCCTGTTCTATTGAACTTGCAGTGTTGGAGCATGGATCCCTTGACAGTGCTTGCACCGACAAAAAAGTTTTTGTTGTCTTGGACGAAAAAGAAGAAGAAAGTACAACCCTTAAGTTCTTCGGTGCCTTCTCCACTCCCTCTTGAATTCTTAGCATTTTCATTATTATACTATTTCTCAGTACTTAACAAAATCAAACTTCGTTTTTAGGATTTATAATAAATTTAATTGAAGTTGTGATAATCAATTTCACATGTCCCTTAAGATTGATACTCGACTCGCTGCTATACATTTGAATAAATAAAAAGTACGAGTAATTTTAATAATCAAATTTAGACGGTAATGCAATGACACATTTTTTATCCATCACACCATCACTGACTTTTCTTATCCCTTATCAATCCCTTCCTCCCCGTCACCCTTGTTGATGTAAAGACCTTCTCCTCCTGTCATTTTCCTTAATTCGCTCACACCCACATCAGAATAAAAAAAAGTACGAGTAGTTTTAATAATCAAATTTAATACAGTAACGCAACGACACGTTTTTGCTCTATCACACCCACATTGACTTCTCTTTATCCCTCATCAATCCCTTCCTTCCCCCTCGCCCTTGTTGCTGCAAAGACCTTTACCTCCCTGTTACTTTCCTTAATTACCTCACACCCACATCTTCTCTCCCTCTTCCCTTTTATGAATATCACTCCAATTCTCCTCTTTTTTCCCACCACGAACTTGAGCAGCGAGAGGGAGAGAGAGGGAGAGAGAATCATTTGGTGAATTTCAACTAAACAAGAGAACCCTACTTCTCATAAAATCAAGTTCAATCTTACTTCAAATCGAGTTAAGCAAACGTTCCCAAACCTCTTATTTGATATCTATGATTAACCCCATGAGCTTCACAAAGTTTCAATACGGAAAATTCAGTCATTTCTTGCGAAGAAGACGACCTTCTGCTGGTAGTGATTTAGCCTCTACCGTTACGACGAGCTTGTTTCTCATTAAGCTTTTAGCTTCTACCAGTAGAACTTTGTTCTTCTACTGTTACAAACCACTACGGTCTTCATTTTGATATTGCATCTACTAGTAGAATCTTTTTCATCAATGGTACAACTTAAAACTATTTTATTGAATATGAACTTCTACCGATATAACTACTGTCCTCTACTAGTACAACATGAAACTGTTTGATTTGGAATTCTGCGACTTCTATTGGTAGTACTATTTCTTCTACCAATACCACTTGAATCTTTTTTTAAGAAATGTTGACTCTTCAGTAGATCTTTATGAATACATCTTATGGGCTCTATACTAACGTTAATTGTGCTACATTTTTCGTGACTATTGGTGAACACCGTTGACAAAAACTAAATATTCGTAAACAAACCATTGAACAAATATCTTTTACCATATAACCTTGTAACTAACCTACACCGAATTAAAATAGTACCGATGTTGCTTTTACGATTATTTACATACTTGGTCTCCAACATATCATTATTAGATTATTATTCAATTGGTTTGTCAACCACTTGTACTTGAAAATTAGTGGATTGTTATCGGACTTTGAGTCCCTTGTACATTTTTGAACGAAATGCATGATAACATAGTCTTAGGAGTCTTGAACCTTGTTGATCACTTGATGTCTTGAGTCGAATTGAGTCTTGAATCATGTCATGTCTTAAACTGAGTTATGCCTTGAGCTAAGTTATGTTCTCGAGTCTTGTCATGTCCTCTTTTATTAAGTCTAGTTGTAGTCATGGAAAGCTTACGATGTATTTTGGTGTTCAGATACGGCGAACGAAAAACATAACGATTGAAAACATGGCGAACGAAAATCAACGATTGGGAACGTAGTGATCGACAAAAGAATGCTTTGGATCATAACAAACGGGAACATCATGAGTATGGGAGATAACGGTTTTGTGGACTTATCATGATGTGGTAATTTACACGTTCAATTAATGTTTCAATCACGTGGTAATAAGCCCGCTCAATTGATGATCAATGACGTGGTACTTGAACACGGTCAAAACATTATAAGTTGGATATATTGATTCATTGGTTAACAACATTGGCTTGGCATTAGACTTATGGATTTAATATTATGACACGACTTAATATCCTGATCTCATTTTTTTCCCGCGCTTATGTGCAACTTTCAATAAATTATGCATCATCCATAAGTGTCATATACATGAATTGGAGTATAAAGGTAGAATTGTTTCTTGAGCTTCATAACTCATGGTGTTGCTTTATGTCCCTAGAATTTCTTGCAAGGTATTAAAGATGGGAGTGAAGACCGGGGTATCCAGCCGAGAATAATGCCATGGACAAGGACTTTATCGAGCTTTGATTTGCCTAGCGTAGATGTTGTGATGAAGAACATCATGGGTTTGGTGGCTTAACATGCTACTAAATGAAGAAACTGGCTTCTCTTCATTCCAAAGGCCGTGAAATAGGTTGCGGACCCCCATTATAGTGAGCCCACCGTGTAACTTGCAATAAATGTGACATATCTCCCATGTTTCGGACCGGACCTCAAGTAAACTGGACAAACCAAGCCCCTAAATGTAATTCACGCATAGAATAAATGATTTTAAAGAAAACAAGCCTCTATCACACAACATTGCCATCAATTTAAATAGGTGAATAAAAATCTGAAAGCTAATACATATGTAAAAGCTGAACCCAAGACAATAATGATACAAACAAATACAACATGTTGACAAATTGTTATAGGGTTTTACACAGACGGTAGGTGAAAGAAAACAAATGTGCCCTCTGACTATCCGAGGACAGACCATAAACGAGATTGTAACTGTGAGTCTGTGACTACTGACATATACTACTCATATTACACGGGGCTCATCCAGTTACAGATGTCTTGGCTGCAAGATGGGTGAGAGCCCGCCTGTGGTAAGTGGTACGAAGCTTCTTGTACTTTTGCATGAAAACTCCTAGTTCAATCTCCCCATCAAGAAGCTGCCTGTGCAACGTCTCCGATTCCTCCTCTGTCTTGTTCATCGCCTCTGTAAGCACCAAAAACGTTTTTAAGATTACTCACACAACCGAAATCTCAACTACCAGCAAGAGTACATCTAACAACCACCAATGTCTGTCTGGGACAGATAAAATGGGTACAGACCTAACCTTTGGCATTAAATGCCGACTGGTTGTTCTTACTCGAACTTAAGAGGTAAACTGGGTTCTGACCTTTGGCATTAAATGCACAAAATAGAAGTTCTCAAACTTGAACCCACGACCTAGAGGCTAGTAGGCTGAGTTTCTGACCAGTAAACCAAGCGGTCACCCCAAAAGTCTCTGAATAACGGTAATCAAAATTTTACCTTGAAGCCTATGGAGAAGGGATGCTGGGGAGTAAAATTTAAGGATCTCTTCTTTTTTCCTCTCCAGCTCGTGTAGCTTCTCTTGAGCAGCAGCCAATTCAGTTGTCCGAATAATTCTGCACTGCAGAACAAAAAACAGTGCATAAGAAACATTTACAATACATATTCTAATGTTAGCTTCAGAGTCAAAACTAACTTAACAAGGCTAAATAATTTCACCTGATTCCGTAGTTCCATTATGCGTGGCTCTTTCTCCAAATTTTCCCCTACATAAAGAGATTATTATAATGTCTCCTACTATGGTCTAACAGCATATATAAATGTCTCTGTCTCTATTCAAATTTGTATGTATGCCATAGAAATGGTATAACTTGGTGAATAGAAGGACTCACTAGCAAGCTGCAATGTTTCCTTCCGAAGTTCGTCTCTCAGCTGATTTTTGTGACACAAAAAATAGGGAAGGTTAGAAAGCTTGGAGATGAGAGCGGGGGAACAAATAATTTTATTTCTTGTTGCTGAAACGAAAATTCTAATCTATGGATTGAGGCCACCTAAATGGCACACATTCAATTCAAAGCACATGCAGGTTGCAAAAAATAGCAAAGCAAACAAAAGCAAGCATTTTTTTTATGTTGCCCAAAACAAGAAAGCAAGGTGCAAGACATTGTGGAAGCATAGAAACCAAAATCAACTTACATTGTTTTGAATTTTAACCTGGTCAAGTGAAAGTAAGAATTGGTTGTATGCATCTTTGTCTGACAAAAGCTTCCGTAACTCATCAATGCTTCATCAATAGAGAAGAAAGAAATGGTCAGAAAGCACAAAAATGCAAAGTAACAAGGCTAAGACCTTGTTTCCATTATTACGCCCCAGAGCAATTGGGACCAAAGTATGTGAAAGACGAAAGCGGGTTGTTTGTGAGAGAGGAATTACGCTTACTTCTATTTTATTGCTACAAATGAACAAGATTAGGTCTACCTATTTTTATGTCCTGAATGACAATTCCCTACTCAGTCTTGATCAATTGTATTACTACCCAGCATGTACAATATATGTATTTATGACCTCCCAGAAGCTCCATTCTTCCAAACCACTAGCATGCTGCCATACAAATTATTATGCTTATGACCATTACACATCTATCATTACAGTCACAAACTCTAAGCATCTGCATGACATATTCTCACATACTGTGGTACTCCAAAAGGAGTCCAAACTAAAGTTAAGTATTCTATCAAATATTGTCTTTTGACATTTTTCTTTCCAAAGATAACAAGAATGACACGATATGCTAATGTTACCATTATAGAGAAGCATGCATATTCCGTCCACATGAAACAAAATTCAATCACACCTGAGGACAATTTTTGAAAAATTCAGTGCTCTGCATGCCATTTCTGTGCCAAAGCTTGAAATAGCCACCCCCATAAGCCAAGGCCAGAAATAAAGCTCCAAAATAGAGATCAACTAAAGAGCTAATATCTCCTAAGCAACATTATGTTCAACATCCAGCACTTAACTAAATGATCATTGGAGCATCAAGTCATGGTCCACCACTGTTCTCAATGGGACTTTTCTTCCAGGCGAAAGGAAAACAGAAAACACGTGTTTTTTGCTGGGCTTAATGTATTTACTATGCATGGCATCTGGTTCCAACATGCCGTCCTAAAATTTACTAACTGATCCCACTAGCACGGCTACATGAGATGACACACTAAAATTTGACCACCACGAAAAAGGGGAAAATATATATTAGAGGCAAGGAAACCAAAATGGTACATAAAATCGTTAATTTTAAGCTTGCCCCCTGTAAATCACCAACTTACAAAAGGCAACCAATCATGAAGAAAGAATACTAAGCAATGTTATTAAGATAACTTAGTAGGATTCAAACACCATGAGACTTACCTCTTATCCTTCAACAGCACAATAATGCCAGCAGCCTCTGCAGGTGAAACATGAGATGGTGACTGTGGCCGATCTGCAGGTGCAGGCCTCTGCAGACTGAAGCTACTGGAAGAGGTACTACTAGGTGTAGAAGGATGGGAAGAGCTTGGAGAGCTAACTACAGAAGGGGGATACCATGAATTTGTAGGAATCCCCGGTGAATGTGGCTGAGCTTCCTGCTCTTGAGAACCCCTATGTACAATACAATTAGCTTTAAAATATAATACTTAGTTTATAACAGTAAATTAAGACTCATTATTCTGCTTGCAAATCCTAGAAGAAATGCAATTCAAAGAGACTGTATAAGAACTTCAACAGTAATCATATATCCCACGTACAAAATATGTTAAAAGTAGAATACTCAAGTGTTCTGAGCATGCAACCCGCTCCAATCCAAAGTAACAGAAAAGCATCAATAGTATACCGAAAGTTCAAAGAGAAGTCAACAAACTGCAGAAATTCCAAAGCTTATGCAATCCAAATTTTTACCTAACAAAGACAATGAAACACGTCTAGCTTGACTCTAGCAAAAGCTAAAACCTGAAACGGCATTGATCTTAAAACAGGG
Source organism: Arctostaphylos glauca (assembly GCA_019985065.2). Lineage (NCBI taxonomy): Eukaryota > Viridiplantae > Streptophyta > Magnoliopsida > Ericales > Ericaceae > Arctostaphylos > Arctostaphylos glauca. Next base: position 23,395,768 of record JAHSPW020000002.1, on the reverse strand, counting down.
AAAAAATTGTTATTTCCCGTGGGAAGTGGAATTAGGTAAGGATTAGATCAACAGAAAGGGGAACTTTCTAAGCGACACCTCCCCCACCCATCTCGTAGTGTCCTCATGGTCTTCCTAGCAGCGCTTTAGTTTGCTTTTGTACCATCCTCATATCTCCTCAATTTCTAATACTCAAAGCAACCCCTCTGTGACGAATGTAGGATTGAATCGTGCAGTTACTCTCACTGCTGCAAGACCAAGCAGCAAATAGTAGTTTGTCCACTGCCATTGTCAATCTCTGCATAAAAATACAATCCTCTTCATATTCTCCATTCAGAGCCTTCCGCTAAATTCTCTACATAATTCACTGTACTCTAAGCTCTAATGGCACCATGAAATCCCAACAAGTTTCTTCTATGTTACACAGATTTGGGTGCAGATATGGGACATAGGTGTATATCTAAGGGTTTGGGCAGCTCAAAGTCCAAATATTGACGATGTACGGATGCATATCCAAGTTTGGACACTGATACAGGGTACATGCATAATAACCTAATTTTCATACTAATTTTTTTACTTATACTAGAAAAAAAAGAGTTGAACAGGACAACAAAGCTGTAAAAAATTCATGACAAGTAATATAAAAGCGAAAAGCTACAACACCCCAGATCTACTAAAGAAAGTTACATGGACTTACGAATGTCGCAGATCCTACAACACAGATTTACTAAGACATTAGTGACATGAACAAAGCATAAGGTCATAGATCTTTTAAGGTACAAGACTTGTGAAAGTTCCGTTCTGTCTCATCTATAAGTTGGGTCTCTCCCTTCTTGTTAATTCCAGGTTTGATAATTGTGCTTGATAATAGTATAAACTATCCAATGCATATCCCGCACCACTGTCGTTTTAACAGCAGTGCATTGCAAAAGAAAAAAAAGGCAGATCCATATACAAGAGATTCTTCTCTACCCTCTCTTTTCTTCAACTAATGAGCACCACTTTGCAGTCCAACTTGTTTTAATTGAGGCATCTCGTCTATCATCAAATTGTGTCATGTATTTATCCAACTGTGGCCATATCTTCTAGGGCCCGTTCTCTACTGGCATTTGTCCAACTCTTCAGGCAATAACCAGAGGGAAAAAAATTCAACATGAACACAAACGCGAGTGCAGAACAGACAAAATGCCTGAATTACAACTGCCACGATCAGACAACAGGTACCAGAAGCTAAAGAAAAACCTATCTCAACACAATTCAAAAAATCTATCCATGGACGTTTAGATGAAATCCGAGAACATCATGCGCAGAGTTGTACAACAAAACGTACAACCCCAATTTAGGTTTCTCAAAGGTCCAATTCAACTTTACGACTAATATATGAAGGAAAATCCTAAAACAGAAGAAAACGTACAACCCCAATTTAGGTTTCTCAAAGGTCCAATTCAACTTTACGACTAATATATGAAGGAAAATCCTAAAACAGAAGAGGATTAAATCCAATGAACAGAAAAATTACCAGAAAGACTTGAACATGACGATGATGGTCGATTCAATTGATCCGGCGGAAATCAATAACTAATCAGCGAATCGAAACCACGGACTTGATACGGGCTATCTCCCTCTCCCTGTCTCTCTCTCCCTCTCTAGATACTAGTATTTTGTGTGCCTTCGGTATGAGTCTGTTTGTGTGCAAAAACCAAACATATGTCACACGCTTAATAACACGTGGCATATTTCTATTGGTCAAACACCCGTGTGAATGTCGCGTATAGAAACGCCCAAGGCAACGACCGGAAATTGCATACGGGTATTTCCTTTCCTCATCAACGTGTGGAAGCAGATTTCTTATTGAATTAGAACTTAACATTAAACATAAAAATCGTATTGAGACAAAGAGAATACACGTAAAAAAAAGATTTAATTCTTTTTCCTATTTTCCTTCCCCTAGTTTTATGACAATATTGAGGGTTTTATGGAGAATTTTGGTGATTTGGAATTAAATTGGAGATTAAATAAACATGAGGTGTTATAGTGTAAATATTTATATTTTGTCCCCTTCAACTATCATATTTTTTTCACCTTACTTCCTTGATTGTTTTTGGACTACAAGTTATCCTTTTCAACTATAGAAAGGTTGACATAATAGTCATTCTGTTAGTTTTTCGTTCAACATTTAATGGTAAATATCATGTATTGTGTATATGTGTTCTTAAAAATATTTATTTTGACTTGAATACCTTTCACACACACATGTGTGCGTGCGCACACATATGTATGCATGCACTATAAAACATAGTGTTATGCATATTTTGGGAAGTCACTGAAAAACTTTATGATTCATTTTTTTAATAAATTTTTTAATTGTGATGATGCCGGAAAATGGATGCCGGTGATCCGGTCAGCCGCTAGCTCATGGGGGCTTCTACAAACAAGTTCAATGACCGGGGTGTTGGTTCGGCCGTAAACTCTCCAACGATCAAGTTAGAATCATTAAATGAGATATCGAAAACTATATTCAAATAGTCTTTGTATCATTGTTTACCTTAATCCCTTACTCGAGGTGGACTTTGAGGCTTCATGAATGAGGGGAATTTGGGGCGGCTTGTCCGCCACAATCAATGCCCCTATTCCTTTTTCTGGATGACCGCCATTTGACTGCAGGCTCAGTCTTCAAAATACTGAGCAATCGAGGTTGCACTCTTTGGGATCACTCTAGTTTTGGAGTGAGGCGGGCATGTCATGCCCCTCCTGCTCTGCACATGCCACTCTACTTGGAACAAGTCTGGCAACCAACTGACTGACTTGGGGAGAGCCTTCTCAGCTCCGTCGGTCGGTTGCGTTTGAGTTTGGGTTCTTCCTCAAGAAGATGGCGTATATCAATCGTCGACCGATTGTGAGTCCAAATTGGGCTCGTCAAATTGTAACATACTTTTATAGTCATTATTTACAATAACTTTTTCATTGAGATATATTTTAAAATTTTAAAATAATTAAAATTTAAAATAATGCAAATTAAATAAAAGAATAATTAATATTAACTAACTTAATCCACACACACCATGTGATTTTAGAATATATGGAGCTTGTGGGGTTGCTTTGGTATTTTGCTTCCTAGAAAATCGAAGGGCAATATCGACTTTACCTAACTTTTGGTAATGGTGCAGGGGGTTCTAGCACTTTTAGTAGCTGAAAGGGTAACTTCTAGCTAAAAAATAATTAAGGGGTAAAGTGAAAAATAGTGATAGCTAGGTGAAGAGGGCAAAGTGAATAACCCTTCTTTTCGTCGTTATATAATTAGTCGAAAACCTTATTTTTTTTACACAAAAATCCTATAAGCATAAACGGCCATTGTGCACGCTTGAGGTTTTTAGGTGTCAGGAGTAGAACGAGTGCCCCTAGCCTATGATTCTTGAAGAACATGAAAGAAAGGTTGATCCCGAATTGAGAGCTCCGAGTTAAACCTATGATCGATCTGTTAGGAGAAAAATCAAAGGTTTCTTGAAGCTAGGGTTTCGTTGAAATCATCGGATCAAGATAGGATTTTATATTAATGTCGGTCTAATGTTGTTTAAATCCTTGTTTCGATCATTGTTACATATTTTGACGTGCATATATTAATTGACTCGTGATTTATGTCATTTTTTTGTTTAAAATCAAGCAATTTTTGATGTGTTTGATGGCCTAAAACTATTCTGTTTGTGTTCTGAAAAAAATCAAAATATTGCACAAATTGCTTGAGCGAACTCTTAAAATTTGGGTTGAAAATTAGACAGAAAGGTTGTTTTTGTCGCTCAAGCAACTCTTTGAAAAATTAAAAAATCGTATTTACACTTTTGTGCGTTTTTCATATATTATGTTAGGATGCTTCATGTTAACAACGTTTTTTCATATATTGTGTGTGGGTCTCAAACAGGTCGTGTGAATGTTCATATGATCATGGGCCAGTATCGTGATTAATCTGGATTAGTCTCTTCATGACGTCGTCGATCAAAGTCCGTAAAATTTATCGGTCTGTATGGGATGCTGTCGTTGAGAGTCCGTATAATATATCGGTCACTGTGTGATGCCATCAATGAAACTGTGTAAAATATACTGGTCTCCTTGTGACACAAGCGACGAAAGCCTGTGAAATAAGACGAGAACAAAATGTGGTTTCCTTTCTATCAAAAAAAAAAAAATGTGGTTTCCTGTATAGGTTGCATTGGTCACCAATTGTGACAAGACTCATAGAATGCATGTGATTTTCGCTTGTATAGTTGTTCACATCTTTGTGAAGTGTATACATTTATACTAACTAAAACCTATATGTTTTGATATGGAACAAGTTTTATAAGAATCCAAAATTTCTTATATTCAATTAAAAGAAAATTTCTAATTTTATTTCAATTTCAAAAAGCAAAATTTTATTTTCATGCACAAACTTAATTGGGATTGCATATTTTAAGTATTATATGATGGGTGCATGCATAATTGATTAGCCCAACCTCGATCTAACAATTGTCTTGAATCTTGATCCAAATCCAATTTGCACATTGTATATGAGCCCAATCAGCATTTTTAATCCATTAGGGTTTGCCCCAAACCCATCTTCATGCCTAATATCCATGCGAACCACCACACAAGATAATTCTTCATAGTCATCACTCTCACTTGCTCGATATATTAAACATGTGTTTGTATCTCACAAAATCTGCATAAATCTCTCATAAACTTCCATCAAGTTTATGATCTATTATCAAACCACTTGGCCCTTATCTCCTCCCCTTCAATGAATGAAATCCTTTGAATTTTTCGAATTTTTGTTGCCCTACAAGTTCTGAACTCATTCAATGGCAGCTATCAGGGATGGAGTCAGGAAAGGGCCAGTAAGGACGATTGCCCCTGCAAGGAAAAAAAAGTCTCTACCATTATATAGAAAAACATAAATTTTTTTATGAAGTATAAAGACTCGACCCTGCTAAATATTTTGATATACATTTTTTTTTATCTCGAATACATATTCGCTCCTATTTAGTGAAATTCTTAGCTCCGTCCTTGGCAACTATAGCCATTTTATTCTCCAAAATTCATCGCCATGTGCAAGCCTTGGTTACTCCATATATATATATATATATATATATATATATATATATATATATATATATATATATATATATATATATATATATATATATATATAGACAACTTCTAATAAGGATTCCTCATTTTGTTAAAATGTGAAACCTCTCATTTTCTGATCAAAATTTGATGATTTGAAATGTTCAATGCATTTAAAACATGTTATGAAGGGTACCCGCGAGAAATTGGCTAAAAAACATACCGGGAAGGGCTTGGATCAAATCATTCCCAGTATTTTTGAACCAATTTCTCACGAGGACCCTTAAAAACATGTTTTAAACACATTGAACAGTTTGAATCATTAAAATTTGATCATGAAATAGGAGGTCTATATTTTGACAAAATAAGAGATCCCTTATAGGAAGGAAACTATATATTTTATATATATATATATATATATATCTGTGTGTGTGTGTGAATTTCTCCTTAGTCTTTTGCACACACAATCTTGATATTAAAAATTGGTTGATAGTGAGAGAGAGCTTGAAAATCTTAGGGGAATTAAACTAGAGAGGGAAAGAAACCATTTCGGAGTTCCATCTGAGGTTCACTACAACAAATCAGGGTTTTCCCAGCGTTTTTAAAACGCAGGTAAAAGTCTTATAAACGCCGGGAAAACTTTTTCCGGCGTTTTTCCCGGCGTTTTGAAAAACGCTGGCGATGCCGCTGTCAGAAATACGAAATGGTGTTTCAAAAACGCCTGAAATACTTGCTGGCGTTTTTCCCAGCATTTAGTAAACGCCGTAAAATATTTTCAGTCCAAGCGCAGGCAACCCCTTTCCCCGGGTTTTGCAAACGCCAGGAATACTATTTTCTCCAAAAATTTAGCTAGTGCTCTTTTTTCAATTTCTCCAATGTGTAACCAACAATTTATCTCTAAATACAAGATCTATAATATAAAAACATCTCAAATCATTCACCAGAATTTCTCAATTTGCCAAATATGTTCGGGGATATATAATATCACGAGGCAGTCAAACATAAATCGTATAATATAACATCTCCACTTCAATACATCAACTCAAACGTTTTTCAAAATTCATAAACATCAAGTATTTCTACCAAAATCAAGCCAAATAAAAAACCATAATAGATAAACATAAAATACTACGTCAATGAGCAACTAATTGCTACTGCGATCTTCAAAGTGAATGAACCTGAAATCAAACAACAAAACCAAATTTAGAGTACGCCACGTGTTAAGAAGTTCAAAAGGTCTAAAGATTTATGCATATATACAATTACCAGCTTGTATTATCGAGCTCAATTTGAATTTTTTTGCAATCTTCTTTTTTTCTTTTGGATTGACTGAATTGAAAACCAAGATTATACAAGCCAAACCCAATATAGCTTCTAAAAGAGAACCAAAGCCAGGGACAAAAGTTAACCAAAGTGCAGCCAAAACCATCACCACCAATGATGGTATGAATGAATAAAATCATTGTTGAACCAAGTACAATAACCATAGCTGCTACTTCCCCCAGATTTCCTGAAATTGCAAAATGGATCGTTTAGTCCCCTAGCGACAACTTGTTCAAATTATCATTTAGTAAATGTGAAATCATGATTCTTTTTACACATCGAGACATTATGCACTTTAAAAAAAACCATATAGGAAAGTGAGTACGTCACGAAATAACAGCTCTTTATGTCCCTCAATTGACAAATGCCATACCGATGAATAATTGCCCCATAGCACCAATGTCATCCTTAGATACCCATCTGCAGAAAAATTCAAGTAACTTCAATTCAGATTCAGACTATGTTCCAAGACTACACAAAAACTCCTCAATAAAACCAAAAAACAAATTTCAAAATAAAATTCGACTTGTATAATTCCAAATCAACCAAATCCAAAACAACACATGTATACATAGACAGATATGTAGAAATTATGGGATAAAAATTACAAAAAGCATCCAGAACATAAAGGGCAAGGCAGGATGCATTTGTCTCTTCAGCTCAAAATTATGGTTTTAAACCTCCTCTACAATTAAAGCTCTTTCCAGAGCACTCCTCAAAACCTTCTCCACTTAAAGAAGAGATGTTTCTTTAGACTTAGTGAGTCATTCCATGGCCTTTTTATCTTCTTGCAGTACAACAATTTGTTAAAGCCAAAGGAAACAACAGAGATGTGGATAGACAAGACAAATGGAAAAGAAAGAATAGCATAAGCAACTAACTATGTTGTTCATCATTGGGGAGAAAATTTTCAAATGTTCCATTATGTTACCTCATTTTTGTACATCTTGATCTCAGCCTCAAGAGAAGCAATGCTTCTTTTTTCTCATTTATTAGTTTCTTGATTTCAAGATTCTGCATTTATGAGATTTTAGCTAGAGCATATAAAACCTACAGGTTAAGCCACACCGCTTTGTAATTTCTAAAGTAAATCAAGTAGAACAATGATGACATACCTTCTGATCAAGAAGTTTTTAGCGAACCTCAGCTTTTCATCCAATTTATGGAATTCATTCGTAAGCTGGCAAAACACTTCCATCGGTTACTAGAATACTATGGAGGCATACAAAGGTTACCACAAGATTCCTTATATTTTGTTAACAAGCGTAGCAAAAATATGTTAAAAACATTTACTGATATGCATCATGTTATATATATTGTATGCTTAAATTTCTTTTGATACCTGTTCTATAGCTTTATCCTTGAGGACTTCAGTTGCTCTTAATCCTTTGATTTCATTATGAGCTGCTCCCAACTCTCTATCCTCCTCTGGAATACGAGTTTAAATTATTTGGTTAGATGTTGAGCTAGTCAAAAAATGCTTCTCATATTTGAGTTATGGTTCAGAACACAAAGAAGCTTATACCTTATTCCAATTTAGTTTATTCGGGTTAATCAAGAAACATATGTACTCCATACAAAAAAGAGAAGAATTATATTTTCCCACTTAAATTTGGCCCTACCTATGGAATTGTAAAATTATATTCACCCGAACTTTAGGCAACAAATTCGAAATGCCGTTTTCCACACTTGTCAAGTGCGCTTCATCTTAGGTTTTTAATTTTTCTTTTTTAACATTAGGTTCCTTTCATTTTTTTATTAGCTAAATAAAGTTATACTATCACCTAGAAAAAAATTGCATCGCAATGGTAGCACATTCAAACTAGGTTGGCGTCTACTCCATAGCTAATCTTATGCTCTCCAACCCAAAAAGAAAAAAGAACCAGATAGTTGGCATCTGTACCAACTTAACGAAAACAACAGGTATTTCTCAAGTACTTTCAACTCAGAAAAAAAAATATCAAACATAGGAGAGACTAAAGAGCAAACTCCTAAACCTTAAATCTTGACCACCAAGTCGACCTCTTAGTGTTCTCAAACCAACTAACTAAGATGATCAATTTCACCGTCTACGAGCAAGAAACTAAATTTCCCTATGTGAATTGACCTAAGACTGAATTGATGAGACACACATTATATGGGAGCTGAACCTCATAAAGGTTTTTGAGTTCCCTTGTTGCTACTTGGACTTAATATGTTTTCCTTGTCTTTTTTGTCGGCAAAAGAATGATTTTTTTAATGGATCAACAAAGTTACAAAATAATTGAAGGAATCCAGGTAAAATTGACATTACTACAGCAATTACCACATCTCAACTATGTTGACATCCGACTCCTTACTATCGCGTGTCTCCCAAAGCGACCTAATCTTGACAATTAAGGAGAAAACAAAACTGATACAGAAAACTATTACATCCATCAAACTGAAATCGATTAATTACACTTTGATTCCTTCACCATATTCTGTCCCTACCTCCATTTGTTAACTTTTTTTTATGTCTTCAATCAGGAAAATTAGAAGGAAATTAACAAGAACACAAGTGGTAATCGTAATTTGGAAGGGAAAGAGAGGAAAAGTAGCAGCAGCAGCAGTAGTAGTAGAGTTAGGCAATATGTTCGGTCTAAAACGCCGAGACTCCGTTGGACTCCTGATCTCCATCTCGCTTATGAAGGACACTCTGCTAAATGTTTTTAAGTTTGCTTTTCATTTTGGGTGGTAGTCTTATGTTTCCTTGTTTCTGTTGCAAGTTGTACTCTTTCTTGTTGCTGATGCCTTGTTTTTTGGGGCTTAACAAGCTATCCATTATCCTCAAGAAATAAGAACTCAGACCTGAGTGTTTTTGACGAGATCTGAAGTATTTTGGTTTTATTATTCCCTTTCTATCTACTACAGTACTACAATAGGGTAATGAGGATTTCATTTTTGGTTTAGATGTACGGGAGAGAGAGAGAGACCGAGAGAGATAGAGAGAACAGGAGCAAGAGATAGAGAACAAGAGAGAGAGAGACATACCTGAGTGATCATCAAGGGAGCAGTAGCAGCAGTAGACTGACGAGGGAGGAGCAGCAGCAATAGACCGAGGGAGGAGCAGCAGCAGTAGATCGAGGGAGAAGATCGATAGGGAAACAACAGCAGTTAGGGCTTGATTTCGGGGGGAAAGCTAGAGGGAAATAAGATAGGGAAGCGGGAACCAAATTGGGGGAAATAAGGGAGGAGAAAAAATAAGGGTATTCTTGACGTTTTTTAATAAACGCAGGGAAACAAATGCGGGGAAAAGTTGAATTTGTTGTAGTGTCAATCCATTCAAATCCTTCAATCTGAGGTGTAATCAAGCTCTATCAAGGTAAATGTTCCTCTCCCAACCTTAATTTGTGTTTTAAAATCTTCAATCGAGCTTCATGAAGCTCCATTTACACTAGAACTTAGCTGAATTCGGAGAAAACACCAATCATACTGGTTGCTAAAGATGTAAAGTAATTTTTGAAAGATGTAAAGTAACTTATTTTCTATTCTATTTTTTCATGATTGAAAGAAAATGTAAACGCTAAACTCTCATAATATATTTTGGTATATGTAACATGTCGAGAGTTGTCCATTTTGATCTAACAGTACTTTTAAACTCAACTTTTGATGTTATCCCTCGAATGAAATAATTTGGGATATTAAGTTTATTATTGAGTATTGTGATGTTTTATTTATAATAGATCACAATAATAATATGTTGATACGTTTCACCAACTTCCCTTGTTAGTTTTTGACTTTGGTCTGTTTCTCATTTCGTTTCTGTTGATCTTTTCTAAAATGAATTTTGTTCACCTTAGGATGAAAATTACCCTCTTTTTATTGATTGAGATGGTTATATCCTTATCAACAAGTATTTTGTAGAGGCGAGGCCTATACCATTTCAACCAAGAGAGTGAGAGTGAGAATAATATTCACTTTTAAACAAGGATGTTTCTCTATACAGGATTTACTACTTACAGGACCACCTTGAAGCCATAAAACCAAGGGCCATGGATTGGAAGAATTATCAACTCTGTAAGAACTTTCATAATACCACCAAAATAAGTGGGCCTCTACATTAAGAATGAAGAACTGTCAATAAAAAAAATCCAGAAATATTGCCACCCACCAACAACAAGAAGAACAAGAACAACTGATAAAAATCAACAACGTGAATAATACTTTAAAATATTAATGTTTTCGACGTACTAGGTCGAACTTCAACATATCCCCATTGTTCTAAACCATTTGCAGTCCCTGCAGTGGTTTGAAATTTTGCATCAACCAATAACTGAAAACTAGTATAGAGGAAAACAAAAACCGAAAGACTTTGCATCGATGCCATTTTGGGTTCCAAATGGAATGGTTCTGGGGGTCTTATATAGGAGAGATGTGACATATATATAAACTATCTCCTCAGCTTTTAAGTATATCGAAAATGATATTAATCTGCTTCTCTATGAGTTAGCCCAAGAACATACTCAAATCAAAAAATAAATAAAAAATAACTAGTGTTAATAAAAAAGCATGTTAAAACATGAGAACATATATAAATATATGTATATATACGCACATACATATATATGTATACTGTTTATATTAAAATGTACTATATAAATTAAGAGAACTAAACCAAACTAAATTCAGCCTTAATGATAAATGAAGATCCACACTGACAACGATATGGACTCCTAAGGCAATTAATAGTCAAAGAAAGGCAAGGATATGAACAAAACATAAAAGATTTGTCGTTAATAACAATAACAATGTCAACGACGTGAATGACGAAAAATATCTATGACATCTACAATGATTTTCCGTTCATATCATTCTACAATTGAAAACACATACACACACACACATCTAGAGTCCATTTGGCCTGTGGTTATTATTGGATTATTCACTGTTTAGTTTTTTGTCTTTATTTGATTTTTTTTTTCATTTTTTGTTTTTCATCAATTTTTTAATGATTGTTGGTTCGTCTCGACAAGAGCTTTCAGAAAAGTTATTAATCATCGGCTAAATTTGAAAAAAGTTCAGAAAAGACAAAAAATAAGCCAAAAACAGCGTCCGTGTTGGCTTATTTTCGTTTTTAGTGACTTTTTTTTTAACTTTTGGACATAATTTTATACTTTTTAGATTCCTTTCGTCGATATGAACCAATAATCCACGAAAAAATGACATAAAAATAACAAATACAAAAAAAATTTGAATAAAGACAAAAAATAAGCAAAAATTTTTTTTTGTCCAAATAGACCCCTAGTGTATCTATTATTTGCAATGCATATATATATATATCATTTTAACATTTAACATGCATGTAAAATATTTCTGTCATCTAATATCTAGATCAATAACAATATTTAACATGTCTAAAAAATCCAATTAAGTAACTTTTGAACCATTTGTGCAATATCCCATTTATAAGATTTATCGTGCATTTATAATTTGGAATAAATTCAGTCCACCTAAAACCCAAGTCCTTACCTGGTTAGCTTGGTCCGGCAAGGTAAAAATCGTGGAGCTTTTGCTAAGGTTGGGCATGCATTTTGGATATGCAAAGTGCTTTGTGTAATTCTGTGGTGTAGCAGGGGAGTCTGTAGATCATTTGTTCCTCCAATGCCACATAAGGTTTGAGAGCTTTAGGTTGAAATTATCAAGTGGTGGGACTTGTCATGGGTCTCAGTTGCAAACCTTTAGGGGAGACTGATGTGCATTGCGCCAAAACGACCAAACAGTTGAATGCTGATCAAACAATTTTTAGTGTTTTACGCGTCAAAACGATGTCATTCTGGCGTGCAGCACGGGTTATTGTGCATTACGCACAATAGCATCCCCAATCCCATTTGCTACAAGTATCCAGATCAACTAGCAGTGGAATTTCAACATCTTAGTTGATAGAAATCAAATTTGGAGGAGTGGTTTTGGATATTAGTAATTTATTGTATCTTTCTTATGTAATCGTTATCTGGGTTGCTCGTATTGGGCAACAATTTTTTTTTTGTAATTATATAAAAAAAATAGAAATTTATTGAGAAAAATTATTATTAATACTAAATGAACAACTAAAATAAGATCGGACTTGGACAATCCAAATATTGAGATCAACACTGGGAGTATGGTTTCCGAGGATGGCTTTTTGCCCGTTGCAGGGTTTGGGAGCTTGTTTTGCCTAGTATTCTTTTGGGTGGGTAGTTTGATTGACATCTCCCAACCAATTCTGACCCTTGGTCTCTTGGACCTAATGGCTTCCTGTGTATCTTTACCATCATCAATAATATCATTGTTTTTTGGCCATTTAAAAAAAAAGAAAGAAAAAGACACAAAAACATTAATAAAAAAAGATAATTAAGTTACAATGATTTTTCATAATATATATAAACATGATTTGTTAGTGATGTACGCCTGCCGTCAATATATAAATTATATGTAGAAGATAAATAATTACGAGATATATTAAGTCAATTGTATTATTCCAATTATCAAAATATATGATGCATAAATAATCACACCAAATCGATCAATGTCAACCGTTAATATTTTAATAAAAAAATAAACGCTAAACAAGAAAGGTAAGTTGCATCCACTTTTGTACTTACTTGTTTTCAAGATCATAAGTTAGTATCTACATTTGCCTTTCGTTATATAAAATGCATGAACGGAACAAAATAATAACAAGAAATATAAATCAAAAAAATTTCTTATGAAAACATAAAATGATTAAGAAAATAAAGTTGCCTAAGTGTGCAAAGTTAACCCAAGTCTAATTCTCATATCAACGTTTAAAGCTCGAGCAAGGAAAAAAGAATTGCAAAATACATGTAAGAGACGAAAAATTAACAAGATATATTAAAGAGTGAATATTTCTTTTGTAAAAAATAATAGTTATCAAAATCCAAGATATATAAGGAATTGTACAAAATTAATCAGTGTAGTTTTCATGGCCATTACGATTGTGCCACGTCGACAATGTTCACGTGGCAAACGATCGAAGGTTTAAAAGTTAATAGACAGGAAACGTAGCTTCGTGGCCGACGTCGTCGCGTACGTAGAGACGCAATCTTTCTCTCTCTCTCAAATGATCGGCCCTTAGTGAACCTCAGCCACCAAACGTGTTTTGGACCGTTGATTGGGTAAGAATAAGCAAAGTTGTTAATGAGGCTTGTGTTTTGCTGGTGAACTGTAATTTCAGGCTCTCTCTTTCTCTCTCTCTCTCTCTCTATCTACTCCATTTTCTTCTTCTGCGAATTCTCCATTATCCTTATAAGAACCCAAAACATTGTCCAACAACTATATTCACATTGCTTCATTTCCCATTTCAGAAGACTCGGTCTCATTAAAGCACAGTTTTACTCTCTCTCTCTCTCTCTCTCTCTCTCTCTCTCTCTCTCTCTCTCTCTCTACACAATGCTGATTCCACCATGGCTGGAACCACTGCTGAACACTGCTTTCTTCTCCGTGTGCCGGACCCACATTGACGCAGCCAGGAGCGAACGCAACATGTATTGCCTGGATTGCATTAATCATCGCCCATTCTGCTTCCACTGCCGCTCATCAAAACACAATGATCATCAAGTAATTCAGGTCCGTCCATACATATTTATATACCCTTTTATTGATTCTAGTTTTTGGATGAAGGAATTTGAATTTTTGGTAATGTTGCAGATAAGGCGATCATCTTATCATGATGTGGTGAGGGCAGCGGAGATTCAGAGGGTTTTGGACATAAGTGGTGTCCAAACCTATGTGATAAACGGTGCCAGGGTATTGTTTCTGAACGAGAGGCCTCAGCCTAAGAATGGGAAAGGAATTTCTATTCACATTTGTGAAGTATGTGGGAGATTCCTCTTGGACCCATTTCGCTTCTGTTCATTGGGGTGTAAGGTTAGCAATTTCCCCCCAATTATATATGTGCTCCAAATCTACCGAAACTAATCACAGTGTCCAGGATATTTTACCATGAATGTCGTATTATATTTCTTCAATGAATTTTCACAATAACTGCAATTTTTCTAATATTATTTTTTCTCTTAAACCCTTTTCTTCCTCGCTTGTTTACATACAATGTCAGTAGTTTGATCCTAATGGTCACGACCCATATTCCATACATCCTCGAGATCGATGACCAGCATTCACACATGACATACCATCACCATTAATTTCTAATTTAACATCATTGTTATCTATAACCCCCTATCCCTCCCCATCACTTATTCATCATCACAATTTCCATCCAAGTGTATATCCAACCATGACATGTTCATTTCCCATCATTCCCCCATCCCCATCTCCATTATTTTCATCGCATTACCCACCACACATGGCTATCATTAATTATCATGACCATCATCAAAAGGTAACTATTAATTAACTATCCTTTTTTTTTTTTTTTGGGATTCTATAAATTAGCTAGTAGGAATGAAGACAAATGGGGATGCAAGTTTTACACTAGAGGCCAAGAAGGATGCACTAGTGGGAATCAATGGTGAAGGGATGTCAACAAGGGTCATGTCATCTTCGTCGTCATCATCAAGAGAAGAAGAGAAATTGCGTGAAGGCTCACAAAAAGAAACATACACGCCAACACCACTGTCCCCACCTCCTAATTCTAAAGCAAGGAGAAGAAAAGGCATTCCTCATAGGGCACCTTTTTGTTCCTAATTAATTGCTCTCTAATAGAAAAACACCTAATACAACTCACATTGGTTAATTTGTTTATAGGGACCCTTCTTTTAAGGGTTCTCGCTTCAACCCACAGAGCAATTCTAGGTCAAGATTGGCCGAATTGAGCGGGAATCGAGTTGAAAATATTTTACAGACTAAAAATTGATTGCCACAAAGTCACAGAAAGTGCATGGGTGATCATAGCTTTTTAAAAGCAGATCTCATTAAATTTGAAAGTGCTTAGTAATCCGTACATTTTTTTGTGGCCAATTCTGTAATTGATTTGTATGTACGCATAATGATTGAAGCAGGTTTGAGAAGAAAAGGAAGTACAAACGAAACATACGTTATTGATGCTTTGCAAGGTCCACATGCAATTAAGAATCAAAAGGTCTTTGTGGTCTACGGTTAATAATTTTCATGGCCCAGCATGCACATGGGCACGTAACTAATCAACAGCTTTTTATTGTATAATGCTCATGGGAGAAATAAACAACTTTCTAAGCTCATTAGCTATTTTTTTGATAGTGTAATGTTGAAAAATATTATGAGTACTGGCCATATGTACAAATGGTTAAGTAATAATCCTTCATTCTCTCTTGGATCCACTTGTTTGTCTACTCTCTATCTATCTCTCTCCCTATGAGGAATTGTCGCTTAACCATTTGTAAACATGGTTAATACCCATAACAAAGTTTTGTGTAAGGAAGCTCTGTGTGTGTGCATGTGCATGTGTGTGTGTGTGAGAGAGAGAGAGATCAGAAAGAGAGAGAGAGAGTTTGTGTATGTTATCCGTACAGCCAAACAAGTAGGTATGTATATATAAGCGCAATATTTTTTCTATACAAAACAATAAAAAAATCATAGTTAAATCATGATTTGACATTAAATATGAGAGAAAAAAATTTGTTCGTCGATTTGGTATTAAATGTGAAATTATTAGTAGATAGTTTAAAAGTGAAGAAAATATGAAGGCCATTTTATATGATGACATGATTTTTGTTTTTTTGTCTCTTTTTTATAATAAAAAACGGGGGCTTAGCATGCTTAATATATAGTACTAGTTTATACCTATGACTACGACACTTCCAACAGCATAAATTTTATGTTAAGATTCAAATTCAGCCATTATTCGAACTATTAG
The DNA here is from genome assembly GCA_019985065.2 of Arctostaphylos glauca. Lineage (NCBI taxonomy): Eukaryota > Viridiplantae > Streptophyta > Magnoliopsida > Ericales > Ericaceae > Arctostaphylos > Arctostaphylos glauca. Next base: position 23,379,555 of record JAHSPW020000002.1, on the reverse strand, counting down.
CATGTTGCATAGTGTAAGACAAGAGTAATTGGTTGTATATTAGTAGTAGGGTAATTTGGTTATTAGTTTGCTACAAGAGGTTAAGTTGAGCTGATGAGCTAGTAGTTAAGCTGACATATTTTTCTCACCTTGAGTTAAAGATTACGGGTTAGAGACTAAGTTGACAGAGTTTTCTGATACTCTCTGTCTGTGTGTGTGAGAGAGAGAGAGAGAGAGATAATTGTGAGTCAGTGCGAATCATTGTCTGTTAGATAAGTTTCTTCATTTCAGTTAATAAAGAACATGATAGTCTTCTTCTTTGTTGTTCATCTTGATTTTCATTCAGTTGCTTTCTATTAAGTTGTAATTAATGGAAACACAAACTTTCACATGATGTCAAAGTTGCAAACACGCGTCATTATAGATGGACCTTGAGAAAGAAATTCTAAACTCTGTTTTGTATCGAAAGAGAAGGACATAATAGAGTATTAATGGCGAATGTAAGAAATTCATAAACAGAAACAAATTCTGTAACAATGCCTTCTTCTTTAGACTTTTTGATATCAAATTTTCATTCTTTGGTGATTATAAAGTTTGATTTGAAAAATTATTTGATGTGGAAAACTCAAATCCCAAAATGCTACAGGAGCAAATGGATATTTAGGTTATATTGAAGGAACAATGCTGTGTCCTATAGCAGAAATCTTAGATTCAACAGGTTTACTGAATTCTAATCCCAAATTCATGATTTGGAACTTAATCGACAACCAATTGTTGTCCTGTATTACATCGACATTATCTCCTTCTGCTTCATCTCGAATATTGAGAATAGATCATGTTGCACAACTATGGAAAAATTAGAGGGGTAATACAATTCTCTAACAAAATCACATCTTTATGATTTGAAACAACAGCTATACGATATATCAAAGAAAAGATCAATAGAGGAGTATATTGAAAATATTAGAGATTGTTGTCAAAAACTAACCGAATGACATTATGCGATAGAAGATGATGACCTAATATTTTACACATTACATGGGCTGTCATCAGATTATGATCAACTATAAACATCCATAAGAACCAGAGGAGATTCCTCAAGGTTTGATGGACTAGTGTCAATTCTTAATGCTGATGAAAGACATGTAGAGAAGAAAGAAGATAGTTTATCAATTGAAGGAAACAACTGTATTGATTGCTACAAAACAAAGTGAACTAACACCTCTTTATCAAACATGACTCAAGGATCTCAGTCGTCATATTTTCCTTCACAAACTCCTCCTTAAACGTATACATCATTCTTTCATACACAAAACATACCGTACTTTGTTGCAAAATAGTTTGGTACTCAGCAATTTGGTGGCTCTTTTGGTAAAGGAAAAGGATCACAGTTTGGAATTGTAGATAAAACAGGATGTCAGATTTGCGGAAAAACCAATCATATTGCAGCATATTGCCATCACAGACTCAATCTTCAATATCAAATGCCACAACATAAATGGAGAAATGGATTTCAGACTCAAATGAATGTGTTTCTGGGTCAAGTAAATATGCCTGGGTATAATGCTTCATCATCTAATATGCTAAGACCATAGATGTCAAGTTCGAGTATGTATCAGTACTCTCCTCCTAATATGTCAAGCAAAGTTATAAATCTCGTACCGTACCGCCCGGTACCGGGCGGTACGTACCGTACCGGTCCGAAAACGGGACAGAAAGGTAGGCGTTCCGCTCCGGTCAAGATTCCGGCAGTTCCGGCCAGTTCCGGCGGGTTCCGGCCGGTACCGGTGGTACCGCCGGTATCTCGGATCTCGGCCGAGGTAAGATTTTTTATTTATTTTTTAATTCTATGAGTCCTTTTTTAGTTTTATGAGTCATTTGGTAAAAAGCCCTAAACGGCTAAACCAAAAAACGTTCTTCCCCGCCTGCTGCCCTCTTCCGGCTGCTCCTCACCGCCTGCTCCTCACCGGCCGTTCTTCCCTCACCGCCTGTGTTTGTGTTGATTTTACGCCTGCTCCTCACCTCCTCACCGCCTGCAGTCGGTATGTTTCTGTTGATTTTCCGACCTCTCCACTGCTCTGCGTTTTATGTTGATTTCAATGGAGTAGATCCATGAAGCTCTTATTTTTGCTACTGTTTTTGCTACTGAGGCTCTTATTTTTGGTGCTGATTTCATTTTTTTGATTTCCGGCCGTTCTGATTTTTTTGCCATATGGTTTCCAGCCGTTCTGATTTCCGGCCGCTCTGCTCCTCATTTTTTTGCCATACGAAAAAAATGAACAGATCTAATTAATAAGCAGATCCCCTTTGGGTATAATAAGCAGATCCCCTTTGTGCAATCCCCTTAGGTGTTCTTAACCCCTTTGTGCAGATCCCCTTTTTTTTCCGGCCGTTCTTAATCTTCTTATCCCCTTTGTGTATAATATAAGCAGATCTAATTAATTTTTATCATTTGTGCAATCCCCTTGGGTGTTCTTAACCCCTTTGTGCAGATCCCCTTTTTTTTTCGGCCGTTCTTATCCCCTTTGTGTATAATATAAGCAGATCTAATTAATTTTTATCATTTTTTCCGGCCATATGTCAAATATATATTTTTAAAGAATATTTGTTTAAAAAATTGTATTATTTTTTAGCGATAAATCCGAAACGGTACTCCGGTACCTACCGGTACCGGTACGTACCGTACCGGTGGCAAAACCGGTACCCTTGCCGGTACGAGATTGATAACTTTGATGTCAAGGTCAAATCTTGCAACTTCTCGACCTCAAGCATATTTTACTACCTTCTCATATGGTACTCAACAAAATAATGTCTATTCACATATAGTACTCAGGTCATAGTATTCCTTCAAATTTCTCATGCTTTTCAAATTCTTTTTTAGTATAACATGCCTACTTCATATCCTACACTCTTTGCTATTCATCTTAGTCATAGTTTCCCACAGTTTCTCCATTGAGCTCACCTTATCTTGCATATTTTTCCATTCGAGTTAGTCCACAGGTTACACCATAGTCATCCCAGTCATTTCCAATGATATTCACAAGCTGTCACAACCTCAAGTTTGTAATAACTCTAAAAGTGTTATGGTAGGCAGTGACACTTCATTGCTAGTTTTTTCATGCTGGTATGGGCATACCATATACACCACATGTTGTTTTTCAATTAAATTATATTTTGCATACTTCTAACATCTTCGACAAACTTTTGTCTGTGTACTAATTTGCCAAAGATAACCAACGCAGTCTTATTTTTAATTCCAGTGATTGTTTTGTACATGACAAACTCACAAAACAAATCTTGCTTCAAGGCCCATGTCACAAGGGATTATATCTTGTTCAGACCCCTTTTAATCATTCATCTACAACTTTGTTGACTACTGGAAATGTATCTCTTGTGCATTACAAATTAGGCCATCCCAGTACATCATTGTTTTCAATTGATTGTAAAATAGTTTGGATTACATGTTGATAATTCTTTACATGTCAACTGTTTCATGTGTAACTCTACCAAAAGTTGTAGATTACCTTTTTGTTTGTCTTGTAGTACCACTTAAGCTCCATTTGAACTTCTTAACCTTGATGTATGGGGACCTACTCCCATCTCCTCTTTTCAAGGTTTTAGATACTACGTACTTGTCATTGATTACTTTACTAGATATTACTGGCTTTTCTCACAGTTTCATAAATCTGAGGTCAAAATCAAAATCTCACAGTTCAAGGCTTATGTTTCTACTCAATTTGGTTGTTTGATTAGGAATGTTCAAACTAGAGATGGCAACAAGTTTGTTAACAATTTTCTTACTCAATTCTACCTAGATACAGGTGATATCCATCAAACTATTTGTCCATGCACCTCACAGCAAAATGGTGGTGAAAAGAAAATATCGACATCTTATTGAGACTACTATTATATTACGTATTCATGTTACTCCTCTCATTATATTTTGGATGGAATCCCTTGTTACCTCTGTGTATTTAGGAAATCGCTTACCTCATTCCTCTATCAATTATCAAGTTCCATTTCTTCTATTGTTTAACAAAGTTCTTAATTACCAATTACTCAAGCCATTTGGATGCATGCTTTCCTTGGCTAAGGGCATATGCTCCTCATAAATTGGCTCCTCGATCTAAACCTTGTGTGTTTCTTGGGTATGCTCATAATGCAAAACATTTTAGGTGTTATGATCCCTCTATACAAAAAGTCTATATTTCTAGAGATGTGAGGTTTTTAGAAACTGTTTTTCCTAATTAATTGCCCTCTAATAGAAAAACACCTAATACAACTCACATTGGTTCATTTGTTTATAAGGGACCCTTCTTTTAAGGGTTCTCGCTTCAACCCACAGAGCAATTCTAGGTCAAGACTGGCCGAATTGAGCGGGAATCGAGTTGAAAATATTTTACAGACTAAAAATTGATCGCCACAAAGTCACAGAAAGTGCATTGGGTGATCATAGCTTTTTAAAAGCAGATCTCATTAAATTTGAAAGTGTTAGTAATCCGTACATTTTTTTGTGGCCAATTCTGTAATTGATTTGTATGTACGCATAATGATTGGAGCAGGTTTGAGGAGAAAACGAAGTACAAACGAAACATACGTTATTGATGCTTTCCAAGGTCCACATGCAATTAAGAATCAAATGGTCTCTGTGGTCTACGATTAATAATTTTCATGGCCCAGCATGCACATGGGCACGTAACTAATCAACAGCTTTTTATTGTATAATGCTCATGGGAGGAATAAACAACTTTCTAAGCTCATTAGCTATTTTTTTGATAGTGTAAAGCAGAAAAATATTATGAGTACTAACTATATGTACAAATGGTTAAGTGATAATCTTTCATTCTCTCTTGGACCCACTTGTTTATCTACTCTCTATCTCTCTCTCTTCCTATGAGGAATTGTCACTTAACTATTTGTACACATGATTAGTACTCATAACAAAGTTTTGTGTAACGCGTGTGTGTGAGTGTGAGAGAGTGAGAGAGAGAGAGACTAGAGTGTGTTTGTGTATGTTATCCGTACAGCCAAACAAGTAGGTATGTCTATATAAGCGCAATATTTGTACTATACAAAACAATAAAAAAATCATAGTTAAATCATGATTTGACATTAAATATGAGAGAAAAAAATTTGTTCGTCGATTTGATATTAGATGTGAAATTTTATTAAGAGATAGTTTAAAAGTGAAGAAAGTATGAAGGCCATTTTAATATGATGACATAATTTTTGTTTTTTTGTTTTTTATAATAAAAAACGAGGGCTTAGCATGCTTAATATATAGTACTAGTTTATTACCTATGACTATGACACTTCCAACAACATAAATTTTATGTTAAGATACAAATCCAGCCATTATTCGAGCTATTAGCATGTTGCATAGTATAAGACAAGTGTAATTGGTTGTGTATTAGTAGTAGGGTAATTTGGTTATTAGTTTGCTACAAGAGGTTAAGTTGAGCTAATGAGCTGGCAGTCAAGCTAACATATTTTCCTCAGCTTGAGTTAAAACTTATGGGTTAGAGACTAAGTTGACAGTTGACAGAGTTTTCTGATACTATGTGTGTGTGTGAGAGAGAGACAGAGAGAGAGAGAGGTAGTTGTGAGTCAGTGCAAATCATTGCGTGTTAGATAAGTTTCTTCATTTCGGTTAATAAAGAACATGATAGTCTTCTTCTTTGTTGTTCATCTTGATATTCATTCAATTGCTTTCTATTATATTATAATCAATGGAAACACAAACTTTCACATGATATCAAAGCTGCAAACACGCGTCATCATAGATCGACCTTGAGAGAGAAATTTTGAACTCCGTTTTGTATCGAAAGAGAAGGACAGAATAGAGTATTAATGGCGAATGTAAGAAATTCATAAACAGACACAAATTCTGTAACAATGCCTTCTTCTTTAGACTTTTTTATATCAAATTTTCATTCTTTGGTGAATATAAAGTTTGATTTGAAAAATTATTTGATGTGGAAAACTCAAATTCCAAAATGCTACAAGAGCAAATGGATATTTAGGTTATATTGGAGGTGTGTAATGGTTTCTCCATCTCTACCCACTTTAACCCCGTGTATCAGACCCACTGTCCTTGCCTTCTGGAATAGAATGTTAAGTGCTTCTGCCACTATGTTAAAAGGATTTTGAGATGCTTTCACTTACTCTCTGGTTTAAAGGTCAATTTCCACAAGTCTACCATCTACCCTATAGGAGTAAACGAAGAAAGAGGGAAGAGCTTAGCTTATTCTATGGGATGCAAATGGGATAGTCTACCAATAGAATATCTGGGAATGCCTCTAGGAGCCAATATCAGAAGAAAAGGAATGTGGTCTAAGGTGGTGAGCAGAACCAAGAGCAGACTGGCAGCCTGGAAACACAAAGCTCTAACTCAAGCAGGAAGGCTAACCTTGATTAAATCTACACTATCCCATCTACCTCTATACCTGATGTCTGTCTACAAAGCTCCAACGGTGGTGGTCAAAGCTCTGGAGAAGATTCAAAGAGATTTCTTTTGGGGAGATCAAGTAGACAAAAGGAAAGTTCACTACATCAAGTGGGAGGGTCTAACAAAAAGCAAAGAATATGGGGGTGTAGGAATCAAGAAGCTGGAAATTCACAACTTAGCCTTATTATTGAAATGGTAGTGGAGGTACAATGGGGAGCCAAATGCCCTATGGGTCAGAATAATAAGGAGAAAGTATGGGCTGGGACATAACAACTGGTTACCTTCGTATCCAAGGAACAATAATGCAGGTCAGGTTTCCCAAGTTTGGAAAAGCATCTGTGCATTAGGGACCCCCAACACAAACGAAGCATTTGCCAACCTTATTAACCAAGGATTCAAAATTCTTGTCAAATCGGGCAACCAAACCCTATTCTGGGAAAATCTATGGCTGGGAGAGTTGAGCCTGCTAGAACAATACCCAAGGCTATTTTCCATTTCTAATCAAAAGGAAACCAAGATAGCAAACATGGTCACAAATGGCACATGGGACTTACAATTCAGAAGACGTCTATTCGAGTGGGAAAAAGAATTGTTAGCAGAACTAACGGAAAGAATCAGAGCACATATACCGACAGGTTCAGACCAGGACTCCCTCTACTGGGCATGGAATCAGGGAGCCACTTTCACAGTGGCTTCATCATACACGAGATGGGAACAAACCACACATATTCAGAATTCATGTCTAAGAAACATATGGAAAGGTGTTAGTCCACCCAAGGCGGAATTATTCGCATGGAGGGCGGTTCAAAACGCAATAGGAGTAAAAACAAATCTACTTCAAAGAGGAATCATAACAGAAGTAAACGGCGATGTGATTTGTAGGTGGTGCAATTCAGAACAAGAAACTACGAATCACTTACTGATTCATTGCAATTATGCGTGGAAACTATAGAGCATCATCTACGGATGGTGGAAGCTAAAATGGTCCAACCCATTCTCAGTAGATCAAATCTTCCAGCAACGGGCAGGGATTCGCCTGAACAGGATTGGCAAAACACTGTGGACGGCAATGAAATATGCAACAATCTGGACAATCTGGTTAGCGCGCAACAACTATGTCTTCAATGGCATCAAACCGCCGGAAGAGGATCTGGGGGATTCCATCAAGTTCAGGGCAGCCGAATGGACCAGAGCCAAATTCAGCTCAAACCATTACACGGCTCAAGAAATGGTAAGATGTCTGGAAGGGGTTTGTTTTAGGTAAAGGAAAGGATATGCAACTATGGTAGCAAGGTGTATTTGATCTAATTACTTAGATTGGTTTCTAGCTAGGGATTCTAGAGTCTTCACTTCTGAATCCCGAATAATCAATGTACTCTAAATTTTGATTATCTATACAAAATGTTGGTTTCTAGCAAAAAAAAACAATGTTGTGTCCTATAGCAAAAATCTTAGATTTAACAATTTTACTGAATTCTAATCCCAAATTCATGATGTGAAACTTAATTGGCAACCAATTGTTGTCCTGTATTACATCGACATTATCTCCTTTTGCTTCATCTCAAGTATTGAGAATAGATCATGTTGCACAAGTATAGAAAAATTAGATGTGAAATACAATTCTCTAACAAGATCACATCTTCATGATTTGAAACAACAACTATACAATGTATCAAAGAAAAGATCAATATAGGAGTATATTGAAAATATTAGAGATTGTTGTCAAAAATTAACCACATGACATTATGCGATAGAAGATGATGACCTAATATTTTACACATTACATGGACTGTCATCAGAGTATGATCAACTATAAACATTCATAAGAACCAGAGGAGATTCCTTAAAGTTTGATGAACTAGTGTTAATTCTTAATGCTGAAGAAAGACAAGTAGAGAAGAAAGAAGATAGTTTATCAATTGAAGGAAACAATTGTAATGATTGCTACACAACAAAGTGAACTAACGCCTCTTTATCAAACATGACTCAAGGATCTCAGTCGTCATATTTTCCTTCACAAACTCCTCCTTAAACGTATACATCATTCTTTCATACACAAAACATACCGTACTTTGTTGCACAACAGTTTGGTACTCAGCAATTCGGTGGCTCTTTTGGTAAAGGAAGAGGACCACAGTTTGGAATTGTAGATAAAACAGGATGTCAAATTTGCGGGAAAACCAATCATACTGCAATATATTGTCATCATAGACTCAATCTTCAATATCAAATGCCAGAACAAAAATGGAGAAATGGATTTTAGACTCAAATGAATGTGTTTCTGGGTCAAGTACATATGCCTGGGTATAATGCTTCATCATCTAATATGCTAAGACCATGGATGTTAGGTTTGAGTATGTATCAGTACTCTCCTTCTAATATGTCAAGGTCAAATGTTGCAACTTCTCAATCTCAAGCATATTTTACTACCTTTCCATATGGTACTCAACAAAATAATGTATGTTCTCACATATAGTACTCAAGTCATAGTATTTCTTCAAAATTCTCATGCTCTTCAAATTCTTTTTTAGTATAACATGCCTACTTCATATCCTACATTTCTTGGCTATTCATCTCAGTCATATTTTTCCACAGTTTTTCCATTGAGCTCACCTTATCTTGCATATTTTTCCACTCCAGTTGGTCCACAGATTACACCACAGTCATCCCAATCATTTCCGATGATATTCACAACCTGTCACAACTTCAAGTTTGTAATAACTCTAAAGGTGTTATGGTAGGCAATGGCGCTTCATTACTAGTTTTTTCATGCTGGTATGGGCATACCACGTACACCACATGTTGTTTTTCAATTAAGTTATATTTTGCATGCTTCTAACATCTCCCACAACCTTTTGTCTGTGTATTAATTTGCTAAAGATAACCAATGCAATCTTATTTTTTATTCCAGTGATTGTTTTGTAAATGACAAACTCACAAAATAAATCCTGCTTCAAGGCCCATGTCACAAGAGATTATATTTCATTCAAACCCCTTCTAATCATTCATCTACAACTTTGTTGGCTACTGGAAATGTATCTCTCGTGCATTACAAATTAGGTCATCCCAATACATCATTGTTTCAGTCCATTGTAAAACAGTTTGGATTACTCGTTGATAATTTTTTACATGTCAACTGTTTCAGATGTAACTCTGCCAAAAGTTGTAGATTACCTTTTTGTTTGTCTTCTAGTACCACTTCAGTTCCATTTGAACTTCTTCACCTTGATGTATGGGGACCTGCTTCCATCTCCTCTTTTCAAGGTTTTAGATACTATGTACTTGTCATTGATTACTTTACTAGATATTACTGGCTTTTCTCACTGTTTCATAAATTTGAGGTCAAAATCAAAATCTCACAGTTCAAGGCTTATGTTTCTACTCAATTTGGTTGTTTGATTAGGAATGTTCAAACTAGAAATGGCAACAAATTTGTTAACAATTTTCGTACTCAATTGTACCTAGATATAGGTGATATCCATTAAATTAACTACTTGTCCACACACCTCACAGAAAAATGGTGGTGGAAAGAAAATATCAACATCTTATTGAGACTATCATTACATTACGTATTCATGTTACTTTTCCCATTATATTTTGGATGGAATCCCTTGTTACCTCTGTGTGTTTAGCAAATTGCTTACCTCATTTCTCTATCAATTATCAAGTTCTGTTTCTTCTATTGTTTAACAAAGTTCTCGATTACCAATTACTCAAGCCATTTGGATGTGCATGCTTTCCTTGGCTAAGGGCATATGCTCCTCATAAATTGGCTCCTCGATCTAAACCTTGTGTGTTTCTTGGGTATGCTCATAATGCAAAAAGTTTTAGGTGTTACGATCCCTATATACAAAAAGTATATGTTTTTAGAGATGTGACGTTTTTAGAAACTTTTGTTCCCTTTTAGTCTTTGGTCATCTCTTATGTTTTTTCTCAATCTCCTCGTCACTCTAATGTTACCATTTCTACTTCATTTTCTATTCCCTTTTCTAGTTTCTCTAATACTCCTGTTATCGTATCACCTCACTTGTTTTCTTTGCTTCCTTTTTCTTCCCCTTCTTCTTCTGCTCATCCTTCTTCCTTTCCTGTTTCATTACCCACATCTACTTCTTCTTCCCATTCTAATTCTAGTTCCTCATCTTCCATTGAGTCTATTTCTACATCTAGTATTATAGTTGTTGCCCCTATTATCACTCATGTTTCTGATACTTCTATTTCTTCTCCTTCTTTACCCGCTCTTGTTACTGATGTTATTGTTTCTTCTCATCCCTGATCACAAGATCCAAATCAAGTATTACCAAACAAAAACAACCCTTCTGTTTTCTTACTATTTTATCTAATGCCTCTGATGAAGTACCTTGTCTTGAACCCAAACATTTTAGTATCCATTAAGTATCTAGTTTGGCAAAGTAATGGGAGAGGAATTTGTTGCTTTTGTTCAACAACAAACATAAACCTTAGTTCCTTCTCCATCTCATGGATAAACTATCAGTGGCTTTACAAGATTAAAAAGCATATATTCTGATGGTTTCATACCAAGATATAAGGCAAGGCCAGTGGCTAATGGCAATCAAGAAACAAAGGGCATTAATTTTACCAACACTTTCAGCCTCGTTTGTGAAACAACCCACTATTGAACTAAATGTTCTGAGCCTAGTAGTTCATCACTGGCCACTTCGACAATTAGATGTGTTCAATGCTTTTTGCATGGTTTGCTTAATGAATGTTTTTATATGAAACAACCTCTTGGTTTTAAGAGTTTTTCTCATTCCAATTATATGTATGCAAGCTTAGCAAAACTCTCTACAAATTGCGTCAAGCTCCAAGAGCATGGTATTCCACTCCTTTCCAATTTTTTCTTTAGCACAAGTTTGTTCAAAGCAAAGCAGATACTTTCTTGTTTATTCTTCATCAGGGGTCCACGACTATATTGATTTTAGTCTATCTTGACGATTTGATCCTTACTAGAAACAACTCTATTAAGCTTGATGAAGTTGTGCGCTTGCTCAGTAGTCAATTTTTCATGAAGGATCTTGGTGAACTTCATTACCTTTTGGGTACTGAGGTCAAGCCTACATCATCTAGTTTGTTTCTTGTCAAGGCCGATATGATAGACTGTAAACCAAGTCTATCACCTTCATTCATTAAGCTTTCTATTCCAAGCTTTTGTTTGAGGACGTTTCTCTATACAGGACCATTGTTGGCAGCCTTCAATACTTGACCCTTACAAAGCTAGAGCTATCTTATCTTGTAAATGTTGCCTGTCAACATATGCAACTCCTAAACATAGTCATTTTATAGCATTCAAATGGATTCTTCGCTACATTAAGGGTACTCTCAATCAAGGTTTGGCATTTTAATCAAGGTCTCTTCATCTTGAAGACTTTTCGAATGTCGATTGGGCTAGTGACAAAACTGATCGCGATCCACCATAGGGTTTGCTGTTTATTTTAGATCCAATCCTTTTTCTTGGTGTGCCAAGAAATAACATATTGTTGCTCGATCATCTACAGAGGCCAAATATAGAGCTTTAGCACAAACCACAACTGATGTTGTTTGGATTCTTCAACTTCTTTCCAAATTGGGGCTTTCTGAGTTGCCCTCTCCAATTCTATGGTGTGATAATCAATTGTTCATTGCTCTTGCTTCAAATCCCATCTTCCATGCTCGCACTAAACATAAAGAAGTCTATTATCACTTTATCCGAGGAAAAATGTTATCACAGCAGATTGTTGTTCAATACATTTTCTCCTTTGATCAAATAGCTGATATATTTATCAAGCCCCATCTGATGCTCGTTTTCTCTTTCTCAAAGTCAAACCCATGGTTGGTGATACGCTCATGAGTTTGCAAAGGGGTGTAAGACGGGTGTAATCTGCTATGTATTAGTAGTAGGGTAATTTGATTATTAGTTTATTACAAGAGGTTGAGCTGAGTTGAGCTGATAGCTGGCAATTGAGCTAACATATTTTCCTCACCTTGAGTTAAAGCTCATGCTTTAAAGAGTAAGTCAACAAAATTTTCTGAGAATATAAGAGAGGGAAGGGGAGGGGGAGAGAGAGAGAGAGAGAGGTGGTTGTGAGTCGGTGTGAACCATTTTTCTGTTAGATAAGTTTCTTCATTTCAGTTAATAAAGAACATAATAGTTTTCTTCTTTGTTGTTCATTTTGATTTTCATTCAATTGCTTTATGTTACCTTGTAATCAATGAAAACACATACTTCCACACATAGTGTAACTTTTTTTTTTTTTAGTGATTATTAGCTATTATATTAAAACAGTCTTAGTCGCTATTGTAAAATTTTGTTTTGAGAGTTTCGCACCGTTGTGTATTTTAATATAAATTGTAGTATAAATTAGTCCAGACCCCACAATATTTTTTGGAGAAGATATATTTGTAGTATATCTTGGATGGGGAGAGAGAGAGAGAGAAAAGTTGTGACCATTAATGTACCTTTTTGTTACCTTTTTTAAATTGTGGGTTAATAAATGCTAGTAAAGTAAACATCAAGCTTGTAGTAGTAAACCTTAGTCATTTGGTCAAAACGATCTAGCATATTATGTGTACCTATGACACTATCGGGAATGGCATAATTCAAGCAATTTTGGATCAAGTTTTCCTAATATTATTTGAGCCAATTTCTCTCGAATTCTCTTAAAAATATGTTCTAAACACATTGAATGATCCAGATCATCAAAATTTGATCAGGAAATCCCTCATTTTGCTAAAACACGGACGTTTTATTTCCTGATCAAATTTTGATGATTTGGACCATTCAATGTGTTTAGAACATATTTTTAAGGGAATCCACAAGAAATCGGCTTAAAATAATATCAAGAAGGGCGTGATCTAAACCGCTTTTAATAAATACTAGCATGAACAGTTTTATGAAAAATTAAATGGATCAATCCTTTCCGGATAATATTTTGAGTTGATTTCTCGCATTAACTCTTAAAAAAAATCACATTGTTCAGACTTTGGTATCTACATGAACAAACTGCGTTTTTACTGATCTTTTTTATGCATTTGATGGTGAGAATAAGCTTTAAAAAATACAAGTGGAACGCATTTTGATTGAGTTTTATAAGATAATTTAAATAATAAACCTAAATGCAACAGTACTCAAGTTTTCATCCTACTCCTACTCCTGATACTGACTTAGGATTTAATCCTCAAATTGTGTGTTCAACCCAAGTTAACGTGTATGTTATAAGTTTGTACATATACATACATACGTAGATACAAATATGGATAGATATTTTAAGCTCATCTATTATATATGCCTAATTTAGGTGAACTAGTTATTCCTTGATTGAGGTGATCATAATTGTTTGATTGTTTTTTTTTGTGTGTGTGTATATACATGCACACTAGCAACCGGTGGCCACACAACGCATGAGCGCGTAGATTTAGACAAAAATATGTACTTAGTAATTTGTATGGATGAAGTCCTGATATGAAAATCTTCAAGATTAATTTGAGGAGAGAAGATACGTGCGAGTTTTTTTATTTGTAAAGAGAGCGAAATTAAATATCTAAAATAACTTGTGAAGAATAAGATGATTGTATGTTGCATACTTGGAGTGAAGAATGATTGGGAAACTTGTTGCCAAAGTTTCCAGCAACGATAAATTTCTGATTAATTTCAATTCTAAAATGTTATTTTCCTAGAAACAACCGGTTGCCAAAGTCAATGTTTATTTGCTTATTGTTAACAGTTTTATTTATTAATAAGCAATTGAGGAAATAGATAAGAGAACCAAACGAGCTCTAAGCGTTTTCTATGAAAAAGATAGAATTTTCATTATACCAATTGAAAGAGAAAAACAATTGAGAATTTTCCAAATATCATGGAGAAAATTATACAGAATAATTTAACAATGTCGTTTTTGAAATAATTAGATAAATGATTTGTTCATTGAGCAACAAAAAAAAAAATTATGACAAAAGCCGACCTGTTTTTTAAATTATTTTTGTTCTTTTTGAATTATTTTAAAATTTAGTTTATTATTTATAATTTTTTAAAAAATTTATAATCATAATAAATTAATAATTCACAAAAAATTGACGAAAATTAAAAATAACAATAAATTTTCACATAAAAACAAAAAAATAATCTAATAAATTTTCACATTGAATGCTTTTTATGGATGTAGAAGGAAGGAGGAAACTACATAGAAAAAAAAAAAAAAACCAAGCAGTAAGCTTATAAACCTATATAAATAAGTTTGATTAATCTACTCCTTCATTTCTACGAGCTACCATCAACTTATTAATACAAAGTATTGAAATATATATTCTCTCTGTCCCTTTTTAACTATTCTTTACCAAAAAAAAAATGTGCAATTTTTTAAATAAAAAATAAATTACTTTTGTTCAAAGTTTTTAATTTGATGTAAAAAAAATTTCAAAAAAACTGTGAACAAAAATATTTTATTTTAAGATCTATAAAGAACACGAATTCTGGTGGAAGAGATTTAAAAAGTGGCCGAGAGAATATAATTTTTTCGTAAAAACCTCAGTAAGGAAGAATCATTCCATTAGCGGTCCCACCCTTTCCCGTCCTCAACCGCGAGAAAGAACTCAACAACTTGGACGATACTCGATCGAAATGCCCAACCGATCGATCAACTTTACTAGAAGAAGATGTTGATGGCAAAGCCGACGACGAACACGCCCCTTCAATCTCCCTCTCCATTTCAATCACACGAGAAAACTGATCCATCGAATACGATCGTTTCAACTTCATTCCGAATTCCTGCGTCGTCCTCTCCATAGGCAAAACCACCGACGCACAGTGTCGAAGCAACCGCCCACCACCTATTCGATTATTTTCCTGAACAAGGGTCGGAGGCCTAATGTCAGGACTCGATAACTTTGGTGACAATGGATTATTAACAAAAAGCTGAACTCCATTAATTGGTTCCACTGGGGCGACAATGGGTGATCGACAGATGGGGCAATTTGTGTGCCCCATGAACCATTGATCGACGCAAGGGACGTGAAACGAGTGTCTGCAACTAGGCAATAGACGCACCATTTCCCCTTCCTCCAACTCTCCGAGACAAATCACGCATTCACTCTGATCCACGCGAAATGGATCGGGTTTAAGGGCCGAGTAAGCGAGGATTGGGATCATTTCAAGGAGTTTCTCGTCCAGGGATGGGTGGTCGACGGCGGGGAGTGAGGTGTCGGTGGTTTGTCGACGCCTCCTGTCTGCGCAGTACTTGATTACAATGAGATGGTAGAAGACTATGGCTAGAGCTGTGGAGGCTAGTCCGATAAGGGAGATGAGCAAGGGGGCGGAAACTTGTTTAGAGAAGTTGGCATTTGAAGGTACGGTTTCCATTTCTTAGCGTCGTCTATGGGAAGCTCAAATTGATTCAATCTGTTTATGAATTCTTTTGGGTTTTATAGTTGTGGGTCATTGGATGTATATATTTTGGTTGTTGTGGGGGTGGGGTCAGTTCGCTATTTTAGTTCTACGGCCATATCAATCCCCCTTGATATTATTAGGATCTTCCAATGATGAAGGGGAGTGATTGCCTTGGAAGTTTGAATGTGGTTGCACAGGTGTCAATTTTTCCACATATGTTGACTTGTGCAATGGGGTCTGCAACACGTGGAAGGAGATTAGATTTCTAGGGGACCTAAATTGAGTAAAAATTAGGGCATATGTTAGGACAGGTGGAGTTGTCATTTGGGGAATTAGGTGAATTAAGTAGCTAATGTGACGCAACATGAATTTGACTTCTTGATCCCCCACACCACCTCGATCGTGTCATTTTCTAGGCTTTACTCATTTGCTGTTAGGTGAGTAGCCGACACCACACGTCTGCGCAAAGGAAAATGATTTACTCATTTCTAGGCTTTACTCATTTGCTGTTAGGTGATTGCTGTTAAATAAGTTTTTTTTTCTTAAAAATCATTTCAGAAATATTCAATCGAATACATTCTTATTATATCGCTCTGAAAAATGTGTTGGGATCAGGCACATTCAAGGAGCATCGTACGATTAATCTTGAGTGAGTAAAGGAAATATGATTGTCGAAATTTTGAGTGCTGACATAATTGAAAATTTACTTTCGTTTTAAAGCCGTCATTTCTTGCTTCCCTTATTTTTCTAATTTTTCAAATATTAATAAATTATTTTTCTTTGCTTAACCAAAAAAAAAATCATTGTATGATTCATCATTCATACATAAGAACAACCTAAAAGGGCTGGCCTTTTTCTTCCCTATGAGGGTAGAAAAATCCTGAACGAAAAAGCGGACCAAAAGCAAAGACAATGAAGTAGTTACTGACTCTTAACGATCAAAGTTCATTCTAAATTACAGAATTCACAATGAATCAAATATCTCCAGGTAAGATTCGAATTTACGACCAATTAGTTAATAACTTTTAGAATTGTGGAATTGATTCTCCAGAAATTAATTGAGGTGCGTGTGAACTGGCTCGAAGACTCTGACTTACTAAAAATATTAAATAAGTACTCTAATGGTGTCCTTAAGATATGTGATTAATAAGTTATACAAAATAGAATATGCATGTTAATATACATATTTGTGTAAAGATGGTTACCATCTCCCTCTCTTTCTCTCTACTCATCCCACCCTTCATTTGTTAAGTACTTAACCAAATTTGGCATAAGAAAGCCATGGCATATAAATATTGCCTATATTTTTTGTGCAACTTACGGTTTTTGTTTTTTACGCACTTTTTTGGTATTTATATGCCATGGCATATATATATATATATGTGTGTGTGTGTGTGTGTGTGTGTGTGTGTGGTATTTATATGCCATGGCATATATATATATATATATATATATATATATATATATATGTGTGTGTGTGTGTGTGTGTGTGTGTGTGTGTGTGTGGTATTTATATGCCATGGCATATATATATATATATATATATGTGTGTGTGTGTGTGTGTGTGTGTGTGTGTGTGGTATTTATATGCCATGGCATATATATATATATATATATATATATATATATATGTGTGTGTGTGTGTGTGTGTGTGTGTGTGTGTGTGTGTGTGTGTGTGTTGTTTGGTAGTAGTTA
This sequence comes from Arctostaphylos glauca, assembly GCA_019985065.2. Taxonomy (NCBI): domain Eukaryota; kingdom Viridiplantae; phylum Streptophyta; class Magnoliopsida; order Ericales; family Ericaceae; genus Arctostaphylos; species Arctostaphylos glauca. Next base: position 23,362,057 of record JAHSPW020000002.1, on the reverse strand, counting down.
CTCAAGTTTTCTATTGAAGTTACAAAAGTACGGTACATACCAAAATAGTGACGTTATTTTTAGTTAGTTAAGCAGTATTTTGATATTAATTATGCATTTTTATTTTAACTACGCAATTTTTTATTAATTAAATTTTTTGTTCCTAACAATTTTTTGGATGTTATACAATAGGCTTCTCCATCTTGTTACATGCCTAAATTAGTCCATTTTGGCACACAAAACAACATAATCTATTTCTCGGTACTATTGCATTTGTACCCTAATTAGTGTACAATTCGTGTGTATGACGCTACCAAGCTATTACTATATATGTGTGTGGTATAATTTTTTTTGGAATGAACCTCAATCATTAAATCAAAATAATATCACCCTTATAATATAGATTAATCTGGACCACATAATGAGAGAGAGAGACAGAGAAATGATGGACATTAATGTACATTTTTGTTACTTTTCTGGAAGTCGCGGGACCAATATTAAATGCTATTTAAGATTATCTTGTAATTTTTTAAAATAAATCTCAACTATTAAATTAAATCAATCTTAACTGTTGTTGTCAAAATGTCTTTCGAGGGATTCGCACCGATTTATTTATTCATGATATTTGTTATACACTCCCCTTAAAAATTGCATTTGCATCCATTAGTATTAAAAATTATCAAACCGACCATTTCTTTTTGCCTCAGAAGTAAAGAAAAAAACCCTTAATTAAACCTATGTTCTTTACTTTATTTTATTTCTCAAAAATCATTAATGTAATGATTGTATGCCATAAAGGCTTTTCAATTTAAAAAATAAAGTCATTTCAGAATTAAATTTTCATACATAGAAAATAATATTACAGTTGATTAATGTGAAAAACAAATTAAAATTATAGCCATAAAAAATTTATGAATCCACCACTAGGAGTATATAAAAGAAAAGAAACATTTCTTTACGAATTCTCTAAGACAACCTACTAATACACCAGATAGCACTCCCACTAGAAATGCTAAAATATATTAGCTTCAAACTATTCGGAAAAAAATTAAATAAAGGTGAAGAAGGTTTTTTTGGGCAATTTTTATTTAAATTATGTTAACCTCTAAATGTCTAAACAATATTTGGCATGAAATGCATTCAATTTTACATTAAACTTCATATTTTCTTGATGGAATTCCATCCAAAAATTTAAATGCTTTTATTTACTTTTGGTCTAATTTAAATGTAAAATTGAGAAGTTTTGACACAAAACTAAATTGGCCTTTTTTTCTTTTTGGTATTCGAGCATAATTTTCTTTACTTTTCTTGTGATTATTTTTCTTTTAAATAATCTACTTCCTATCAAGTTTATTAGCGTTAAACCCAATTAAGTGAAATATAATATACAGTAAATGTCGTAGACTAGTTAATATGACTAGTAGCTCTATTAGTCTAATATTTTTGTGTTTAACATGTCATACACTTATAGTACCCAATGCCGGCCCTAAGATTCCGCAACTTTGAAGCGAGCTCTTCAATTGAGGTCATTTATATATTTTGCGTACAAAATATGCACAATAAAAAACCTTCATAAAATTAATAATCATTACACAAACATTATCATTCCAAAAAAATATATAAAATATAATTACTCCAAACTAAATGATCATTTCAATAAATCAAAATGTATCATTTGAATATTGTCATTCTTATATATGTAGCTACAAACGTATTAATTTAGTTCTCCTAATCAAACTTTTTCACCAAATTCTTCTCAATGAATAATTTGACTAATCTATTCAATATTAATTTGTTGGAAAATGGTTGACGAAAGATAAATTTGATCAATTTTAATTTGAAAAAACTTCTTTTCTCATAATTGTTTGGGCCTATTTTTATATAATGCAAGTTTTAAATTTAAAAAATGGGTCTAATATACTAAAGATAACTAAATTTTGGGGGCCCCAACTTTTGGAATTTTTTAAGGGGCCAAAGTTATAGCTTCCTCGGCCTATGCCCAGAGCCGACTCTGGTAATACCTAATATTTACTTATAAAAATTGGAAAAAAGATATTTAATGCTATAGTGAAGTTATAAGTAAATATTTGAATTGCCTAAGATTTCCCAAATCTCTTGTTTGTGGTGTCATTTGAGTTAATTTAGAGAGATCCTCTCTTCTTCGCTTTTTCTAAAGTGTCATCGAGTTTATTTAAAGAGATTCTATTTTCTTTTTTAATATTTCTTGTAATCTTAGAATTCAACATTTTCTATGAGAAAAAATTGTCATTATATTCGTAACGGAAGACTCTCGTCTTCTTCATGATTTATATTACGTTAGATAGAGTTAAACTTGAGATTATATTTTCTTTTGAAAATAAGATTTCAACTGACCGTAGACATTAAAATAATAGATAAAAATAAATTAGTTAATGTTTAACTAAATTTGTATTCGCACACTAACACGTTATTCTCGAGAAAAGTCATCATGCAAACTATGTACACATATGTTAATTCTCTCCTCATAATATCATGTGATATTCTCGAAGCTTAATTTCCTCGTAAAAAGTTAATATGACCAGGGCCGGCCTTGGGGTAAGCCTCGCAAGCTCCCGGGCTCGAGCAATTCCCCAGTGTGGGGCAATAATTTTTTTTATAAATATATAAAAAAATAGAAATTCATCAAAAATTAAATATTATTAATGCAAAGTGGACAACCATACTAAAATCGAACTCGAGCAACTCAAATATCGAGGTTGACATTGAATATGACCCTAAAAAGTCATAAAATAAATCTCCCGGAATCTGCAGCCGGTGCACAATTTTTTCTATAACCCTAAATTTTCATAACGACGTATTGGAAAGGTCATTGAAAAAAGTAAAAAAAAAAAAAGAGAGAGAAAAACTGTCACTCTCATGTCTCAAGAGAGAGATGTTAGAAACAAGAAGTAGCCAAGAAATTTTCAGAATGCAAATTACGAGGAAATGAGAATTCAATTGAATGAGAAAGATGAGAAACATACAGAATATTTTTCAAGATTTTGGAAATGGGCAATTGATGCTTATATTTTGAATACTATATGTTTAAAGCAAATTTGCCCCCGACACTAGTGTTGACTGGTTTGTTGGACGATCACTTCTCGAAATACAAAGAATATCGATGAGTAGAAGTCACACAATAATATACTCGTTAGACGAACCGAAGTTGAATAGAACTCTCAAAACCAAATGTAAAATAAAGTATATATGTCTATGAATACTACCTGAAAGCTTTATGTGCTTCTGCTTTTTTTTTTTTCTTTTTCTTTTGTGAATGTAATGAAAGGAGAATTTTCCTTTTTATAGTGAGATGGTGACTATTTGGGGAGACAAGATGGATGTTCGGAACCACCGAATAGTCACTAGTCATGACTCTTTGTGAAAAGATTCCCATTGAACAACCATGTCCTTTGTTGTTGTTTTTTACTATAAGAACCGATTTGCTTTTTGATCCGTTCAGGCCAACTTAATCCATTTCTGCACATTCTCGATTTGAACAAATAATTTTTGTTGTTCAGGCCCAAGCTCAATCCAAAATAAAAACAATAAAATAATTTGTTAGGGCCCAAGCCCAAATCAAATAAAAATTCAATAAAAGAATATATATTTTTGGACCATGCCCATTTTAATATTATTGACCCAACTCAACCCAACCAGGTTCGATTCCGTATGATTGGTCGGACAGACAACGGCATCAATAGTGCACACACGTAATAAAATTCACAATAGTGTGCGCGATTGCCGTGCAAAATTAGATTGTCCTTGTTCCACCACGTTGACCTTATCTGCCATCAGATTATTTGTTGTCTTTTTATTAGAACTGCGATTATTCTCTTGATCAATTTTCAAATAAATAACTATGAGTTTCAACTCCTTATGCTTGTGTTTCATATACTTGTGAAATCATTCTAACCTGGTGGTAACTTATTAATGATTGCAGCAACTTGAAAAGATTCACTTCTAGCCTATAGGCATAACTTGAGTATGAATGCCATACAGAATTAATTGGATATCTTGAACTTGACTGTGTTAGAAACCAGTATTACTGCAGACTCAAAGAGCTCTCAAGACTCAAATGGTTCAAAGAACTCACATGACTCAAAAGGTTCAAAAGGCTCCAACTAATCCTACCATCCAACTGGAATTAGTTAGAAGTTTGTTACGGGTTGTTACAGCCTCAAACCAAAGTTGTTATGGTTGTTAGAACTGTATGAGATTCCTTTTCTAAAAGTCTATAAATCAATCCGTCTGTGTGTAAAGCCATAGCATTCCAAATACTAGTGAAACCTCTTATGATGTAATCACCTATGATGAAATACATCAAGTACTACCTGTATGTTTTCCTATTTCAAGTGTGCATTTCCTTACTTAGCTTCAACCAATTCTTCCATTCCTGTTAAACCATCTGACTGAGTGATGATTATCAGAGAAAAACTCACTTCAATTCATTGAAGTTTTCATGGTATCAGAGCCACTCCAGACGAAAGTCGTTCGATTCAGCAGAAAACCTTAAACCCTAAATTGAGCCAGAAGAACCAGCTCAAAGAATGGCGGACATCAGACAATCTGAGTATCTTCCTCCATCTCTATCTTTCCTTATCGCTAATTTTCAGTCATTCATCACTGTTAAGTTAGATACCTCCAATTTCTTTGCCTGGAAAACCCAAATAGAGAATGCATTGATTGCGAACAATCTGTTCCAGTATGTTAATGGTTCTTTACCTCCTCTGCTGACTCATACTTTGGATGAATCTGGAAATAAAACCATAAATCCAGAATACACCAGTTGGAGCACAGTTGATAGGATGTTAATGTCATGCATTATAGCAACTCTTACACCTTCAGTTTTACCTCAGGTCACTGGTTCACAGTTCTCCTTCCAAGTGTGGCATAAACTCAAAGAAAAGTTTAGCACCTTATCAAGGTCTCATGTACATGATTTCAAAAGAAAACTGTTCAATCTGAAGAAAACCTCTTCAATGGACATGTATTTAGACTCAATTAAGGAGATTATTCAAAAATTAGCAGCCTCTGGTATAAAAGTAGAGGATGAGGACTTAGTTTTTCATGCCTTACATGGACTACCTAGAGAGTACAGTTCCTTGAAACAAAGCATTCGTACTCATTTTGAAGATATAACATTCGGACATATGTGTTCTATGTTATTGGCTGAAGACTTGCATTTAGATCAAGATCAGTTTTTAAATGTAGACCCATCTACCATTCTTGTTGCACAAAGTACACCTACTGCTCCTACTCAAGGATCTCATACCAATTCTCAAGGGAACAATCAGAATAACATCAGACCTCAGTGGACTAGCAATCAAAATGGGAACTGGAACATGAATCCAACTGGTGGAAATACTCAGGGTGGTAACATGAATCCCACATATTACCCTCAAAATGGGAACTGGAATAACAACAGAAGGGGCAATAACAGATATAGAGGGAACTACACTCAAAGGAACTTCAATCCTGCAGGCAATTCTCAAGGACCTCAGCACATGATGCAATCTCTGGGTTGTCAAATTTGTGGGAAAACCAATCACACTGCACTGATGTGTCACCATCGCCAAAACCTGGGTTACAGGCCTCCCTTTCAAAACTATGGTGGGCACAATAGTCTGTTTCAGAACAATTCCAATGCCCCTCCAGCCTTCAACAGTGCAGTCCAGTCTCAGAATTATCCTCCACACCCTCAGGCCATGTTCTTAACTGATAATGTGAGTGTGGTTCCTTCAGCAATGGGTAATCACAGTCAGCATTCATCTTATGGCCACGACCATACAACCCAAGGCTCACCTCTTTCTCCAGGAAATGGCAGCAGTGGTCCATGGTTCTTTGACTCCGGTGCCACATCTCATGTCATAATAACCTTCATCATCTTCATGCCCCTTTGTCTAATCCAACCACTGATCATCTCACAGTAGGTAATGGCCAACACATTCCTGTTCTTCAATCAGGTAAAGGTCTCCTATCTACACCACATTCTTCCTTTCATCTTTCCAACATTTTACATGCTCCTTTAATCTCTCATAATCTTTTATCTGTCTACCAGTTTGCCTTAGACAATAATTGTAAAATTACGTTTGATTCCTCTGGTTATGTTGTTCAGGACAGAACAACTTCTCAGAATCTGTTTCGAGGGCCATGTCATCAGGGGCTCTATCCTCTGGTTCCTTCCTCTAGTCCTTCTTTTACTCATCCTGCTGCTCTCTCCTGTACTACCTCCTCAGCCGCTGTTCTCTGGCATCAAAGGTTGGGACATCCAAGTGTCAAGCTTCTTCATGTTTTGGATAAAACTTATAATCTAGGGATACCTAAGATTGCTTCCTCTGATGGTTGTCATTCCTGTAAATTGGCCAAGAGCCATAAGCTTCCGTTTTCTTTTTCTTCAACGTTTACTAGTGCTCCATTTCAACTTGTTCACATGGATGTTTGGGGACCATCTCCTATTATGTCATTTAGTGGTTATCGCTATTATCTTCTTCTTGTGGATGATTTTAGTAGATATTGTTGGTTGTTTCCATTAAAGTCTAAATCAGTTGCTGGTTCCCACATTCAAGCCTTCAAGGCCTATGTCTCTAACCAATTTTCTTCCTCTATAAAAATTGTTCGAACTGATAATGGTGGGGAATTTATTAACAATCTTATGGCTCAATTTTTCTTACTCTTTGGCATTGTACATCAAACCACTTGCCCGTATACGCCTGAACAAAATGGCATTGCAGAAAGGAAACATGGTCATATTATCGAAACTGCTATCTCACTTTTGAATCACTCTAAACTTCCCATACTGTTTTGGCTTGAGGCAATTACCACAGCTATGTACTTGATCAATCGCTTGCCTCACTCTGCATTGCAGTTCCAAGTTCCTTTTCATGTCCTCTATAAAACTCCTCCTGATTACTCCTCCCTGAAATCTTTTGGCTGTTGTTGTTTCCCATGGTTGCGTCCTTATAACTCTCACAAACTGTTACCTCGTTCCAAGCCTTGTGTTTTCCTTGGTTATTGTCCCACCACCAAAGGGTTTCGTTGCCTTGACCCTGTCACTAACAGAGTCTACATTTCAAGACATGTCCGGTTTCATGAACTAGAATTTCCTTATCAATCCATCGCTACTGCTGCCTCATCTTCCCACCCTCCTACCAAGACTTCTCCACATATTTCCATCCCTCCCTTTTTCCGTTCAAACTCACCCCCTGCCTATTTCTCCCACTCCTTCTCCCTCAGGTGATTCCTCTACCCTTGGCATTTTAGGCCATTCTCCAACTTCTTCTTCCACTTCTGTTCCCTCTCCACTTATTTCTTCCCCTTCTCCAATTGTTTCTTCCCCATCTCCTGTTATCCCTTCTTCATCTCCTGTTGTTCCCTCCCACCCTATGGTTACACGGTCAAAGAATGGTATCTTTGTTCCTAAAGTTCCCTTTTCTCTTCTTTCTGTGTCAGCCTCCTCTCCTGTGACTGAACCACTGACCTTTAAGGCTGCTATGCCCTTTCCTGAGTGGAGACAAGCCATGGCTGATGAATACTCTGCCTTAACTCGCCAACATACTTGGTCTTTAGTTCCTTTACCCTCTGGTTGTACACCAGTAGGGTGCAAATGGATCTTCAAAATCAAAAGGAACTCAGATGGCAGTCTCTCTAGATATAAAGCTCGGCTAGTTGCTCGGGGGTTTCAACAACAAGAAGGCATTGATTACAATGAAACTTTCAGCCCTGTGATCAAACAAGCAACTATCAGAGTTGTTATCTCTGTTGCCCTTCAAAATCAGTGGCCCATTAAGCAATTGGATATCTCAAATGCATTTCTTCATGGCAATCTTTAGGAGGATGTTTACCTCACTCAACCACAGGGATATGTTCATCCAAGTTACCCAAATCATGTCTGCAAACTACACAAGGCACTTTATGGCCTTAAACAGGCACCTCGGGCCTGGTATGATATGCTCTCTCACTCCTTACGGAATCATGGTTTTGTCAACAGTCTTGCTGACTCTTCTCTCTTTGTTCTTCACAAAAATGGTAATACAGTCTATATTTTGGTATATGTGGATGATATCTTGGTTACAGGTAATAATGCCTCTCTGGTAACTTCCATTATTTCGGACTTGGGCACTGAATTTCTTCTCAAGGACTTGGGTCCTTTTCATTATTTTCTTGGGCTCGAAGTTCACTATCAGGCAGCTGGAATTATTCTGTCTCAAACAAAGTATGCTCGCGAAATCCTTTCCAAGGTTGGAATGACAGATTGCAACCCTACTGGTTCTCCCTCCTCTATCAAATCTATGCCTCCTGATCCAAATGGTCTATTCGACAAACCTGATGTCTACCGAAGTTTGGTAGGTTCTCTTCAATACTTGACTCTAACTCGCCCAGATTTAGCATTTGCAGTCAACACAGTCTGCCAGAATATGCACTCTCCATTACTCAGTCACTACACAATGATGTCAAACGCATTTTACGCTATGTTCAAGGCACCTTGCATTATGGTCTGCACTTTGTTCCAGGCCAAGTTTCTCTTACTGGCTTTTCTGATGCTGATTGGGCGGGTAGCCCTATGGATAGAAAGTCTATTGGTGGCTTTTGTGTGTTTATGGGATCCAACTTGATCTCTTGGTCAGCTAAGAAGTTACCAACAGTGGCTCGCTCATCTACTGAGGCAGAATATAAAGCTCTTGCCAATCTCACGGCAGAAGTCCTTTGGTTACAACAGCTGTTCACTGATCTTCATCTCTCTCATTTATGTTCTGTTCCTGTGCTATGGTGTGACAATGTCTCAGCTATCTCTCTTGCCTCTAACCCAGTCTTTCATGCTCGGACTAAGCATGTCGAAGTGGATTATCACTTCATTCGGGAGAAAATTCTTAATGGTCAAGTTATTGTCAAGTATGTTCCCTCCAAGGACCAGCTCGCTGACATATTTACAAAGCCTCTACCAGTTTATCAGTTCTCTCCTTTTCGTTCCAAACTGATGCTTGTTGAACTTCCCACATCAGTTTGCGGGGGAATGTTAGAAACCAGTAATTACTGCAGACTCAAAGAGCTCTCAAGACTCAAATGGTTCAAAGAACTCACATGACTGAAAAGGTTCAAAAGGCTCCAACTAATCCTACCATCCAGCTGGAATTAGTTAGAAGTTTGTTACGGGTTGTTACAGCCTCAAACCAAAGTTGTTATGGTTGTTAGAACTGTATGAGATTCCTTTTCTAAAAGTCTATAAATCAATCCGTCTGTGTGTAAAGCCATAGCATTCCAAATACCAGTGAAACCTCTTATGATGTAATCACCTATGATGAAATACATCAAGTACTACCTGAATGTTTTCCTATTTCAAGTGTGCATTTCCTTACTTAGCTTCAACCAATTCTTCCATTCCTGTTAAACCATCTGACTGAGTGATGATTATCAGAGAAAAACTCACTTCAATTCATTGAAGTTTTCAGACTGATCACAGTTTTTAAGACACTCATGACAAAGTTCAAAAATTCATTGGCAAGACATTTCTTTATACCGGTATGTTCTATCTTATACTTCTTATTCAAAAATCTATGTCGTTCTTTGACTATCTTGATTGGAATGTAGACATTATAAAATGAATTGTCCAACTCATTGAAAATATAGTTCTAACACAAAAAATTGGCATGCTTTCAAGCATCAACCATTGTAATATTTTGAGTATCGGTTGTACGTTCCATCAATGTAAGAACATCTTCACGAAGAAACCTCGCAAGGTTTCGAGTTGCAAGGGAACAATATCTTCTGCTAGTCATCACTTAAACTCCATTACATTCAACTTTTGGGGTCTTTCCTGCGGTTCACAACAATCGCAGTCAGAACCGTAACTAGTACAATATTAGGTGTAGGAGGAGTAGGGTTTTTTTTTTCTTTCAATTTCTATTGTCACACATATATATATATAATAAAATAAAAAGAGATTTTAGTGTGACATAAATCTTGAATTCTGAAAACTTTTATAAAGGTAATATGTAGAGACTTATCTAACTATTGCAGATTTATATTTTTCCTGAAATTTTCGTTTTCTCCTTTTGTAATCATCAATGAACACAACAGATAAGAATTTCTCTTAAGTTTGTTGGAAAAATCTAAAGTGTACTTGTGTTAAGAAATTTAACATAAATAAATCACATAATTAAGGAATATTGCACATTGGTAAATAAACTGTAAAAATGAAAATAAACTTCAAAAAGTTAAAGAATGTTGGAGACTTGTGTTGGATTCAATCTTCTTATATTAAAACAAATTCACCCTTGCTATGGTGCTACTAGTTGAATGGAGTTCACCTCCTAAAATGCAATGATCACGTCTTGTAGAAGCAAAACTGGAATTTTTACCTGTTTGGCGAACCAAACGTAACCAGGTGATGGGCAAAAACTTACAACCATAGGTAGATAATTTAAAATTAATGTTTTTTAGCATTTATCACCTGAGTTGTTTCCCATCACCTGACCTTATATAGAGCCCCACACCGTGTGATTCTCCCTACCAAAAAACTTTACATGTGCTTTAGCAAAATAGAACACATTCTTGGGTGCAACCAGTGAACAACTATCAACTAGTTTGAAAAGTTCTTCGATTTTGTAATGAAAATCATCTGTTGTCACTTTCTAAGGGTATGGTAGTGGTGCCTAAGAAGGTGGACAATCTTTGAGTGAAGACCTAACAAGTTTTCCATTGGAAAGAAATTAGCATCCATGTAATGAATCCAAATTTGACATGACACGACACGACATGACTGGTCAATCGGACAGACATCGGCAACAACACATATTTGTGTGTGTGTGTGTGTGAGAGATAATTAGGCCAAAACCCACATCGGCTCTCCATCTAAAAAATTAGGTACCCTAGGGAGTCGAAACGCTTAACCAAACTTAACCCTTATATACTACTTCAAATTTTTCCATCAACTAATTTTTATGGTATACTTTAGATTCAATTTTCAATTCGCATGTCAATAATTTTGCTCAAACAAAAACATATATTAATCTCCACATGAAAGTGAACACATAGCTACTTGGATCCACTCATAAAAATACGTGGAATCCACTTTTGTTTTAACCCACACATATTTAAAAATATGTATTCTAAAACTATTTTCCTAACCGGGTTTATGAAACCTGATTCATTTTTTATTGTCACTTCTGCTACTATGACGGATTCAATCTGGAAAAACCTATATATACATGGCTATTACAATAATCGATTATCAAAAATAATTAAATATTACGTTATAAATATTTGTTGTGTGCGACATCTGATATATCTTTTATATTTTTTCATTCAATACATAATGAAATTGGTATAAGCCGCAGATATAACCAATCACACATTTGAAGAATCACGTAATTTTTTTGTCTTGTTTTGTATTTATATTCTCTTCTTCGTTATTTCTTGGAATGATTTGTGTGTTTGTTTGGGCAATTCACAGCAATTTTAATGTGTTTGGAGTAAAGATAAATCGTTGCATAAAAACTATTCCACGATCTGTCAATATGAATTAATTTGGCCTGATTAATGAAAAGTCTTCGTAGAAATAAATAAATAAAATTCCATTTGAACTAAATGATTGATGTCAAGTTTTAGACACATTAAATGCAAATATTGACATGAAAATAATAAATTTGTCCATAAAATTCAAAATTCAAGAAACGACATCCATAAATATTTTTTTAAATTTAATGCAAAACAGTGCGATACCCAGCAAATATAAATATAAAAATAAATAGAGTCAAATTATCCCATGTGATCTAGAACAAGATCCTTTTCCTTTGCTAAGCAAATAGTTCACAAAAGTCTCCCACCACACCTCATTCGTTAATATTTTCAATATTTAACTTCAAGGAATCATCCTTAAATTCACGAATGAGATTCACATCTGACAAGAATCACATTTGAGCACTCCATCCACTCACCCTCTATCCCCCAAAGCCTCCTCTTTTCTGTGTCATCACCATCCTCAATCATCATGGTCTCCAAATGTTTCACCCTCCATCCCTCTCTCAGTCCCCACCACTCTCTCTCCTCTTCAATCTTCCCCAAACTAAAACCCAAATACCCCTTCACCACTTCTCTTGCTCCAACTCCATTAACAACAAAAATAACTTTCACCCACCACAGATGTCACAAATTTCCACTCATGGCATCTAATCATTCCGAAATTAGCCCCCAATTCGAAAAATTCGATCCAGATCCGACCCTAACCAACGATGATCTCAAGCCCACAAAACCCGCAGACCGGACTTTCTCCGGGTGGGAAATGGCCAGTTTATGGGTTGGGCTAGTGGTAGGTGTTCCAACGTATTACCTCGCTGGTAGCCTAGTTGACCTTGGCATGTCATGGTGGCAAGGAATTGCCACTGTTGTTGCTGCCAACGTAATCCTTTTGGTCCCACTAGTCCTCACGGGGCAGCCGGGAACCCGCTACGGGATCTCGTTTCCGGTCCTGGCCCGATCGTCGTTCGGGATCCGTGGAGCTCACGTCCCGACGCTTTTGAGAGCGTTGGTGGGTTGTGGTTGGTATGGGATTGAAACGTGGATTGGCGGTGAGGCGATTTTCCTCCTCTTGCCGAAATCCGTAACGGAATCGCAATTACTTTCTCAAAATATCCCCTGGCTGGGCACTTCCCCTCTTGAATTTGCTTGTTTTGTTGTGTTTTGGATTGCCCAATTGGCAATCGTATTGAAAGGAATGGAGGGTATTAGAAAGCTTGAAAAATACTCTGCTCCGATTCTGATTTTTCTCACATCTAGTCTTCTAATTTGGGCTTATGTTCAAGCTGGTGGGTTTGGGTACATGCTTTCTCTCTCCTCCAGACTTTCCAATTCCCAATTCTGGTCCCTCTTCTTTCCTTCTCTTACAGCAAACATAAGTTTCTGGGCTACTGTAGCACTCAATATCCCTGATTTCACCCGGTACGCGAAGACACAAAAAGATCAAATCCTGGGGCAAATCGGGCTTCCAATCTTCATGGGTCTATTCACATTCGTCGGCCTCGCCGTAACCTCATCCACCAAAGTGATATTCGGTACCGTGATTTCGAATCCCATCCAACTCCTAGGCCGCATCGGAGGAATTTACACAACAGTCCTCGCAATTATCGGAATTAGCCTAGCCACCCTCACAACCAACATTGCTGCGAATGTGGTTGCCCCTGCGAACGCACTTGTCAACCTAAGCCCTTCTAAATTCACATTTCAACGAGGTGCACTATTGACGGCATTGCTTGGCATTGCATTCCAACCATGGAGGCTTCTTAAGTCAAGTGAGAGCTTTGTTTACACTTGGCTTGTTGGGTACTCTGCCCTTTTGGGTCCGATTGGGGGCATAATTCTAGCTGATTATTATCTCGTTAAGCGAACCAATTTGTGTGTCAAGGATTTGTACTCGTTGAGCCCCCAAGGGGAGTACTATTACTCCGGCGGGTATAATTTGGCTGCAATGTCGGCTTTGGTGGTTGGGATCTTGCCAGTGGTGCCGGGTTTGTTGCAGAAGGTTGGAGTTTTAAGTTATATGCCAGATTTGTTTGTGGCGATTTATAACAATGCTTGGTTTTTCAGCTTCTTTTCTGCTGGGATTTTTTACTGGATTCTATCTGTTTTGAAAGGGAAACAGGAGGATTCTCAGCTTAGAGACCCCCTTTTGCCCACAACACCCTAGGAATGTCATCTCTTTCTCTTTCTTTTTCATAATGTGTTATTTTCTGATCTTATCTCTGAAACACAATAAAATGTATAGGGTTTAGGAATGGTTGTAGATTTGTGTTTAGTTTTTATTTATGGGTTTTAGAAAGAGATTTTCATAATGGAATCTGTAAATTAATATACAAATTAAAGTATAGTTACTGTGGATGTGCATTGGTTCCATTGTTGTTTGATTTGGCTTCTGCTGAAGACTGTGAAAGGAGGAAAAAGAGTAGAGTGTTCCGATCCATAACAGCATGTACTGGTGATAGAGATGCTGGTGGTGTCTTATTGAAGTACCTGCATTATGCTATCCAATCCACCAGTCCCAAGGTTAGAATTTGCTTCTTCATTTAGGCCATGTGCAATAACTAAAGGTTGCAAATTAGATGAAGAGATGGCTCATAATCTAATTATCCATTTGTTTGAAAAATTGAAGCATGGGCGATTGGTTTTGTCTTCTAAATAGAAGATGTACTTTGTGCATACTTGGTGGATAAGACTTGTTTGTGGAAATCGATAGTGGGTAAATAATTATTGAGGCCGAAGTGTTATTGAACTTCAAAGCGTACATGATTTGTCGGCAAGGTTGAGCCTTTGGGCGCCAAATGATAATGTGCTTAGATCAATTTTGATTTTTTAGAGGTATTACTATAGTCGAATAGATTTGAAAATGATTGCAGGTGAAGGAGAAATTGGCCAGTCAGTAGCTAGGGTTGATTGACCCCTTCGGATTTCATTCTTCTGCCGTTGATGGTCTTCCTCTTTTATAATTTTGTTCAAAACCTGGTTACATAACCATATTGATAGGCAAACTATGACATGGAGGAAACCAAATCTCTATGTCGTTAGAGTAAGTCTATCTGTTCATGTCAAAATAATTTTACTTAAATCCATTTTTTTGTGACAAGTGTGCCAAAATGTCTTTTTGTGATTACAATGTTGTTCTGTCAAACAAATGACAAAGCTACTCTGTAGGTTTTAAATAAATTAATTAGCAATTAATCTAATAATTACAATTTTTAGTGTTGTATACACAAGTCACATCTTAGTGGAAATTTTGTGTTTGTTGGCTGTTAAAAGGATGCTTTTCATTGCCAAACTCTACCCCATCTGCAATGGAACATGCATGGATTCTTGAGAACTGTTTGGTAGACTACCGAGTGCGCGTTCTTGCTGCCAAGACCGAGGCCCGTGGTCCGTGGGTTTGGCTTACTTGGTAGGCCTTTGGATCCAATTTTTATTGGGCTACATATTGGGATTGAATACAGCTTGAGCCCATACATGGGTGAATAATTCTGGTATTGATTTCGGAAGTTAAATTTTGTGTAACCGTTGAATTAATTCTGTAATTAAAACTAGAAGTTAATTTTGCAACTCTAGAAATCGATTCTAGAATTAAATCCATGAATTAATTTCATAATAATTTTGGATTTATTACATAAATTAATTTCGTTGGTTTCCTATGATTCTATAAATTGGGTGCCTCTCATTGAAGAACACACATCCAAAAATTCAGAGCATTTTTTGTTTTCATATTCAACTATTCTTCGTGTTTTTCAGTTAGACATAGCATTCCACACAGTTAGTTCTCTAGACGATTTTGGATGGTGCTACCATTTTTTTTTCTAGCCATTGTATCTTGAAAGACGAACATCAAAAGATTCCTCCAACACTTTGATGGGGTGGTGGAGTTGCTTAAGGACACCATGTGTTCACAAGCATCGGTTTGCATAACCTTTTTCTCTATTTTATTTTTTTTCCTCAATCTATTTTTCGTATTCTATTTTTTTTCTTATTGTGTTATTCATAAATTATAATTTTCAGAACAAAACATATATTTGTTAATTATTTGTTCTACAAAATTGTTTTCTACTGATTAAATTTCTAAATTTAAAAATAGTTTTTGGATTTTTTTTTTTTTGGTTTACTTAAGCTGGAAAAAACAGTTTATGTTTCATTTACTTGAAAAAAATAGATTTTTTTTGTTAGTAATCATTATTTTTTATTTTGTGGAACAGAAGTAAAAATAATAATTTTTTACGTTCTATTTTTTTTTCCGCAGATTATTCGTTTTTTGTGATTAGGATTTTCCTCAACATAAATCCTCTACTTCTTCTGTTTGTTCTATAATATTTTTATTGACTTGGTTTTGATCTATTTTCAATAATGGAAAATGAACCTGAAAATACAAGTGATGACAATGGTAGCAACATAATCCCAGTTGATGTGGGTATCCCAATAGTTGTGACGCCTCCGACTCTGATGTTGAGAGCAATTCCTTCGATTCAAATGAGCCATGTGAAAAATTAGAGAAATTTCACGGTGTGAATTTCAAAAAGTGGCAAAAGAAGATGTTGTTCTACCTGACCACACCAGACCTTGCGAGGCACTTGGCAGATGATGCCCTTGTTGTTGATGAAAACGAACAGGAGATGATAAAAGTAGCCACAGTGCTAGCTTGGGGTGATTCTATCTTTTTACATCAAAACTATGTACTAAACTGCTTGAACATTACATTCTACTACATGTATAGTGTCAAGAAGACATGCAAGAAACTGTAGGAGTCCGTAGATAAGAAGTACAAAATTAAAATTGTTGGATTAATGAAATTCGTCGTTGGCTAATTCTTGGACTTCAAGATTGTGCACTTGAAGACCATGGCCAGTCAAGTTTAGGAGCTCCGGGTGATCTTGAATGAGATCTTTGCTAAGGGCATGGTACTGAGTGAGGCTTTCCAAGTGGTATCCATAATTGAGAAGTTGCTCCCTGCTTGAAAAGATTGCAAAAATTACTTGAAGCACAAGCAGAAGAAAATGAGATCGAGAATATCATCATCAGGCTCCGAATCAAAGAGGATAACAAGAGTGTTGCCCGAAAGCTTGGAAGCTCGTTTTTCTCAAAGGCAGATGTAATAGAGTGTGGCCAGGGTTCTGGCTATAAGAAGAAGATGAAAAGGAAGCATTTTGCCAAAGGGTCCAATCTAGGGCCTACGGGAGATATTGTCAAAAAACTGAAGTTTTAGTTTCAAGACAAATGCTTCAATTGCAACAAGATGGTCACCAGGCATCAAAATGTTGCTAGCACCAAAGGAGTAGGCATTCTCAAGCATATGTGAGTGAGGTGGGATCTCTATAGGGAGTTGTTTTCGGCATCAATCTTTCAGCGGTGGTCTCTGAGGTGAATCTTATAGTGTCAAACTCTAAGGACTAATGGGTAGATATATACTGGAGCTACCCGCCACATCTGCTCTTAGAAGAATATGTTCACCTCCTTCAAGCCAGTTACAAATGGCGAGATGTTGTTCATGGGAAACTCTGCAACGTCAGAGGTGAATTCATCTTGAAGATGACATAAGGAAAATAGCTGACTTTGGATAATGTCCTCTATATGCCAGACATCTGAAAAAACTTGGTGTTAGGGTCTCTCCTCAGCAAGCATGGATTTTGCATAGAGGTTCAAGCAGACAAGGCTGTTCTTACCAAAGCTGAGGTTTATGTAGAGAATGGCTATATTGGTGATAGGCTTATTAAGCTCAATATTGTAAGTGTAATCCTACTTTGAATGAAAGGAAAGTCCTTTCTGCTTACTTGCTTGAGTTTTCTTATTTTTGGCATGATAAAGTATTTCATGTTAATTACGATGTCTTGCATAAATTAATTAAATTAGACTATATTTCTATTTTTCAAGTTGATTTAAATCACAAGTGTGAAAATTGTATTGAAAAAATTGACAAGAAACCGTCTCAATCAATTGAAAGAAGTACAGAATCCTTAGAATTGATTCACATCAATCTGAGTGTGTTGTAGTCTCGCCATCATTATCCCTATATACGGATGAGGCTGACTACTAATTTAGGCAATCAATCTCTTAACACACTCCCATTATGACTGTGCCTCTTGTTGATTATTCTTCGCTAGTCTTCCTAAGGGACTAGGACTCTTCTAGGATAGGTAAGGTCTATATTAAGGTTCTTAGGGGTTGACTTAAGAAGGCTAAAAAGACCGTAGTAGGGCTTAGCTGAGTAGGCCGAGAAGACCACACAGATTGATCTGCTCTGCTCAACCAACGGTTGTATGCCAATCAACAACCTTTATCACTACCACGACACAACAAACACGGTGACACCACAAACCACAACGAGCACCATCACCTAACTACAGCCAGGGGTCAACGGAGCTAAAGAGAGGGGTAGGGGGCACGTGCCACCCCCAATTATAATACATACATGATATATATATTATTGTACTAGTCAAACTTAAAGTTGGACAAATATTTAAAATAAGAACAAAGCTTAATTTGTTCTCTTTAATGAAGTTCGTGATATATATGAACGAACTTTACCTAATTAGCACATAAATCAATAGACTTTGTTCTCTTTTTTCCATAACTCAAAGTGTCTGAATCAAGTTGCGTGCACTTTGACTAATTTCTAAGGGAGTCAACTAGCGGTGGACCTAATTAAAACTAAAACAAAGCTCTATATGAATTTTCCTTATAAGAGTTGATAGCATATGTTAGGTTTTGGACCAAAAATTTTAAGAGAAAATAAACCTTTAAATTTGCAGCTTAGATTATCAGGTTAATTATTTGGCCAAAAGGGTAATCATGTTGTCTTCAAAAGAAACAATACACACACAGATATGTAAGTAACATATCTATATAACAATACAAGGGTGTTTTTTCAAACTATCAAGACACAAACTAACTTTTTGAGATTTCAATGGTTGTGATTGAATCTAATTTTTGGTTCAATGGTTGTGATTACTTCTTTCATTTTAGATTCCCTCTCAAAAATGTCAAGTTGTATGGTTAGGTTAGTGTGGGGTTAGTGTGGTTAGGTTTGTAGTTTAAACTCTGGTTAGGTTAGTATTTTAAAATATGTGGTTAGGTCTCAGGCCTCTTTTTTACATCACCCCCCCCCCCCCCTCTTTTTCTCTCTCGCGCGTGCCCAAAATCAGCAAACGTAGAAACTTCGAAGCTTTTTCTCGCTCTCTCTCGCCCAAAATCAACTTCTTCAGGAATCGATGGAGATTTGAAAGTGTTGGGTAATAAAGGTAAATCTTCCCTCTGTTTTCCTTTCTTTTCACCTCTGTCTTCCCTTTTCTGTTTTCTCTTCCTTCTTTCTATTGCCTTCCTTCTTTCTATTGCCTTCATTAATCTCTCCTATGTCTTCCCGTTACAAGAAAACATTATTTTAGGTAATGAATGCTGGTGGTGCATACCATATGTTCGACATAATGTCGGCAAATGTGTTTTACTATGTTTTCCCTTTTGTTATTTTATTTTATTTTATTTTTTCTGTTTCACTTTTGTCAGGTTGAACTCTTCCCACGGTGGTGGTTGAATTTGTAAGATCTCTCACTCTCTCACTGCATTTCATTCCTTTTATTCCATGTATCAAAACTTTTTTGTTTATTTTTGGATAACATAATCTCATCGGTGCTTTTTATTCCATGTATCAAATCTATGTCAATGACTCTTCTAACATGTGGCATTTTATTTTTTCCAACTGTTTATTGAGTGCATTTTATTTTTTCCAACTGTTTATTCTCAAGGACTATTTTATTGGTTTCCTCAGAGGTGGGTTTCTATTTCTGAGAGATTAATGTAGTTTCATATATTCCAACCCCCTTGACTGTTTATAGTATCATTGATGTAGTATAATTAATGGAAAGGCTATCATCAATGACTGTTTTGGTTGGTCATACCAAATTTCTGACTATTTTGTTTCATCAATGGCAAGGCTTTTCGTGACTGTTTCATGGCTGAAATGGATAGAAGTAGGGTATAGAATAGTTAAATAAGATTTAAATAAGATCTAAGTAGACCATTATGAGCACATGATGGACCGCTACTGGTCCAAATAAGGGCCAAACAAAATGGTGTCATGGTTGTCATCCCGGTCTACTTTGAAAGCTCTTTTTACTTTGGATATCTTTTAGCACAAGAAACTCAAAACCAGAACCAAACCTAATATTAGCACAAAAGAGATGACTTTGTAGTTCATGCCACGACATACTTTCATGGTTGATTGAATGTTCATGTGGTTGATTGAATGTTCATGGTTACTACGTGCATGCATTCTTTAAATTTCAATTTGAAATATACATATATGATATCTAAATGCCCATGTTCACTAACGCATACTTAGTCCACCTTTTGTGCACCAAAATACTGGACCAAAATTTGAAACCAGTTCAAGTTAATCTTTAAGTTTGGGATCAAAGTCCATTAGTTGATAATGAGTTAACTTTCTGCACATGTCAATATTTTTTACTTGAGATCAAAGTCCCACTCAAGGCCAATTTTCGTTTATTTTTTCATCTATTCTTGAAATATGTTACAAAGTATGCAACTTCAGGACTTCTATTTACTATGGCTACACATGTACTCTCTCTTTTTTACAAAGTATGCAATCACATGTACCCTCTCTTTTCTTAGAGCTTTGACTCGAATGACTCTACCTTTTGATTAGTTTGTTCTTAGAAACACGGTGAATAAATAATTACATACCAATTGTTTGAGGAAATGCGTGTGAGAAGTATAGTGTAGTAGATGTGTGTTTGGAGCTTTACCGTTGGATCATAGACTCAACCTTGGATCCCAATTATTTCACATTTTGGTCAGGACTAAGAAAATTTAGTTTTAGTTCTCAAGTATCACTTTGGTACTTTTAATTTGTGTACTCCACCAATAGCAATTTCTATCTCTCTAGAACTATGTTTATTCATGATTTTGGGGAAAATTTGATGCTGCCTACGGAGTGCTAAATAACTGGTTTCTTTTTTTACTGAAAATTGTTGCTTGCTTTTGTTGAAATAAAAGGAGTAAGCCTCCATTTGAATTGTTGCGAATTTCAAATGAAGGGATAGAGGGTCAACTTGACGAAAAATTAAGTGTTTTACTTTTTCTGCAGGTGGAATGAAAGACAGATTAAAGGATTAGAAGAGATGCATTTCCCATAGTCTCTCAAATTTTCCAATTCCAATCTCTTTTCATTTTCATTGCTGATCAATCCTTTCTCCTAACCAATTTCGTTTCCAATCTCCTCCTCATGTACACTTTTATGCATGTGTATGTATATATTTATCTAAGCAATTCTGGATTTATTGCAAATGTCTGGTGCCTAATCACATGAAATCGATCGTGTTTGGAGATCATGATTCGGTCTTCTTTAGCTTATCCGTCGAAATTCTTAGCTGGTAATGTGTTGTGATCGATAGTGTTTGGCAATCATGATTTCTATTTGGAACATTTCAGCGAACAAAACGAGGCCTGATTTCAGCGAACAGAATGATGCCTAATTTCAGCAAAGGCCTGGTGATTTTAGCATTTTCCTGGTGTGTTTTTCTATGCTTAACTTTTGTTTTTTACTTCGTTTATGCTTCATTTTTTCTGTTTTTCCTGGTGTGCTTCTTCATAATATGGTAATCTTCACTGAAGAAATTTTCGTTTTTTGAAATAGGGGGAAAAACCAAGTATCGGTTGAAGAAAAGATGGAAAACTTGGAACATACTGTTTGTTTTGTGTATTTTGTTGTTAAACATACTGATAGGAAAAACCAAATTTGTTTGTTATGTGAGAATTGTCCGATAACATTCAGGCCATAAAGTTGTTTCTAAGAGACCAGAGTTGCCTTGACTTGGCTAGACTTTCTTTGACTGATAAGTGAAAAGATTGTGTTTTGCTCAATCATGTTTCTGCTCTCCATTGCCACATGGATTGTCTTGGCTTCACACTTGGAGTGCTTAGGTTCACACTTGGAGTGCTTAGGTTCACACTTTCTCATCATCTCTCCATCACACTCATGCTAAGAGAAACTGCTTCATTTTACCTCATCCATTTTCTGTAAGGCCTACAAATTCCGATAACTTGAAAAACTATATGGTAGTTATTGATATCCTACTGGGTTATCCCCGTGAGTGTCCCTCTGTATCCCCATGAGTGTCTCACTTTGTTTCCTTCAAAGTGTATATAAATCTAATGGACATGCTTTTAGCGCGTGCCCCCTGCGTGTCCAACACGGATTCGGTAAATCACTAAGAGTTTCTATGGTCATTGATTGGATTTGGTTAATAAAATAGGGATGTGACATGCTATGAAGCACAAACACTCTTGCGAGGTAGTCGTATCAGTGTCGAATATGCGGGAACACGTGGAGACACAAAGGACAAGTAAGGTACACTCCATATTTGTAGTATCTTCTTCCATATTTGTTTTCTCTGGACTTTTTTTGTGGCACATTTGTTTGCCTTTTAATAGTGGAAAATGTATTTTGTAGGCGACATTCTCCTCCATGTTGGCTTTCTAGTCTCTCTTTTTGACAAACATCTGTGAAGTTTTATTGTCATGGTATATATGTCTCCATACTTATGTAGTGCATTGCATCAACAGACAATTAGGTAATGCATTTTGGATTTCTTTTTTGTCAAGAGCTTAACCTGGATTTAGGAAAATTTTGAAGAACTATGATGCAGGGTCTATACTAGACCATGGTACATTTAAACTTCAAGACTATTATGTCATCCCATCTTTCATAGGTTTTAAACAATAGTGTTGTTTGAGTGTACTTTGGAGTGCTAAATTACTTTTTCCTCATGGGGTTTATCATACGTTTGTAAATATTTTTGAAGGTTCTTTCGAAAGTCCATCAGCCAGTTGAGGAACTGAGATATTTGTGGGAATAGAAATAAAGGTCAACAAAACCTTCTCTTGGTTTGTGTTCTGTCGTTTAATTAAGTTACCTGTGCTTCTTGCAAACAATGTGTGCGTAGATAAAGAAGACTCTAATGGACACAAGGTAAAAATCACTATTGCCAACTCAATCCTAAAGGAAGTTTTTTTTTTTTTGGGTGTTGAATTACTTGACCTCATCTTTAACTACTTTCTCATCTCAAGGAAAGAAATTAAGGTATCAGCACCCAAATAACTATTTCTTTTAAGGACACGCGAAGGACACATCATATGGCTTGAGTCTACTACCTCTTTGTTCCCTTCAGAATATATACAAATCTAACTAATGGACAAGCGGCATATCTCCCACCTGTCCCCGTGTATTTGACAAGGTTCCGGCGATTTACTAAGAGTTTCTATGCTCATTTATTTGATTGGGTTTATAAATTAGCTATGTCATGCAATATTTTGTTTTGAATTCTATTTTAAATTTCGTTTATGCCATTTTCATGTTCTTTTGGGCCTTTGTTGATGTAGGTTATTGATAGGTTGTGTGGCTGCAAGGGATACAAGTAGCATGAGATGTGTAGTTCTTCTACTATTAAGATACATGTGATGTGATTTTTTGATAGGGTGAGATTAACTTTGTCCAATAGTCCTCATTTCTGGATTCAAATTTTGAGAAACTATTTTATGGTGATTTACAACTCGAATATTTATTTATTAGGTTGAAGACCAAATTTAGATGACGTGATTCGTTATTTTGTTCAATTGTAAGGGTGAGTTTTTTTTTTGGGTGAATTTTTCTTCCAAATAATCAATAGCAAAAAGTAATGCCTTTTACGTGTCATCCTCTAATTACTGTTCAATGGGCAAGTATTTGTGCACTTATTATTTTTCTCCCCAAAGGCTACTGTAATGATGTAGTTCTTTCTTCATTATTTTTTGCTCGAATTTTATGAAGAATAGAAGTTAAAATGTCAAAAAAATTGAGCGTGTCTTTAGACACGGGCATGCACTAGTAATACATATATTCCAAGGCTGATGTTGGAGGTGAAGCATGCAACGAATGTAGAGCAAAGGACAAATGTAACACAGGAGCCTAGAAGAAAATAGGGACTATGCACCAGTTAATTCCCCACCTTCTCAACCACACATCTTTAAAAAACGACCACCCATGTTTGGTCAGGTTGCATTGACTTGAAGAGGATCATCATACAAGTCACAAGTGCCCTATAGGCTATAGGAATAATACAAGGTCATAGAGTGACCTATGAACAAAAAGGACACCACTTCAAAGAACTAATTAATAAAGTAATATTATTGTGTTTTGTGTTTGTTGGCTGTTGGAAGTTGATGTGGCAAATTTGGCAGCACGGATGAGTTTGGGAAAATTTGACAAGAAAATTGCTGCTTGGTAAAGATGGTTTCTGTCAATAATTCAGTCAAAATATTTTGGATTTGACAAACCAGATGACTTGCTCTTGAGGGAGAAAAAGGTCACGCATTGTCACAAACGTTGGCATATCGTGATAGGAGATTCTAGATATTTTAAGAAAAAAGGATGGTTTTTTTTTTTTTTTTTTTTATAACCGAGGTATCCGGACGGCTTGGGGACCAAGCTGGTATTGCTTGGGGGGTCCCCCACCTAATGCCGACTAGTCCTCGGGGCCCTGAAGTTAACGACCAGGAAAACCTCCAGTGGCCCCAAAGTTTGCAGTTGCCAAGATTCGACCTTAGAACGTCTGGGTTTACAGCTCGCCCCAATCTCCACTCGGACAACCCCTTGGGGTTAAGAAAAAAGGATGTTGGCATATGGAAAGCTGCAATGGAACATGCATGGATTCTTGAGAACTGTTTTGGTATCGGTTGTTTATGTTGGAAAAAATATATTTTTAGTTATCTATAATTTTTGGTGACTTTGTCCTAAGAATTGAAGGGGACTCTAAGACTAATTAAGGATGGTCTAAGTGGGTTTGCATACATAGATTACCACGCACGTGCGCGTTGCCCGGACCGAAGTCCGTGGGTTTGGCTTGATCCTTGGGCCTTTATGACTTATCTTTTTATTGTCCAAAAGTTTGGACTTCCTTGACTGGGCTTTGGATCCAATTTTTATCAGGCTACGTATTGAACTTGAGTGAAACTTGAGCCCACGCATGAGTGAGTAATTCTGGTATTGATTCCATAAATTAAATTTTTTGTAACCCTTGAATTAATTCTGTAATTAAAACCAAGAATTAATTTTGTAACTCTAGATATTGATTCTAGAATTAAACCCATAAATTAATTTCATAATAATTTTTTGGATTTATTACATAAATTAATTTCGTGGGCTCTATGGTCTCCTAGGATTCTATAAATTTGGTGCCTCTCATTGAAAAAACACACATCCAAAAATTCAGAGCATTTTTCACTTTCATATTCTACTGTTTTTCATGTTCTTCAGTTAGACAAAGCATACTACACAATTAGTTCGCCAGACAAATTCGGTTGGTGCTACCATTTTTTTTCCAACCGTTGCATCTTGGGAAACAAATGTCGAAAGATTCCTCCAACACTTTGATGAGGCGATGAATTTGCTTAAGGACACCATGTGTTCACGGGCCTCGGTTGGCATAATCTTTCTCTACTGTATTTTATCCCAAATCTATTTTTTATATTCTGTATTCTTTCTTATTGCATTATTGAGAAATTATAATTTTCAGAACAAAATATATATTTATTAATTATTCATTCTACAAAATTGTTTTCTACTTACAATCTTAAGACAAAATTTTTAAATTCAAAAACAGTTTTTGGAAAAAAGAAAGTTGTTTACTTAAAAGCTGGAAAAAAAAACAGTTTATGTTTCATTCAGTTGAAAACAAGCCGATTTTTTTTTTTTAGTATTTTGTTATTTTTTTGTTTTGTGTAACAGAAGGAAAAAAAAAATAGTTTTTTTACATTCTATTTTTTTCTCCACAGATTATTTATTTTTTTTCGATTGGGAGTTCCCTCTCCTTAGATTGTTTATGTAGGAAAAATTGTGCGGACAGTTGATCGGATTCAATTCCAGAAAATAATATCATTAAATCAATAATCAAATTACAGAACAGAATTACAATAGATTCAGAAAAACAAAATATATTACTGAACCAACTCCTGTGAAATCACAGTCCCCTTAAAACAGATTCGCCGCCTCCCGTGGCTGTTGGAGGATCGCTCCGACGCCTGTCTCCCAAGGTAAAACGACTCACTTGGCTGATGGAAACACTACCCGATCGACCGCTTGTTGAACTAACTGTGTTTGCCTCTCTCTTCATGAAAATCATCATTTGGTATCTTTCAAAACCAAAAATAAAATCCATATAAATCTTTAAAATCGCTAAAATCATAAAGAAAGAGATTAATAGGGTCATTGATGAACATTAATAGCGCTATTGATGGACATCAACGCAACCACGAATGAGTTGTAAATGCGAAAACCTTCGGTTGCCTCGTGAGACTCTCTAGTGTTCCAAATTCATTCACAACCCTTTCAAATTTCCAACAATTTATTTTATAATCTGTTCATTGACTAGATTTTGATCTATTTTTCAGTAATGAAAAATCAACCTGAAAATATAAACGACAACAATGGTGGCAACGGGATACCGGTTGGACGTATATGTCAGCTCTCCGCACATGGTTAACGATCTTTGCAAGTGCAGGGAAGAAATCGACCAAGTTGGGTTTACCAGCCTCCACCATTACATTCCAAACCAAATCCCTAAACTCTTTGGCTGAATCCTGGCTTATATCTCAGCCAAATCCACATAAAACAGTGTGTTGTATAGCAAATTCAAGGTATCCCATTGACGATATCATCATTGTTGATGATGATAATAGCAAACCTTTAAGTTTGAGGCTTAGATTATTTGGTCAAAAGGGTAATCATGTTCTCTTGAAAAGAAACAATACAAACACAGAAATGTAAGTAACATATAATAGACATATTCCAAGGCTGATGTTGGAGGTGAATCATGCAACGAATGTAGAGCAAAGGACAAATGTAACACAGGAGCCTAGAATAATGTAGGGACTATGCACCAGCTAATTCCCCACCTTCTCAACCACACATCTTTAACGTATATTAAAACGACCACCCTCGTTTGGTCGGGTTCCATTGACTTGGAGAGGATCATCATAAAAGTCACAAGTGCCCTATAGACTGTAGGAATAATAGAAGGTCATAGAGTGACCTATGAACAAAAAGGACACCATTTCAAAGAACTAATTAATAAAGTAATATTATTGAGCAATTAATCAAAACTATTTTAGTATCTTGATTCGAAGAGCATCATAGGCCCTTCGTCGTGCCCCATATTCATATCGTAATATATATAAAGGCATATTGATCCTAAGTTGGAGGACAAGGACTCATTTGACCTTGGTATGGGATCGAACAACCTCCAAAATGGTCATGCTAATTCTAACAACAGTACATATATACCATCTGATATGTATCAACTTTTTTGCATAGATTCACACTAATTAATCGGGATGCGACATTAATTTATTTAATGGTGTCAACTTGTTTTTAACAAGATGCGACATTAATTGGGTTAAGTTGATTCACTATAATTAATTGACGTCATTCAATTTGTAGAACTTCACAAGCATATATATCATTTGTGTGAAAAATAAAATTTAGGTGGTATTAGCATTTAGCACATGCTATATGTGCGCACATGTCCAATTATTAAAAACAAAAATCCAAGTTTTTTTTTTTTTTTTTTTTTATGTTTGAAATTTGAGGTAAACAGCTGTAACACATGGAAAATCGTCGTTTTGGGGAAATGATGACATATTGACCTCTTTATTTCTTTAATTATCAACTATATGGGTAAAGGATGCACCTTTTTAGTACTAATATGACAATATGATGCATAAATACATACATATATAGTTGCCGTTGAATTTGTTTTTGCCTTTGAAAATCTTGGAAATTATTTTTGTCGTTGAAGCTATCCGGGACCGACGAGGGCCTCAGTACCTTCCTATATTTTTTAGATTGGGTGCAACCTGAGAACACGCTATGCCGCCACCCATACAACACGCTATGCCATGCACCAAAATTGCTTAGTTTTATTGCATGAAACGTTTCACACCTCTTTAACCGTGCAATCCGCAAAACACGCTCCTCCATTTTATTGTGCAGTACTACTTGTATTTGACGTTCGGTATACATGAGTCCTGTGACACCCCAGTCAGGCCGTGGTGCCAACTGTGAGGCCGGCGTCCGGGAGATGGTGTCTCAGTTGGACGTTCGGATGGGTGGTCAAGGGTTCCACATCGCTTGGTGGTGCATGGATGTAAGTTCGGTGGTATTTATAAGATCATGAACCTTCCTTGTACAAGGCCTTTTAAAGCCGTGATGGCGCCAACACCAAATGAAACTTCACAGTTAAGCATACTCACCCTGGAGCAATTCAAGAATGGGTGACCTACTGGGAAGTCCATGGGATTTGGATGACAAAAGCAGACAGTATTGTACAAGACGGGAGCGGGTCGTTACAAATCCATCTGATTATCATTTTAGTCTCTTAAGAAGTACAGGGAAATTTCTCAAACCAAACAATAATTGGCTAGTAAATTCCATTTAAAATTTCGATGTCACAAAAACACATCATTAGAAAGAGCTTATTGGTTGGTCGGTTCATTTGACGTAGTTGCCAGTCCGAAAGTGGTTCAAAAATTGTTCATATGACAAACATCCTATAGGAAGACTGAAATTATAATTTATTAGAGACTATAAAATACTCTAATTATCAGGCAAAAAAAAGTCGTGACATTGATTTGATATCTCCTTAGCTGTTTTCAGATACTGATATGTAAGACAATGAGTTAGGTGGAAATGACATTAGATAAATATCACAAATCCTGTAGAATTTTAAGAATATAATTTTATATGTTAAGTGCTTTGAAGTTAATTACTTGTTTAACTTGCACTATTTTTGAAAGAGAACTCGTGAATGATTTTTAATTGGTCAGAAATGATTTACTTTTCTATATTAGATATTGAGAAAATAGATCCTCTCTGATTCTTGTGTGAGTTCATCCATGTCTTTTTCATTGTTTGATATTTAAAATTTGTCGAGAACACGAATTATGTCAAGAATCATATTGATTAATTACCAATTGACAAATGATTGAAATACAGTGGCATAAACGAGTTTAAACTACCTTTTTAAATATGAATGTGTTGGCCCAGGGTCAGTTCTGGGTTTTCAAAGGCCTAGGCAAATTAATTTGTAATAGGGGGGCCTTTATATTTCTAAACAATAAAAAGTTATTGTAATTTAAAAGGTAAAATTTTAAGATTTTACTTATGATTAATATATCAGAAAACAAAATTTGCAATCATTTATTTATTAATAATGTTATCAACTAGTTATAAAAAAAAAAAAAAAATTTCATTATCAAAATTAGTATAAAAAAAACCTTAAAAAAAAGACCAACAGCACCATTTAGTGTCTAAAAAGAATGAGATAGAATCTCATTCCCAAATAAATGGGGATACAAGGTAGCACATACGTTGTCTTAGGATTGTAGTGGATCGTGCTGAGGTCAATATGGAAGCCATTACGATAATGTTGCAAGACTCGATACACCAATAATATATTTAAGTAATCAAATATGGCACATTTTTTTTTTATAGCTGAGGTATATATCCAGTTGGCTTTGAAATTATTCTCAGCTTAATGTCGACTAGTCCTTGGGAGACCAATCTCACCATTCACTTGTAGGGGCCCCAATTAAAATCAAGACATTTTACCCTATATGACCTCAGCACGATCAAGACATTTTACCCCAATTAAAATCAAGACAGCTACATAATGAAAAACTTAGAATATAGTTGGACTATTCATGATTTTAAATAAATGTTAATTATTCGTACGAATCACGATGTCAAATAAATTTGATCTTTCAGGCAAATAATCTTTCTCAACAAATTTCATCGGGAAGTGGCTATGCTAATTAAAATAACTACTACGTGGACGATTGCACTACAATTATGTGAGGAATATATCACTGTTACACTTCAACATCTAAGTTTGATAAAGTAAAATGACTCTGTGGATCCAATTCAGCCTTTAATTATAAGCAGCCCAATAATAATTGATGAGAATTTAACAGTACCAAAAATTGGATGACTCGAGATTTGAAGGAGACCACACACAGAATCATGAACTGGTCTGCAGAGTCAGCCTTGGTATCCTTTCATTCATGAGAGCAGTAGAGATAGAAAGATCCTACCACGCATGTGTATGTGGATGTGAATGTCCGAGAGAGAGAGAGAGAGAGAATACAAAGAATCAATGCTGAAATTTCAAAGAAAGGGAATGGGGGGGTGTCTCATGTCCCTACCACAATTTTGATACTGACTGTACATACTTTTGTCAACGGCTCCACAAAGTGACCAAAACAACACTTGTGATTCAGAAATCAGAAGCTGGTTTTCGGAAAATTGTACTACTTCCTTTTGTTTATTTTCTCCTATAAATACAACCCCCCAAGCTCTTAAGTTTTCCCCACTTCATCCCATTTCTTAGAATCAGTCTCTATCTTATAACAACAAGGTTAGTAAACATTTCCAACACCCCCACCTCCGTGGGGCTTCGTTTATTATGTCTCATTCTCTATCATACATATATTGCACAAACATACATACATACATATATATTCCTTTTGTTTTTCTAACCTGGTATGTTGGCATAATTTGAATTCAAAAGTAAGTGCTTTCACATAATTACATTTTATGAATTCATGAGTTAAAAAAGAAAACTGAATCATTTTTCAGACCCTGTAGGTTATGTGAAACTAAGAGTTTGAAAAGATGATTGTGGTCCATCTTCTTATGTAATTCGCTTTTAAGGGGATTTTGGCCACTAGTCTCCGTTTAAAATAAGTGGACTTAACTCAATCTTAAAAATCGACTTAAAAGATCAAGGTCGCCCAAGACTTATAAGCATGGGAAGAAAGACCAACATAGGCGACGAGAGACTCGCTAACAATCTCATTCCCTGTCCAACCCTTCTACTGTTGTCTTGTCTTCAGAGTTTTGAGCTCTTTCTTGTGTGTACTAACATAGAACTTTTTTATGTGCAATTGTAACAGGTGTATGCATGTCTCTTGCAATGGTAATGACCGAGGAGACCACGAGGGAGGATGATGATGATGATGATTCAATTTCAGAAAGGGAATATCACAAAGGAGTGAGGCATTTGTGTCAAAATGGCATTGCAAAACTTCCGAACAAGTACATATTCCCTGAATCAGAGCGGCCTAATTTAATGAAGGCTGGGGAAATATATAATGTTCAGCTGCCTGTCATTGATTTTTCAGAATTGCAGGGATCGAATCGGCCCCAAGTTCTCAAGTCCCTCGCAAATGCTTGTGAAAATTATGGATCTTTCCAGGTTGGTTCCAAGTCCTGATATTGTTTTGGGTATTTCTATTTTTGTGATATTGGTTGATTGAGCTGGGATTTGGGTGGCTGCAGGTGGTGAACCATGGGATATCCAAAGATGTGATTAGGAGTATGATGGATGTAAGTGAGAGGTTTTTTGAGGTCCCTTTTGAGGAGAGAGAGAAGTACATGAGAGCGGACACCTACTCCCCTGTTCGGTATGGAACCAGCTTTAACCAAACAAAGGATGCTGTCTTTTGTTGGAGGGATTTTTTGAAGCTAATGTGTCATCCCTTGTCGGATATGCTTCCTCATTGGCCTTCTTCTCCCTTGGATTTTAGGTCAGAATATTGAATAAAAATATCACATAGATTTTATCTGACGAATATGAATCTAGTGTGAATATATATATATATCTTAAACAGGAAATTGGCGGTTACCTACGCAAATGAAAACAAATACTTGTTCCTAATGCTAATGGAAGCCATTATAGAGAGCCTGGGAATAACTACAAGCACAGGGGATGATTATGATGTTTTGGAAGAATTGGAGAATGGGAGCCAGCTCATGGTCTTGAATTGCTACCCGCCTTGCCCCGAACCCGACTTGACCCTGGGAATACCACCTCATTCGGATTATGGGTTCCTTACTCTTCTTCAGCAAGATGAGGTGCCGGGTCTTCAGATTCAGTTCCAAGATAAATGGGTCACAATTGAACCCATCCCTAATTCATTTTTCGTCAACGTCGGAGATCACCTTGAGGTATATATATATATATCACATGATATTATATTATTGCCATGGATAATATTTTTGCTTTATGATTCTAGTTCCATAAAAAAGCTTTATTTAGAGTTCAAATGATTAGGGTAAGATCAATTACTGATTAGTGAGGTAATTGAAATATTTTTAGGAATTTATACGGGTAAAAGTGTTATATTTTTAATTATCCAAAAAAAAAAGTGTTATATTTCTAAATATATACCAAATATTATGTAAGACACTTTCAAATTTAAAACTTATAGTCAAGACGAAATAATATTTCACAAAAAATAATACAAAAATAATAAGCTCCAAAAATTAAAATATCAAATTATTGCATAAGTTTGATTTCTGTAATGAGAGAATAATATTAGTTTGAGCAATTTATAATATTTGATAATTTCATTGTATACTTGAAAGATAAATGTAAAAAATAGAAGTAATAAACAAGAAAAATAATAGAAACAGGTTCAAAACTCTTCAAATAAAAAAGATGACCATATCATAGGATGTTAACATGTTTTGTTCTACTAATTACATCAAGTAAAACAAAATACAAGAACTAAATCTTGCCTAATCCAAAATTTTGTTTGTACTCCGCTGTCAATATATCATATGTTCTATTTTTTGTCATTTTGTTTGTTAATATCATATCAATGGAATTAAGCTATTTATTTCATTCGACGTGGTACAATTGACATTTAGAGGATGACATGTCTTTAAAAAAAAAACTACAATGAAAACAAAAAATCATCCGATACTTCACATAAGTTAGTTTCATGGGATAAATGATTTATTATTTTATAAAGTAGGAGATGTCACTATATTTTTTAAAATTACAAGAGGCAATTTGGAGGTCAATTTATTTTACCCTTATATTAAAGTTTTATTATTTTCTATCGTGAGTTGAGGGTACTTTGAAAATGATCATGCACAAATAGAAACAATTAATTACTTGCAATATTTGACGTATGATACTAGTAATTTAATTTTTAAGAGAATTTTTTTTTTTGTAAAGTTGATTGAAAATTAAACGATCTTCTCGAGCACAATTAACACTTTAGCACAATAATTAAACGATCTTTTCAGAATTAGGAAAAATCTAGAAAAGGATGAAATGTTTTCTTCCTGTTTTGACAATAAGTTTTCTTTCATTCTCCCCCCAAATTTGTTTAACCTTTTCATTTTATGTTCTTTTGGAGAAACTTAATTAGGCCCCATTATCTTTTGGTTGGATCATTTTTTTGTTAATTCCAATCTTTGCTCCCGCTAAATTTAATAACATGGTAAACTTTTCAATGAAATTTTTACGCGCTTACTCGCTTTCACTCACCATCATGTATGACGTATCCACATTATGTTGACTTAGAGAGAAACAAAGCAAATTATGTTTACAAATTTTGTAGATACAATTTTTACCCGCATACGTAAAGTTCACTAAACTTCAAATAATTTCAATTTGATCATTTAACTTTCAATTTTTAACTTTTTCCCCCCTGGAGTTTCGGTTTCTATTTAAGCCTTAAATTTTCACATTTTAGTCCATTAATCTTTGCAATTAACAGAAACTGGAACTGCATGCCATGTTACCAAGAGATATAAAATTTTGAATTAAGAAATTTCTGTATCGTTAATTAATTTTGCTTAGCTGCATGTGTTGGAAACTGTGAAGAAAAGAATATACTTAGTACTTATTATCAAGTTAATTATCTTGATAAAAATAGAATAGAAAAGTTAGTAGAGAAATCAATTGGTAATATTCCTTCATGTCCATTTCCAAAGAACCAGCTGCAAGGCCCAAGTAAGTTGTCAACTAGAGGTGGCTAAAACTGAGATAAAAAGATTCTTCAATAATTTTAATTCTATTTTTTGACAATATATTGGCAACTTTTTGGTCTTTTTTGGTATTTTTTCACCCCGTAATTGTACGTAGAAATTTTGTTTTATCTTGTCCAATTTTGCTTGGTTCCTCGGTAATGAAATTACATCGCTCTTCTTTAGACTCCTACTTTGTCACGGGCAATTGTCCTATAGATTTTGAATTTACGACCACAACCGACTTATTAAAAGTCATTAGTTTGAACTTCAGTCATGATTAATTAAATACCCTTTGACTATTTTTGCACAAGAAAAATTTAAATGTATATATACGGACTAAAAGAAAATACAAAATTACTGTTGGAGACATTTCTAGGATTTTAGTTGGCTTATACATTTGAACACTTCAAAAGGGATAGAATGTATTGATATCTAAGGTTGGTTAATTTTGTGGCAGATATTTAGCAATGGGAGGTACAAGAGTGTGTTACATAGAGCAATAGTAAACTATGCGAAAACTCGGATTTCAGTGGCCTCTTTGCACAGTGTACCATTGAAGACGGTGGTTCAGCCCTCGCCCAAACTCATAAACGAAGCAAATCCAAGGCGTTACATGGACACCGATTTCAGTTCTTTTCTCAAGTATATTTCATGTTGTGAGCCCAAGAAGAAGAATTTCCTCGACTCTAGGAAATTAATCTAATGCCTCGTTTGGTTTTCGGATTAAAATAGACGGGATAATTAACTGTTTAGATATTGGTAGTTTATGAACTAGTCTCCTGATATTAATTCTATCAAATCTTGTCTTTGGATGATACTGAATTACTTCTGAAATATTCCAGAGAGAGAGAGAGAGAGCATTGTGTAATTTTTAGGGTATTCTTATAATTTTTAAGGGCGCTCAAAGTCTAGCAAATATTTGAGAGCATTTTTATAACTATCCTTATCTCGATAAATGAGTTTCTTTTGTGCACGAGCTTTGTAATTCCGTTCAAGTCCACCTCCCTGCAATAATATAGTAGTCTATTGTCCCAAACCAAACCCGAAAGGTTAGAATTCATGACCCACCAATGAATCGTAATCACCTTAAGCTTTATTTACTCAAGTCTAAATAAAATTGCATAACAATCACATCTTTATTGATTTTAAACAGCATAATTGTATAAAACATATATTACAATAGAGCTAACTTGTGATTTTAAACAGCATAGCTGTATCAAACATATATTACAACAGAGTTAACTTGACGGGCAATAAAAATATACATTCGGCCATAGGCATAAAGTTATAAATCTTTGGCCCACCATGCTCGCACAACCGAAGTACTGGAAATGTTAAAACAATCATAATACATTAACAAGCAGGTAAATTCAAACACATAAATTATCTGGGTGAAGTGGACTGGATGCATTCGTGTAAGCATCCATTTAAGGCTCATACTTTGGGAATTTAGGGGAATTTAACACCCTTGGAGACTTTGTAGACTCAATTTTCCTAGTGAACGGGGAATAGATGAGTTGGTCGTGCACAACATCCAAGTGGGTCTGTACTAGTCGTGGCCTCTTTCTGTCCTCAAGGTGGTGTCACAGGTCTTCCCATTGCCTTTCCCTGTTTTCTCGAGGAGATTTTCCCTCCTTTTGTGTTCTCAGAGGGATAGTTTCCTATGGCTCCAAGCTACTGCTCGCCCGTCTTCATGTGCGTGTTGTTCTTGTCACCTTCTTTGCTCATGGCCGCCTATTTACTGGTTGTGTCGCATGCGTAATCAAGAACAGAACTGGCAACGAATGGCTCACCTGTCGGAGTAGTGCAAGGATACATGGAGGGTCCCGCCACTCATCGCGAAGACATTGATCCAGTGTCAGGTTGCGCTTTTCGCAGAGCTTAGCCCTTCCACCATCTAGATGCCTGGCAGCAGCGTGGTCCCCTAGTCTGTCTTTGGCCGAAATCCTTCGCTCCTAGTAGTGGTGGTCTGGAGTCGGAGTTCGATAGCAGTGACGATGACAGGGAACCCCAGATCGAGAACAGTTTTGAGACTGTTGATTATGGACCTCCACTCTGAACCTGGTTATCTCGTGTTGAATCGTCTGAATGAGCTTGTCCTTCTCATTCATTCTTGCTTCCAACTTCTCAATTTAAGACCTAGAGTTGGGATCTAGAGCTATAGCTTCAAGGGAAAGGAGAATGTTGCGTGACCCACTTGCGATATGTTGAGGATCTACAACATCCTTCTCCTTCACTTGACTAGGACGTATGTCATTCTCCCCTATTATCACCATTGTTTCGATGGATGGATGATCTTCAGGAAGTGAATGGTTTGAAAATTATGGAAATCGAAAGTGAGATTCCTAAAAAAATCGGAACAGAATTAGACTCCCACTATGGTTGCCAATTGTGGAGCCCTTTAATTCGAATTGCGATTTCACTCACGATTTCGGGATGAAACAGTGTGTATGAGTACCTAGTCCTGCAACAACAACCAAATGTTAGTGCCCCAGTGGCGAAAGTTGGGCCAAAAAACACTTCGATGCCTAAGTCAGTATTTTGAGAAGAAGAAAGAAACTCAGCTAGGATTGCAAGATTAAGTGTACATTTTTTCCTACAAGTATTGTACATTATATACTGCTCCTACCTTAAGCACCAAGCCTAGAATGACATGTGCGAAGCACACTCTTGGTGATAGCAATTCATAACAGAATTCTGTTATAGTCTCACCTCTCGAAATGATGACTAACAGCTCATACTTCACGTGTTGGTCTAAATGCATGCCATATGGAAAATTCCATCATCGAAACAAGTGAGTTCAGCTCGGCAGAGAGGTACCTAACCCTATGAAATACCTCCCGCGCTAAGGGAGCATTATGCGTCATCAAGCCTGGTCTAGACTCAGTTAGATATGGGTCGGCTCAGCCCAACAGGTCATCGATACCGGTCATAAGCTAAGGGTCTAGTCGGAGCTCGACCCAAATATTTCAACTTGATCCTGAGGTACCGTGCCAATACAAACCTCTGCACATATTATAAATATTTAACCCCAATACCTAATTATGACACTTGGTACATGTGAGTCATCATAGACTTCAACTCATGACATAGCGAGTAAAGTAAATTATCACACCTACAATATATAGAAATAGTTATTTTTAATATCTCAGAGTTTTTGAATTAGATTCTGTCCAGTTTGATTAATTTTTAGAGAACTAATCTCATTGTCTACTCATGGGGGAACCAATTAAAGACAAAGTAAAATTATGTATGAATTGGCCCCATAAAAATTGATTACATTGTGAAGTTTCAAACTTGATACATTAGGAAACATCAAATTCTTAAGTCTTAACTAACAAACCATAGTTATCGATATTGTACCGGGAGAAAAATGGTACTCTCGACCCTATGTACCGTATCAAAGAAGTTATCGGGTTTTATCGGGCGGTCCAGCCTGTAATAGTTGTTTACTAGATACCAATCGGTACGGCCATTTTTTTAAATTAAAAATTATAATTTCTCTTAAATTGGGGCCAAAAATGTAATTCTATGTTGAGTTTTTGCTAATCACACTTTAAACAGTACTATTGACCCCGCTATTTTCTAGGTAATTTTGCTGTTAGTAATAAAAATCAGCCTGAAAAACATCCCGAACACCATTAAGAGTTAAACTATTCGCGAATAATTTAACTTTTAATAGTGTTTGGTGGGGACAAAATTGTTTTCTAGGTTGAGCCATAAGTCATAAACTATTCACCTAAATAATTTAACTTTTAAAAGTGCTCGATGGGAAATGCAAGCTGATTTTCATTGCTGATAGCAAAATTATTTTCTAGGTTGAGCCATAAGTCCGATACTTGTGGTGTTGTTAATTCATCTATTTTTTTGTTAAAGTGTCTAGACTAAACTTTGATGCACGTGTACCATATTTCAACCCATGAAAAGAACCATACCCATTTCTGTTTTTAAGGATGTTAGCCAATCGTATGTTAGATTTCACATTCAAGCTCAAAAACAGGATCAGAAGGATCTAAGGATTGTGTACAATTTTTAACTTTTAGAAATGACTACCGTTGCAATTCTTTAATTTAAAAAAGAAATAGGGAGATTTTTAAACAGTACAGTTTTATTTTGTATTTTTAATATGTTTTTTTTTTTTAAATCATACCGATAATTTGAAACGTACATTAAAACAAATCGATACCGGTACGTACCATGGCAATAAAAAAAAGTTATGATTCCGAATACGAGATTGATAATTTCCAACAAACCAAGGATAGTTTTGACAATTCAATGGACATGTTCCTCTCATAAATGGATGCATCACTTCTGATCATTATGTCTCATGTACAGAATGAAGCAACGAATAGAAATGAGTCAATTGGACCATGGTAATTGATTGCCAGTGGAAGTGTAATGATCTTTATTTCTTTCCTTATAAATCCACCAATTTTACTACTCCAACCAATATGTGGCCCGGGAATATTTGGTAGTGACGCTTATTGAGGAGGGAACCCGACCCGAGCACTGAATGCTTACTTACATGGGTGCGAAGAGTGGGACTTGGACTGCGGCGAATACAACCCAAGTGAGGAGTATTATTAGAGACTTATAATGGTCGCAAGCTCACAATCCGAAAATTATTGTGTGGTTCTAGTATATTGATCAAACAAATAATGCCTCAATCTAATTAACAATTACATAGTTATATAAGGTTTATGACTAATTATATGAACCTTCTGATTCTTTTCGTTTGATTAGATACGAGTATCGAATCAAATTACGTATGCAAAATGAATATAATTGGTTTTTTATTAATATTCTTTTGACCTGATTCATAAACTCTGTTTGTAATCAATTATAGATCTGAACTATGATTCTTTTTGGTTGTTTATTTGAAAGACTTAATAAAGAGTCTTAGTAACCACTGTCTAGTGAACAGTAAATAATAAACACAAAATGTCAAATAAATATAAATATTAATATACAGTTTACGAACATCAATATATAATTTATGAATATCGATGTATTTTTTATACATCATCCAATGATTAGCTTTTTCCAATATGTAATACTAAAGAATATACTATTAATCTAATGTGATATAATTATTTGACTTATAGAAACATATATTATTTAACTGTTATTTTGATCAACTAAACAGATGCTACAGTATTAAAAGGTTAAGTAGTAATGGTTTTGAAGTAGCGGATAATTTTACTTGGATTAATCTTTAATCCAACATTGACCTACAATATTTTCAGCCAACCATAGCACACCACGTAGTAATTCCATTACCTTGTTTCGAGCCGGTTGTTCCAGCACTTGCAGTTGAGGTTCACATGACATGACGATGCCACTTCAACTCTCTCTCTTGACTCTCTCTCTCTCTCTCTCTCTCTCTCTCAATATTCAACTGATGAAAAAGCCAATACAATATATAGAAAGTTATACAACACCCGTTGAGAACAAAGACGCGCTATCTAACACCTCTCTCTTGCTTGCTTTGTTTATATCACTCGATCATACCCGTTTTCTCTCTCTAAAGAGGAATGCCGGCGATGAATTCTAATAGCTATAAGAAGCTACAGTAAACCAGAGAGAGAGAGAATGTTCCGGGTGCAGAGGCAGAACAGAGCAAACAAATCAGGAGAAAGAATTGATTTCAAGTTCTCCAACTTCCAAGCCATTCAGGTACTTCATGATTTTTCTTGTCAACATTTCCATTTGTCTGAGGTTCTTATTCTCTCAGAAAACTGGTCAATTGGTTGATTTTATTCGATTGTGATGTTTTGATTACGACGGTATGAATTTTTTGAGTTATTCCTGTTAAGAAGTCAGAAGTTTGTACTCTTTTTATTTGGTCTGCCAATAGTGGTGATTCTGATCGATGTCCTGAAAATTAGGACTCTTGAGGGTTCTGTGCTATTCCATTGAACTGTTTAGTAAATAAGATCTGCGCTTTGATAAGAAGTCGATCAGATGGCAACAGTAATGTTGTGTTTGGTTCCTGAGAAAGCATAGGAAAAGTGAAGGACTGTAAATGTTTACATTAAAATCTCGATTATATGGGGATAAGAGGCCATTGAGTTGGACTTTTTACAGACCCAACCTCCGGGATTGATCACGTTCCCACTTGATTAGATCATAATGTCGAAAAACGAATGTATGTAGATGTGGAAGCTAATGTATAATGTTAGGATCTTACCCTTGGGACTGGACCTCAATCAGACCATTCAAACCTTCTACTCATTGAAAGATTCAAACTACTGAAGAAGTACTTATTTCTTAGTTCAAGTTCCTTATCCTGGAATCCTAGACAAGCAAAGGAAGAAAGAGACATATCAGTTCAGTGAAGCTCGATCACCGAGTCAAAATGGAAGTTCATCCGCAGAGCCTGGCACGATGTCGACATTGATCTAAGGTCTGCCACCGGTTGTGGGATCTCAGCTAATAAAATTAGACTAACACTGCCTACAAGTAGCTTTTGGCTTGCCAAGATGGACTATGCGGAGTAAAATGGGGTCTGTTTTTCTTATCTTTAGAGTAACAATATTTGCCAAGTTATATACTTTTGTGGATTACTTTTATGACATAGTCGATGAAGTCACCAAGTTTTACTAATGAACATAAAACTATCATAGCCTAGATTATTATTGAACTTTGTTTTCAATAGAGTACCAATTCTGCATCCCATGTGTCCAGCTTCCTGTCTAGGTGTTGTTTGACAAAAGTTGTTTTGATTGGTGATGATATTCTGGTCAGTGGTCACTCAAAATGTTTGCATTATGGTTTGGCGGCAACAGGTACCAAAAGGATGGGACAACCTTTTTGTGACAGTTGTCTCTATAGAAACTGGGAAAACGATTGCGAAATCAAGCAAAGCACCGGTGAGAAGTGGAAATTGCCAATGGGCTGAGACTTTGTCAGAATCTATTTGGGTTTCCCAGGATGATTCTATTAAAGCTCTTGAAGGGTGTCTCTTCAAGTTTGTCGTTGCCATGGTATGATACCCATGTTTTCTAATTCTGATACAGTCTTCTTCTTATTACAAGACATAAACTAAAATTTGAGATAGTTAGAGATCATCCACCGACTAGCTTATTTGTTACAGGGTTCAGCAAGATCTGGCATCCTTGGAGAGGCCACTGTCAATATGGCTGACTACATGAGTTCGAAGGCTTCTGTTCCAATTTTTTTGCCCCTAAAGAAATGCAATCATGGATCAATTTTACAAGTACGTCTTACATTTCCAAGTTTGATTGTTTTCTTTCATTGTAACAGCATCTCTTAGTGGTGCTTCTTGCTTGCCTAGTGTGAAGTCGTAACTCGAAACCAATCTGACTTTTTTGTGTACTCAAGTTATGAATACTGTCAACAGCTGTTTCTATGTCATTAGTACATCTTCCGAAGTTGAAAGGATAATTATAACAACTGGAAAATCAACCTGTACAAATCATCCTAGAATGTTGGCCAATTTTCTACTCGAGTGAGAACTAGCAAAAGGAAAGAATTGTTGTACTGTGGTTCCTAGGGATGACAATCCATTTTGCATTAGAAAATCTGGATCACATGAGTACAAATTAGCATATTTGCAATAAATGAAAGATCCACTTGATTTTAGAGAACGAAATGTATGTCTTTTGAAGTCCTGGAATGCACCACTTTAGAATATTTGCACTACTTGGACGACTAAAGAGTATTTTTCGGAATGTTGGTGTGTGTTTTTGGTGAGGTTGGGGGTATGTCTTATCAGTTACGTGCATTTAAATTTCAATTGATTCTTGAGTTTC
The DNA here is from genome assembly GCA_019985065.2 of Arctostaphylos glauca. Taxonomy (NCBI): domain Eukaryota; kingdom Viridiplantae; phylum Streptophyta; class Magnoliopsida; order Ericales; family Ericaceae; genus Arctostaphylos; species Arctostaphylos glauca. The sequence continues at coordinate 23,320,894 of JAHSPW020000002.1, read as the reverse complement.
AATTTCATTCTAATTGAAGTACATTTGTTCTTCTAGTAGTGATTCGGTTGTTACTTCCAACTGTTTCAGTAATGACTCCAACTCGTTGCCCCTAATTCATCAACTGATTCCTAGGCTTTTGCCTATTTTAGAGCTACCGAGAGCATATTCATTTAATCCAAAGCTCTATCTGCTCATTTGTTGTCCATCTGCAGGTTAAAATCCAGTGCCTAACACCAAGAACTAAACTCAGGTAATACTAACATGCAACTCCAATTCCCTTATTTTTGGTGTTTGATTTTTTGTTTAAGTGTAATAATCATTTCTTTCACCCTTTACCAGGGATGAAGAATCAAAACGCTCAAATTCTCACACAGAAGAACAGGATGCAGATGCTTGTGACATGGAAAGTAAGTCAAATGGGTCTTATGATTCGTTTTCGAAGAATGTTGGATCACCCTCGAGCAAAGATCTGGGCTCCACCTCAGATCCTAGAGAACTTCATAGCCGAGTATGTCAACTTTCACTCATTATTGACCATCTCACTATTTGGTTGAAATTGAAAAACTTACCAAATGTTTCCTTTTGTTTATATTACAAATGTTGTTTTGTATATGACCATCTTCATCGTAATGTAATACGATTCTCCTCATTAATCACCTTTCTTCTGTAGCTTGTAGCTTGATAATTCTTCAGAATGATTGCTTAAACTACTGAATTTAGGTGCACAATCTTGACTATAAGTTTTATCCAGCATCAACGCCTCTATCGTGTAGCTTCTGTAGCTCTCTCTATTAAGCCCTTCGTTCTGAAGCTTGTAGCTTGGTATTATACAATGATAGCCTAAATTATCGCAGTAAGATCCATAAGCTTGGTAACATGTACTATCCGGCATTGACGTCTCTCTCTCTCTCTCTGTCTCTCTCTCTTGAAGCTGCTCTATCCATCATAGCCATGTGAGATATTAAGTTTCTACTCTTTGGTGCATAAGCAGGACGAGAACCGCAGTCTAGCTGCTCCACTAGTAGTCGAGAACCCCCATACTAACACACTATTTTACCACTACTCCCTCCAAATATTACAATAAATCATGTAAAGTTCTCTACTCTGATGTCTGTTTTATTTGTCCCTCTTTTACATCTCGCATGTGCCAAAATACATGTCCAATTTGTTCAATCCCTTTTCATTTGAACTTGGTGTTGGGGATCGAGGAATCACACAAACACATTATGGAACAATACTTCAGAGAAATTTCAGTAATATTGACACAAACAATATAGGTTACAAAAACTCTCGGACGAGGAGGTTCAAACCGAAACCGTCGACTCCACTCCCTCTCTATTCTTCACCACTCTCCACTGTCGTTTGCCACACCTATCTCCACTACCTAAACATGGCTATTTATAGGCCAAACTTGGGAGAAAACTAGAAGAGCAATGAATGTTCCAGCATGGGTGATCATGCTTTGATCCTTTTTGCATGTGCTGCTGCCTGAAGGCAAGGGGTCACGTGGGGCAAACTCTAAAAATCACCCCCTCTGCCCAATGTGAGGTCCACACTGTACCTGCCGTTTCATCCTACTCCTGATCTGTCACTTTGTCTTGCGTTTTAGAGAACTAACTCAGCAATTCTCTGCTCACAACAGAGGGTCATTCCACCAGGCAGTCTCACACACCACCTGTGAAGAGTTTGACACTTGCCTCTGTCGACACTCTACACCCCCCTATCAAGCTCTATTCTACACCACTCACTACAACTTCGTGCTCTTGATAATTCATTCCAATGTCGATTGGCCACTCTAACATTGCCTTTTGCAGTGCTAGGTCTTCTGTGACTAATCTTATCCTTATCATCAAGCAATTTGCACACCCTCACTGGAGTGCCTGCACCCCTGCCTGGATGATCATATTCATGCACCCCTTCACCAAAGTGCCTGCACTTACCATCAAAGTGCTTGTTCCAAGTAAGTCTTGCTAACCACATTCAGAAAATTCTCATAAAAGAATAGAGGGGTCACGGTTGTCCCGCTTAAAACTCTTTCTCCTTCAACACATAATGTTGTTTTGACAGAATTTCCTTATTGTTTGCAAGAGTTGCTTCACCTGCAACGTAGTACCCTTCTATACGCGCCCCTCGTTGTTTGGGCACTTACACCCCCACACTTGGATACTGTGCAATAATCATTTCCTTGCCAATTGTGACCCCACCTCTTGAATTCCTGCATGCATCATATGGGAGTTGTTACCTTCATTGATCGATTTTTTAGCAAATGAGACTATCTACCTGGTCAATGTGATCACTGGTTTTGTACAACTCATCAAACTCAATATTTTCTCATTGTTCTAAGGCATTTTCTCATTGTTCTGAACTTCCTTGTGAACTTCTTGGAGCCAACACACACTGTTAGATTCATCACCCTCTGCCTAGATATGGCCTTGGGCCCTACTTCTCCTGAAGCTATTTCATGTGCATCTTCGCGACCTCTTGGATCCCTGTTCACTTTGACAACAGGCCTTGTGATTGAAAATAGCTCCTCTTATCACAACAGTCTTCTCGAGCCTGTACAGGGTTTCCATTCTTTGCAACATTACTTCATTTCCCCTAAAGACTTTTAGAGTTTCTCCTTTAGCTGAGAATTTGCAACCTTTGTCACCATTTTGTCCGAGAGAGATCAAATTTTGCTTTAATCTCGGCACATGTAAGACGTCTATTCATAATAGTTTCCTTCCATCTAACGTACGGAAGCTTATAGTCCCTTTGCAAACAATTTTGCTAGCTGAGTTATTGCTATCTAGATAAGTCCTCCATCATATTTCGTGTACGTCATGAAGCTTTTCTTGTTAACGCACATATGGATTGAGCTACCTGAGTCTAACACCAAGTCTATTTTCTCTCTTCCGGTTGTACTTGTTGTTGCTATGGGAGCCTCTGTCAAATCATCATCACTAATAAACGTGGAATCTATTAAAGCCACTATTGCTTGTAAAATTAGGCTTTTCTCCATATTTGTTACATACTTGGGGCAGTTCTTCCTGGTATGCCCTTCTCTTTACAATGATAGCAGATATATTACTTATGGCCTCTCGAACTGAATCTTCTTCTCTTGGAACGTTTGTTAGCTCTGTTTTGGCTTCTACCTCTCCCATGTATAACATTGGCCTACAATACGTTGTTGATAATGGTTCTCATGCCCATCTTCTTCCTTTGTGTTTCCTCATTGAAAAGGGCATCCTTGACCATTTCCAAGGACAAATTTTTATCTGGCGCCGAATTCCTGAGAGAAACTACTAAAGTCCCCCAATTGTTTGGAAGGGAACTGAGAAGTAATAAAGCCTGCATCTCATCGTCAAACTTCAATTCAATACTAGCCAACTGGTTCATGAAGTTCTGAAATTGACTTGTGTGCTCCGCCATTGAACTCCCACTCCGAAGCTTTAGATTTACTAACTTACTCATTAGTAGCGCTTTTCCTGGAATGTCTTTGAGTACATCGCCTCCATCTTTGTCCTCATGGTGTAAGCGCACGTCTCCTAAACTATATGGTGGAACACCTCATACCCGACACACTGTCAAATCAATCTGATTGTCTTCTGAATGCTAGTAGAATCTTCCGAAACGCTCAAATTAGCTGGAAAATACTATATTTTTGTCGAAATCAGAGCTAAAACGGGTCCAAAATCGCAAAAACTGCATTCTAGAATATTATTTAGGATTAGGGAATATTCTGGCTGACTGGGCACTGCTGATTGGACCTCCAAAATGACGAGGCTTGTTGACACGGCACCGCCAGATGGATGCTTACGTGGCACCTAGGACTCATTTTGGCTGACGTGTTAGCCGCGAGGCAGTCCACCTGACTACTGACTCAGCGTTGATCGCTAGTATGGCAACTACTTGTCGATTATGTGCACTGACGTGTTGTCCACCTGGTAGGGTGAGTCAGTTGCTAATTGGGCGTTTATTGGATGATATGGTGCCACGTAATCATCTTCTACCTCCGAGACGTGCGTGCACCTCATGTCGCGAGTAGGGCGGACGTGCCACCTTTTGCCCCGAGTGCATCTTTTTCGGTCACGTTTCCGACATCTGACCCCGCTGTTCGAATCATCTCAACAAGATGAATCTGTTTCTTTGGTCAGAAACAATTTTTGGTCCGGTCAAAAAACTGGTAGATCACCGGGTGTCGTCTCGAATGATTCTCTCTCTCAACACGAGTTCTGGTACCACTTGTTGGGGATTGAGGAATTACATGCACACTATGGAACAATACTTGATAGAAATTTCACTAATATTGACACAAATAATAAGTGCTATAAAAACACTCGGAGGAGGAGGTTCAACCCGAAACCCTCGACTCCACTCCCTCTGTATTCCTCACCATACTCCACTGCCATTTGTCACACCTATCTCCACTACCTAAACATGGCTATTTATATGCCAGACTTGAGAGAAAACAACAAGAACAATGAATGCTCCAGCATGGTCTTGAATAGACATTGTTGATCAATGCTTTGATCCTTTCCGCATGGGGTGCTGCCTGAAGGCATGAATCCATGGGGCAGACTCTACTTGAGTGTATTCAATGCATATCCCATTAAAACTCGCAAAAGGACTAATATTTCTGGACGGAGAGAACACTAGTTAGTGGTCACAAAAAAAAAAAAGCAATTATTTTTCCAAGTGCTTCTGCTGTATTAAATCAAAAAGTCTAAGAACACAGATGTGTTCGGACCCATCCGGACACAAATGTGTTCGGAACCATACACATCGAAAGATCTGCGTTTGTAGCATTACTTGTATTAAATAGGTTTCCAGAGGCTGCAGTCACTGTTACCTGAACAACATGTTGTTACGCTTCGTTTTCCAACTGCATAACTGACATAACCTCCTCACTCTTTTCCAACAGGAGACAAGTTTCTCAGCAACTACTGAACATCACAGATTTGCATCAGTAGACGGTTCCACAACGAGTCAAATTCGGTACCCAAGAGAAGGTGTCAATGGAGACGGCTACAATTCAGTTGGAAGACCAGACTTCATCAGTTCCGTCAAAAGTTCTCCTCACATCAATTATCCAGCCCAAGGGCCTTCTCGGTCAGACCACTCGTCTTTTAATTCAAGGGTTACACATAATTCAGCGAATGATTCTCAGACCCAATGGCAAGAAGCTCACAGTTCTCCACATGTTAATAATGCATCAGCATCTCTTATGAATCCCGGTTCTTCAAAAAGCCATCTAGAAGCAGCAGAAGACACAATCGAGGAACTCCGTGCGGAAGCCAAAACGTGGGAGAGAAACGCTCGAAAGCTAATGCTCGATTTGGATGTATTGAGAATGGACTACTCCGATCAGTCCAAAAAGCAGGCGAATTTAGATAAGGAGGTGGCAGCTGCTTATACGGAACGTGATGGCTTGAAGAAAGAAGTTGAGAAAATGAAGTTATTGTTGGAGGAATTCATGCTGAAAGAAAAATTTGGTGAGAATTCGAGTTTTCACTCCGAAGGTGCAATACGTATTCAGAAGGAAATGGAAAATGAGATCAAATTCCAGAGGGAATGTAATGAAAATTTGTCTATGCAGTTGGAGAGGAGCCAAGAATCGAATATTGAGCTTCTTAGTGTTCTTCAAGAACTAGAAGAGGCTGTAGAAATGCAGAAAGTTGAGATCAAGAATCTTTCAGCTCTCGAATTCAAATTCAATGAAGTCGAAAACTCCATTAAAGAAAAGTCGGAAGAAAATAGGAGTTTATTACTCCAGCTGCAACAGCTCCAGGAATCGGAGAAAATGCTGCAAGTCAATTTGCAATTGCTTGAACAAGCCTTGGAGGACAAAAGCAAGGAGTCCGATGTAGATTCTAGTCAGTATAACCAGACTGTTTCTGAAATTGATACGGAATATAAATGTAAATTGTCTTCAAAAGAACAAGAAATAGCCATTTTGGAAGCAAAATTATCGGAAGCTCTCGTGAATAGACAAACGGAAGAACTGGATACAACTTGTGAAAGTAAGGAGGATCTGATGAGAGAAATTGAAGCCTTGAAAGAGAAATTGCAGGAGGTAGAGATGGATTGCAGCGAGCTTACCAACGAAAACCTGGAGCTTTTATTCAAGCTTAAGGACTACAAGTGCAATGGCACATCATTTGACAATTCGATTGCCAAGAACACAGATACGAATGATCAGAAAGAGGGACTCAAGAGGACAGTGATCGAGAGGGAACGCCTTGCTTTTCTTGAATCATCTACAATCACCGATTTAGTTGAACAGCTTCGGATGGCATTTTATCATGTCAAAAAGCCCTGGTATAACATCCCATCTCATGTAAGTACCAACTTTGAGTCTGATCTTATTGATTTGGTGAATCTAAAGAGCATGGTTATGAATGATCCAAACGGGTTTGCTAACTTCATCTTGAATTCTATTGTTGGGCTGAACAACTTACTGGAAGAAAGGATTGTTCGGTGTGAAGAAGTTCTTAGAACTGGTGAAGTTGAGATGAAAGAGAGGAATGATTGTGTCGTAGAAGCCCCCAAGATGGTTGAAGATCATGTTTCCAAGGAATATAGCCTTTCTCTTTCCATTCAAGAACTCGAGAGTTCGAACGTAGATCTTGAAGCTAGTCTTAAACATCTAGAAAAGGAATTAAATGAAAAACGATCGGAGATTGAGAATCTTGAGGATAATTTGTTTGAGAAGGAAGAAGAGATTAGATTTCTCCGACATTCTCAACTGGAGTTGGAGTCTCAGATTTCCAATCTTGAAAAAGAAAAATGCCAGCTGGAGGAGAACATGGAAATTGTGGTGATGGAAAGCAACAAAACGTCTAAATGCTTGGATGATCTGCATAATGATATTATAGTGCTCAGCAGCAATGTAGATTCCCATGTTTCAGAAAACAAGATTCTTGAAACTACATGTTCAGTGCTGGAAAGCCAAAAACATGAATTGGAGCTCCACTTGTCGAATCTGGAAAAAGAAAATTTGGAATTGTTAGAACGGGTATCGGGCTTTGAGGATCAACTAAGGTGTACAATAGATGAGAAGGACTCCTTTTTATTGGAAATAGAAAAATCCAAATCCATTGCTTTGAGTCTCCAAGATGAGATCAGAAGGTTTGAAATTGATATGGAGGCACAAAAACTGGATTTCGGACGAAATTTACAGGATATGAAAAATCAGTGGTCAGAAGCCCAGGACGAGTGTGGAAATCTGAAAATGAAAAATCAGAAATTGCAAGTATCTGCTGAGACTCTCATTGAAGAATGCGATTTTCTTCAGCAGGAAAATGGCCAATTGAGGAAACAAAAATTAGAGTTGTATGAGCATTTTACACATATAGAGACCCAATTGAGAGAATCGCAAAAAAATTCATCAGCTTACGTTAAAAGGGTTGAAGCTTTAGAAGCAAATCTTTCTGCGATGCTGGAAGCTTTTGCCTCAAAAGAGAAAATCATGGCTTCGGAAATAGATGATCTTATTCAAGAAAACCGGAATCAGCAGGAGAAACTTGCTATGTTGGAAAACTTGTTAAGTCTGGCGCATTTGGAGAAGAAGACTGAAGTTGAGAACCTTCAAAGGGAGATAGGTCAAATCTCTGCCACTCTTGACAAAAAAGAGAGAATAGCTTCCGAAGCTGTACATGAAATATCTAGTTTACAAGATAGTAAAGCTAAGGTGGAATCTGATAATGAAGAGCTTAAATCTAAAGTTAAGTTAACCGAGAATGAGCTTGATATTGTCAGAAGAGAGTCTGAATTGAAGGTACAAGGTTTGATTGCTGAGCTTTCTAATTCCAAAAAAAACCATGAGTTATTAGTGGCTGCCCGTGAAAATATGTTGAAGTCATTGGGAAGTAAAAGGTCAAGTGAAGAGAAACTGATGGCGGCTATAAATGATCTTGAGCTAAAGCTTAATGTTTTGGAATACGAACGCCAACAACTCATTGAAGAAACTGCCAACTTAAAGGTTCAGTTGCAGAAGGTAACGCATCTTCGCGATGAAATTTTGGGTTTAAAGAGTGAAAAGGAAGAAATGGAAGCTTCCATGCGGTCAGTATCCGGAGACTGTGAAGGCTTTAAGGCTGAGAAGATCACGTTGATTCAGAAAATTTCTAGTTTGGAAACAGCTATTTATGAATTTGAAGAGTGCAAATTTCAGAAAGTTGCTTTGGAAGAAAAACTTTTGAAGATGGAGAGTGATACGTCAGCAAGAGAGACGGATATCAACAGAGAAAACAAGCAACTTCAGTTGAAAATACAACAACTCGAGGAGGAGAAGGGTGAATGCCTGAAGAAATCTCAAGCACTTGAGGAGCATCTGAAATCAATGGAGGAGCAGATAAAGGTCCGAAGTCAATCCAGGAGTAAAACGGTGAGTGGCTTTTCGTTTTACCTTAATGTGTTTTAGGTGCGAAATTTTGGTTTATTCAGAGTTATCAGTTGATTGGAAAAGGAAATTTGATCAACAATTTCTTTCATAATTTAAAATTACCACCAATTCAATGACTAAGTAATCTGCAAAAAAGCAGCTTTGTGTACCTCGTTTGAGTCGTATTTTGTCTCTGGATCAATGATTCAGTTAGAACTTATTGTCACCTTCTTTTATCCTAAGGATGAATATCGCCCAACGTGAGTTATTTATTTATGTTCTCACTTTTTTTCTTTTTCTTTTTTCATTTCAGAGTGATACCAAGTTTGATTTTCAAGATGAGAGTCCCAGTGCTAGTGGAGTAGATCATATAGCAAAAGTCCAGTTGCTTGAGAAGGAGCTTGCTCAGGCGATAGAAGCAAATAATAAATACAAAATGCAGCTTCAGAGGTGTGTGTAAAGCCAAACATTCTACTTAGTTTTACATGCTTTGTATAGTTGCATGCTTCATCAAGATAGTAAGATAAACCTTCATTAAGTACAACAAAAAGTCTTTCCGTTTTCTATGTGATGTAGTCAAAAAGTGCACATCCGATCTCCAAGAAACCTTGAGCTCCAACCTGATTGTTTTCATTTGCATGCTAGGCAATACAAACGTATCCACCAATTAAGTTTTTTATTTTCCAAACGAGTGTGAAACATTTCAAAACTATGGTGCAACCAAAACCTGTTGAAAGAGGCTGATCCAACCTGTTGCAGCTCTCTCGAGTTTACGAAATGAACTTTCCCAGAGTTTTTCATTTTCTTCTTGGGTCTTTTGTGCAAGTGTTTCCTGGAAAAAGTTAAGGAAATTAAGAGAACACCTAAGGTTTAATTATTGATAAGAGAAAATGGTGGATGAGTAACTATGAAAGCATCTGCATGCTGCAGGCAGTAATCTTGTTTGATTTACTCCTGGTACTGACCTAATTTACAGAAGCCTTTCAAACCTTTTGGATACTATGTCGTTAACACTATGGCTGCAGGATCACGTCGGAGGAAAGAAGCAATCATGCAGCTTCTCTCAGGAAGTCAACACCTGAAGGTGAAATAGTAGCAAAAGAAAGGTACGAACGCTCAAAATCATTGCTAGAAACGGAGCTAAAAGACTTGCAGGATCGCTATTTCCAAATGAGTCTCAAATATGCTGAAGTGGAGGCCCAGAGGGAGGCCCTTGTGATGAAGCTCAAGGAGGTTAAGAATGGAAAGAAGTGGTTCTCGTAAACCGTGAGTTTTTAGTTCGCAATTTACATAGAAAATATCAAATTTCAAAATTCACATTCTTGTTTGAGGGTAAACTTTGGTAGGATGAGAGCTATTAATAAATCAATAGGCAATTGGGAAGGCTACGTTGTATAGAACATAAGTGTCGCGGCTGGAAGATTTAACTCGGCGTCATCCCTATTAGCAACTTATAAACTAAAAGATAATGGAAATTGAATTCTCTGTTTTTTGTCTTAACTGTGGCTGAGTATCTGTTATTTAGCTACCAGAATTGTTGACGGTACCGTGAAAATGGTGCCAATTGACTGTGACTAACTAGACCTGCGGCATCACACATGGTTTCAATGCCAGAATAAACTTGTTGGGAGCAACCAGCTCATGTAATAGGCCATGTTTCTGGTAACCAGCTTTTCATTAGGAAAGATCTAAACATCTTTGAAGAATTTATAGATAGTATCTCACTATAACTGATCATCGGTGTTCTTATTAGGTGTGTAAAATGGGCCACGTTAGGCCGGCCCAGCCACACATGATTTCTTTTAGCCAAGGCCGGCTTAAGGCATGGGTATATCAGACCGTCGCCTAAGGTCAGAACAAGGAGAGAGGGTGAACAAGGAGGCTTGCCTCCAAATGTCACGAGGTCGAATTCCACCAGAATTAAGGGTCAGTGGAGATTTATCCGATCGTTAACTTCAGGATTCTAAGAACTAATCAGTATTAAGTTGGGGTGATTTTAAAGCCCACCAAATATCTAGACTGTCAAAAAAGTAAAAATATTATACACATTATACAATGTAATGAATACTCATATGTGGTGTAGCCGTAAATGGCCTTAGTTTCCTCTTTGATGTCTCAAGTTCGAGACTTGTGAAATTCTTTTTTTCTATCGAAATATTTTTTAGCGTGAATTTTAAAACAACACAAGTGAAGAGGTTCGAACCCAGCTCGTATTGAACACCTCAAAATAGTTTAACCAATTAAGCAGCAAAATCCATATGTGATTTTTTAGAACATTCTTATTTATTAACACAGAGATGATAATCATTTTCCCCATTTTTTTGTATTTTTTGATAAATTGTAATTCAAACAAAAATAAATAAATCAGCTTGCATGTATTGCTTAGTATTCATTTTCTCTTTTCTCAATTGTTTCTCATTTTCTAATTATTTATTTATTTTTTATTAGTTCTGAGTAGATTAATTTAAAGGTTGAAAAGAAGTATATATTTTAAAAAAAAAGATTAATTTTCACATCAATGGGTTCTTTACTTACAATACTCATATTTTAATTTTTCATTGAAGACAAATTAAAAAATTATAAATTTTGCTACTTTAAGCCGATAATAAATATCTTCCAATGTGGAGAGTTTGTTAATTGTGTGATTAACAATATACATGTTATAAAATATTAAAAAATATTTTTTATTAATTGTGTAATTAACAATATTATAGAAGTAATTTTTAAGGGCTTAGGCTCGAGACTATGTCTGCTATCTTTGTGAAAGAACTTCAAACCACCAACACTTGCTGTCTTCTCCAGGTAATCAAAACCAGTTGCTATTCTACTTGATTTAGTGCTGTTTATAAATTGAAAAATTAAAAGCTTTTCAGTTCTCGTCATCCTATGAAAAGGTCATTTATTCAAAAAGTAAGCCACTGCAATGGGAATGAGCTCATCCAACACCATTCCCAGGATATCCTTTTCACTGATTCTGTTTTCAGCAAAACAAAAGAAACACAATAACTTATGGCACCACTCAAGAATGTGACGTGATCGTACTTTTTAAAGTCAAATCATGAAAATTAAATAATTCTATATTAGATTCAAATTAAACCTCTTTTATTAAAGAATTTGAGTTGTGCAATATATTACAAGATAACAATGCCATTAGCTATCTCACACCATGACATATGTCTACAAAATAGTATAAAGCCCTGCTAAAAAAATGTACTTATATATTGGTACAATTTGCCTGTCATGACCTATCCCGCATTGGAGTAGATTAGTGATCGGCTCGAAAGTCTAACTCACTAAGGCTTTCACATAATAAGAGTCTGTGAATTTTTATCTGTCATCATAGTAAAATCTAGGATAGTTAGTGTTGCAGAAACATGAAACTAACATCATGGATATAACTCATAAGGATGTGAAATTACACATGTCATTTAAACTATAAAAAGAACAAGTACAACATCTACGTACATTACAACTAAATATATATTGGCCAGTCGAGGTCTATTCAAAAGCTGAGTAACAGTGCACTATCTATTAATATTCACAAAATTCACGAATTATAACCAAAAAGAAGGCGATAAAACTCATGTCTTCGTTACTGTCTCTTTGATCCTGCTTCGAGACCTGTCATGTCACATAGTAACATTCAACAGCATGAAGCTAATATGAGTCTAGATATACGAACTTTACAAATTTATCATGTCTTAATCGCACTTGCTTGCATTGAAGATGATATAATGCCAACGGTCATAATCTGGTCCGAAGACCGTAAGCCTAAGATGTTTTAGAACATTTCTCAATTTTCATAACCAGTAGGTAACTCAAATATGATAACAAATGATCATTTATACATTGTTGTTCAAAATAAATCAATGATGTTGCCGCTTGCCAGAACTTGTGTAGAAAGCGACTCCCAATCTAATTCAAATATTTGACATGATGTCACCTTGTACCATACTGGCTATGGGCCCACCCTTATCTCATAACACTGCTTTTCTCACCCCATTGATCAAGGTATCACCGTTTGAATGAGATGTCATCTCATGATCATCATTTTACCAAAATGCGTAGATTATTACATGGCATTCATAATAGTTAAAGACATGTTCAAGCATGAAAAGATCGTTTATTGCTATTGGAAACCCGATTGCGTTTAAACCATACTTAAAACATTATATGATAGGATGTTTCAATTTATAGTTTCTCTATCTCTTGTCAATCTATTCTATCTATGAATTAAGTACTATAACTAACGTTTCTAGACTTCATTCATTAAACATTCTCTCTATTTTTGAAGTTAGAATAAGGGTCGGGACATCCAAATCTCATTCTAGGTTTAATACCAAGATATGGTCATGTTTCGGGTTGATACCAAGTGAACCCATAACATCTGAGCAAATAAAAAATAGAACTGCAGAATCTTGTGTCAGTCGATTGTCACGCCAGTGGACCGGTCGTGCATACAGACTCGCGATCGGACGATACGATGTTCAGTTTTTGCGTCTGTCTTTCCTGGCAAATCTTAATTTGTTTCTTAATTCTTGCTCCTATGGTAGACCTCTATAAACTCTACTTACGCCTCCAATACATTAAACTAAGGCTAAAACAATCCTAACATAACTTAATAACTAAGAATCAACAACTAACTCAAGAAGGAAACTGGTACATTTTCTCAAAATCTGGCCTTTTTAGTTACTTCTTCAAGAAATATTCTCTCTCTCTCTCTCTCTCTAAACTCACGGGAAAGGATATAAAATGGAAGAGATTAAGGTGTTTGCATCGCTTAATAGGAAGATTGAGGTGGCATCAGTGAGGTGGTAACAAGCTTCTAGGTGTCATGGTTTTAACCTTAAAACTGATGACTCTCTTATGTTCTTGTAAAAAATCTAATGTTAACCAAATATTTGCCGTAGAGGGGAAATATTTGGGTGTTTCCCACACTTGTCACACCTTGCAATCATTCCCAAAAATCACGAAATCCTCCAATTTTGTTCGATCGAGCTCCAAAAAATTATACACGTTCTAAATATGTTATCGTAATTAATATGCAATTGTCAATTTAATAACATTAATCCCTGATTAAATTAAATTTAATTAACCCCAAATTAATCATTTATACTTACGATTTCACCCCTTAAATTTCCGAATTACAGGTTGGGATGTCACATCCTCCCCACCTTATAAAGTTTGGCCCTCCAAAGTTATTCATAACTAGACTACGTGTAACGAAATGAAATTGGTGAAAATTAAAGAGACTGAATGTCATACCTTAATTAAATAGTTTTGAATACTTTCGATGTATATTCATCTCTTTCTTCCATGTCTCTTCTCCTGTCAATTGGTTCTCTCACCAAACCTTAACTAGTAGAACCTCTTTGTTTCGTAGTTATTTGATACGTGTATTTAGGATCCGTACTAGTCATTCTGCGTAACGTAGACTCTCTTCTAGTTCAAACTTCAGTTGTTGCAGAATAAGCATTGGGTTTGATATGTATTTTCTCAGCATGAATACATGAAAAACGTCATGTACATTTGGAAGTCTAGATGTCGAGGCTAGTCGATATGCAACTTGTCCTCCCTATCACTTCTCGTTTCATTCTCGTCCACTAGTACATTTGTTTCAAGTCTTGATATATCTTCATCACTCCTAAATGAATTACTAGCTTCATCTTGTGTTCTTCGTCGATAACTTTTCGTTTTAGCTCTTCATCATTTGGTACACATATTTTGTTTTGCAATCACAGTAGGACGTCGATCATTATGAATTTGGAGTTTAGTTTGGAAATTGCTTGCTCATGTATCTTCTTTAGCTTAGGATCCGCCATCTGGTTAGCTTTAACTCCCTTGAGAATCGTAGGTTCAGCTACCTACATTTTACACATTCTTGTTTCTTACTCAACAAGCCATTATCGTTTTTGTATATATTGTTCAGGTTCCCTATTACCTTTCAACTGAGGGCATCCGCCACCACGTTTGCCTTTCAGGGATGATACAAGATGTTAAAGTCATAGTCCTTCATCAATTACAGCCATCGGTGTTGTCTCAAGTTCAAGTCCTTATGTGTATAAATATATTTCAAACTCTGGTGGTCGATGTAGACGTTGCACGTGATACATATAAGTAATTCTACGAAATCTTCAAAGAAAATACTAACAATGCCAATTCCAAATCATGCATAGGGTAGTTCTTCTCATGTGACTTCAATTGCAAAGACACATATGCAATGACTATTCTGTGTTGCATAAGGACGCAATCAAGTCCTAAATGTGAAACGTTGCTATAGACCGCAAAGCCTTTTGCTCCTTTCAACGGTGCCAGAATAGGTGTAGTAGCAAGGTCCTCTTTAGTGCTTGGAAGCATTCCTCCCATTTTTTTCGTACAAATAAAGGATTCACCCTTTTGTGTTAACTCCGTCATTGGCGCTGCAATCTTGAAGAAGTCCTACACAAATCTTCGATACTAACTCGCTAGTCTGAGAAAAATTCAAACTTTTGTTACAGTCGTCGATCTCAGCCAATCCACAATTGCCTTGATCTTCTGATCATCTATTGAAATTTTCTCCCCAGTGATGACATATCCCAAAAACGTTACATTTGCCAGCCGAAATTCGCACTTCTTGAACTTGGCATATGGCTCCTGTTCTTTTAGTGTCTGAAGCACGATCCGTAAATGCTTCGCACATGTTGCTCCTTTCTCGATTAAGAATATCATCTATAAAGACTATGATAAACTCATCCATATATTGCTTAAAAACTCGGTTCATCAAGTCCATGAATGCTATCGGTGCATTCGTCACCGCGAATGACATTATTAGAAATTCATAATGTCCATAACGTGTTCAAAAAGTCGTATTCTCTACATCTTCGGGTCTCACTCGTAGCTGATGATAACCGGAACGTAAGTCAATTTTTGAAAATACCCTTGCTCTCTGTAACTGATCGAATAGGTCGTCAATCCTAGGCAAATGATACTTATTCTCAATAAGTACTTTGTTCAACTCTGGATAGTCGATACATGGTCACATTGTGCCATCCTTTTTTTTTTAACAAATAATGTCGAAGCACTCCACTGTAACGAACTCGGCCTAATAAATCTTCTATCTAGCGATTCCTAAAGCTGAATCTTCAACTCCTCTAGCTCACCTAGAGCCATACAATATGGTGCCTTTGATATAACCTAGGTTCCAGGTACGATTTCTATAACAAAATCTATCTCCGTCTCAGTAGGCATTCGTAATAAATTCTAGGGAAATACCTCAAGAAACTCTCGTAAAACTGGTTATTTGATATTTCTAAAATTTGTTGGATAACACAATTAAGGTAGAAAAACACAAAAACTATAATATGGCACTAAATTTTGAAGGATCTGTTAGAGTGCATTATAAATTAATTCTTCAAATTACAAAGAGGTAGGGTTGTTGAAAAACGGTACTAACTACTACTAGATATATCATACGCTATTTTATGCGAGAATAAAAAGCAACACACGCATATACGTGGAAAACCCCTAAAAGGGTAAAAACCACGGGAAGAAATCAATCACTATAATAACCATTGTGCGATTACAAAGAAACCTATACTTACAACTATGACTCCTCAAAGTTGTTCCCAGGTTGATTTGCCGAATCCACGTTCATCGCACCGTGACTGATTTACTTCCGCCTTGAATCTTCAAGTCTTACTTTGATTGAGAACATGAACTCGCCATTCAGTTCTTTAGGCTGTCGTATGCTCCAAAAACCCTAAATATCTCTCTCTTCGTGCGAACTTTGCTCAGAACCCTAATTTTGGTTTTATAGACGTGTAACAGTCGCTTGAGCGACCAACATGTCGCTGGAGCGACTCCACAGTCGCTGGAGCGACTTCACTGTCGCTCGAGCGACTTTACATGAATAAAAAACAAATACAAATAAATTGATTTCTT
This sequence comes from Arctostaphylos glauca, assembly GCA_019985065.2. Classification (NCBI taxonomy): domain Eukaryota; kingdom Viridiplantae; phylum Streptophyta; class Magnoliopsida; order Ericales; family Ericaceae; genus Arctostaphylos; species Arctostaphylos glauca. Next base: position 23,304,627 of record JAHSPW020000002.1, on the reverse strand, counting down.
CCACTTGCCTAAACAGACTCTTTCTAGAAAATTAAAAACAACATGTAATGAATTAATACGACGAGAGGCACAGTTGTTTTGGTAGATAGCCCGGAAGTTCCAATACAGTAGTGACGAGTAGGACGATGGAGCTTATAATCTCCCCCTTTGGGACTTTCGGGCAAAATTCGTGCATCCAGAGAAAACCTGTGTAAGATAAGAACAACACAACCAAAAGACAGACAGGTACCTGGATATATAATGGACAGGTGGTATCATACGCATGAAATCAATTAAATGGTTAAAACATTCTCCCCCTTTTTGGCCGAAAACCAAAGGAGGTGGGACAAAGACCCACAACAACATAAACATAGGTAGAACAAATAGAAGATAAGTCTAAACCACAAAACAAATAACTGATAACAGAAACATAAGAATACGTGCAGTCAAAATAGCAATAGAGACATATAATCAGTGGTGAGGGGGCGAATGCTCAGGAGACGGAACAGGATATCCGGGGAACGGCGGAGCTTGAGTAGTCTGAGCCACAAAAACAGTCACTTGATTAAGTAGAGTGGCAATCTGACTGGAGTGGCGGAGGATAGTGCCGGTGGACCGGGTGAATTCCTGTTGAGCAGCAAGTTGAGAAGCCTGAATTTCATTCATCTGGGTAATGATGCGGCTTTGAGAATGTTGCAATTCACCCATCATATCAAACAGCCTGGATTGATTTTCAGCAATGGAATCCAAGGTGGCTGGAGCAGACGAGGAGGAGGCAGCAGCAGCAGAAGCTTGACGGGTACGACGACGGGGAGGCGAAGGGGCACCAACGGCCTCAGCAAAAGCGGCCTCATTAGCCGCAAAGAAAGAATCCATGTCTTCCTCAGCTGAATGATGGAAAAAGAGATCGGGATTGGCATGGGCAGTGCTGAGACTACAGGATTGGGCATTTATAGGGCGGATATGGGTGCGGGAGACAAGAGTGGGTTCACCCTCAATAACAGGAATTTGGAGAACATTAAGCAGGAGGTTGGAAACAAGGACACCAAACGGGAGAGAAGCCTTTTTCGGAAACTTGCCGGGTTCAAACTTGGCGAGTTGCCGGAAGGCAATGCGGGTCCAATCCACTGGGGCTTGCTGGCCAATGAGATGGAAGGCTACTCCCCTAAGAGCAGGTATATCTGAGGTATGGGAAGTGGGTTCAAAGGAACTGCAGAAAAAGAAGTTGAGGATCCTATAGGGTGATAAAAGCACTCCTTGGTTAAGCTTATTTTTGTCCCATGTACGCGGGTACCCGAAAATGGCATTTGCAACGGTATTTCTAACATCCAGAGAAGGGACCCGCTGCGTGTGGGAGGGAAGAGGATATTCAAACTCAGGAAGGGGTGCGAGACCGACAAGGCTGCCAAGGGTGGCGGGAGTAACAATGATCTCACGACCACTGATAGGCGCGTGAAATACATGTGTTTTAGCGCCTAAGTAGGAGTTTTAGCGCATTAGATGAGCGGGTTAATTCTTATTTTCCTATTAATGCATGCACATGGTCGGTATTTGTGTTTATAGTTATTTTGCAGGAAAAATGGATTAATTTTGGTGCTATTTGATGATTGTGTGGGCCCGTGAAGGAGAGGGGTAGTGGAAAAGAAGCGTGGAGGCCAAGCTATCCGAAGAAAAGACGTAAAAGCATCGGTAGCGCTACCCATAAAGTCCAGGAGCGCTCCAAAGCTGTTACAAAAGATCCAGAATGTCTAGGAGCGATACACCATTATGCCCGTAGCGCTCCGAATTGGTTACAAAACCTCCAGAATGTTCAAGAGTGCTACCCCAGTTCCTGTGTAGCGCTACAGAAGCATTAGAAGGTCAACGGGTCAACGCCGGCCAAGGTTCAAAGGGGCGACTTAACCCATTCGGGAGCGCTACCCCATTTTGGGTGTAGCGCTACCGAGAGCTTATCATGGCCATTGAACGTCGTCGTCTTACACTTCCGCGTATTATTATTTTTTTATTTCTTACGTTTTAATTAGAAAATTAGTGTTTTAGTATAAATATGTGTGTTTAGGCGTTTTAGGGTTAAGTTTTTTATTAACTAGGGTTTTATTTTCTTAAGCAGGCTGCTCTCTCAGATCTGGGTTTTTCAGATTGAAGTACTTTCATTGTTTTCCAGCTTTCAAGTTTAATTAAATCGCACTCCGGTAACGTTTATGATATTTTAGCCTTCGTTAAAGTTGTTCGTAATTATTGGTTTGTTATAGATCCTTGCTTGGTTTTTATTTATCATTCCTTAGGTGATCATGTTCCGATCTAGGATGCTATCTATTGTGTTTTTCGTCATGTGTGAGTAGTTTTCTAGAGTATGGTCGCGGGACGAAGGCGTTCCGTGATTGACTTAACTAATTTCGTGCCTCGGTTTCGAATCTTCCATATTTTCCAGCAATTTTGGGATTCCTAAAATGAGAACCTTTTAATAAACAAAACCTACGGGTGGGCTTTTATTCGAAAACCTCTTTAGCTTACTCCAAAATTAGTGAAAGGATTATTGTGGCCCGAGCAGGAATCAGTTAAGTTAGTTGCGGACGCTGGGTTCCCGTGACTGTACTCACTTTTAGTTTATTGTTATTCAAATTATTTGTCAAGTTTCTAGTTAATTAATCAACCAAATCGAAGTTTATGGGTGGCTACCTGAGAGCCAAGTAAAACTAGTGCTCGCAGTCTTGGGTTAAAACACAGTCCGTCCGTCTCAGTGGTTCGACTCCGGTACTTCCGGATATTTATTATGCTACATCAGTCGAGAGTCTTACGCTTGGGACGCCATTTTTAGAGTCTTATTTTGTAAACACCCGAACGGTCAAGCATTTTTGGCGCCGTTGCCGGGGACGGCGACGAGTGTTTAAGAGTGTGAGTCCCAGTTTTATTTTTGTTTTAGTTGAGTCATCATAGGTGGGAAGAAGGGAGTTCCCCAAGATCGGGACCCCCTTTATTTCCGCGACCCAACTCACCGGTTAGTTAGAAGAGAGTCAGGGTCGAGTCAGCCTGTGGCGTCTAGTCCGACGTCCTTAAATTTAGAGTCAGAGTCAGTTCCAGTTGGTGGTCTTTTCGTAGATTTGTCTTTCGAGTCAGTTAGTGTCAGTAACCCGCTTTTTGAGTCTAGTTCAGTTTCGGAGTCAGAGTCAAATTCAGGTACGATGGAGGACAACCACTTGGTTAATCCACCATCTCTGAGGCAACACTTGCATCCAGAGAGGACCACTCCTCTCGGACCAATTGTTTTCCCTCGAGAGACACTAGCAGCAGGAAATACATTCACCATAAAGTTCGGTATTTTGAATAACTTGCCCCACTTTTACGGGCGAGAGAATGATGACCCGCACGAGCATGTGCGAACCTTTGAGGGGTTGGTGCGCAACCTTGCATCCAGCACCCAGTATGAGAATGCCTGCCTCAAGCTGTTTGAGTCAACTTTGAAAGACAGTGCCCTCATCTGGTTTAGACTGCAGAAGTCTCAGTCTTTCACCACGTGGGCACAGGTGAGAGAGGCGTTTTATAGGAAGTATTTTTCTGAAGCCAAAACTAAGAAGTTTAGGCGACAAATTCAGGGCTTTAGACAGGAAAGGGGGGAGTCAATGTTAAAGGCATGGGAGCGCTTCAAAGAGCTGCTCCTCAGATTGCCTGATCACGGTTTTGGTAAGATCCAACTTGTGGAATTCTTTCATCTGGGCCTCAACGCTGAGACAGTCCAGCACATCGAGTACTCCTGCAAAGGAGACGACTTCATGTCTAAGACAGCAGATGAGGCCTGGGATTTTCTAGATGACCTGGCCGATAGGCAGAGAGCTTTAGAGCCCTCGGAATATGAGAGAGCTGGACCTTTTGGGTCCGGCATTGTCCCTGTGGCTATGCGTGACAAAGAACTTTTTACACAGATAGATAAAATAGCCCAGAAATTAGAGGACTTAGAGGTTAAGCAGAGCCGCCAGGTCAAGGAGGTCAAAATAGAGGAAGTTTGCGAGTGGTGTGAGTGTAGAGGACACACCACCTCTGTGTGTCCGGGATTCATTGCTAGTAAGCCATCGAATCATGCAAACCAGTCCATTCAGGGAAATCAGTCCGGTCAGGAAGATGTAAATGCTGTGAGGGAGTATATCCCATACTCCAACACATACAATACAGGGTGGAGGGACCATCCCAACTTTGGGTGGTCAGACTCCAAGCCTGTTGGTGGAGGCCAAGTGCAACCCCATGCACCACCTCCGCCACAGCAGCAATACCAGCATCAGCAGTCTTACAGGCCCCAGCAAGGCCAGATAGTTCCTTATCAGTACATTCCGCAGCCAGTTAGGGGGCAAGGTCCATCCGGTCGTGGACCTCCCCCAGGGTACAACCAAGTGGCCCCCAGAGAACATAGGTGGGAAGAGAATGTCACTTCTCTATTACAGTCCCAAGCTGCATTCCAGAATGAGACCAAAACCCAAATAGGCCAGATTCAGCATAACATGACCGCTCTCACCAATATGATACAACAGATGCAGCAGGTTAGGGGGCAGTTCCCATCTCAGCCCCAAGCAAATCCCGCAGGAACCCACTTGATAGGGGAGAGCAGCAGTCAGAACCCTAACACTGGGGAGGCTAACGTTGTGACCACTCTTCGGAGTGGGAAAATTATTGACAAGACTGTTGCTCCCAAGCAGAAACCTGTTCCACCCACAGAACCAAAGGTTGTTCCTGCAGTAGTTCCGGACTCAGGAAAGGAGTCTGAGGAGGAGGAGAATGAAAGAGAGGAGTTACCTGAGGTGGTGGTGCCTGCACCTGCGGCCCCCACGACTCCAGTGGTACCGGCTGCCCCATTCCCCCAAAGGTTGGCGGCAAGGCCGAAGGTCAATGCGAACTCTCAAATTGTTGAGCTGTTCAAGAAAATTCAATTTCCGATTTCCTTGCTAGAGGCCATTGACACTATTCCTCAGTTTGCCAAGGTCCTCAAAGACTTGTGCACAACTAAGAGGAAGAGCAAGAACCAGGACAAGGTGTTCCTGGCGGAGCAAGCGAGCTCCATCTTTAAGGCGGATCTTCCAGAGAAGAGGAAGGATCCTGGTTGTCCCACCATTTCCGTTGTCATAGGAGGCCAACGTTTTGACAAAGCTTTACTTGATTTGGGGGCAAGTATCAACTTGCTCCCCTTTTCTGTTTTCCTCAAGCTAGGCCTCGGAGATCTAAAGACCACACCCGTCACGCTACAGTTAGCTGACCGGAGTGTGAGAGTCCCAAAGGGGGTGGTGGAAGATGTTCTGATTCAAGTTGGGGAATTCATGTTCCCCGCAGATTTCATTGTGTTGGACATGTGTCTGGGTACCGAGTCTTTTGAGAAGACTCCCATCATCCTAGGTCGACCATTCTTAGCCACTTCCAGTGCCATGTTCAATTGCTCAACTGGACAGGTCCAGTTATCTGTGGGAGAGTCTAAGATGGAAGTAAACATGTACTCCATCGAAAGCCTAGAGGAGGATGATGATGAGATTTATGATGTGGGTCTGATCGACACACTAGTTCAAGAGCATGTCGAGAGTGTTTTGTTGAGTGACCCACTGGAGAAATGCCTGACGGCCGAGGAGAGGGCTTTCATGGATTCTCCAGACATGGGAGATTTGTTTGAGATGTTGAACATCGAGGATGTGTGCGCTGCAAACCCTTGGGTTCCAACCAAGGAACCCTTGGGAGAATCCACCAAGGTGCTTCCATCATCTGTCGAGCCACCCAAGCCTGAACTTAAGCCATTGCCTACCCATTTGAAATACGCGTTCTTGAAAAGCGATGAGACATTCCCTGTGGTGATCTCCTCCACTTTGGAGGGGGATCAAGAGAGTAGATTGCTCGATGTGTTAAGAGAGCATATAGGCGCGATTGGCTGGACTATAGCAGATATCAAGGGGATTAGCCCCGCAGTGTGCACACACCATATTTATCTTGAGGAGAATGTGACCCCTTCTAGGCAACCTCAGCGCCGTCTGAATCCACATATGAAAGATGTTGTGAGGGCTGAGGTACTTAAGCTTTTAGATGCGGGCATCATTTACCCAATTGCTGATAGCAAGTGGGTAAGCCCTGTTCAAGTTGTGCCTAAGAAGGCAGGGGTCACTGTTGTGCAGAATGAGTATGGGGAAGATGTCACCACTAGGGTCCCAAACAAGTGGCGTGTGTGCATAGACTACCGGAAGCTCAATGCGGGCACCCGGAAGGATCACTTTCCCCTACCATTCATTGACCAGATCCTAGAAAGGATAGCTGGTAAGGCTTTTTATTGTTTCCTGGATGGTTACTCGGGCTACAATCAGATAGAGATAGCCCTAGAGGACCAGGAAAAGACCACGTTCACCTGCCCGTATGGCACATTTGCCTACCGTCGCATGCCTTTTGGCTTGTGCAATGCCCCTGGCACCTTTTCGAGGTGCATGATGGGGATTTTCAGCGACATGGTAGAGAGGATAGTGGAGGTGTTCATGGACGACTTCTCCGTGTTCGGAGAGTCTTTTGAGGGGTGTCTTGACAACCTCAAGCATGTGTTGAGGAGGTGTGAAGAGAAGAATTTGCTCTTGAATTGGGAGAAGTGCCATTTTATGGTACGTGAGGGCATAGTTCTGGGACACATTGTCTCAGAAAGAGGACTTGAAGTAGACAAGGCCAAGGTTGGCCTCATTGCTAGTTTGCCATCTCCCAAGAGTGTGAAGGATGTCCGGTCGTTCCTTGGGCACGCTGGTTTCTACCGGCGTTTCATCAAGGATTTTAGTGCGATTTCACGACCGTTGTGTCTTTTGTTGGCGAAGGACGCACCCTTTGTGTGGTCCGAGGCCTGTGAGGAGGCCTTCCAGAAGTTGAAGCGGAGCCTCACGACTCCGCCCATTGTCCAGGCCCCTGATTGGGACCTCCCATTTGAGCTCATGTGCGATGCCTCTGACTATGCAGTGGGGGCAGTGTTGGGGCAAAGGAGAGACAAGGCCCCGTGTGTGATTTATTATGCGAGTAAGACATTGAATGAGGCACAGTTGAACTACACCACCACGGAGAAGGAGATGTTGGCGGTGGTGTTTGCCTTAGATAAATTTCGGTCCTACTTGGTCGGTACGCAGATCACAGTCTTCACTGATCATGCGGCATTGAAATATCTGATGACCAAGCAGGATGCGAAAGCTCGCTTGATTAGGTGGATTCTGCTTTTGCAAGAATTCCACCTAACCATCAAGGATAAGAAGGGGGTAGAGAATCTAGTGGCCGATCATTTATCCCGTTTGGAACCCGAGGACCCTTCCTCGGATGTTCCCATTAGAGATTCCTTCCCGGATGAGCAGCTGTTTGCTGCTAGTGAGTGCCCATGGTATGCAGACATTGTCAATTATTTGGCAACTGGGCAGATTCCTCCTAGTTGGTCCACCCAGGTAAAGCAGAGGTTTTTGAGAGATGTCCGGCAGTACATATTTGATGACCCATATTTATTCAAACACTGCCCGGACCAGATTGTGCGTAGGTGTATCCCTGAGTCCGACCAACAGAGTGGTATAGAGTTTTGTCATAATGAGGCGTGTGGTGGTCACTTCTCTGCGAAGAAGACCACCGCAAAAATTTTACAGTGTGGTTTTTGGTGGCCTGACATGTTTAAGAGGGTGCACGCTTTTTGTAAGGCGTGTGAGCGTTGCCAAAAGCTTGGCAAGATAAGTGCGCGTAATGAGATGACACTCCAGCCTATCCTTGTACTTGAGGTATTTGATTGCTGGGGTATTGATTTTATGGGTCCGTTTCCGAAGTCCCATGGTTTTGAGTATATTTTGCTGGCTGTAGACTATGTGTCCAAGTGGGTTGAGGCGATCCCCACTAAGTCCATGGAGTCCAGGGTAGTCTTAGATTTTCTCAGGACCAACATATTGACGAGGTTTGGCGTACCACTTGCCATTATCTCAGACCAGGGTAAGCAGTTCACAGGGCGGTTATTCGCCAAGTTGATGGGGGAGTATAAGGTAAATCATAAGGTGTCCACATCTTACCACCCCCAAACCAATGGGCAGGCCGAGTTGGCCAATAGGGAAATTAAGAGAATCTTAGAGAAGACCGTAGGTGTGACCAGGAAGGATTGGTCCAATAGGTTGAGTGATGCGTTGTGGGCCTACCGCACAGCTTACAAGACCGTGTTGGGTGCTTCACCCTACCGGCTCGTTTATGGTAAGGCCTGCCACCTGCCAATTGAGTTAGAGAAGAAGGCCTTTTGGGCCATTAAGAAAGTCAATGCAAGTTTAGAGAGGGCAGGTGAGCAACGGAAGTTGGAGTTGTGTGAGCTCGAGGAGCTTAGGAATGAGGCATATGAGAACTCGGTGATTTACAAGTCCAAGGTTAAGGCGTACCATGATAGGAACATTCAGCGCAAAACCTTTACAGTAGGTCAGAAGGTGTTACTCTACAATTCGCGCCTCCATATCTTTCCGGGTAAGTTGAGGTCACGTTGGGAAGGTCCCTACATAGTGCTTAAGGTGTATCCGAATGGTTCAGTCGATATCCGTGATCCTAGGGATGGTAGTGAGTCTAAAGTAAATGGGCAGCATTTGAAACCATTTTTGGAATTTGTTGAGGTAGGTGAACCTGATGAGGAGTTGGTCGATCCAGTTTACACGGACGACCCAGCTGAATAGGCTTGTTTAGCCTGGTTTTTACGGGTAGCTCACGCGTACCATCCTCTTGATTGAGCGGTGGACCCGGCCCCTAGTTTTGTGCTTATTGCTAAAACACATAGGGGTACCCATCATTGACTTGGGTCTTTTAGCTCCGCACGCTGCTAGTAAAATAAGAATCGTGTGCCCGGTCCCGGTTAGGAAGGACAATTGTGTGTCATTTCATTCATGTTATTTCTTTCTGTCATTTATTTCAGTTGTTCTGTTATATGCTAAACAAAAACAAAAAACAAACAAAAAAAAAAAAAAAACAAAATTGTCTTGATGGTTTTGTATAGCCACCCACACCTTCCTTCAAGTTGAGGGAAGGCGTGGGGAGAAAAGTATGACACGTGAGGCTGCGTGAATGCATGGTGGAGTATTTTCTTATTTTGTTTTTGTGGAGCCCGGATAACACGAGCCGGGCGTGCTGATGTCATTTGCTCTCAGTAGGTAGTTGGCAGGTAAATCTTATTGCAGGGGACGTGCTACCACACCAGCCTTGGTAGTTTAGATCTCACCGACAGGGTGATTGAGGCATTCAGGAACCCAAAGCCATGGGTGCCACTATGTGTGGCGGTTGTTAGTCCAAAAAGTCTTGTCGCGGTCTTGTGTGACTAGCTGTGGTCTCGTAAGGGGGGCCGAAGGAGCGACCCTTGAAAGTTCTGCCAATGACGAAAGGCAGCGGTGGTGACAAATTCCTCAAACATCGGCCGAGGTCATAGGTGGTTGGCTGCCACCCATCGGTCCACTCTTTTCCCTTGTTCTCCTTATTTTTCCTGTTCTCTAGCTCTGAGGACAGAGCATATCTCAAGTTGGGGGAGGGATCACTTTGTTCTTTATTTTAAAAAAAAAATTAATTAAAAAAAATGGTGGAAATCTTTTTGCATGAGACTTGAAGGCTGTGAGATTGGCTCATGATTGATTGAGTTTGAGATATGATATTGCATATGGTGGCATTATAGTTCTTTTTGCTAGTTTGTTGCGAAAAATTTGTCATGGCATTTATTATTAGCACTTTTGCACTACACATTTCTTTGGGCTTTGGTTATTTGTGAGTTATGACTTGATTGTTCTCGATGGCTAGTTTAGTGGAGACTTATGCCCATGTGAGTTTAGAGCCTTATCTATTTCTTGGAGTGGTGTCAGATAAACTCTTGTTGTCACAAAAGAGCAAATTCGTTGTTGATCTCATTATCTTTGTCGTCGAGTATTGGGAATGTTTTGAATTGCCCACTTATCTCTTGGGTTGGAAATTGTATGGTTGTATTGCCCCTTGGAGAGGATTATAGGCCATCTTTGCTATTTTGAGCCGTTTCTTTTCTTTGTTTCTTACATTTATCTCTTATGAGCCCATTTGAGCCTCACGCATGATAACCTTTTCTTGTTGAGCTCCTCCATCTATATTGTGCTTTGAGAAGGCTTAGATAATTGTTTGAAGGTATATTTTAGAGAGAAAGTTAATATAGTGTGATTTGAGTTTTATTGGTTGGTGATCTTTCCCATGGACAAAAAAAAAAAAAACAGAAAGGGAAGACACCAAATTATTGTGGAAAGAAGAAATATTTGTTCTAAATGTGAAAAGAAAGGTGTCAAAGAGAGATGAGGCGGAGTTGAAAAAAAAAAAAAAAAGAAGAAAAAGAAGGCACACATTGTTATATTTGCCTATGTGAGTTGTTGTTGGCCTATTCTCGGACACTTGAATGTTTTACCCTAATCTTGAAATACTTTCCCTTACCTAACGTTATAACCGAAATGAAAGTCCTATTTGATCCTAAGGGCAATGGGCTGTGAATTGGTGGATAAAGAGAGTTTTCAATACTTGACATTCCGTTCATGAGATCGTGTGTCCACTTTGTAGAGCTTTCTTTTTGTGTCAACTTGTGCAGGGTACTTTGCTTTCATTTACATAATTTCTGCCTGCACATATTGAGAGTAATATGCACTTTGTTTTGAGTGATTTCATTTGTTGAGTGCATGACACGGTGAGATTTGAAGTCGAGACTCGGTCCGGAGAGAACTTTTGATTGTTTTTCACTTGTGACCGAAGCCCTTGTTCACACACGCTGAGTTAAGATGCCATGACTTATTTTTTTCTGACTTGATAGTATCTAGAACTGCTTATGCCCATTATCTTATTGCAATGGCTTTATATTATTTACTTGAGATATCATTGAGCTGTCTTACAGATTTTTGGGTTTCACGTGAAAAGGAGTCGTGGTGTTTTGTGGGTAATCACTGCTGAAAACCCTCACGAGACTTCACTCGTCCTACCGGGGCCGCCCGGGGGTTTAAAAGATCTATCATTTTCTTTATTATTTTTATTCTTTTCGTTGCTAGGGACTAGCAACGCTTAAGTTGGGGGATGTGATAGGCGCGTGAAATACATGTGTTTTAGCGCCTAAGTAGGAGTTTTAGCGCATTAGATGAGCGGGTTAATTCTTATTTTCCTATTAATGCATGCACATGGTCGGTATTTGTGTTTATAGTTATTTTGCAGGAAAAATGGATTAATTTTGGTGCTATTTGATGATTGTGTGGGCCCGTGAAGGAGAGGGGTAGTGGAAAAGAAGCGTGGAGGCCAAGCTATCCGAAGAAAAGACGTAAAAGCATCGGTAGCGCTACCCATAAAGTCCAGGAGCGCTCCAAAGCTGTTACAAAAGGTCCAGAATGTCTAGGAGCGATACACCATTATGCCCGTAGCGCTCCGAATTGGTTACAAAACCTCCAGAATGTTCAAGAGTGCTACCCCAGTTCCTGTGTAGCGCTACAGAAGCATTAGAAGGTCAACGCCGGCCAAGGTTCAAAGGGGCGACTTAACCCATTCGGGAGCGCTACCCCATTTTGGGTGTAGCGCTACCGAGAGCTTATCATGGCCATTGAACGTCGTCGTCTTACACTTCCGCGTATTATTATTTTTTTATTTCTTACGTTTTAATTAGAAAATTAGTGTTTTAGTATAAATATGTGTGTTTAGGCGTTTTAGGGTTAAGTTTTTTATTAACTAGGGTTTTATTTTCTTAAGCAGGCTGCTCTCTCAGATCTGGGTTTTTCAGATTGAAGTACTTTCATTGTTTTCCAGCTTTCAAGTTTAATTAAATCGCACTCCGGTAACGTTTATGATATTTTAGCCTTCGTTAAAGTTGTTCGTAATTATTGGTTTGTTATAGATCCTTGCTTGGTTTTTATTTATCATTCCTTAGGTGATCATGTTCCGATCTAGGATGCTATCTATTGTGTTTTTCGTCATGTGTGAGTAGTTTTCTAGAGTATGGTCGCGGGACGAAGGCGTTCCGTGATTGACTTAACTAATTTCGTGCCTCGGTTTCGAATCTTCCATATTTTCCAGCAATTTTGGGATTCCTAAAATGAGAACCTTTTAATAAACAAAACCTACGGGTGGGCTTTTATTCGAAAACCTCTTTAGCTTACTCCAAAATTAGTGAAAGGATTATTGTGGCCCGAGCAGGAATCAGTTAAGTTAGTTGCGGACGCTGGGTTCCCGTGACTGTACTCACTTTTAGTTTATTGTTATTCAAATTATTTGTCAAGTTTCTAGTTAATTAATCAACCAAATCGAAGTTTATGGGTGGCTACCTGAGAGCCAAGTAAAACTAGTGCTCGCAGTCTTGGGTTAAAACACAGTCCGTCCGTCTCAGTGGTTCGACTCCGGTACTTCCGGATATTTATTATGCTACATCAGTCGAGAGTCTTACGCTTGGGACGCCATTTTTAGAGTCTTATTTTGTAAACACCCGAACGGTCAAGCAACCACGTACCCACGTGGTGAGGCTTTCAGCGGCGTGGTTAACTTGGGAGATATTACAGTAAAACTCCCTGACCATATTAAGATTAACTACCCCTTCAAGAGCAGCAAGAGGGGCCCAGCCTTGATGATTGATCCAGTGAACTATTTGGGCATCCCCAAAAGATTGTAAGTCCAGGAGGCGTTCGATTAGAACTGTTCGTTTTTCAAAACTTTAAAACTTGGTTCGAAAATCTCGGGAAGGGAAACGGTTTATTTCAGGGCCTGTCCCCCGTGAAGCTTGTCCTTTGCCACGAGCCATTAACCTGAACAAATAAACCCAAGAAATCCACACACACATAATATGATCACAATGGGAAGGATAAATGCAGGGAGAAATAAATCAATGCATACATCACTACCAAGCCCGTAGTGATGTAATAAGCCTAAGAAAGAGAACGAAAGACTAAGCAGGGTCACTACCAAGCACGGTGTTCCTCTTTGTTTTTGTTTTTTTTTTTTATGTTTTGACCAAAAAGAACTTGACTGTATGAGACAACTAAAAACAAGGCAAAAACGGGAATAGTAAACCAAAACCCAACCAAAAGCGAGGAATAATGGGGAAGAAGTTCAAACATTACCAGGCACGTAGTGTTCGATACAACAAAAACAATGGCATGAACATAATGGGTCTTAGGAAGCAAGAGACATGCAAAAAGAAGGAGAAAAAGAAGAATACCGGAGAGGAGGAAATCCGAGAGAGAGAACCGGGAGAGAGAAGCCGAGACGCGAGACAAAGACCGAAATCGCCGAAGTTCGCCGCAGAAGAAGACAAAAGGAACTGATCTGGACAACAGGAACACGAAAAGGCGATATATATATCTCGAACAAGTCGCTGGAGCGACAAGGTAATCGTTGGAGCGACAGGTATGTCGCTGGATAGTCGCTCGAGCGACAAGAGGTCGCTGGTAGACAATGGATTTTCAAGAAGATCAGAAATAGTCGCTGGTAAAGTCACCCTATGGTCGCTGGATAAGTCGCTGGACAGGGCGAGAGTCAGTGATGGTCGCTGGTAAGTCGCCCGAGGGTCGCTGGACGACAAGAAGGGTCGCTGGACATAACTAGGATCAGTGGTAGTCACTGGTAAAGTCGCCCTACAGTCGCTGGAGCGACTTTTTCGCTGAAGCGACATAATGTCGCTGGAGCGATGTTGAAACCAACGAAAGCTCAAAGGTTGGGTTACGTTGAATTTAAAATTTTTTTTTTTTTTAAAACCGAAATGAAAAAAACACACCGAATAAAAAGATAATAGAGAACGACACGAGTAGGTATTCAATATTCAGAAAACACAAGAAAAAATCCAACAAGATTGACAAAAACACATAAGAACCAAAGGAAACAGTGAGATCAACACAGGACTAACAGTGAGCAATATATGGTCGAAACATAACAGTAGTCCAAACTGAGAGGAGTGTGTGGGTGCAACATGCGAGAACTTGAGAGGATCGGATAGACAAAACCGCATTAATGTCGGAACAACTTACGGGAGACATACTTCCCTTAGGAGCTGTTTATAGCAAGATATACTTTGTTACCCCACTGTTGTTTGACGCGACCAATCAGCTTGACTTAGGCCCATTGACCGGTTACTAAACAGGTGGTCCGTAGGTTTCATTTATGCAGATTATCAAATATTACCCCATCACTATTTGACGCGAACACAAAGCTTAACTTAGGCCCATTGTCCGGTTACTAGGTGTATGGTCCAGATAGACTTTAACGAGGACGAATTTCCTTTTGACGCGAACAGTTCCGCTTAAATTAGGCCGACTGTCCGGTTACTCAGAAACTGCCCGGAGAGAATGTCACTCCCTTTCTTTTAGGGTAAGTACCAACCAGTAAGAGGTGAGACATGAATGAGGGTAAGTAATCCGATCAAACAAGCAAGTTTTGATGATACGTGAGCATAAGGATGGACCAAGTATGTTTCAACAATATACAAATCTTGTCAGGCACTAATGAGGAGCACACAGTTTATTTGATCGTATGGAAAATGACAATAAAGCAGGAATAACTTGAGTTGGATGAACAGAGAAAAAACAATGCCATGTCATCAAATATTTTTTTTTTTTTAAAATAAATTATCCAACATAACCAACACCGACAAGTTTTCGAAGATAATCAAACCGGACATAGTCGAGGGGTTTAGTAAAGAGATCAGCACGTTGAAGGGTAGTTTCTAGGTATTCAAGAGTTATAGATCCCTCGTCAACTAAGTCACGAATAAAGTGATGCCTGATGTCAATGTGTTTAGTACGGGAGTGTTGAACAGGGTTTTTGGAAATATTTATGGCACTAGTGTTGTCGCAGTAAAGAGTCATATTATGTTGAGGCAAGCCATAGTCGGTAAGCATTTGTTTCATCCAAAGGAGTTGAGTGCAGGCACTTCCAGCTGCGATATATTCGGCTTCAGCAGTGGAAAGAGAGATGGAATTCTGTTTTTTACTCAACCAGGCTACAAGATTATTTCCTACATAGAAACAACCACCTGAGGTGCTCTTACGATCGTCAACACAACCGGCCCAGTCAGCATCACAATAGCCTGCTAAGACCGAGGTTGTATCGCGCGACATCTAGATACCATACTCTATAGTACCGTGAATATACTTTAAGACACGTTTGACAGCGGCTAAATGTGATTCCTTAGGGTTAGCTTGATATCGGGCACACGCTCCGACACTAAAAGCAATATCTGGTCGACTAGCAGTAAGATATAGTAAGCTTCCAATCATACTTTGAAAGAGAGTTTGATCTATGTCTACTCCAGATGTGTCCTTTGTAAGTTTTAGTGTAGTGCTCATGGGAGTGCGTGAGTGTTTCGATGATTCCATTCCAAATTTTTTGATCAGATTTATGGCATACTTGGTTTGAGTAATAAAGATGCCGGTCTCAAGTTGTCGAATCTGGAATCCGAGGAAATATGACAGTTCTCCCATCATGCTCATTTCAAATTCATTTTGCATAAGTGTGGAGAATTCATTTGCCAAATCAGGAGACGTAGATCCAAATATAATATCGTCAACATAAATTTGAGCAACTAACATGTGTTGATTACTGTGTCGAACAAACAGGGTTTTGTCAACACTCCCCCTAACAAAATTATTTTTCAGTAGGTACTCAGTGAGTCGTTCGTACCATGCCCGAGGTGCTTGTTTCAAACCATAAAGAGCTTTATTCAAGTGATATACATGATCTGAGTTGTGAGGATCTTCAAACCTCTTAGGTTGGGAGACATAGACGTCTTCTTTAATTATTCCGTTTAGAAACGCACTTTTAACATCCATTTGATGTAATTTAAAACCTAGAAAACATGCGATTGCTAACATAATACGGATAGATTCTAGTCTAGCAACGGGCGCAAAAGTTTCATCAAAATCAATCCCCTCCACTTGTGTATATCCTTGAGCAACTAGTCTAGCTTTGTTTCTAACTATTGTTCCTTGTTCGTTAGATTTATTTTTGTATATCCATTTAGTTCCGATTATGTTAGTGTGCTTAGGACGAGGAACTAGTTCCCATACATTATTTCGCTCAAATTGGTTAAGTTCTTCATGCATGGCGTTCACCCAATGTTCATCACATAAAGCCTCTTTAATATTTTTAGGTTCAAGTGAAGAGACATAACAAACATAAGATACCTCATCGCGCAATTGCTTCCTAGTTTTCATAGGTTCTGTTACCTTTCCCAGCACTTGACTCGCGGGATGGTGAAGTTTAACACGTGAGGATGGCTGTAGCGTACCTTCTTCACTTTCTTTTTCTGACTCCTGGTCATTTTCTTCAATTTCAGTGTCATCCTTGACGCTTTCCTCAAGATCATCGGAATTAGGTTTGTCTTGTGGGTTTCCTGTATCTTGTTCAAACACTTGATCCAACAATTCATTAGTAGAACATGATTCTTCATTGACAACTTTTTCATCAATAATAACATTTATAGATTCCATAACATTTATAGATTCCATAACATGTATACGCGAAAAGCTCTACTATTCGTAGCATATCCAAGAAATATTCCTTCATCACTGCGAGTATCGAATTTGCCTAGGTATTCTCGATCTCGCATGATATAACATTTACTGCCAAAAATTTTGAAATATTTGACGTTGGGTTTTCGTCCTTTCCATAATTCATAGGGAGTGTGTTTTGTACCAGGACGAAGATACACACGATTGATGGTATAGCAAGCAGTAAATACAGCTTCTGCCCAAAATTTTAATGGAATGTGTTTAGCATGAAACATAACTCGAGCCATTTCTTGAATGACTCTATTTTTCCTTTCAACAACCCCATTTTGTTGAGGTGTTTTTGGAGCAGAAAACTCATGGCCAATGCCAAGTTCATCACAGAACACAGCAAACTCAATATTTTCAAATTCTCTACCATGATCTGATCGGATCCGAACAACAAATCCTATTTTGGTATTTTTCTCATTCTGTAACTGTTTGACAAGAGATTTAAAATTAGATAAGGTTTCAGATTTTTCTTTAAGAAATCTTACCCAAGTAAATCTAGTGAAATCGTCAACCATAACAAATATGTACCTTTTACCTCCTAAACTTTCTATTTTGGAAGGTCCCATGAGGTCCATGTGTAAAAGTTCAAGAGGTTTTTTGTTATGTTACCGTTTACCTTCTTGTGTGGAGTTCTAGTTTGCTTTCCTAGTTGGCAAGGTCCACATATTTGGTTCTCAAGATTCCCTAACTTAGGTACACCACGAACCAATTCTTGTCTAGTCAGGACAGATAGATCTTTATAATTTACGTGTCCTAGACGTTGATGCCAAAGTTCAGTGTCAGAGAGAAGACTGGAATTGCAGTTTAATTCATTATTAGGTATAATCCCATAGCAATTATCAGAAGTACGCTTTCCATGCATGATTTCTTTTCCCGTATCATCACAGATGTAACAGTCGTGTCTAGAGAATTTTACTTCATGATTAGAGTCACACATCTGACTTATGCTAATAAGGTTTGCTTTCAGACCATCGACATATAAAACATCTTCTAACAATAAAGACCCAGAAGTATTGACAGTACCACGTCCTACGACTCGAGAAGTGTTTCCATCTCCAAAAGTAACTATCCCTCCATCATATTTTTCGAGTTTTTCAAAAACGGATTTATCACCGGACATGTGTCGAGAGCACCCACTATCAAGATACCACATATGAGTGTTTTTAGCCTTCAAAGCTGTGTGAGCAACATGGCAGGACAGATCTTTTTTCTTAATCCATATGAAGCGGGAATTTTTATGGGGATTAGCCTGATTAGAAGGAGTACTCCATTTGTTTTTATGATAAGTGGTAGCATTCTTTTGGTATTGAAAATCACGGGGGAAGCCATATAGTTTAAAGCAATTAGGGCGAATGTGACCAGATACTTGACAATGATGACATACAGGAATAAATGTTTTTGTGTTGATTTGATTCCTTTTATTTTTGTATTTCCTTTCACTTTCGTAATTACCGATGTAATTGTTTTGATGATTTTGGTTCGTTACTTTCTTTGGCTTGTTTTTAAACTGTTCATTAGAAGAACTAGTAGCAAAACCAAGACCAGCCCTATTTCCAGAAGGTCTTTGCATTCCTAGAATATCATCTAAGCTCTTAGTTCCAGTATTCAATCGTTCAAAAACGGAATTAGCTTTGGCAAGATCAGTAGTTATGATTTCTAGTTCATCTTTAGAATTGTTGTGTAGATGAGTGAGTTTTTCATTTTCTGTATGAAGTTTGATAACTTGAAGATTTAGACTATCTCTTTCCTTAGTAACCTGATTAAGAGCAATATTCTTATCTTCAAGTTGTTTCATTAAGATAGAATGTTTTTCTTCACATTTTTTATATTTCTCAACAAGTTTGAGATTAGTCTTGTTTATTTTATTACTTTCTTTGTAGATCAAATTGTAAGCGTCAAGCAGTTCTTTGTAATTACAACTTTCTTTCTCCTCTTCACTCTCACTTTCTTCATCTGAAGAATCTTGAGTGTCAGACTTAGCATTAAGGGAGGATGTGAAAGCAATATAGTTCATATTGTTATCAGTATTTTCTTCCTGTTTATCGGTGTCACTTTCATCATCCCAGGTTATATTAGCTTTAAGAGGGTTTTTCTTTTTTAATTTGTTAGCACATTCATGTGCAAGATGACCGTACCCATGACATTCATAACATTTGGGTCCAGCAGGAGGACCTTTGGTGATTTTCTTATTCTTGACTCCAGAAGAGTCTTCTTTAGTTTTAAAAGAATGGCGGTTTCCTCCTTCATTAAAATTCTTCTTTTTAAAATTTTTTTTGAATGTTTTAGTAAACAAGGCCATGGCTTCAACGTCGTATTCTCCTTCACTATCAGATTCATTTGTGAAAGTTTGAGAACTAGTGAAGGCTATAGGTTTAGTAGTCATTTTAGGTTTAGGTCTTTGAGGAGTAAGAAGAAGCATATCTGCCTCATAGGTTTGAATAATGCCAACTACTTCTTCTACAGATTTTTCTTTTAGCTTACGTTTTCCTTCTAGCATAGTGACTTTAGTATTAAAACGTTCTGGGAGAGATCTAAGTATTTTCTTAATGACGCGAAAAGAAGGAATAGGATCACCGAGGGTAGCACAATTGTTTACAATAGATATGAGTCTAGAGTAAAATTGGGTGAAAGTTTCATCTTCATGCATACGAGTGATTTCAAATTCTGTAGTTAATCTTTGCAGTTTCGATTCTTTGACAATATCGGTTCCCTCATGACAAGTTAGAAGAATATCCCATGCCTCTTTAGCTATTTCACAATTAGCTATTTTTCTGTGTTCAGTCATGTCTACAGCATTGAAAAGAATGTCTAGGGCTCTATTGTTAGCTTGAAGAGCAGATTTTTCAGCGATGGTGAAACTAGACAAAGGTTTACGTTCTACGACTCCCTCAGTAACAATCGTAGGATAGATATATTTATAAATGCAGGCATTCCAGATTTCTTCGTCAGCCGATCTCAGAATAACTTTAATTTTAGATTTCCAATAATCGAAGTTGTCACTATCGAGAAGAGGCGTGCGGTTAGTGATATGATTCATGTTGATGTTAGTACTCATGATGACCCAGGAAACTATACTAGATGCAAGAAAGTATCCTGCTCTGATACCAATTGAAAAACGGTACTAACTACTACTAGATATATCATACGCTATTTTATGCGAGAATAAAAAGCAACACACGCATATACGTGGAAAACCCCTAAAAGGGTAAAAACCACGGGAAGAAATCAATCACTATAATAACCATTGTGCGATTACAAAGAAACCTATACTTACAACTATGACTCCTCAAAGTTGTTCCCAGGTTGATTTGCCGAATCCACGTTCATCGCACCGTGACTGATTTACTTCCGCCTTGAATCTTCAAGTCTTACTTTGATTGAGAACATGAACTCGCCATTCAGTTCTTTAGGCTGTCGTATGCTCCAAAAATCCTAAATATCTCTCTCTTCGTGCGAACTTTGCTCAGAACCCTAATTTTGGTTTTATAGACGCGTAACAGTCGCTTGAGCGACCAACATGTCGCTGGAGCGACTCCACAGTCGCTGGAGCGACTTCACTGTCGCTGGAGCGACTTCAGTGTCGCTCGAGCGACTTTACATGAATAAAAAACAAATACAAATAAATTGATTTCTTCCACTTGCCTAAACAGACTCTTTCTAGAAAATTAAAAACAACATGTAATGAATTAATACGACGAGAGGCACAGTTGTTTTGGTAGATAGCCCGGAAGTTCCAATACAGTAGTGACGAGTAGGACGATGGAGCTTACAGTTGTAATCGGTTTGGATTGGTGGAAGTACTCGAGTTGAACCGGAGTTTTTGATTTAGGAGTCAGAAATAGAAATTGGAAACCAAACCAAACTAATTCAGTCTAATATGATAAATTTTGAAGTAAATATGTTCTCAATTGTAAAATTCCTAAGGTTCGATTAAGCTTGAGGAGTCACAACGTCAAAAATAATATAATTGTTTCTTCTTGTTTGGTGATTTGAGTAGATCAAGTTTGGGGTTCAATTTTATCTGTCCAAATCTTGTCAAAGCTACAAGGGGTGATTGAGAAGGAAAGCAAACACTCATTAAAACACAATTGGACATGCACAGCCACTCATAACCATATTGGCTCCTTTGGTATCAAATAATATGCCCCTAATGCTTCCAGGATACCTCTACATAATGTCACCAACTTTTGGTTAATTACACTTTTCACCCTGCAGTATTTCCAAAATCTCATTTTAAACTTTATCACTTCTAATTATCAAGGACGCATTGTATCCCTCACATTTTAATCAAAGTCGTAAATGTCTCCTCCCTTTCATATCCTGCTAATTATGAACTTATGGAAATCACTTTCCTTAAGTTACGCGTTAAATTGAAAAAAAAAAATCGTCTGGTGACATATAGTTGGAGTTCAAGTCTCGACAAAATCACTGGGGTGATCAATGTATTTCTTTCAAATTGAAAAAGGAAAAAGGAAAAAAAGAGAGGAGTTGCTCTTAATTTAATTTGGCATCGTATATGACTCACCAGTCAGCAAACAACAACAACAACCCTTTTTATTGAAAAGTATCACGTAATCAAGAAAAGTAAATTAAACTTTATTCTGGGAGCACCAAAGAATGATTCTGATTTCGTCACCAAGCTTAAAAGGTTTACCTTTGTATTAAGAATAAGTCTACTAACACATCAAAGTGTACATTATGCCTACATGACATATCATTATAAAACAAAGTGTAAAAGCGAGTCCTATGAATTTTGATATGTCTTCAAATTAGTAGATATCACATAGGCATGATGTATAACTTGATGTGCAGCGTGATGTGTTAATAGCATTGCTCTTATATTAAACAATAAGGTTATTTCACGTTTTTTGCACGTAGCCGCGCGTGTTCATTAATAGATTTACCTTTGTATTAAACAATAGGGTTATTTCACGTGCTTCGCATGTACCCGTGCGTACTCATTAATGATTTGAGCTAAGTTGCTAAAAAAAAGATATATAGAAGAAGTATTTTATTAGATATCAACCGTGTTTTGCTGCTGGAACAGAAATAAAACAAATTTTCTTACCGATCACCACATTGTATAAATTAATGCATTTTGCTAGAGCCCATAAATTAATACAAAATGTATACTCATTTGTTCTCAACGCTCTCGCAAAATACGTCTTTCGAATGATACCTAGAATACTAAAAATATGATGCCTTGAATTTCTAAATCAATAAAAAGAAACATATAATAAAAAAAGACTAATACAAAATTAGTGCGTTTGAAAATTGAAACGATATATACAAACACATAATAGATTCACCTCATGCTTTCTAGCTATAATGCATTTATCTGATTCCTTAGATAATCATATGTGCAGATATTGTCCGCGGTGGTCGGTGGTGAAGGGTGGTGGTGCTCGGCGGTGGAGGTTGAGGATGAGGTGGGATGGGGTCGACTGGTTTGGGGGGGGTTGGGAATGAGGAAGACGACTGTGAATGGGGAAGAGTTGTTGTACAACAATTTTTTTTGGTCCTCATCCAAAATGACGTCGTTTCAAGTGATTTGTAAAAAGAATGTGTAAAAATTAAAGATGTGTCCATAGTATTTCTGAATAATTTAACCCTCCGACCACAAGTGCATGACCCACTCAAGGAGTAGGCTTCCAATACAAAGGTTAGCCTTGATTCATGACTCTCAGTTGTTGATAGCTGTTCTGCTGTGATGGATGCATAGTGGTCCACAAGTGGAAGGAGCACGTGTCTCGAAACGACAAATGTTGCATTTTTCCAAATTATTTTGTTAAATCGTGCAATTACGAGGGATTGATACGAAAGATAATAAATGTTTAAGATAGGAGATCTAACTTGGTTCATATAGATAAATAAATAAAAAAAGTAATCAGGATATAACATCATGTTGATCACAAATGAAAGTCAATGGTGTGAGGGGGCTGATTTTCTAAGTGTAAAATTAGTACCTCAATAACTAGTATGAAATTACATTTTCTCTCGTTTAAACTATGTGATACGCAAAATATTAGTAAACCGCTAAAGAACTTGTCGTCGATGTGATAGAAAAACACTTCGATGATTAAATCAGAATGGGGATTACAAAATTAGCTTATGAATCAATTATGCGTTCCTTTCATCACGGTTCTGAATCTTTATTTATAGATTTTGTGACTTAATCTTTTTAATTCTTTTAGGACTTTAATTCCTTATTAGAATGGAAATAGGATTATCTTCTGATTAGCCAATAATAAGATAAAACTGACCTAGACTCTAGGATATTATCTTCAATCATTAGAGTTCTATTTAATCTCAAATTTCTCGTTCTAAGTTGAATTGGCCTAGAATTATTCATCCTTACTAAAATAGATCTTATCCCTAAATATACAGGGTTATACTCTATCTCCAACTCGAGATTCGTAACCGCCCTCAACAAATTGGCAACCCCAAAACCACCTTCATCAGGTCAGTTGCACCATGAACCGCTCTTCTATGGTCGGTTACTTATTAGACTGCCTCTCTCAAGTCAACTGTAACATTAATTGTCTTTCTAAGATCGACTCTATTCTTACGTGATCAGCACACATACACGTATGCGAAAACAATCCTCTGCCGAATTGAATTAATTACTCCAAGAAAAATTTAATTATATTATTTAAGTTTTAGCTCCAAATAGATAAGATTTGCCGGCAAATGATAAAACCTTACTAGTTGGCAACTTAATATGCCCCTAATTTCCTTAAAAAAAGTCGAGTCGACATACAACACTTCCATTTATAGTTGTGTCTTAAAAGAGTTAACAGATATATAAACATTTATATTAAGTTTTTGTTCAGTTGTCGAGAAAATTGTATGAGAAAGTTGTTCGTAGAAAAAGTGAAGTGAAGTAAAAGAAAAGAAAATTCATTTTCTTGTGTATGTTCATTTGACAAAGGATTATTGCAAAAAAATAAAAATTCACTTGTTCATTTGTTAGAAAAAAGAAAATATGTAAAAAAAAATTCTACATTCAATGACATTATATTGTGGACAAAATTAATTTTGAGAAAATAGTAACTATATTATGTTTTCAAAATCTATTATTTCAATAATCATGAAATTTTTTTATATAAATCAAAATGTCATTACACAAATTTAAAATAAAAAAAATAAACATGTACTTTTATTTAATCAAGTTAAATAAATAATAAGACAAATATATACTTTTATTCCACTAACAAAAAAAATTAATTATATATTTGAATAAAAAAATCAAACGAAAAAATGGCATGTATTTGAATAAAAAATTCAAATCAAGCAGATCTATATTTGAATAAAAAATTTCAAATTAAAATTTACCTCCCCCTGTTGTACTTCAAAATATATAATCTTACTGTATTACACTCCATAATATTGACTATTTTAAATCTATATCAGTTATATATTCAATGAATATTTAATTCAGATAATAAAAACAGATATAGCAACCTCAGTTGTGCCATAATATATAAAAAACCACTCGATGTGTATATAATATATAAAACATAAAGAATATAAATACAATCAAAAGTTAAATTAAATATATTGGCTCCTAACATTTTCTTATGACGCATAATCTTATGAATTTGGCCGGATATGATTTGAGAGAAAGTAAATTCCAGTGGGAAAATTTTAGATGTGGGTCTCATAACTTTCTTGGTAACTAAACACCAAAAAAATTGCAGGAACATTAACTTTCCCATCCTTTCTTGGTAACTAACGGAGCCTAAATTTTTTGTTTGGAGAGAGTAATTGACGTACGTAAATACCTATGTGCTAGTTAATGTGAATATTATCAGTCTTTAATGCATAGAGTAATACTACATACACAGAATTTACGGACACAAACCAAACACACAAATGAGCCTGTAAAATCTGTGCACATAGAAAAACTACATAAGATGAAATAAGCCCTAGAAACTACAAAAGATGAAGAGTACCTTAGCATTGGAGTAGAAAAAGTAAGGCCCAAAAAGGAGAAATTAATGAAAAGAGTATCTGTTACGAGATGTGGAACAGTGTGCCTAATGGCATATCCCTTGGAAGATGCTAACTAGCATCCCTCGCATTTCACACTTTTTCTATTCCCTTTTTCTCTCCTCCCACCATAAAGTATCAAAACACTAACACTTTTAAGTCACCTCACTCCCTCATTACTCTCATGACCAACACCACCCCCCTTATAAATGGTGATGCCATTGCTTTCTTGATCATATCCTCTTTGAACTGCACACCCAATAAAATGTAATTCCAAGATTCCTCTTTCCGGCCGCCCCCCTGCCGCCAACAATAACCACCCAAACTCAAGCGGCAGGCGGCAAGCGGCAAGCGGCTATCAAGGTCTTCGGTACAGTGCATGATGGTGTCTGTTTCGTCTTTTGAGTTTTGACACTTAGAAATCGCCTTTTTAAGGGCGGTTTCTCACCCCTATAGGGCAACTTCAATCCTTTGGCATGTCGCTCCCGTGGAGTTTTTCTCTCTATCTCTTCCCCTTCTTTGTGATTTTGATCAAGGCAAAAAAAACCTCTGGATCGCTGAGTCAGATTATGCTTTTTTTTTGAGGGGGGGATTTTCTTGTGTTTTTGTATTAGTAGTGATGATATGTACAAATAAATGCATGTTGATGCAACAAAATATAATATATTGGGTAGTAGTGTGGTTGATGTTTGCATTGGGTTGCAGACTTGCATCATATATAAGCAGAATATATGTGTTTTTAGTATTATAAAAAGGTTTGAGTTGTGTTACTGTAGTAGCCCTTTTTTTGGGTTTGTTTTATATATCTGATTCTGACTCGTTTGTTCTTGTCCAATCCCCCAACTCACTAAATTCAAATTTGATTTGTATGTTTGGTTACCCTTTTGTTTGTGATTTGATGAAATATGTTATCTAACTACGA
This sequence comes from Arctostaphylos glauca, assembly GCA_019985065.2. Taxonomy (NCBI): domain Eukaryota; kingdom Viridiplantae; phylum Streptophyta; class Magnoliopsida; order Ericales; family Ericaceae; genus Arctostaphylos; species Arctostaphylos glauca. The sequence continues at coordinate 23,279,235 of JAHSPW020000002.1, read as the reverse complement.
TGAAAGAAACAAGGACATAACTTAATATAGATGATATATATCTAATTAGTCTGTCGGTAATTATTTGAATGTGTGTAATTTGTCTAAAAATAATTGCTTAATAATATATATATATATATATATATATATATATATATATATATATATATATATATATAATATACACACACAAACGAAACTGGCTGTTGAAAACAAGCTTAGGACAATTACAAGAGGGACAAGAATTTCGTTCTACGTGCCAACATAACAAAGATATGATATACCTGGCCTGTTGTCTTCGATTGTCATCTATTAATATATCTTATTTTTGAGTAGTGCAGTGGATAACTCTATAGGTATATAAAATATTGGCTACACTTCCGGTAACAGAAAAAGGCAACTATGTGTGCGCGTGTGTGTGTGAACGGCAATTTGTGGCCAGTTTCTATGGATATAATTAAATAGTCTTTTTACAAAATTCTTCAGGTAAAACTAAACTTATTTATTAGCTTAAAAAATGATTAGAAGGCGTTTTAGCAATGAACTGACAGCCCCTAGGTTTGGAAAAAAGAACAAAGTGAGTTCATTAAAATATTACTGATCATAATAATATTCCTGGTAATTTCATTCTAACCGGCACTAAGACTAATTAATACTACTTTCGTTTGGATTTGTTTGACCACTTTTATTATTTTGAAACTATTAGAAAATAATTAATTTATAATTTTTTTATGCAATATGAATTTTGTTTGATAAATCTTGATTAGTTCTATTAGACACTGTTTTCCTTAAGATACACAAATACCAAAATTGAACAGATAAATTGAGACGTAAAATACAAGAGAGCTAGTTTAATTATATTACGTGGTGTTTATGAAGGTAATTCAGCCGAAAGTGGTTCGTGGATGACCAAAACTAGAGACCTGCGAAAATAGGAAGCACTTTTTAATTGTCTATTTGGCCAAAAAAATTTTTTTTGGCTTATTTTTTGTCTTCATTCAAATTTTTTTGTATTTGTTATTTTTATGTCATTTTTTCGTGGATTATTGGTTCGTATCGACGAAAGGAATCTAAAAAATATAAAATTATGTCCAAAAGTTAAAAAAAAGTCACTAAAGACGAAAATAAGCCAGTACGGACGCTGTTTTTGGCTTATTTTTTGTCTTTTCTGAACTTTTTTCAAATTTAGCCGATGATTGATAATTTTTCTAAAAGCTCTTGTCGAGACGAACCAACGATCATCAAAAAATTAATGAAAAACAAAAAATTAAAAAAAAATTTCAAATAAGAAAAAAAAACTAAACAGTGAATAATCTAATAATAACTATAGGCCAAATGGACAACTCTCGATCAATTCAAAAGCCACATGGCAACCATGAGAGTCATCAATCTGACTATGGTATCATACCTGTGTTCATCGATTATTTCGAGATCACGTCAAACGATCAGTTGGATAAAGAATTTTATAATTCGACGACCATAGTGGGAGTCATTCTCTTCGTCTTCATCACCCTTTACATCACATTTGTCCAATCTCTCCTTGGCTAAACATGATGTCTCCAACCAGCCATAACCTAGATTAGACCAGCGCTGTGCTCAAGAACGACGTCGTTGATCCGCAACATATGGCCAGTGATTCACGAGACCCTCTGTCGACACGTGATCAACCCCTACAGTTGGCAACCTAATATGCCCCTAATTTGCTAAAAAAACAAAAAAGTCGAGTCAACATACAAGACTTCCATTTATAGTTATGTCTAAAAGAGTAATTAACAGATGGGCATTTATATCAAATAATTTTTTTTTTTTTTTGGAGAGACTAATTCACGTAAATACCTATGTGCTAGTTAATGTGAATATTATCACAGACCTAATGCATAATTAGCCCTAGAAATCTACAAAAAAGCGAATACCTTAATCAGCCCGGGAGTAGAAAACTAAGGCCGAAAAAGGAGAAGTTAATGAAAAGGGGATCTGTCATGAGATGCGGAGCAGTGGAGGTGCCTAATGGCATATCCCTTGGAAGATGCTAACTTGCATCTCTCGCATTCCACACTTTTCTATACTTTTTTTTTCTCCTTCCACCATAAACAGAGACGGAGCCAGAAATTTCACTACGTATGAGTGAACATATATTCATTATTATTTGAATTTTTTTGCCAAAATATTTAGAAGAAGCGAGCCTACATACTTCATAAGAAATTATTATTTTTCATATAATACTAGAGGATTTTTTTTCTAGCAGGAGTGACCGTCTCTATTGCCCTCCTCCAATTCCATCTGGATATAAAGTATCAAAACACTAATACTTTTAAGTCACCTCACTCCCTCATTACCCTCATGATCAACACCACCAAACCACCATTATAAATTCTGATCCGATGGCTTTCTCGATTACCTCCTCTTTCTCCTGCACCACCCAATAAAATGTGATTGCAAGATTTCCTCTCTCTGGCCGCGATTCAAGCGGCAAGTGGCTGTCATGGTCTTTGGTACAGTGCGTGGCGATGTCTATGTATGCAGTACTGTGTTTCATCTTTTGAGTTTTGCACACTTAGAAATCGCCTTTTTAAGGGTGGTTAGTATCTCTTTCCTATAGGACAACTTCGATCCTTTGGCATATCGCTTATGCGAAGTTTCTCTCTCCCTCTCTCTATCTCTTTTGATTATGTGTGATTTTGAAGAAAAACAAAAACCTCATGACGATGAGTCAGATTATGCTTCCTTTTTTTCCTTGTGTTTTTAGCAATATTAGTAATGATGGTGTGTACGAATAAATGCTGTTGGCTATTGCTACAACAATATATATAATATAATAATATATTGGTAGCAGTGTGGTTCCTGTGTGCCTTGGGTTGCAGACTTGCAGCATATATAAAAGGAGAATGTTTTTGTGAGAAAAAAAGAGCCTTATAAAAGATTCCATGGATTTATAAATTTTATTACGTCATTTTTTGTGGGTTGTTTTATATATCTGTCTCATTAATTTGTTCTTGTCCAATCTCCCTGAGCAGATTAACATAAACTCAAACTGGCCCTATTAATTTGGCCACATAATCCACTTTTAGATGCCCAACCACAACTCTCTAAATCCAGGTTTGGTTTATCTTCGTAATATGAGATTAGAATGGTCACCCTTTTGTTCATGGTTTGGTGGAATAGGTTACAAACTGGACGAAATAAATAAGGAGATAACCTGATATAGATGACTTATATGGGATTAGTCTCTCAGTAATTGTTCGATGTGTGCGAAATTATTTGATCCGGAAAAGAAAAACTTAATAATTGAAATATACGAAAGATTAGCTGTCGAAAACAAGCTTAATTAGGGAAATTAAAAAAGAGAAGAATTTCATTCTACATGCCAAAATAGCAAAGACATGATATACTCTGTTGTCTTTGATAATCCATTATTATATCTCATTTTCGAGTTTTGCAGTGGAGTAAATCTATGGGGCACACAAAAAATTGGTTACACTATATACGTACAACGCATCTGTTTTTACTGTTTGCTTTTTCCATTAGCTTTTGAAAAAGAAAAGTTGATGATGACATAAAGTTGAAATCTTATGTATGTGTGTTGTGTGTTTGAATGACAATTTGTGGCCAGGTTATGTGGTTATAAATGATCTTGTTACGAAATTCTTCAGGTAAAGTTGAACTCATGATTTAGTAGCTTAAAAGAATGAAATAAAGACGTTTCGACAATGAATTGACTGTCCCTAGGTTTGGAAAGAAGAGCAAAGTGAGTTTATTAAAATAGTACTACTGATAACATTCCTGGTAATTTCATTCTAATTGGTACTAAGATTAATTAATATTATTTCCGTTCTGATTTATTTATCTAATTTTATTACTGTGAAATTATCAAAAGTGATTTATATACTTTAATCTACAATTTTTTTATATGCAATATAGATCTTGATTAGTTCTATCAGACAAAGTTTTCATAATCATTCAAAACATTACAAATTACTCAATTTAGATAAATTTTAAGGGAGATAAATATCAGTTAGAGATAAATACAAATTAAATAAATTTTAAGAGAGATAAGTATCAAAACACTTAACACTTTTAAGTCACCTCAATCCCTCATTACTCTCATGACCAAACCACCCCCTCATAAATGGTGATCCCATGGCTTTCTTGATCACCTCCTCTTTGAACTGCACACCCAATAAAATGTGATCCAAGACCTCATCTCTCTGGCCGCCCCCCTGCCACCAACAATAACCACCCAAATTCAAGCGGCAGGCGGCAAGCGACTGTCAAGGTCTTCGGTACAGTTCATGATGGTGTCTGTTTCGTCTTTTGAGTTTTGACACTTAGAAATCGCCCTTTTAAGGGCAGTTTCTCACCCCTATAGGGCAACTTTGATCCTTTGGCACGTCGCTCCCGCGGAGTTTCTCTCTCTATGATCTCTTCCCCTTATTTGTGATTTTGATCAAGGCAAAAAAAAAAAAACCTTTGGATCGCCGAGTCAGATTATGCTTTTTTTTTTTAGGGGGAGATTTTCTTGTGTTTTTGTACTAGTAGTGATGATATGTACGAATAAATGCATGTTGCTACGACAAAATATAATATATTGGTAGCAGTGTGGTTGATGTTTGCATTGGGTTGCAGACTTGCATCATATATAAGTAGAATGTATGTGTTTTTAGTATTATAAAAAGGTTTGAGTTGTTTTATTGTAGTAGCCATTTTTTGGGGGTTGTTTTATATTATCTGATTCTGACTCATTTGCTCTTGTCCGATCCCCCAACTCACTAACTTCAGATTTGATTTGTAGGTTTGGTTACCCTTTTGTTTGTGATTTGATGAAATATGTTATCTAACTACAATGAAAGAAATAAGGACATAACTTAATATAGATGATATATATGTATAGTCTCCTTCTAATAAGGGATTCTTTATTTTCCTACGGTGTGGACCTCTTATTTTTTGACCAAATTTTGATGAGCTGAACCGTTCAATGTGTTTAAAACATGTTTTTAAGGATACCCGCAAGAAATCAGCTCAAAACAATATCAAGAAATACTTGATCTAAATAATTTTTTATAAATGCTGACAGGAACAGTTTTATGAAAAATTGAATGGATTAAGCCTTTCTGGATATTATTTTGAGCTGATTTCTTGCGGGTACCCTTAAAAACATGTTTTAAACACATTAAACGGTTCGGATCATCAAAATTTGGTCAGAAAATAGGAGGTCCACACCGTAGCCAAATAAGGAATCCCTTATTAGAAACTTACTCTATATATGTAATTAGTCTCTCAGTAATTATTTGAGGTGTGTAATTTGTAGAAAAGTTGCTTAATAAATAAATATATACACACACACAGTGCTTGTTGAAAACAAGCTTAGGGCAATTGCAGAGAGGGACAAGAATTTCGTTCTACGTGCCAACATAACAAAGATATGATATACTTGGCCTGTTGTCTTCGATTGTCATCTATTAATATATCTCGTTTTTTAGTATACAAAATATTGGCTACACTCCCGGTAACAGAAAAGGCATATATATGCACGCGTGTGTGTGAACGGCAATTTGTGACTAGTTTCTATGGATATAATTAAAGGAGCCGGTTTTAGAGATACAAGAAAAAAATACAATTTTGGACACAACATCTCAGCCATTGATTTTAATGGCTGAGAAAATAATACTAAGATATAATTTAATGCTAGGATTGAAAAACACAATCTAAAACACAATTTCCAAAATTATACTACCTAAATTAGTTACCACTATAGAAAGCATGAGCATAAGAATGAGAGCGAGGGAATGACTCAGTTGTGTTAATATCATTATTCCAAGTATTATAGATACGACTAAGTTCACTAGGTAATTTCTGTTGGAGTGTTCCTCAAATGCTGAATTTGCGAACCAAAAAATTAGAAAAGAATATATATCTAGGGTAAATTAAATCAGGGTCCTTTTTACCTACACTACGTAGGGTTGAGTCCCATACACTTTTCAAACTTATGTTTTCACCCCCAATTAAACCTGGTTGACATGTATGCCCTTATTTTTTGGTGGTAGATTACCCTCTTATCCTTTTTGGTTCAGAAAAGATTTTGTATTGATTTGGTATGTTTATAATTGGGCAATAAATATGGCTGTAATTATGGAATTAAATAAGGTAAAATATTTAGCTGACTATGGAAACCAAGTCCCGGATTTAATGTTTCGCCGGATTTAATGTTCGCCGCAAATAAGGTAAATTTTGTTCGTTGCAATTTTTTTTCAGCAATTGCTTCATTACGCCGGAAATAAGGTAAGATTTAATGTTTCACCGGAAATAAGGTAAAATAATGTTTCGCCGGATTTAATGTTTCGCCGGAAACTGCTGGAAACCATGAGGCCGCCGGAATATGGTAGATGATGCCGGAAACAGTGAGTATTCGGTTTTCACTGATCCGGAAATCAAATTTTCTTCAAATATTCCATGTTAATTACTCAGAATATGGTAAATTTGATGAATATTTTGCTGGAATCTTTCCACTGAAGATTTGATTTTCTACGCAATCGCAAGGTTTTTTTGAGATCTTACTTACCTTATTTTCTGATTTTTGAAATTTTCTCGCCCAAACGATCTTCCTTTATTACTCCTTGTGCAAAATAACAGTGAGGGTTGAAGTTAGGACGAAGATCGCATCGCCAAACCCGAAGAAATTTTCTTGAAAATTGCTAACTATCGAACGATGAGTGAATTATTTTTATCGTTTTTAGTTTGTAGTTATATGTTTTGAGAATGGGTTGCGCATGTGAAGCCATTTTTTTTTTTTTTGATATGCCGCACACTTCACCAATATGTTTGGTGAATTTACCATGACTTGGTGGATGATATGTAATTTACCATGTTTTCATAGATGATGTGTAAATTTACCATATTCTGTATTTTTAGATGACGTGTAAATTTACCATATTCTGTAATTTACCATGTTTACCATAGATGATATGTAAGTTACTACGTTTGTTAGATGATTTGTAAATTTACCATGTTGATAGATGGTATGGTAAACAGTGAGGGTTGAAAGTTAGGACGAAGATCGCATCGTCAAACCCGAAGAAATTTTCTTGAAGATTGCTAAATAGATGATGTGCAAATTTTCTTGAAGATTGTAATTTACCATGTTTTCATAGATGATGTGTAAATTAACCATATTCTGTATTTTTAGATGATGTGCAAATTTACCATATTCTGTAATTTACCATGTTTACCATAGATATGTAAGTTACTACGTTTGGTAGATGATTTGTAAATTTACCATGTTGATAGATGGTATGGTAAACAGTGAGGGTTGAAAGTTAGGACGAAGATCGCATCGTCAAACCCGAAGAAATTTTCTTGAAGATTGCTAAATAGAAATTTACCATGTTTTCGTAGATGATGTGTAAATTTACCATATTCTGTATTTTTAGATGATGTGCAAATTTACCATATTCTGTAATTTTTCATATTCCCGGATATACAAATTAACCACCAGACACAAATTCACCATATTATGACTGTTGAGGCCGGAAATGATGTTTACGAGGTCCAATCATTTCCAAACGTCATTGTCGACATTGCAAGGGGTAATTGTTCATGTCAGTCATGGCAGCTAGAACGTTTCCCATGTGTTCACGCAGTCGCTGCAATATGTTCTGCGGGTAAAGATTTGAGCTCATATGTCGATCCGTATTACCATGTGGAAGCTTTTCGTGCCTCGTACTCATTCTCTATTTACCCAATACCCACTGTTTGGATGCGTGAGCAACAAGATGACAAGGGATTCACACTTCCTCTGGTGAGCAAGAAGCCGCCTGGGAGACCTAGAACTCAACGAATACCGTCTAGGGGAGAGAACCGAAACCAAATTAAATGTGGCAGGTGTCAAAGGTTGGGGAACCATAATCGAAAATCATGTAAGGAAGCGGTGTAGCAATTTTTGTTTTTCTTTTCTTTATGTTGGTGTGTTTAACCCCAAAACAATGTTGTTATTTTGGTTTTTGCAATGATTGGATGAGTAACGTATTGGTATGCATTGCTCCAATTTTGGTTTGGTTAAATTTGTAGCATTTTTTGTGATATTAAATGGCAAATCCGATGGGCTACTACTTATAACAGGGGAAACGAAGAGAGCAAAATTTACCATCAAATGTTAAAACGCAGATAGCAAAATTTACCATCAAATGTTAAAATGAAGATAGCCAAATTTACCATCAAATGGTAAATTACAGAGAGCAAATTTACCATCAAACGGGGAAATGCAGCGAGCAAATTTACCATCAAATGGGAGAGACCAAATTTACCATCAAATGGTAAATTACAGAGAGCAAATTTACCATCGAACGGGGAAATGCAGAGAGCAAATTTACCATCAAACGGGGAAGAGAGCAGAATTTACCATCAAATCGTAAATTACAGGGAGCAAATTTACCATCAAATCTAAAACGCAGAGAGCAGAATTTACCATCACGTGTCACAAATCAACACCACATCGAACGTTTTCTTCCCTTATACCTCCAAGCCCCGTGAAATACGCATCAATGGTCTGACGTACGGGTAGATCGGGCCATACATCGCCGTTCGTCTGAAAGCTGCCGCCATTTCGAGCCCTAAGTCAGACGCCGAAAAGACAGAATACTGTACGAAACAAACGGCCGGGTGTTCGATTGGAAAACCACTCGGTCCGCCAATGCCACCACAGTGCAGACGTCGCCGGCAACTGGACACACTAACTCGCCGGTCTACAGATGCTGCCGCCGCGAACGGACCGTACGACAGGATGTGAAGCCACCGTGTCCGAGAATACCAACCGTCGCTTTTTTTTTAGGACTGAATAGGAACTGAAACGTCGTTTGGGATTTGGACGGGAAAGTCAGGATTTGGACGGGATGCGAAGCCACCGTCGCCGAGAATACCTACCGTCGCTTTTTTTTTAGGACTGAATAGAACTGAAATGTGGTTTGGGATTTGGACGGGAAAGTCAGGATTTGGAGGGGAAAGGCAACAATAAATGTAATTGGTAAACAATCTCTTATTTTTAGTACATTTCTATTTTGGTGCTCTAATTATTTTTTAGGGTTATTTTGGGTATTTTTTGAATTTTAGGATGTAAACTTAATGTTGAAAAGTGTTTAGGATCTAACACTAGATTACTCTTAGAGGTAGGACTCAACATTAAGTTCCCCATATATCTATATGTGCAAGTAGCATTGGAATAACCATATCAGGAAAAACAATCTATTAAGATGTCCTATTACCAATTGAGAAACAAGGCAAAATAATAAATGAACTCAAAAACAAAAAAGCAAAAATTAGCTATGAAACTAGTTCTATAACATGAGCAACTTAATTTTAGTCGGTCATTAAACCAGTGAAACTTCAGACTAACCAATCTGTCAGGTCCTTCACCTTTGTAAGAACCTTGGAGAAAAACATTGTTTCTGCTTCTCCCCCCCTTCACTCTCCTTTTCTAAAATTTCTAGACTAAGATGATGCTTACAGTATGCTTCAAGCGCCCTTAAGAGCTCGATGAACAACCGAGTCATTCCCTCACTCTCATCCGTATATATACTTACTATAGTGGTAACTGATTTAGGTAGTATAATTTTGATAATTGTGTTTCAGATTATCTTTTCCAATCCTAGCATTAATTAAATCATATCCTAGCATTATTGTACTTTTAATCTCAGCCATTTAAATCAATGGCTAAGATATTGTGTCTAAAATTGTATTTTTTATTGTGTCCCTAGAACCGGCCCCATAATTAAATTGGCTTTTTACAAAATTCTTCAGGTAAAGCTAAACTCATTTATTGGCTCAAAAATAATAAGAAGGCGTTTCAGAAATGAATTGACATTCCCTAGGTTTGGAAAAAAGAACAAAGTGAGTTCATTAAAATATTATTGATAATATTCCTGGTAATCTCATTCTAATCGGCACTAAGACTAATTAATATTATTTCCATTTAGATTTTTTTGTCCACTTTTATTATTTTGAATCTATTAGAAAATTAATTAATTTATAATTTTTTATGCAATATGAATTTTGTTTGATAAATCTCGATTAGTTCTATTAGACACTGTTTTCATTAAGATACACAAATATCAAAATTGAACAGATAAATTGAGATGTAAAATACAAGAGTGCCAGTTTAATTATATCACATGGTGTTTATGAAAGTAATTTAGCTGAAAGTGGTTCGTGGATGACCAAAACTAGAGACCTGGGAAAATAGGAAGCACTTTTTAATTAACTCTCGATCAATTCAAGGGCCACATGGCAACCATGAGAGTCATTAATCCAACTATGGTATCATACCTGTGTTCATCGATTATTTCGAGATCACGTTAAACGATCAGTTGGATAAAGAATTTTATAATTCGACGACCACAGTCATGAGAGTCATTATCTTCGTCTTCATCATCCTTTATGTACCATTTCTCCAATCTCTCCTTGGTTAAACATGATGTCTCCAACCGGCCATAACCAGGACTAGACCAGCGATATGCTCAAGAAGGACGTCGTTGATCCGCAACACATGATCAGTGATTCACGAGACCCTCTATCGACACATGATCAAACCTTATAGTTGGAAAACTAATAATATGCCCCTAATTTGCTAAAAAAAAAAGTCGAGTCAACATACAAGACTTCCATTTATAGTTGTGTCTAAAAGAGTTAACAGTTTGACATTTACATCAAATAATTTTTTTTTTTTTTGAAGAGACTAATTCACGTAAATACCTATGTGCTAGTTAATGTGAATATTATCACAGACTTAATGCATAATTAGCCCTAGAAATCTACAAAAAACGAATACCTTAATTAGCATGGGAGTAGAAAATTAATTAAGGCCAAAAAAGGAGAAATTAATGAAAGGGGATCTGTTATGAGATGCTGAGCAGTGGAGGTGCCTAATTGCATATCCCTTGGAAGATGCTATAACTTGCAGCTCTCGCATTCCACACCTTTCTATTCCCTTTTTCTCTCCTTCCACCATAAACAGAGACGGAGTCAGAAATTTCACTACAGATGAGTAAATATGTATTCATTAGTATTTGAATTTTTTTTCCAAATATATAAAAGAAGCGAGTTTATATACTTCATAAGAAATTATTATTATTTCTATATAATACTTGAGGATTTTTTTTTCTAGCATGAATGACCGCCTCTACTGCCCTCCTCCAACTCAATCCAGATATAAAGTATCAAAACACTAATACTTTTTAAGTCACCTCACTCCCTCATTACTCTCATGACCAAATACCACCAAACCACCCTTATAAATTGTGATCCGATGGCTTTCTTGATTACCTCCTTTTTCTCCTGCACCACCCAATAAAATGTGATTGCAAGATTTTCTCTCTCCGGCTGCGATTCAAACGGCAGGTGGCTGTCATGGTCTTTAATACAGTGCGTGGCGATGTCTATGTATGCAGTGTGTTTCGTCTTTTGAGTTTTGACACTTAGAAATCGCCCTTTTTAAGGGTGGTTAGTATCTCTTTTCTATAGGGCAACTTCGATCCTTTGGCACATCGCTTATGCAAAGTTTCTCTCTCTCTATCTCTTCCGATTATGTGTGATTTTGAAGAAAAACAAAAACCTCTGAATGCCGGGTCAGATTATGTTTCTTCTTTTTTTCTTGTGCTTTTAGCATTAGTGATGATGGTATGTACGAATAAATGCTGTTGGCTCTTGCTACAACAATATAAATAGGATTCATTTGGACTGTGGTATTTATTGAAATTTTTTTTCGTCCTTATGTGAAATTTTTTTGTAATTTTTTGTTTTTCATCAACTTTTTGTGATTTATTGGTTTATCTCGACAAGAGCTTTCAGAAAAGTTATCAATCATCGGCCAAATTTGAAAAAAGTTCAGAAAAGACAAAAATAAATCAAAAACGGAGTTTTTTTTACTTATTCGTCATCTTTAGTGATCTTTTTTTAACTTTTGGACATAATTTTATACCTTTTAGATTCCTTTCATCAAGACGGACCAATAAACTACAAAACATTGAGGTTTAAACAATAAATGCAAAAAAAAAAATGAATAAAGAAAAATAAATAAATAAATAAAAACCATAGGCCAAAAAATAAAAAAATAAATAATATATTTGTAGCAGTGCGATTCCTATCCTGTGTGCCTTGGGTTGCAGACTTGCAGCATATATAAAAGGAGAACGTTTTTGTGAGGAAAAAAAAAAGCCTCATAAAAGATTCCATGGATTTATAAAAAATTTATTACGTCATTTTTTGTGGGTTGTTTTATATATCTGACTCAATTGTTCTCGTCCAATCTCCCTGAGCAGATTAACATAAACTCGAACTGGCCCTATTAATTTGGCCACCTAATCCACTTTTAGATGCCCAACCCCAACTCACTAAATTCAGGTTTAATTTACTGTATGTTTGTAATATGAGATTAGAGTGGTCACCCTTTTATTCGTGGTTTGGTGGAATAGGTAATCTTACTGGACGAAAGAAATAAGGAGATAACTTGATATAGATGACTTATATGGGATTAGTCTCTCAGTAACTGTTCGATGTGCGCGGAATTATTTGGTTTGGAAAAAAAAAGCTTAATAATTGAAATATACAAAAGACTAGCCGTTGAAAACAAGCTTAATTAGGGAAATTAAAAAAGAGACAAGAATTTCATTCTACATGCGAAAATAGCAATTTTATATACCCTGTTGTCTTTGATAATCCATTATTATATCTGATTTTCGAGTTTTGCAGTGGAGTAAATCTGTGGGGCACATAAAAATTGGTTACACCACGTACAACGTATCTGTTTTTGCTATTTGTTTTTTCCGAAAAATGAAAGTTGATGATGACATAAAGTCGAAATTTTATGTGTGTGTCGTGTGTTAATGACATAAATAATCTTGTTACGAATTCTTTGGGTAAAATTGAACTCATTTATTAGCTTAAAAGAATGATACGGAGACATTTCAGCTATGAATTAATAGTCCCTAGGTTTGGAAAAAAGAGCAAAGTGAGTTCATTAAAATACTACTGATAACATTCCTAGTAGTTTCATTCTAATCAGTACTAAGATTAATTAATACTATTTCTGTTCTAATTTATTTGTCTAATTTTATTATTTGAACTTATAATCAAAAATAATTTATTTACTTTAATCTACAACTTTTTTATATGCAATATGGATCTTGATTAGTTCTATTAGACAGAGTTTTCATAATCATTCAAAACAATACAAATTACTCAATTTAGATAAATTTTAAGAGAGATAAATATTAAAATTAAATAAATAAATTGGGACGTAGAATATATAAATATATTTTGTTTAAAAAGCAATAAAATAAAATACTAATGTTATGTGCAACATATATACTTCTCATGTCTCCGACTTACTTTTAAGTATCAACAACTCATTAGTTCCTTAGTTTTAACTTCTAATGCCCTCGCCTATGTCTTTATTTCACTTTAAACAACGTGTATCACCTTTGTTCATCAATGTAAGTGGTTCAATTTTATTTACTTGTATTTATTTACTTTTCAATTTGTTCACCCAATATTTTGGACCTTGCAGACCTTGTTCTCATCTATTATTTAGTCACATGATACAAACACAATCCAACTATTGTATCACCTGTGTTCATCAAATATTTCGAGATCATGTCAGACGATTAACCAGATAAAGTACTCTACAATTCGATGACCACAGTGGGAGTCTTTCTTGTCTTCATCACCTTATACATTCCATTTCTGTCTCCGACCAATTATAATCTGGATTCGACCGGCGCTGCACTTGAGAAGGACTTCGTCATCGATCCTCAACGTTTGTCCAGTGATTTACGCGACCCTCTGCCTTCTTCTAACAGAACCACCCTCAACCCCCACTCTTGGGCTCACATTGAGCTCATTGAAGCCAAAATTAACGAAAAATATTAGCTCCTTTTCACCATTCAAGAAGAGGTCACAAAATTGCGAACAAAGGTCCATTCTCAATGCTCTGATAGTGAATCTCGCACAGGTGGGGCGCCATAATCAACAATACAAAACTTCCCGAACAACACCACCATGCCAAGCATGTAAGGATCTCAACTTAGGACAGGGCGGGAAGAGCCAAGAATGCCAAGCACTAGGATGGTGGCAAGGGTACACTCTGCCAATATATAATTTAGGCCTGCGATCAGCGTCCATGCGGTGAGCACTAGGAACACCCATGCATCCCAGCCCATTAACGTCTCAGGGAGCCCTTAATCGAGATCTTTCTTTCCATCTACACTCGTGGTGCAGCCAACAACAAAATGGCTACTCATGAAAGCCAACCAGATGGGTCACAAAAGGACACCACCACAGACGTTCGGCAAGATCTCCCCAGATAGAGAAGCGTCAGGAGTAGTCTTTTTGGCACGACGTCCACGATCCCCGTGTTGATCCTGAAGAGAAACTAGAACATAAGCGGAGGAGATTGGCCGATGAAGTGGTTTAGCTGACTAGGTCTCACTCTGACATTATTCATGTCCAACTCATCTCCTCCCCGTTTTTAGGGAGATTGAGTCAGTGAAACCCCCACACGAATTCAACCCTCCCAAGTTCCAGATATATGATTAAAAAATAGGCACCTACACTCACCTGGTTTATTTTTGTCAGATGATGTCCCTATACAACACAAACGATCCACTAATGTACAAGCTATTTCTCTCTAGCCTTAATCCCAATAAAGTTATAGTTGTATGACCTCGACTCTCATGTGTTCACATTATGCACATGTATGTATATGTGTATATGCAAATTTATACGTATCTTATACCGAATCATTAAATCAAATAATTTGGACTCTACCTCTGATACTCAATCCCGCATAATTAATTATTCAATGTATACAACGCCTCTCTGAAAATAATTTTCACATTCATAGACAACTGTTATCAAATTCTCAAGTTAAATAATTATAAACATAACTCAACTAGTTATGCTCAAATTTTCGATCGGGGTCTCACACACAGAGAGAGAAGCATTATTGTAGAATATCAAAGGAGAGAAAGAGGTGAGCGGGTGAGTTTCTTTTACCCCAAAATGAGGTTGTTTAGATCTCTAAAAGGGATGACTTGTTTTACTCAAAACGACGTCATTTTGAGGGTTGGAGATTTGTAGCACATCAAGCCCGAGTCTATTTTTTCTTTTTTTTCCTTTTTCTTGTAAAGACCAGGAAAATTTTGAATTTTTATATTAATATACGGGTTAATAAACTTAATAAAAATGTGGAGTATGTGAAAATTAGTGTAAAAGCATGATTTGGGGTCAATGTGATGTAATTAATAACTTTGGAGGCTTGTGGTAGCATGTTGTGAAACCTAGGGGTGTAAGTGTAATTTTGGGTATGAATTTTAACTTATATCAGATATATGTTTTCCCCATTAACACAAAAAACCCATTTCTCTCTCTCCCTCCCTCACATTGAGCATTCTTCTAAAAATCCATCCGAAAATCTTGCTCCAAATCTCGATTCGTTCAAGATCCTACGCATTTTCCTCATTCTTTGTTGATATCCGGTGATGGTTTGCAACCATTTGCTTGGAGGAGGTGTTCTTGGCATTTTGCAACATTTGGAAGCTAAGGCTTGAAGTTGATAGTTTGATTCTTGAATCCGGAAGTTGAAGTAGGGATTTCTCACACTTATTACGCGTATAGAACTTTGATTTGGTTGCCATTTGATGCCTTGAAGTTGAGTTGAGAAACCCTAAGTTCATTGTTGAAAATCTATTAGAAATGTCTTTGTTCGTGCCCGATACATCGGTGCCTTGTTTTTAGTGACACTGGTGCCAATTGCTTTCTGTATCTCAGATTTGGTGCTTGACACCGGTGCCTTGATTTTTGATACACCAGTGCCTCCCTTTCAAATTCTCAGATTTTAGACTAAGCACCGAAGTCTTGTTTTGGTGACACCGGTGTCATTTGCTCTCTGCATCTTGGCATTTCACTAAGCACCGGTGCCTTATTTTTGGGCACACCGGTGCCTTCTTTCTTGAAACTTTCTATTGGTTTGGCTATGCTTTGACACTTGTTTTGACGCATTCTTTTGCCTATATTAGAACTCCGTGAACTCTAAAACTTACTTTTCTTGGATATTAAATGTTGACTTTTATTTATTGATTTAGATCATGTTAAGCATTGTATTATACCATTAATGAGAACAAAGGAAGTGAATCATGTGACAAACATTGATATCGAACTTATTAGGTGAAAATGGTAAACTTTATGACTCGTGTGCACATTTTTACGATACGACACGAACATTATGAGACACGTGACATATGTGAACACTGTACTAGACTCATTCGGGAATGCTAGGTAGGGCCATGTACTGGAATACCTTCGGAAGTGCCAGGAATGTCAGGAATGTATTAGAATGCCTTCAAGAGTGCCAGGAATGTATTGAAATGCCTTCGAGAGTGCCAGGAATGACACTTTGATACATAACAAGGACCGATTGGCGACACACGACATTCGTTGATTTGAATTGAATGGATTAAGGAACCATGATACACAATAGAGTTATCTATACTTTCTTTCAATCTAATATTGCTTCCGTTTACTCTATCGCTCTTTGTGTTGATATAAATGTTCATATGACTCATTATATCATGTCATATGCATGTAATACTTGTGTAGACTTTTCTACTGGGCTGTCGAGCTCAACCCTTCTATCTTTTCAGGCACGACCTTGGAGTGATAGCATAGGGTGCTTGACTTGCATGGATTGACATGCATACTTAGGAAAGTTGCATCGGATGAATTACTTAACATCTTTTATTTATCATTTTTGAAAGGATGTAATGTAACTCATACTTTATTTATTTCGGTTCTAATGATGTAAACTACTCAACTCCTTTTTGGCTTTGGAGATAATGATCATTGGTTGAAACGATCACTTTTGTAATCTATTTCAAACTTATTTTGATTTACTCTATCATCAATGTACCTTTTTTTGGAAATTTTGGTGAGATGGTGAGTTTGTATTTATGGTAAATGTATAATTTCATTGTGTTTAAAATTGAGGGTGTGACATTTCTTCTATTTTACTAAGAGAAAAATTATGAGTTAAATATGAAACGGGTAAGCTGAACTTTTTATTTTTTTAATAACTCAAAGTGTTTAGGCTCAATTGCATGCACCTCGACTAACGTTGGAGGATCAATTTCACCATTAATAATCGTTGAAGATTATTAAGCATTGGGTTCGAGTATGGATGGAAGCTTTTTTTGTATGAATGATATGGTTGTTGACTATGTAAATTTAGGTACTTTTGTCATGAAAGGTGCAATGTTTTTCTCATGGAATTTTAAATAGTTATATTTTGTTTATCGGGATGCAAGTACATTTGTTGAAATGGTAATGTTTGTTATCGGCTTGGATTTGCATTAATTTTCTACAAAGTCTTATCTTTTTTGAATTTGTGTGGCGTATGGGGATATTTGGTGTATAAATTTATCTTTTAATCATTAATACGTTTGGTTAAGAAATTGGCAAAACAAAAAAAAAAAGCTCATACGGCACTTTGAAGTGCCTCCTAAAACCTTTGCTAAGGTCTAGATCGACACTTAAAAGTGTCTTATTACAAATCTATTGTGACAGGCGTAAGTGCCAATAATAGGACTTTTGAGGCACTTTAGAATGCATCGTCACAGCAGATACTAAGGCGTTTAGAAATGCCTTAACAAGTAGCATTTTGAGGCACTTTAGAATGGCTCGATATAGCAGCTATCATGACAGTTGATGCAGCCCCAATAATCACTACTGAGACATTTAGAAATGCCTTAACAAGTAACATGTTGAGGCACTTTAGAATGACTCGACATAGGTAGCTATCATGGCAATTAGTGCTGCCCCAATAATAACTATTGAGGCATTTATAAATGTCTTAACAAATAGCATGTTGAGGCGCCAATATCTGCCGCTAAAGAAAAGTGCCGCATTAAACCTATTATCACACACTTACATGCAGCATTTGTTCGTAATGCCCCAATACGGGAAATGCCCTAAGATTATGTCTTTTGCGGCACTTTCAAATGCCCCATAATCCTATTTTTGTTGTAGTGTGGGCCTCCCAATTAACATCAAGGTAAAACCCTCTATATACTAATCTCATAAAAATTGATAACACCTGAGAGATTTCGAAGCTAAAATCTTAAGAAAGAACAAATTCCCAAGTCCTAGCCTTGACCACTGGACAAAAGGCCTTGGGGTTAACTTTTAAATATGAAATTCCTAATCTATTCAATTTTCAGGGGAAGGGAAGCAGTGTTGGAGTTTGAAGTCTCACCAAATGAAGAGCCCATAACATGCCTTACTGCTTCAGCTAGGCGCCATCTTTGACAGTTTGAGCATTGGATTCTTTAAATTTTGTTTGCTAAGTTAAGGACGGTCAAAAGGAATATTATCACGAGGGCAGAAGATAAGTGTGCATTCTGTAATAGGAATGGTGAAACACCAGACCATGTTCTACTGAGTTGCAACATCACGTGGGGGATCTGGTGTAGGATAATAGAGTGTGGGAGCTGAAGTGGGTTTGCCCTGAATCTATCCAACAGGTAGCAGAATTCTGGTTATGTCAAAAATGCCCAAAAGTCGAAAAACTCTTGTGGGAAGCTTGCTTCTATGCGATTATATGGTCTGTATGGTTAGCTAGGAATGAGTATTGCTTCAATAACAAAGAGCTGAACGAAGGGGAGATTGAGGAACTGATAAAAACTAGGGCAATTATATGGGTCAAAAGCAAGGACATCCTCAAGGAATACTCGGTGGAGGAAATCAAGAGGTGCTTAAAAGGTGCAATAAGCAATCCGGCATAACATGAATTTGACTTAGAAGGTCAAAGCAATCAGGGCGGGTAGAGTTACCTAAGTAGGATGAGGAGAGCTATGAACGCGGTCGGAAAACCCAAAGCCGCTATTCACGTATGGATGGGGAGCTCATGTTCTTCAGGAAGGATTATTCCAGTTGGCTCCTTACCAACTGTATCTCTGGGATGGTTTTTGTAAGAATGTAAGCTCCATGGAGCAGGAACTAGAGTGATCCATCGGTTCATGTCCATGGGTCCTCAACCCAACCGTGTAAATGGTTTAGTATTTAATATAATTATATTCTGTTGAGCAAAAAAAAAAAAAAAGGATGGTCAAAAAGGTGTTCAAGTTTAATTTGTTTATTAGTTGTATCTATTTTGCATAGATTCTGACAGAGAGTTTTATGAACCAAGTTTGAGCAAGTTGGATTTTTTTAAAGAATATAATGATATCAAGTTGAGGGTGAATTGTTCAATACTGCTTTAGAAGTATTAAAAAAATTTAAAAATAAATTCTACAAAAAATAAATATATTCTTTCAATAGGCATGACACGTATGTAGCAAAACAAAACCATTCAGCTCATACAATTCAAAAGAAATGCAACAACTTGATCATTTGAGATATGTAATGGACAAATATAATGGATATAATGGGCACATATTTAGATATAAAAAAAACCAAAAATCAGAATCAACTTACTGGAAGAAAAATTTATAACCCATGAATCAAGTTTCCTACATCTAATATTGGGGTCTTTAAAAGCTTGTTTTTCAATTTTATTTGTTGATCAATATTTATTGGCCAAAGTTCTTTATAACATCTTCAATTTTTCCCTATATAGAGAAATTACAAATTTCAAACAGTAAATCATATTGTTTTTTACAAATTTTTCCCTATATAGAGAAATTACAAATTTCAAAGTACATTCAAGAAAAGTAATGGATGGCTTATAATTTTTTCATTTTGTTTCTGCTTTTTTTATTTTTAGTTATTTTTTTGTTTTTAGAACTTTGACCAAAAGAAGAAGTATGTCAACGAGAGAGGGAAAAAACCTATAAAAAAATAGCTCTTTATGTGACTAGTACTGGAAAGGCTTATTGGGAACATGTAAGTCTAAAATTATTCTCACATGTCCCGACAAATTTGAAAACTAAGAACATGAGTGTTGTTTAAAAGTTGTATGTTGTTTGTTTTAATCGAAGTGTTTGGATAAGTTAATGTCAATGTTATGAATATCATAATCTACTATCCGGTACTTAATATATCGGACTAAAAATGAAACCGGCTAATTCAAGTACTGTATCGGCCAACATATTGGGCAATATCTGTACCCCAGGCCAGTACAATTTTTTTTTTTTGAAATTTTCAATTAATAATTTTTTAGATAATTACACATAAATTTAGGCCACAACTATTTATTTTTATGCTTGGTGATTTGTTTTGAAACTGTGAGACTTTATTTTATTTATCTAATATGATTTTTTGTTAGAGAATATTATTTGAGAAATATATTTTTAGTGATATATCTGAAACGGAAATGTAGAAACATAGGTACCAGTAACAAAAATGATACATTTGCTGATACGATATTGATAAATTTGGTTTACGCGTACCTTGACTGATCTTTGGAGAATCAATCCTAACTTTTACGGCGGGGGTCTCAATTTAAACCAATGCAGAGTTTTAACTAATTTCATAAGAGTGAATAACACTGAGAAATTTTGAACCTAAAATTTTAAAAGAAAGCAAATCCAAAGTCTTACGCCTTAAGCACGAGGGCACCTCTTAGAGTTGAGAGTTATATGTTGTTTGCAAATCATTTGATGTCAACACACCACCTTTCTCAATTCACCCCATAAAAAAATGTGGGGCATGCATGTTGTTCTTACTATGCCTCATGTACTCCCCATTTATTCCATCTTCAACATCCTGCCACCACCACTGTCATATCCCAGCTGTAAGTTCCACCCTAAACTACTCAACTACCATTGCCAGCACCCCCGTCACAAGCCCCCCTATCAGTACAACCATTGCTTCTCCCCCTCAACTTCCATTTCCATTTCAGTTACCACCCCAAGTCACCATGCCATTACTTCCAACCACCCTACCCATTCAACACCACAACATCTCCATTATTATTGAGCCTTTGCAAGGCTCAAGACCACCAACTATCATTTTCTTTAAAACTTGTTCAAATTCAAGACATTAACTTCACTATCGTTTTTCATATCCACCACCTAACCTCTATTGTTTCCTAATCATCTAACCTTATATAATACATTTTATTTTATTTATCTACAAAGTACAAAACAAA
This sequence comes from Arctostaphylos glauca, assembly GCA_019985065.2. Classification (NCBI taxonomy): domain Eukaryota; kingdom Viridiplantae; phylum Streptophyta; class Magnoliopsida; order Ericales; family Ericaceae; genus Arctostaphylos; species Arctostaphylos glauca. Next base: position 23,258,132 of record JAHSPW020000002.1, on the reverse strand, counting down.
AGGTCGCCGTTGATGCTGGAGTGCCAAACAAAGAAGAGGATGCATGGGAGGTTATTTGTTCATTCTTCGAGCATGAGCAGAAAGTGTTCATTCGAACTATTATTGTTAAATAATCATTAAATTTCTGTCTCTAGCAACTCTTTTTGTTTCTATCACGCGTTTTGATCGAATGATGAGGCAATGATTGGGAGATTGTTGTGGTGTGGTGAATGCTGATTGTGTGGCGGCGTCTCAAATAGTGGCCGATGTTTGTTCTAGTTGAAAAATGAGGGGGTGCGAGCACAATTTCCCCAAAATTACTAGTTGTTTATGCAAATACTTGGCTACCTACCTCTTTCCCTTGTATTTACAAATCCTGCCACTTGTCCCTCCCGCATACACCCAGATTTCGAACCCCTCTCCCTATTCTGCCCAGTCAAGGGTTGGCCTCCTTTTTCAACCGATGGAGCCATCGTCTTCTCTTCCCTCTGCGTTTAAATCTCCCCCCAAACCCTAATCTCTCTATTTCTCTCTCTCTCACAAACACACAAACACACACACACACACTCACTCACTCTCCCTCACCAAATTCATTCAAACCCATCGATCCCTGTCTCCGACGATTGATTCCTCAAATTCTCCCCATCGAAACCGTAAGAACGCATATAAGAAACTGGGTTTCGTGTAACCTAGTTAGGGATATCTATCGAAACTTTTCACATTTTTTACCCTTCTTGTCGTGATCTACTTCTCGATTCGTGCATGTTGATTCGTTAGGGGTACACTATGAAGCGCGAGCTGGCTTTCGCATTGCAGACTCAGTGTGAGCTAACAATGGGTTTGGGTCGGACCCGAGCGTCAAAAGTTCAGATTTTGAGTGGCGATTCGAACAAAGGAGTGCGTGAGGGTAGAAGCGGGAAAAGGTTCAAGGCAAACGAGTCGAAATCTAACGGTCAGATTGCGATCGATCAGAATCAAGAGAAGAAGGTAACGGGTAGTCAGTGTAATGGTGTAGATGTATATAGAAGAACTAGAAGGTATAAAGAAAATGTAATTACAGACAAAACTAAGTGCAATTTGGATGAGGCTTCTACTAAAGAAGAGTTGAGGGATGGTAGTGAAAAGCCTTTTCCTAGTGAAGAAGGCTCTAAAGTTGTGCCAATGGCGGTTGATGAGAGTAATGAGGTAGCGAATGAAGGGAACAATGAGACAATTGAGATTAATGACGTGTCTAATGAGTTAACGATTAATGTGAATGATGAGGTAAACAATTGTGTGTTGGTTGAAGCTCCGAGGCGATTTACTAGATCAATGCTGAACTCCGAGGCGTGTATTGATGAGAAGGGGATAGTTTTGAGTGCTGATGCAAATGGAAGTTCTGTGGCTTGTGCTTCAGGTACTGAAGCGAAGAAATTGGAAATGAAAATGTCGAAGAAGATAGCCTTGCAGAGGATACCTAAAACAACAAAGGAGCTTTTCTCGACTGGTTTGCTGGAGGGGTATTCTGTTTTCTACAATGGCGGTGGCAAGGTTGACTTGCTACCCCGATTCTTTGTTTTTTTACTGTACATGTCACGAGATGTGATTGATGCATTTTATATAGAAACACACACACACGTGTGTGTGTCCATATTTCTGTTTGCGAGATTGTGCATTTATGTTTTGGGGTTGCCAGGATTGCTACTCATGTAATAAGTAATGGCGGGTAAACAGGAAGGGACTTACTGAAAGTGCATACTTATTCAAATTGAGCACACAAGTTTGATTAAGTACTTTATAAGGAAGGAAATATTTCTGTGCAGTGTAAAACTTTTCCATGCTATCAGTAGTTAAATTTTGCACTCTTTTTTGATATTCTGTTTCAACTTTTCTGCGCAAACTTTCCCTGCTTGCTATTTCAAGTAGTCAAAATTTCCAATTTTGGCTGTAGGCTCAGAAATTTGTTATTTGATCTTAGGCGACTGTGCTTCGGGGAATGATTAAGGACAACGGGATCCTGTGTTTCTGTAGTTTGTGCAAGGGATCCGAGGTAAGCATTCTTTTTGTTCTTTCTCACTCCAATTCACTTCATTAGTTTGCAACTATAGCAGTTATTTAAGGGTTCCATCTTGTGTGTGTCACGAATTTTGATTCTTTTTTACTTTGTACGTGTAGGTTGTTTGTCCTCGTGTATTTGAGATCCATGCTTGTAAATCGTACAGACGTGCAGCGCAGTATATATGCCTTGAAAATGGTAAAAGCCTCCTAGAGGTGGTGAAGGCATGCAGGAACTCTCCTTTGGATATGTTGGAAGAAACCATTCAAAATGTCATTACTCAGTTTCCTGAAAAGGAATATGTCACTTGTCACGATTGCAAAGGTGAGCCTTGCTCCTTTCTATCGCTTTGTATGCTGAAAGTGATGTGGAAATTACAAATCTGCTGTGATTAACTGTATGTGGGTATGGGTTTATAGATGCTTGTCTTTGTTATTTAAGGGTCCTTTCTTCCAACTGCTGAGAAGATGGAGAGACTTTGCCCGACATGTGTTGGTTTGAAGAATTCAGAAGCTGCCATAACTGAACCAACCGATACAAATGCTAGGTATGCTTTGCTTATTGCTCATTTATCCTGGTCCTTTTTGCATTTCTCCTTTGCTTTTGATAATTCAGGTGCACAAGCTGAATAATTCATGGGTATTTGATTTGATTTAACACGTGTTATGCAGAATTGAGCGAAGTTTTGTAGAAAAGAGAAATGTTTTAACCTTTTTATGTGTTGTGTTACATTGTCTTTATTTCATTGAGTTGCCTATGTTTCTGAAAGCATTTGGGCCTGGAAGGCATTTAAATCCTGGTAATAAATGAAATAATTTGCATAAATGAGGTATCATTACAATTGTAGGCTGGAGTAGTTAATTGTGAAAGAAATGGGGAAAAAACATTGAAGTGTATAATTTAGGGTAAATTACTAAAATAGTCCCTGTAATTTGGACTTCACGTCACTTTGGTCCCTAACATTTGATATGGTTTGATTGGGACCTTCAATTTACATTTTTATGACAATCAAGGACAAGAAATAACGCCTGTTTCTTTTTCTAACGGGAAAAACTCATGTTGACTATTTTTAAGTGTATTTTTGTGTCCTAAGACTCCTTTCTTCTTCTTCTTCCAATCTACTTCCTCAGACGCCTTTCTTCTTCTTCCCTTTACTGAACTAAACCAAATGCTACCCACAGCCAACTTGTATCGACCACCTGGAATCTGCTTCTTTTGTACAGAATCCCTTGACTTGTTTTTGTTCTATCTCCACATGATAAGTATTGACTCCCATTAGATCCTCATCTGATGCAGGTCCTACAACTTTCCTGTCCACTGTAAACACAAAAAAAGTATGATACTTAATTTTCCTTTCTTAGCAACTGAATGAGGCCTAAGGGAACAAAGTCACAAACCACAAAGAATTTGAACTACATTTTGAGTCAATTTTAAATTCAGCTGGGCTTAAAAGAGGCGCTTACTTGTGCTTATCTTTTGCTTTTTATTACATATGATAGAAAATGTATGTTGACATACATAGAATAGGTGGCCATATCTTTGTTTATGGTGTAATTTCCTGTTTCTTCCCCACGCAACATGACATCACGCAAGATAATCAAGACAGCCAAGGTATTCAATTTATGATTCTATATTGGAGACTTCAGGGTGAAAGTTCACTGCAATTTCTTTTTCCTTAGTTTTGTTTTTCATTGGGGTTCTTTCAGGTCTTTACAACCAATCTCGGCTGTGAGAAGGTTCACAAGAAGTGCTAATGTGATCATTTCCTCAGAAGATACGAGTAAAGAGAAAATAGCAATAGATAGGTATTTCTCGTTGATTCATTTTCCAGTGAATGCTGTTACAACATTTTCTCTCTCAAATGCAGGAGTGTTTGAATGCTATTACCTCATTTTCTCTCAAATGCAGGAGAGTTTACGACTGGATATTGTGTCCTACTTTTTACATGGTACCTCTGGGTCTATGAAGTACCCACACACCTAGGAGGTTGATGTATCCGTGTCAGATATGCCGGGTACACTCGAAAATAAGCATGGGACACGCCTCGTGGCCGTTAAATTTTAATGTTTTTATGGCAGGACACACTGGAGATTGGGTGGGCCGGGGGATGACTTTTGTCAATTTTAAAAGCTTTTTTGGTAATAAATACCTATGAATTCGAAAAGCTTTGGGCCAAAAGTGGTGATACAATGCATTTGTGTGTGTATAGGCATTCACTATCTGTTCATAACGTATTGGATAAGAGCTATAACTTAAATACTTAGCGGTTACAATGTATAACTAAAAATTTGATAAGAGCTCCAATTTAAATACTTGGTGGTTAAAAGGTAGAATTAAGAAAATAAAAAAAAGGAAAAAATTGCCATGTGCCCTGATGTATGTGTGTCCCAATTTTTTGAGAATTTCCGTTTCAAGTGTTCTTGTTTGTGTCCGTGCTACATAACTCTAGGTTATGGCAGATGCTCTTAACCTTCTTTTATAGCGAAATTTCCTATATCTGTTCAGCATGTATTTTGTGAGGCAGAAAGAGTCGAGGAAAGATAATAAAAAGGTTGGTAGCTTTTTTCGGTTAATTTCTTCTCTTAAATTTGGTACCCGTTTCTTTTCTTGTCTGAAAAGTTTGAATTTATTGCTTGGCACTTGATAGTATTGTCAGTTAATTTTGTCTTCTGATACGGTTTCTGCTGGGTTATTTCAGGTCCTTGAAACAAGCTTTGTCTACAAAGTCCTCCGGAATTTCTTCTGTGCATATTTTGTCTCCAAAAAAGAATGAAGGGACGATAGAGCAAAAGTTGGTAGCTTCCTTGTTCATTTTGTCGTCTTCTTGCGTAATGGAATCATAGCAAGATAATGCGTTAACTATTAATTGATATGCTCTGATTTTTTTCTGTCTTCTTTCAGTTCCTCAAGATCACCTTCAGTTTCGAAGTCAACTGCAAGTGCTTCAGCGCATATTTCATCAAAATCCTACAGTCGGGCGAAGATAACAAAAAAGTTCGTTTTTTTGGGTTTTTTTTTTCTTTCTATTTATGTGAGATTCCTTTTCATTGCAATGGATATTAGTGGAATGTTTGTGTTAAATTCAGTTAATTTCTTTAAGTAGGCTTCTATGCATGTTATATCAGGGTGTTAAAACCAGTTTCTGCTCGAAAGTCAAGTGGAAGTGCTTCGGTGTGGATTTCATCACAACATAAGAATCAGTCAAAAATTACAAAAAAGTGGGTACTTGTACAATTGATTTGATGTCTGTTGTCTTCTCTCTCTCTCTCTTTCTCCCTGTGTGTATATATATATGTACATACATACTATATCTGTCTTTCTTTGATTGATTTCATTTTGACGTACCAGGTCCTCAGAAGCTATTTTGTCTCCAAGTTCCTCTAAAAATGCTTCTCTGCATCTCTCCCCACAAGAGAAGAGCAAATGGAAGATAACAAAAAAGTTGGTGTATTATTCTGTCTGGTCCCATTTCGGGGTCTTCTTGCATTAAGTTGTTCGTCAACATAATCTTTGAGAAATAATTCTTATTGGCCTTCCTATTCTTTTTGTCTAGAGATCAGGGGTTGCATAAGTTGGTTTTTGAGGATGGTGGGTTACCAGATGGAACTGAAGTAGCGTATTATTCTCGTGGGAAGGTTGTTGATATAAATATTATGACGAGTGTACTGTCTAAGAGTAATTTTGATCATGTGAACTGATAATTTCTCATTTACAGAAATTGCTTGAGGGTTATAAAAAGGGCATGGGAATCTTTTGTGGTTGCTGCAACTCTGAGGTATTTTTCTTACTAACTCTTGCCTCTCAGTATTCTATTTAGGAGTATTCTTATGCATTGTGATGAGCAGGTCAGCGCATCACAGTTTGAAACTCATGCTGGTTGGGCCTCACGCAAGAAGCCGTGAGTCATTTATTTTTCTAACTTCCTGATTCAATCAGCTAGCTATTATTTCGTTTTCTAACAGTTCTCTTTTTATCCACAGTTACCAGTATATTTACACTTCAAATGGGGTGTCTCTCCATGAATTTGCAATCTCTCTATTAAAAGATCGTAAGCATTCTGCCAAGGACAATGATGATCTATGCATCATCTGCGCTGATGGTGGGAACCTTTTGCTTTGTGATGTATGCCCAAGGGCTTTCCATATAGGTGAAGTTCAAACTCCTACATTTAATGATACTTGTCCTTTACTTTTTGTCACCTTAGTTATTCTTAGTGTCTTCCTTACATGTCATCTAAAGTTTCTACACTTATCTTGTGTGAAAAAGGAAACTTTGCCAGCCATTGCGCCAATGTCGTTGGTTTGTAAAGTAAATATTATATTCTGAAGCTTGTATATGAGATTGTCTTTATCCAAACAGTTCTTGTTTGTCTTGCATGCTGGGTGCTTAGGCTCCTATTCCCTTTCTCATCCAAATGAATAAAAACATATTCGTTTGGCCAACCAATTGCATATCATACAAGAGTCTTCGAAAGAAATTTTAATTTGACACAGGTCAATTTAGGGTTGCAAACGAGCCGAGCCGAGTTTGGAAGTGTTCAAGCTGAGCTCAGTAAAATTTTTAACTGTTTGAACTGCACCCAAGCTTGGCTTGGGATACTGAAGTCAATCTTGAGCTTGAGTGGAGTTGGTTTGATTACATGAGCGACTTGTTTTGCTCATTGGATCCGTCAAATTTGTAAGTTGCTGATTTGGGACGAGTTGCAAGTCTTACATCATGACACCATGTTGTGGCACAATGCACCTTTATTCGCATATCCTACATCATAAAGCAACGACTCACCTTTATCCCTCTCTTATGAAGTTATGTGTTGGAAAGTGGTTGCCCAGGTACTACCTGAATGGTCATTATCCTGTGGTTTTTCGGGAACCACTTCTGCTATAAAGTACTATTTCTTGTTCTTATATTGAATATTTGTGTAAAAACCAATTTCACCCATTTTATGCTGTGGTTCTGATGTTCTGATGGGCGGTTCATTCATTTGAACTCTTATTCTTGTTTTCTTTCTACTTATTTTTGCAAAATGTTGTTTCGGACACCCAACAACGGTTAGATATTTTATTGTGTTTCTTTGCTTGCAGCAAAATATCTTCCAAAGGATACAGTGGCTGCTTTTTTGTTTTTATCTATAGTTCTCCACACGATCCTAACATCCCTTAAGTGTCTTTCATAACCATTCTTTTTTGCTGTTATGGTCAGTTGATTTTGGAGACGAGATTTCAGAATGCTAGTACAAGCTTTTAGCCCTTTTTCATTGAACTAAGCTAAATCGAGCTTATAAATTTAGATATGTGAAGCCGCTCTTTAGGGTTACTAGGAGCATGCAAAAGCCCATAGTTAGGATTAATAGGAGCAGACAAAATACCCTCTGAAAATGCAACTCAGAGTAGTGGGATTCTTACGTACTTAGGTACTGGTTGGACTAGACCTCTATAGAACCAACCTGTATCTCTTGCAATCATGTATGCTTCTATTTCCTGGTGCATGTGCATCTCAGCTTGAGCCATGCGTGTTTCCCAAGGAGGTCGGCGACTTTGTCCTATTTGACATTCATTGGGGAGAAGTTGAAGTCAGTGTTGTTAAAAGGTTAGCAAATTGCAACACTATTAGCGAGTCTATTTACACAAGTCTCCTCCAAGCACTATCAAGCAGTGAGAGATAACACTGTAGACGACACCAGATTTCTGGCATACAGTTGTACACTTGGACCTGAATTTAAATTATGCAATGAACATTCGATTCACTTGCATGTAATACCTATTGTTAGACTGCTTTTAGTTTTTGGCACAGTACTTGTTGCCTGTTTGAGCTGGTTCCGTTATGGTGTTGTGCAAGTGATTTTAATGTGCATTCATGTTGGTGTCTGCAGAATGTGCATCACTAACGAGCATTCCCCGTGGTAAATGGTACTGTCAATATTGCCAGAATATGTTCCAAAGGGAGAAGTTTGTGGAGTATAATGCTAATGCTTTAGCAGCTGGAAGGGTTTCTGGAGTTGATTCTATTGAACAGATAACCAAGCGATGCATCCGAATTGTTAAGAATCCAGAAGATGCTGAGGTCATTGCATGTGTTTTGTGCAGGTAGCGCTTACTTGCACTATATGATACTATTGTTCAAAGCTTAGGTTTTATGCATGAATCACTTATGTGCTACACCTTCGGTTAATGTCGCCCTTGTTTTTTGTATGTCCCTTGTGTTTTTGTTTATGTAGCGGATGATATTTTTTGACATGGTTTTGCAGAGGTTTTAATTTTAGAAAATCTGGATTTGGACCATTCACAGTTATAGTTTGTGATCAGGTATGTTATGCTTTTCATCTTTCGAATTGATTTGAACTTGGAATGTGTTCTGAAACTTCTTGCTTATAACCTCCCATGTGCTATTATTCCTTTCTAGTGTGAGAAGGAATATCATGTTGGCTGCTTGAAGAAGCACAAAATGGCAGATCTACAGGTGTGCACACATGTTGTTTCTCGTGTTACCTAGTTGCAATCTCCCAGCGTACCTGCTACTATGCTACTTCATTTCTGGAACGAAATTTAAAGGTAGTAATACTACAGGAATTGCCAAGGGGGAAGTGGTTCTGCTGCATGGATTGTGAGAGGATCTTTTCTGCGCTGCAGAATTTGCTAGTTCGTGGAGAGGAAAAAATACCAGATTCTCTTCTGGATGTCATGAAGAGGAAGCACGAGGAAAAAGTTCCTGATACTCCTCTAGATTTCGATGTGAGATGGAGGGTTCTAAGTGGGAAAATTGCTTCTCCTGACACTAGATTGTTCCTCTCAAAAGCAGTTGCTATTTTCCATGTAAGTATTGTTTGTGCTGTTCGCCAAAAGAAGAAAGTACTGTTTTCTCTGTACTACAAAGTAAAATAAAAATGACATTCGTCAAATCATTAAGAAACTATTGAAAGGATCTAGCGTGAAAGCAAAAGTTAATACTTGCACTATGCTGCAGGATTGTTTTGACCCTATAGTTGACTCAGCAACTGGACGTGACTTTATTCCATCTATGGTTTATGGGTAACTATTAGATCTTTTGGCTGTGTCATGTCACATTTCTTTTCTTTAAATTTTTTGCCATGTATTTCCATTATTGATGTTCTCTTTCCCTCACAGAAGGAACATAAGGGGCCAAGACTTTGCAGGAATGTATTGTGCAGTATTAACACTGAAGTAAGAACTTTTCCAACTTCATGTACTTTTCTATTGTGATTCCAAATCCAGGAGTACTTTTGTTGTGATAAACATGTGCTGTTCTTTTTGCTCTAACATCGTTAATAACATGCTTTTTCTCTAATCATGCAGCTCATGTGTTGTCTCAGCTGGAATCTTCAGAGTTTTCGGACAGGAAATTGCAGAACTCCCGTTAGTTGCAACAAGTAATGATAACCAAGGCAAGGTGAGGTTAATATGTTGTAGTTCTTGCACGCACATTGTTTCAGAACTTTTTCCACTGATCTCTGATATCCAATTTCTCATTCCAAGCAATTGTTTTTGCTTCATAACTAAATATCCCTTTGGCTGGCAAAGGTATATAAACTGAGTCAACTTAGCTGGCTAGCTCATATACTGAAAATGTTGCTTCCTAAAAAGGCTGTCCATGCTTATAAAAGCTTCATCTATGGAACCTGGATTCTTGTGCATTTCCTTCTTTCTATTGTCTAAGTATCTAGTCCTGAATGTGTCAGCACTCAGCTGTGATATCTTTGAGTTGCCCAAAGATTTTTCTCATCACATTGACAAATCAGATATTAACTATGAAACATGGTTACCTGCATTGCAAAATACACGTCCTTCCCTTATTGGGTGCGTATTGGATGCTTGGTACTTTGCATGCCTATTGAGTATGCGAAATGAGTTCCCTATATTCCACAAAACTTCTGTTGTGCCCGAGAGGTACCCGCTTGATAACCAAGTTGTATACCAACTGAGTTAGTATGTGTCTTTTTAATACCCGTAAAGATGAGACTTTTCCCGTGTTTACAGTGCCATCAACCTCTGGCATGTAGCTTATTTTGGCACTAAACTACAGGTTGGGTGATGGATGGACAATCAATGAAGCTATTGAGCGAATTTTATTGCCTAGTGTTACACAATGCATCCCTTCAGATAATATTTTTCTTTGGACATTTCCGAGCCATAACAGTAGTAGATTAAGCTGGAGGATGTATCCATATGTTACTGATACTCGTCGTACCCATGACCATGCGCCTGCTTCCTAGTATATTATCAAGTACTTGATGTCTTGGAGGCCGTGGAATTCAGGAATTGCATGGGAGGACTGTCTTTGTTCAGTTTTGGAGAACTAAAATCCTGGAATTTCTTGGAAAATGACTTGCTGTCCACTCCAGTCTGGCCTTGTTTTGTAACAATCATTTAACACTCTGGTGAAGGAGACCTGGCTTACTGCTTCTGGTGGGTGTAGGTTTGATGATGTTGTCTCAACCATTTGCTGGACTATAACTGCATATTTTACACACGACATTTGTATAATGCTGTCAGCTTGGCGCAGCACAGAGCGTGTTTGTAACTACTACGTACCTTTCTCTCCCACCTTCCTGATACATAGCTTGACCTGTCACCAAACCAAACTCGAGCTACCTGCCCCAGTTTGGTCTGATCTCTCTTGTTTTGCACACCTACACAGAGAGAATCCGAAAGTACCAATGCTCAATTGAAACAAAGGAAAGAGAAATCAACTATATGCTTAACTTATGCCCCAGTAATCCCCAGACAAAGGGGCTATGAGCTGATTTTTTGCTGGAGGGAAAGCAGTTTTTTGAAATTGTCAATATAATGGAATGGTATGATTTGGGCCTGGTCGACCCAATCACGATATTGAGACCTTTCTCCAAAAACTCCAGATCCCAAGAAGAGTTGAAGATGCCCAAGAAGAGTTGAAGATGGTGCAACATTGAATCCTCTTACGTTACTTTGAATGGAAGGGTGATGAAATGACTTCCCCATACACCAAAATTTTAACACTATTTGTTGAGTTGGTATTGCAAAGCCAGCATGACTGGTTGCAAGAGAGAGGATGTTATGGAAAAACTTTTTTGGGCAAAGGTTTTGGGGAATCTCAGCTATTTCTGCTGAAGTAAAATGTAAATTATTACACCTCTCTAGTGAAGCAATAGAAACCTAATAAACCATTATGGCTAGATATATGCACGAAACTGTGTTTGAAGAGGTGCTTTTCTTGATGTTGAGAATGCTCTGTGATGTATTTCCTATTAACATCAGTTCAATTTTCCAACGGATAACTAAATCCAGTTTTGCTTCTGTTTTACGGAACCTGTATACATGACAGGGGTACTTCCAGACATTATTTTCATGCATTGAGAAACTGCTTGCATTCTTGAAAGTGAAGTGGTTGGTGCTCCCTGCTGCTAGTGAAGCGGAATCTATATGGACACAGAAATTTGGTTTTGAAAAAATACCTGTAGAACAAGTATGCACACTTCACCTATGCTTGCTTTTACTATCATTTTTATTTATCTGTTCTTGACATCATTAGTCTGTGTCCCCTTTGATCTGCAGCTTAGCTACTTTAGAAAAACATGTTGGCAGATGTTGACCTTCACAGGAACGTCTATGCTGCAAAAAATGGTTCCCTCCTGTCGAATTATTGAACAACATGCCGTTGATGTATCTATGGAGTCTAGTTGAGCGAAGAGAAGCCATTTTGGTCGGCGGCTTCATCTCTTCATGTATATTCGATGTGTGGTACTATATTTAGTTATATCAGCGGTAGTTGTCTTTTGTCTACAAACGTGAGATGTCTATTGTAGGTGAGGTAGAGTTAGAGAAACGAAAAAAGCATTGCGTTGAGCGTAGGCTTATGATTTTGTAAAGATGAAGATTCTGAGCGTAGGCTTTTGATTTTCTAATACTTTCTCATTGTTAGTGGATTTTATCATATTGATCAGTTTGGATTGATGCCTTGGTGTTTCTAGAAATCCTTTTATCCTTCACTATTATTCTGCTCACTTGAGTATACAAGGCGTGAAAACACAGTATAGTCAATACCAAAACTCGATCAAAGAGGTATGAATTTCTTATTATTTTTCTCTCATTGTGGTTTGTTTAGATGATTCTTTTTCTCGCTGCGGCTAGCGGCTTTTTTTGGGCCCGTGCACCCTCTTAATATGTATCCATATTGGTTTTGATGGTGAGGGGTCAGATATGTGTGTACCATTTCCAGACGTATTGCGTGACATATTTGACACGCGTCCGAGGCGCGTCTTTGTCGTCTTTGTGAAACAATTATAGAGTGATTTATAGTTTCAAAACTCGATTTTTTATAACTGTCTTTGGCAATTTAGGTGCACTTTGACAAAATCTGGAAGCGCCGATTCAAAAATTCACTAGTGGAGAGCTATGAATTACGTGTCACTGCTATTAACTCATGTGAGGTTGTCACACACATCTTATCTCGGTTTTAATCGAGAAGGGATTCATTTTGCTCAACCTATTGTTTGTGATTCATAGGATGTATGCATAGGATCTTCAAAATCCAGTATAATCCTTTGCTCGCATCAAGAAAGTACACCCAGGAAATGGCCTTGAAGTCACATCACATATGGATTACTATACCAGTAATTGGGATCCCACATGCTATTATGGGCGGCTCAATGACTTCTAAGCAAAATGCAAGTGTAAAAAATTCGTCTTTTTTCTGTAACTCTATCAGTTGATGCAAAAGAGATTATGACTAGGTCCATGTTGAAATTTTAACTCTGAATAATCATATTTATACATCCGAATATATATTGGATGCCGATCTTGCTTTCTCAAAATATAAAAAATAAAAACTAAAATTTTAATTTTCTATTTCTAAATGCCAAAAACTCATTTCTATCAGTCTCACCGTCCATCCCTAAAAGTCATTTCCCTATCTATCAAAACCTCACCCACGATAGTCCACGGATTTAATCATGAATTCATGACCCAAATCTCTCTCCCTCTCCCTCCTTGACTTGGCGTGTGTATCTTCCAACCTGCATTGCTGCCCATCTTTCTTTCTGAAGCTGGAAATGTAATCATCTCCATAGCACAAACACCTCAATTAGTCCCATGCTTTTCTTACCTCCTACGCCAATCATCACTCTGGACCATTAACAAAAAAAGCCAAATACCTCACTCCCCCACACCAGAGCTTATTTTAACCCCAAAAGGAACATGAAACAACTAACCAGCAAACACCGTGCCTTAAACCATGACCATCGATAAAACCTTCATCTTTTGGCTCTCTGCCTTTGCCATTGCTCTTCTTTCCCTCATAATCTCTCCCCATATTGTACCTTCTTCTACCACCTCTGCCATTGCCCATTACACCCATACTAGCCTACAACTAGAAATTTTCAAAAGGGTTGTTGAGCAAAGTGGCATAGACACTTTTATCTCTTTCGTAGAAAGGATTGCGCGGAAGGCATCCAGAAGGCATCACCGAAGGAGGAGGCGCAAGATCACCTGTAATGACTCCTTATGGAAGTCTAGGCTAATATCAGATTACAATGTATCACTTGTACTGACGGTTGATTTGAAGGGCTGTGCGAATTTTAGCAGCGTGCAAAAGGCAGTGGATGCTGCCCCTGATTCAGGCCTTCGTAGGACCCTCATCGTAATCGATGCAGGCACATACAGGTCATTACAATAGTAACAAACATAGCTAGTGAACCGCATTTTTGAACAAATGATGTCTCTGGCCTTTTCCTTTCATTCCAAAACACCGTTGTGATTCATAATTTTGAAAATATGTCACTGTTTGAATTTTCTGTATGAACGAAAAACCGTGTTTCCGGACAGGTCATGCGGCCCATGCACAACTAGAGATCTAGTTGTACACGGATCCTCATAAAGAAGGATGAAGCATTCTGTAGTCTATCTGTTTCAAACTAGTACTCCAACAATGGAGACTCTTAATTCCAATACTGCCAGCTTTCTGCCGCTCTGCAGGGCTTTCTGCACAATATTTTCATTTTTAATCATTTTTCTGTTACCTAATACCATATGGTTACACATTCATGGTGGTTACAGGGAGAAAGTAACAGTACGTGCTAACAAGACGAACTTGATACTGCAAGGTCGGGGTTATCTCAACACATCCATTGCTTGGAACGACACCGCGAATTCTACTGGAGGAACCATCTATAGCTCCACTTTTTCTGTCTTTGCTGCTAACTTCGTAGCTTACAACATCAGCTTTCAGGTAATACTGGTCATGCAAGTTAAAACGAACAAAGATAATAAACAATGAAATTGAAGTTACTGACATTCCTAGAGGTGTTTTTCTTTTTGTGTTTTGAAAAGAATACTGCTCCTGCACCGGACCCTGGTGAAGTGGGAGCCCAGGCAGTGGCACTGAGGATTTCAAGTGATCAAGCTGCATTTTATGGTTGTGGGTTTTATGGAGCCCAAGATACGCTAAACGATGATCAGGGGCGACATTATTTTAAAGATTGCTTCATCCAAGGATCTATTGATTTCATTTTTGGAAATGCTAGATCACTCTTTGAGGTAATACAAAAATCATCCTTATAACAAACATTTGTATTTCTGCAGGCAGTTTGTGTGTAAGGTACGTAAGTGTTGAAACTAGATGTATGTTTTCTTATGGCAGGATTGCACAATAAACTCGGTAGCAAAAGAATTGGGGGATGGGATAAGTGGAGCCATCACGGCTCAAGGGAGGAACTCCATGAACGAAAATACGGGGTTCTCGTTTGTTAACTGTAACATAGGCGGAAGTGGGAGCGTTTGGCTGGGGCGAGCTTGGGGCGCTTACGCTACCGTTGTGTTCTCTAAAACTTACATGTCGGAGGTTGTGGCTTCAGACGGATGGAATGACTGGAGAGACCCCTCTAGAGACCAGTCTGTGGTTTGATCCTCATTTCTATTACCCTCTTCTTTTCTCATGATATATGATCTCTGCTATGTTTTTGACTGACGTACTGATAATACAACTAGAAAAACTATGCAAGAAAATCTACACAGAATAGGTAATTTCAAACTGAGAAATTGATCACAACATCAGACGAACTTCCACTTCATGAGATGATGGGATCATCCTCCACATAAAGAATCAGACACCTCTACTTGCCTCACGTGTCTCTGTTGAATCGCATGGCATGCTCGAAATATGTGTTCGATGTTCACTGATTTTTTGTACTCTGAAGGGGACAACGTAGCGAAACATTAGGAGGTCTGAATGCAATTTTAATAATTGTATGATGAAAATTCTCATCCATGCATAAATATCGATTACCCATTCAACTATTAATATTTACATGTCTTCATATTGTTAATGTATTTTGATTCAACGTGCTTCGTACGTGTCCATGTCCTAGCTTTTGAAAAATAAAGTGTCTGCATGCATCCTAATTTCAACAAAAAATGAACATGGTTCGTGTATCCTTATTGTTTCGTGTATGTCAAATGGACTTTCTCAAAATTTGCAGAACTGTCTTCTTCGGCGAGTACGAGTGCGTGGGACCTGGAGGAAACGACACATACAGAGTCTCATATGGGAAGAAACTGACACAATCTGAAGCAGCAAATTACATGGATGTTTCATACATTGATGGAGAAGAATGGCTTCTTATTTCTCATCAAAGCTATCCAAAACCCATAACCACAGCCACTGAGGAATCATTGAAACTTGACAGCATGTGACAACAACATCCCATACTATTGTGTGAAGCACAGAATAGTGTATATGGTGATGCAGTAATATGAGACTTGAAACCAAAGGAAAGGGATGAATATTAGTATTATTAATGTACTTCTCTCACCCTGAAATAATTACCTATCATATTGAGATATGGAAACATTTGGACCAGAAGATGACACAGAAAAGTCACAACTTGGTTAAAAATTATCTTTAAATTAAATCTATTTCAGATTCTGATTTTTTTTTTTTTTATGATCATTCTGTACTTCACTTTTTCAATAATTTATATTAGAATCCATTATTTGTACTGTTTTGTATCATAACCTAATATTTATATTGTTTTGTATGCGGTGGTAATGACAACGTAAAATACAAACATCGCTGTTTTGATATTATTTGGTTGTTAATTGTGTTAATAAATTTACTTATTATTATACTACTATGAAGTTTGGCCAATTTTCGTATAATTATGTTGTGGAAATACATATGCATATGCATGTGTGTAATTTTTTATTTTTGCGAACAATTTTTTTAAATTTTTACAACTAAAATAATATCGTATATATGCATAATTTAAAAAATAACAGCAAAGAAAATGTGAAGTAAAAGATATACCTACAAATTAATAATATAATTATATTCTTAAACACTATTCAGATGCATAATTTATTTCATACATCTCCCAAATACTTTCACCTAATTCTGAGTTTGTCATAATCTTATAATCTAGAATCATCTCCCAAAAACAGTACCAAGAATTCCAAACACTTCTTTTCGTGGCAAATAATTTCATTGAAATAATTAAAAGAAGAGAAAAACTAGTGAATAACCCTCAAAACAATCATATCATTGAAACATGAAACTGCATCGAAAAAGGAACACACCAAAAGCAAAATATTTCGAATACAAATGTGTTTGGATCGTTTGATATATGTGAAGTACTCCATCGAGTACTCTAGCGACTCTTGGACAAATTTTCAACATGTTAAGTGTGAATTACGTACATCAAACGACTTGGAACACATGTGCGTTCAATATTTACTAGCAAAAAATCCGTGCTACGCACAAGACGAATTAAAGTATACTTTATTGATATGAATGCAAAATTAAATTTTATTTTAGCAATTTAAATAGTAAAGATGTGTATATTATTCACATCATCAGCTAAATTTAAACTTAACACAATATGTCTGAAAGTTACGATAACGAATTTTAGTTTCATAATTATGACGTCAATGTTCGTCCGCCTTGCCTTGAAGTTCCTACACATATAAGATGAAATGATAAATAAAAACATATTTTTTAAAATATTAATAATTTTAGGATAAATTACTGTAGTAATCCCTCCTATGAAGGCATCATTGTACTTGTAAGCTCTACCAGCTTCGCTCCGTCTCAATTGGCAATTCCGGTTCAAAGTCATCTTCATCCAAGTTTGTGGAAAATAAATATTCATATGACACAAAAGAGATGAAGCATTGCACATGGGTAAAACCCATGCTTTAAATGAAGTAATCTATTGGTAAGCATTGGAAGTATTCTTTAGTCGGGTGGTGATGACTTTACAAACTAAACAGAAGAAAGCATCATGAATGTATCTACCATATATATGGAACTAAAAATATATCCATCTAAGTTGCTTCATTTCCTGCTAAGCCTCGAACCTTAGTATGACACCAAGTTTTGATGTCTTAAAAGAATAATAATTTTGGTTTCTTTAATGCTATCATCTTATGTTTCTCGTCATTAAGACGAGGCTGGATATTATTACACACAAGTAAGATTGATGACTATATTTACTTGGAGGTCGTGGGGCATAAGGAAGAATTGGTATTTCTCTCTGTTCTAGGGTTATATTTTAATTGATTATATCTTCTTATTGTGAATTTTCTTCGATTGGTTGTATACTTGTTGATCAGTTATTATTGTTGAACTTCTCATTTAGTTAATTTTGCAATTTGATTTACTTCTCATGATGATTTGTTTGGCTATTTTTTTGCATCTCTCTTTATGTGAGTTATGAATAGTGGATGGGAGTTCAGTTCTTCATGAAGCAGCGTTTGAATCTTATGAGACCATTTTTATCATGCTAAAGCAGCTAGGCCAGACTTGAACATGGCTAGGACTAATACACTTGGAGTGACCGGGTGCCAAGGCTCCCGCCATTTGCTGGAGCTCTTCTAAGTTACCCTTTGCAGCGCATTCTGAATGAACATTGCCATATTCACATGTGAACATCACTTTCCTCTTTGCTGCCCTCTTCGTCGTCTTAGCTAGTTATTTGGTTCTCTTCCTTTTGTTTTCATCCTGTTCTCCTTCACTCATAAATTTGTTGACAACCTTTTTTACATCAAAAAAGTTATTAACAAATATTTACAATTTACTTTTGGCGACAAAATGTTATGTTGCTAATGGTTTTATTATTGCCAATGTAATATTACATCCGCAAAAGTGTTATATTTTACAAAATAAAATACACTTTTGCCGATGAGATCATATGTCGCTAAAAGTATTCTCTTTTGCCAACGAGATCTTATGTCGCTGAAAATACTCTCTTTTGCCGACAAGAACTCATGTCGCTAAAAGTACTCTCTTTTGCCGACGAATGGAGTACGCATCGGCAAATCTCATTAGCGGCATGCCTATGGCGACAAGGTGCCGACGCAAGGACTTTCATCGACAAAACTCTTTGCCGACCCAAATATGCATTTGCCGATATACTAAGTTACATGATAGGCGTTGCTGCAATTTGTTGTAGTGTCATTTCTCTTCACCAGTAACCCGAGGCTATCTCTGTGTCCCAATTGGTACACACCTCAACCTCGATTTTGACACTAATTTTTGTTACATCGACAATAAACCTCTTACTAGCTATAGAATTGCTCTGCAAACACTGGCCAAGTGATCATAGAAACCCCAACAAACAAGCCTTACGCAACCGAGTTCCACCTGCAGTGCATCAAAAACCCTCTGATAGATGAAGAATATTGTATTGTATTATAACTTTATGAATGATACAACCATCACTTATATAAGGAGAGATATCCCTAAAATATGGAGGCATTCTGAGAATTTCAATCATGCGAAGCTTGCGAATAGTAGATCGAAGAAATGGATCCACCGAACACATGTGGTGCCAAGTCTATCTTAACGGCAATAGTTGTAGAACTGGTAGTAGCAATCAAAGATTTAGACATTCAAAATCCAATAAGCGACTCAAAGTGCAAATAAATCATCAACAAAGTCACAAAAAAATGACCAAACTGTGGTTAACAACCATAACAACACAAACACAAGAACAAGAAACACTAGGTTCATTCAACACTAACCTTCATACTGTTGTTAACAACCACAACAACCCGAGATTCGTTCAACACCAACCTTCATATCATCAAGAAGTCACCAAAAATCAATTTTGATTTTGGGCTGGGCCCAAATAGATATTTCATTTATGGGTTTATTTAATCTGCATTGGACTTGGGTCCAAAGAAGGAAGGAAAATAAAAACTATGAGGTTTTTTTCTCAAAAGGTTGTGATTGTTCAGATTAATTGGCTCTTTGAACAGCCACAATGTCCCTCCAATATTGAGACACACCACTACAAGCAGTATTTACAACTGCTTACTCGAATTGAAGTTTGCATCCCTTTAATTAAGCCACCTTTATCCCGTGCTTCAAACGGTGGCAGTAGGAAAATCCCGATACAGAGCCTGGCAAATAATTGTTCCATTGTTTAACTATTTTTCTTGTAAGAAATTTGTCTCTTTGTGTATCACCAACCACAAATTAATTTTTTATTTTACACTCTACTGTTTGGTTTTACACTTTTGCCTTGTTTTATTAGGCACCATTTACCTCGTGTGCTACTGCTTGTTTTCCAAAAGTTACCCCCTGTTATCTAAGTAATTGTTTTCTATATAATACTTTGGGTTCTGTTAACCCATTAATTAGTTGTTGACAAACAAAACATTCTGTAATTTATTATATTAATCAGGTTGACTTTTCAATGGAGAATTAAAAACAAAGTAGTTTATTTTGTTTGTTGAAAGGTCACAAATCACAAATCGCAAATTAATTTATTGTCTTTTGATTGAAACTGTGGCACGTTTTCCCGAAACACTCTATTCATACAGTGGGAATTTTTTTATATCAATCCTGTTAAGTCTTTTTGTATTGATTCTATTTAAACAGTGATTTACTTTCAATTTACATTAATTAATTATCATAAATTTCTATTCTTTTTAAGTTTATCTTTCCTTAGTAGGAACATGACGTCTGCTATCGAGAAAGAAAATCAAAACCCGGTTCAAACTCTTGCAGTTGTGTAACGCCCCGATTTCTCTCGGAAACGTAAAAAAAAAAAATAATAATAATAAAAGAAATAAAAGATAAAATCACCAATATTAATGCGTAAATACCGGTAGGGAAATAATTGTTAAGCTGATACAAAATTCAAAGTACGAGGTAGAGTTTCGAAATACAACAGACAAACTTTACAAGGATAAACTTAGAGCTATTCTAAGAAAAATTAACTACGTCAGCCTTAGATCAACGGCGTCCTCCTCCTGAAAAGAATCTTCTGGTGGCACTATATCCGGATCAAATTCTTCTGCATCGGTACCTGGCATGGAACGCCAGGGGCGTGGGGGAAAAATACGCACCAATGAGCTGAGAAAGCTCAATAAGTTGTCTTATCCTTAATTTTCCCTTTGAACTTTTCTTGAACATAAATATATTTAAGAGGGAAGATATCATATGAGGAATTATAAACAATATATGAAATTGATAGCACATAGGAAAAAGAGTTTAAACTAATATTACGTTGTTCATCATTTTTATCTTGTGTTTCACAATCATTACTTCAAGATCTTAGCATTCATACCCAGGCGTCGTCCCTCGACCCCCAAGCATGAATTTCTGTGTTTCAACATTCGTACCCAGGCGTCGTCCCTCGACCCCCAAGCAGAAGATTTTTGCCAAAGTCCATAGCCTACATGAACTCTAAAATTATCAATTTCCAACCATAACCCCCTTGAGAATTCCATCAGTTTTCACATGCGGATATCCACATGATATCCTAAATACCCAATATTCACTTCTAGTTTAAGTTTCGATTATTCTCATTAAGTCGTAAAACTTAATCTATAATCGTGCTCAAGGTTCTTTAACAGAATAACAATACATAAAATTACCACATGACGACGGAAATACAATAAATAAAACAAACATCATTATACAAACATATATTCCTATTGGTTCTAAGTTTACTTATAGGCAAGGTAATTTCTGTTAGGCAAAGTCAGTTTCTAGCTAGGCAAGGACAGTTTTATCTCGGCAAAGTACATTCTGTGTTAGGTCGGCAAAGTACATTCTGTGTTAAGCAGAGTAAGTTTTAGTTAGGCAAACACTGTTTTTAGTTAGGCAATAACAGTTTTAGGTCAGCAAAGTACATTCTGTGTTAGGCAGAGTAAGTTTTAGTCAGGAAAACACTGTTTTTAGCTAGGCAAGAACAGTTTTAGGTCGGCAAAGTACATTCTGTGTTAGGTAAAGTACATTCAAAAGAATAAGTAAGAGTAAGAAACTTACCTTTGGTAAGGCTTGGAGCTTGACTTGAAGAATTAAAAAAAAAAAGAAGATTTCTCTCTCTCTCTCTAGAATTTCTCCGTTCTTTCTCTAACTTTCTTACTTCTACCACGTTCAGAAACTTTCAAGTGTCAAATGAAGAGATTCAAGGTGGTATAAATAGGCAATTTGGGGTTATCATGATGAGATGACACAAGAAGAAACTTGGAGTGCAAGTTTGGGTTAAGTGTGGAGTGTGAATCTCATCCTAGGAGTTTGAGATTCCTGAAATTATGGGATACAATCTGATTTTGAGTGGTGGAGAGAGATCAAATTCGAATTTGGTTGAGTTTCAAGAAATTTCTTGGTTTGCAAGACTTGTACATGTGTGAATATATCACAGGTGTATAAGAAAACCCAATAGGATGATAATGGGAGTTCTGATTCTGCAGAAAATATGAAGAAAGAGATGGAGGTGATGATGGAGACAAAAGATTTGATGGGGTTTCCATAGATTTCATGGGTTTGTATGGATTTTGCATGTGTGTATATATACCTGGTGAATTTATGTCCAATGAGGTAAGTGTAGATGTCAAGTTTTGCAGAATCAGAGAAAAAGAATGGTGGTGGTGATGATGACAATGAAGGATTTGATGGGTTTAGAACTCTCGGATAGTGGGTGGCATGATGACTTGTCTAAATACATGTACTTATACTCATAGTGTACAAACATGTATCGTATTATGGTATCATACGTATATGTATAAATACAAAGTATGAATGAATTGCATAATTACATAATGTAATCTAAAAAAATTAATTATGTTTTTTTTTAATTTTGATTATATATATATATATATTTTTTTTTTTTTATTAATTTTTTTTTTGGGTCTTTACAAGTTGTGACTGCACCAGTTACCATCCATGTGCCCGTCAACCATGCAGCAAAGCCAGAAATGTTCAATGGAATTGATTCCAAAAGATGACAACAAAAAATGTTATTTTTATTTCTTACGATGTTGCAATTGGCTAAGTTTCTAAATGAGAAAGTTCAAACTCCTGGAGATTTATTTTGCTCTTGATTGTTTCTGAATCAACTATCTTTCTATATTTCCTTGTGTTCAATGTTCTGTATAAAATTATTTAGTATTGCAATAGTTTTAATACACATGCTTCCTAATAATATCATTTTCTACAACACAATCTTGTAGTAAATAACGTGGAAGGTTTTGAAATGAACAAGAAAAACTAGAGAAGATTACCCTACCAAAAGGGAAAAGACTGTGGGGACAATTATTATTGAATCTTGATCTTTCTCTGCCACATTCTGATCCCAAGACAAATCTTGGTGAATCTCTAGGGATCTCATTGTGCCCCCCTTTTAATGCCTTTGAAAATTTCTCCCCCCCCTTTGACTAAGATGTGATAGTGAAGGTAGAGAGAGTGAGAGCGATGGAGGAAGCTACAAGTATTAGTGAATAATATGTTTATCTACTTTCCTGGAGTAGGAATTCAAATTTTATTTTTCGAATTCATTTTTCTAAGCAAAAGAAATTTATTAATTAATGCGAAGAATTACAACAATTAAAAGGAAGGTAAGCAAAACGACATTACAACGACGGTGATATATGTTTCTCTACTTTCATGGAGTAGGCATTCGAATGCCAAACCATATGTACTGTATTCCTCTTCATGTGCAGGAGTTTTGCTATTCCTATTAAATTGGTAAACTCATCAAAATGAAAACCTACTATCCTTTCTCCGCCATATGACCAAATAAATCTACTAGGTTGAGTAAATGTTAAACACAACAAATACACTATGTTGAACTCTGAGGCAAAGGAATGATAAGAGCACACTCCATATATAGGGAATTGATTTTTTTTTTTTTAAATCTTTTTTAGAACTATCATAAGAGTATAAGGTATTTAAATACATTAGTAACTGATCAATACTCAAGGACTACTTTTATGTCGTGGCATCATGGAGAAATATGAGATTTGAGAGTATAAAATGTATGAGTCTCAAAATACCAGTCAGCATATCCATATGTCAAAACACCACGGAGTTTTTTTTTTTTTTTTGAAAGACAAAATTGTATTAAAAGATGAGAGCAAATACAATAAAACGGGTTGGTGGGAAACCAAACCCACGAAGAGAAAAACTTTACTGCCCAAAAGGAAACTAGCTACCACTCATTATTTAACAATACAGTAGACGCAGGGCTTCAAATGAAGGTTCCACAGTCAGCAATCGCCGATGAATTGTACATAATGCTATTAATGGAGAGCTTGTCCTGATTGTGGGTGAGCATAGCCCCATGAATCCATTTGAAGTTAATTTCGTCTTCAAGCCTTTCCTAGCCCACCACTTTGTTGTTAAAACGACAATGGTTCCTAGCTGTCCAAATGACGTAGATGACGATGGAGGGTAGGGATCGCCATAGCATCACTGTTAGAGAGTTTGAACCCTTGGCGAAATTCCATTCCGACAACCACCATAAGAGATCTGACACAGTTTTGGGTGTAGCCTACTGCAGTTTCCAAGGAAATAGGAGATTACACCAAAGTGCCCAAACTTTCAAACAGTGCAAAAAAAGATGGTCTTGAGACTCCAATTCCCTACCACAGAACAAGCACATAGTCTCTTGGATGGACAACAATTCGAGAAAGAAAAGGTTCTTTGCCACTTTAATCCTACCTCTCCAAACCAGCCAACAAACAAATTGGACCTTTGGAGGTGCAGCTTTTGCCCATATGCAAATAGAAGGAGCAGATTCTTGGTTTGCATGCCTTGCCTCAATTCCTTGGTATAAAGATTTTACTGAGAACCCCTTTCCTTTTGTCCCCAAATTGTCTTTCCATATTAACTTATCAACCCTGTTTGATAGAGCAATATCTGTACTAAGCCAAATGGTTTGAATAGATTGAAGCTGTTCTTCTTCCCAAGCGAACAAGTCTCTTTTGAAACGTAAACCTTCTTGGACTGAGTTTGCTTGACTAAAAGTAGCTAAACTAAGATCTGAGTTAGAGCACACCCAAAATAATCTAGGAAATTGAACACATAGAGACTGGCCTGAGGTTGGCCAAGGGTCCCTCCAGAAGCTGATATTCTGACCATCTCCTAGTCGCAGCTTGTGAGAACCCATGTAGATATCAAATATAGGTTGTTGGGTTTCTTTCAATTGCACAATTATTTTCCAAATGCTCGCTCCAGGAGAGGCCCCCACTACCTCTGGATACCAAACTGTGGTGGAACTTTGTACATATCACAGATAATCTTCCTCCATAAACTTTCCTTCAACGAAAACCTCCACCACCATTTAAATAGAAAACAAGAATTCATCCATTACACCATTTTTATCCCAAGACCCCCTTGTTGTTTGCTTGTCGAGACTGAATCCCAATTGACTAGGTTGATTTTTTTCCCCTCTCCAGGACCAGGAAACCCCCCCCCCCCCCCAAAAAAAAAAAAAAAAAAAAAAAACAGGAAATTCCTCTGCAAGGAGTTAATTTGATTGGCTACTGCTTTAGGCAATTTGAACAGGGACAAATAATAAATTGGGAGACTCGCCAGAACAGATCTAATCAACACTAGTCTTCCTCCAAAAGATAGCAATTTCCTTTTCCAAGATGACAACTTAAGTTTGATCTTTTCCACAATTGGTTTCCAGGTTGTGATTCTAGATGGGCTTGCACCAAGAGGCAATAATCCCAAGTACTTCATAGGAAATGAGGATTGTTTGCACCTTAAAATCCCTGAGCGCTCCTTTACAAAGTCCTCCTCCCATTCCACTCCACATATAACTGATTTCTGAAAGTTGATTTTGATACCGGAGATCACTTCAAATCCTCTAAGTATTCTTTTAAGAATCCTCACCTCCTCGGCTCCCCCTTCACAGAATAGAATGGTATCATCTGCAAATTGAAAGTGGGTTAAACTGCCTGATAATGGACCAATAGTTGCCCCTCCTATTAATTTTAGTGTTTGTCAAATAGTATTCGTCGGTGCACATGGTCTTCATACACTTCAACAGGTACACTACTTCTAGAAAGAAATTTGAAGCAAATGAAACTTGATTTTGATTTTCAGAATTATGATTATTTTTTAAATCAGAAGTTTTGAGACATCGGGCCACACTTATTTTCAAGTCATGGGTCGGTGTCTTTTGTCGAAGCTGTAGGACATGAAACGTCAGTGACTGTGTGCCACTTAATTTGGAAATCCCAAGTCTCTGTGACCTCTTACTAGTGTATGGAATTGATATGGAAATATTTGGAAAGGCATCTTCATTCCACTCTACAATTGTTTATTATCACTTGGTAGGTGTCATTATTTAGAATCCACGACTTTAAAGGGACTAGTCACATGGAGAGTGTAAAAGCATAATATATATATTAATCTAAAAAGATTATGTAATGATTTTTTTAAATATATTATTTTTCGTTTTTAGTGGATATTTTTCAAAATAAGATCAACTTGTTTTCCACCTTTAGATGGTTGGATAGCGAATGAACTTTAAACATATAAACCCCACATAATGAAACATAAATATTTACACGACCTATATTCATATTCAAGAGCCAATAAGCAATATTGCATTCTTTTGATGAATATACCCATCATGCAATTCACAAACCCAAGTCATTAGATTTCATTTTAGACACTGGGAAAAAGTTTCCAATTGGAACAAACTGAGGGAATAAATTCAGAAAATGTTTAATTACTGGAAGGATACTGAAAATCATAAATATAGCAAACTAAAAGCACAGTCATATAGAGAGAGAGGGTATATGAATGCTGAAAGGGGCAAAGTGTAGTTTAGTTGGGTAGCAGTCCGCTACTGTCACACAACGTAAGCAGCACACAGACAGATACATTATTGTACGTAGGGAAAAAGAAATCATAAAACGACATAAGAAAACGAAGTTGAAATTACAATTATTAGTTAGCCGCAAAGGGTTTCACCAATGACAGTGAAAGGTTGGTGAAAGTTACTGTGCTCTAATCATGTTGGAGACATGTGCCTATTGCCTAACGATGGGATCTAGGTAGGAACTTGTCGACAAAATTTAATTATTTGGTATTTAGTAGATGCAGGTCATGTGTTGTCCAACATCTTTCTTCTACTTTATACTTATCGGGTCTCACAGTGTATACTTTTTACATATATTTATAGGATAGTAAAAAGTATTACGGCACAACCCCGACGATTCTCTTTTAAAGGCTAATTACATATAGTGTTTAGGTCATTTTTTTAGCTAATTTCTATGCATGGGATCACCAATTTCACCGTCCACTAATAGAGATTTCAATTGAAATCAGAAAAAAATTCTGTATGAACTGACCTTATAAAAAGTAATCCCTAGAGATTTCGATTCTTAGACTTTTGGAATGAGCAAACTCTTAAGTTTTAAGTCTTGATCACGAGATTAACCTGTTTGAGTTCAACTTCCTTCACTTTTACTTTAAGACCTAGCACGTAGAAATTGGTACACCGTATACTCAAATAACTTCTCTTAAACTTTGTGTACCACAACATCTCTCGTAATGCCCCAATATTGGATACTTTTTTAATATTATGTAACATATTGTATATAATCAAAGAAATAAATAAACATATTGTAGATAGTCAAAGAAATAAATAAAACACACACACAAAATATTACCCGAACAGTTAGACGTTGACCGAATAATTTTTGGTCAATATTTTACGTGTTAGAACGATATCATTTTGACGCAGCACGGATGCACAATAACCTCCCAATTCCTAGTGACGACTCCAAAATGTTTATTTAATGGTGTTATATATATGAATTCCTTTTTATGAGGAAAAGGTCAAGCAAACCTTCTTTAAATGGGGTTATATTATGCTAATGTTAAGTTTTATATCATTTCAGTTTTCTTAATAAAAAAATACTAAGTCCTAAGTTATATTGTTTTGTTTCTTTCGTAAAATGAGTCCAAATTCAATGGGTAAACAATATCGTTAGTTTGAGCTTGATCACGAAAAATCTAAATTGACCAAATATTTTAATTTCTTATACTTAATTATTTAGTTTAACAATATCGAACAAAAAATCTACACAAGAATTTGGAAATCGATTGCGATCCTCTGTAGTTCCCCCTGGTTTTTTTGAAGGAACTAGAGGGTCCGATCCAAGCTATTTGTGGCCTGTTTATAGGTTTACTTAGATAATCGAAACTTTTGAAAGCATCAATCACGCTACAAATTATATTGGTCGGATAGAGATTTAAATACATTTAATTGACATATATATGTTCTCTGTCTTAATAATTTATAGTGCTTGAATTAATTTATGTGAACTCTCTTTCTTGTATATAAAGATGGTTCTGTTAACAAGTGCTCCGGAAATATTTGTTTAGGAGCAATTAATGATAAAATTTGAGTTTACTAAATTTTAAATTAATTACATCATAATTAATAGCTATCCAATTTTAGTGTAAAAAAATGACATTTTATGCATGACTGTAGGAAGTCTTTTTTTTTTCCTTCTCAATGTTACCTTTTTTTCTTAAAATTTTAAAATAATATTCTTAGTCTTTTAATTTGCTAAAAAAGTCTGGCAACATTCATTAAGAATTTTCTCAAAAGACTATCATTAAATTATATTTTTTTCCTTTCCAAGTTATAATTTTTTTTATTTGATAAAAAAATAGCGAGTCTATAACAAGCACACTAATTTTAGGCACATAACATTCCAAACCATATGTCTAGTACTCCAAAGACTATAGTTTAACCATCCAGAAAACATGCATGAATATCTAAAACAGTAACAATAATATTGTATATTTTAAATTTTTCACCGATGTCCCTAACAAAAATTATATTTTGGATTAATTAGATTTTATTATATTTAGCAAGGGTAATGTTGGCAATACCCATTGTATCTATTGCTACAATAAATATAAATAGTTAACAAATATAACCCATTTAATAAGCATTAGAAAATAATTCATTGATTAATAAATTTTAACAATAAAGGACACAATTTATTACCCCTAACAAGTACCATCAGGCACCATTAATATTTAGTATTTGCCATATAAAGATAACCAAAAAAGAACACAATTGGTTCCTCCTGTCCAAATTAAGTGTAGTTATATATATATGGATATAAAAGCTGTACAAGTTTCCATGTGAAGTTGAGATGAAATTGGATTACTCATGACATTATTGAAAAACGAATGGCGGTTAGTGCAGGGCTAAAATCCAGAGTAATTAGGGCCACATCATCAATATATAATAACCAGTCCTACAGGCTGCATACCCTTGTGTAGAATATTCGTTTTCTAGATGGAAGAAGATTACGTGGGCATTAACATAACCCGAAGGCAGGCGATAACTTTCTAGAACACCAAGGGGTGGGGGGAGTTGCAAAGTGGTACCAAACTTCTACCAAAAATAACAAAGTACGTATCTGAGAACAAGTACAAGTCTAGAAACACTAATTATTCCATTTTATAAATTATTAAATGTACATAAAATTCTTCATAATCATATGAACACGTGCATTCAACGACGTCAGACATATTAATATTTAAATATACACGAATTATTTCTGCTGATAGACTTTTGTCTCTCCATAATTCATGTCATGATCATGTTCTGTAGTTATTAATGGTTGCATATTCATCCACGACAATCCGGCTGATCATTACTATTGGTTTATATATATATATATATATATTACTTCGTTTTGTTTGTTTCTCAATGGAATCCAAGGAGCTGTACAAGTAGATCTTAAAACCTGCATGAAATATATTGTCACAAGCGCACAAGTTATATTGTGAAAGCAACAATTTTTATTTATTTATAACAATTCAGATTATTTGAGTCGAAGTATATGTTCATTTCGACTAATATATTCTTGTATAATTAATTTCATCGTTCACTAGTTAATAACCGAGACCCAATAAAATCGAGACAAAATCCGTACAAATTTCCTTAAGAATTGATGATAACTCGAAAGTTTCATAGTTGAAACATTAAGAGAGAGTACATCCGTAAATTTTAGGTCTTGGACTACCAGACCAATTTCATGGGTTAAGTTTAGGAATTAATTTGATGGTCGAGATGAGAATTGAATTCTTAAATTTTTTGCCCAAGTCAGGATCTTTTTTATTTCAATCATGGAAATTTGTCTTGGTAGGTGTTTTTTGAGCCTATCTTAAAAGCCTTTTCAATGTCTTTTATCTCAATCATGAATTTGTCAAGTGGAAAAGGTTGATAGTTGTTTTTTTTTTTCTCAATCTCTTTGGCGTTTTTCACCTTTTCATCAATTTAACTGAAATAATTTTAGTTCACAAGTGATTATGGTCCCATATACACCACAACATAAATACACAATGAAATATATAACAAAATAAGAAAGATACAATTCGAGAATCTGAAGATATGTAATATCCAATCACACTCCCTACTATTACAACTTGAATTCATAAATAACATTACTGCCAATCATCTAGAAACTACACTATTTTGTTTCTGGTTTGATCCCTTTTGGATTGATTCACATGATGGATAACATCTTCAATCAACAATTTCATGTTCAAGTTAGATGATCCTCCTTCTTCAACTGCTTCCTTTGCCATTTCTCCAAGCTTTCTAGCTCTCCTCCTTCTCTCTCCTCCTTCCTCCCCATCCCTCATCAACTCCTCTACGGCCTTCTTTACACTTTCTCTCTCCACCAACACCCCAACCTCCTCCTCATCACCCCACTGCATCCCAACCTCAACCCCAATCTTCACTCCAATCTTCAAAACCTCTGTGACCAGCTTCTCGTTGTAAAATTGCTCTGCAAACATCGGCCAAGTTATCATGGGCACTCCCGCGCACACTCCTTCCAGGGTTGAGTTCCACCCGCAATGCGTCAAGAACCCTCCAACGGCCGGGTGGGACAGTATCATAACTTGGGGGGCCCATCCTTTAATCACCAATCCTCTTTCTTTGTTCCTCTCTTCAAATCTCTCTGTCTCCAGCCACTTCTCTACCTCTGCTGATTTATCAGCTCCTCTGATTATCCAAATAAACGGCCGATTCGACGATTCTAAACCCAACCCAATTTCAATTAGCTGGGAACATGATATGTGACAGAGGCTACCAAAGCAAGTGTAAATCACAGAATTTGAATTTTTGGAATCGAGCCATTTCAGGCAATAGTGCTCATCAATGGCAGCCTTGTTTCCTCTATCAAACTTATCCGAAGACTCTTTGTTACAGAGAGAAACAGGCCCAATGCACCAAGTCTTGTTTGCCACTTTCCTATATTCCTCCACGAATTCCATCTCCATCTCCTCAAAACTGTTAACCAAAGTACCACTCGCCGAAGCCTGAGCCGCTTTAATCTGATCCAAAACCCCCCTCAGCTTGAGTGATTTCGTTCTTACGAAATCTGGCAACTGGGTTTTCCTAAATTCAATCCGGTGAGGCATATCGGGCACCAGAACACAATCCGAATCCAAATTTAGACCCTGAAGTCTGTTGGAGCAGAGGAGAGTGAAGCACGAAAGCGCATTGAAAACATATCTAGGAATCTCGAATTTCTTCGCAATTTCTGAAGTCCAAGGAAGAGCGTTGCTGGTAATTATACAGCTCGGCGGGGGTTTTAAATCTGCCATTAGTTTTTCCAACGGTTGTTGGAGCATAGAGGTGGCTGTAAAGAAGTGTTTGATATGGTCCGGGGAAGTGAGGGAGTCCATATTCTCCAAATTCTCTGGTAACCCGGCTTCGAAACAGGGGAAGCGGAGGGGGATGAGGTGGATTTTCAGGCCGGATTTGGTGGCGCGGTCGATGATGGGTTGGAATCGGGCGGCGTTTAAGGGGGTGGTGATTATGGTGATGGTCAAGCCGCCGCCGCGGCTGTGGGCAGCGAGGAGCTTGGCGAAGTCGGTCATGGGGATGAGGTGGCTTTGGGACATGAGGGGGACGATGAGGAAGTGGAGTTCATGGTGGGATTGGGTGGCCATGGGGATGGAGCGCTGAATGCTGCTTGTGGTGGGATACGGGCTTGAAATGGTGAGAGGGTGAGTGGCCTTAATAGGAGTTGGGTGGAGTTTTATGGGCATGGGATGGAAATGAATTTTGTTGGCTATCTCGGTTGAACATTATCCCATTTTGTCACATAGTTACTAAAAAATATTTTGTACAAGTAAGAGTTACACACGGATAATGTTCATCCTCTTTAAAAGATGTGAACAAAATTACACTCCACAAAATGGGCCCGCCTATTTTTTCATATCATTTTGTTTTTGTTTGATTTTTTTTTCCATTGCTATTCCATTTTAACAACTAGTATGTAAAAACTCCAAAAATATTACAACAAACTTTTAAAAATCTACTAAAAATAAAATTAACCTACAACATAAAGAATTTGTAGACTATTTTTGTTTTTCAATTTCAGACTAATTAATATTTTATAATACTAATAAAAGAATTTAATAATAAAATTAGGTTAAACTTAGCTGAACTTAATATATGAGATTCCGGGTGGCCGTGTCCTATTTATTAATGTGAGTTAGTAGTGCAAAACCTATGTATAATAAAACTTGGGCAATTTAAATCAGGATTCTATTTTCGTATGCAACGTAGATTTTTATTCTGTCAAAAATTGCAAGTTATGTTTTAGTTCTAATTTTACATATGTTGACATTATGTTGAGTGTTAAATTTCTCTTGTTATCCTTTTTAAGTGATATCATGCAATCTCTAAATTGATAGAATGAAATTATGCCTATTTATTTAGGCTTGATTTTGGATTTAAATCTTTCAATTTAGGAAACAAAATATTCCAAATATGTAGTATGATACTATGATGGTCAATTCTGATACTACTCATATGGTAAATTTGTAATTAACTTACTAACTGTTCATATTTGGTGAATTTGGTATAATTAAACCTTATACGTAGACCATCAGGTTGACTATCTGTTACTTTTTCTTTTTCTTTTTTGGGTCGGCATTGACTATCTGTTACTTGTGGGAATTAGATAATAAATTTATTCATTGTGATAATAAATTTGTCAAATATGATACTATAATGGTAGATTTGATGAATCACGTGTCATACATTGTTCTCATTGTTATGGCAAATTTAGACAGTATATAGTAAATTTGAGAGAGATGATAAGTTATATTTGCTGTTGGTTTTTTCATAATAAATTTGTAGAAATTGGAAAGCAATAGAATGGACATTGATATTCAGATGATAAATTTGCTCATTGTGATGATAAATTTTTCGAATATGATATTATGATGGTAAATTTGGTGATAAATTTTTTAATAGCAAATTTGTAGAAACTAGAAAGTAATAAAATCTACGTTGAAATTCAAATGATAAATTTCCTTATTGTGATTATAAATTTACCAAATATGATATATTATGATGGTACAGTTGGTAAAATCCATCACCAAGCTAGTGATTACTATACCATCTGAGCAACATTAATAGTAAATGGGATTTTTCGAGAACAATTCTTGTTACGAAGAGAGTATCGTTTATTCTATATACATATATATATATTTTTGGCATCTGTTTGGGGTGATAATGGTTGAATTCTTCACTAAATACTTCAGTTTTGTGATGAATTTACAAAACCATTGCCAAATTTACTATTATATTATCATATTCGTCAAATTTAATAATCACTATTTAATTATAATAGTATTTTTAAATAATGGATCATACATAAATTTATGGAGAAAAATGCTTAGTTAATTAATTAGGGTAAATTTATCATGGTGTGTACACTATTACCAATTTTAGTGGGGGAAATCCCAAAGTTTAGGATACAAACGGTTATCACATTTTTTTGAAGAGAATCGTATGAGTGAAAAATAGAGATTTAAGGGTATTTTTTGATTTTTTTTTAATTTTAGAACTAAAACATAACCCCTAAAAGGTGATGAGATAAAGGCGTACTTGTCATTAAAAAATAGTATTAGAAATTAAGTTCCCCATAAAGCTTAGACAAATAATAACAAAAGTTAAGCACAGCTTTATATATGCAATATAAACCTTTCTAGAAGGTTTCTTCTCACCAATCATATTTTTATTGACGATAAAATGCACTGATGAGATTTCTAATAAATATAGAGATCTCTCTTGAGATTCTAATAAATGTAAAAAAATTATAAATTATTATCTTATTTTAACAACTAGTATGTAAAAAATCCAAAAAAATATGACAAAAATCTTTTAAAAATTTACTAAAAATAAAATTAATTCAAATCATAATAGTTTTTTGGACTACTTTTTTAATAGTTGAAACGAACTAATAATTTACAGTACTAATATAATTTAATAATAAAATTAGGTTAGACTGAGCGGAAATTAAATTATGAGATTGCAAGTGGCCGTGTCCTATTTATTGAAGCGAGTTAGCCGAACAAGACCTATGTATAATAAAACTTAGATGAATAATAGCAGAAGTTAAGCAATATATATATATATATATATATATACACACACACAAGTATACCTTTTTAGAAGATTTCTTATTGCCGATAATATTTTTATTAAAGGTAAAATGCACTGACTTCTCTTGAGGATTCTGACAACTATAGAGACCTCCCATGAGGTTTTGATAAATACATTGACATCCCCTATTTTATAATCTATTTAGCAGGTTTTTTTCTACTATTAACTTCTTACAAAGACGGTTAACTCTATTTTATAAAAGATTAAAATGTCATTCTTTAGTTTTTTACTTCTTTTTTTTGTATATATTTAGTCTATTTATAAGCGTGTGCCTTGAAATATATATTTTATAATTATATAT
Organism: Arctostaphylos glauca; assembly: GCA_019985065.2. Lineage (NCBI taxonomy): Eukaryota > Viridiplantae > Streptophyta > Magnoliopsida > Ericales > Ericaceae > Arctostaphylos > Arctostaphylos glauca. The sequence continues at coordinate 23,224,079 of JAHSPW020000002.1, read as the reverse complement.
ACGTATGTATATAGTGCAAAATAAATATAAAAATTTAAAAATTAAAATCAAATAATTTTAGTCTTTTTACTTCTCTTTTTTAATAGTTATATTTATCATGTAATGTATATTGTTATGTTTGTATTTTCTATTTATATTTTACCTAATGAAAGCACATATGCATTTTGAGTCTATCTCATCGAAAATTATTAATAGTCACTAATGTTGTCCTTTTGCAGAATAACATTGGTTTATTAAAATAAAAGATTCAGTAAGTGAAATCAGAACAAGAAGTAAGGGATTCCTGCAACTAAAAAATTGCTGAGACTACTAAAGAGTGGTCAAGACTTCGAGATTAATTACTTGATGTGTATATGAATTGGTTCAAACATTATATTATAGGAAATAAAAAGAAGATGGGTGTTTTAATCAGTATAGAGTGCATTAATTGGCTGAGTTTAGATTAAATTATTTTTTTGAAGATAATGACTATTATTTAATGTTAACGCTATTTCGTAAAAGATTAAAATGTCATTCTTTAGGTTTTTACTTCTTTTTTTTTTTTTATATATATTTAGTCTATTTATAAGTGTGTGCCTTGAAATATATATTTTATAATTATATATACGTATGTATATAGTGCAAAATAAATTTAAAAATTTAAATCAAATAATTTTAGTCTTTTTACTTCTCTTTTTTAATAGTTATATTTATCATGTAATGTATATTGTTATGTTTGTATTTTCTATTTATATTTTACCTAATGAAAGCACATATGCATTTTGAGTCTATCTCATCGAAAAAATTCTTCATGAGCTATATTTTAACTTATCTTTTTAAAATATTTTAACTTTTTTATTCAAGATTTAAATACTGAAATCAAATTAAATTTGAGTTATATTAATTAACTTTTTAAAATTACTTACGAATTATGTTTTGATGACTATTATTTAATTATATACAAAAATAATACTTTGTACTTTGTAGTTAATAAATCTCCTTATTTTTTTGTCCAATTTATGTACTTATCTAATAGAAAGTACATACATCCTAAGATATTATATCAAGAAAAAACTCGCATGAATCTGGTAAAAAAGTCAACGTAACTTACATATAACATAATAATGTTTCCTTTTGTATTAGAACTTAAAACATTGACTTCGATTTTTTCGGGTAACTATTTTTATAATTAAAATAAATATTTTTAAATTTACGTGTTTGGTTTTTTTTTATTTATAAGTCATCACTTTTATATATAATATAAGTGTAGTAAAAAGTCATATAATGTACAATTTTGTATTTTCTATATATATGAGTATAATACATAATCGTGTACACACACGCAAAAGTAAACTAAATGTATAAAAAAGGATAAAAAGACTAAACATGAATATTTTAGTCTTTTATAAATTAAAATTAACTATTTTTATAAAAAGTTAACGACATGTGAAAATTTGTTAAATAGTTTGTAAAGTAAAAAAGTTCAGTGTATTAATTAGAACCTCAAGGAAGGCCTTTGCAGTTTTCAAAAACCTCAGAGGAAGTCAGTGCATCTTTAGCTTAGTTCCTTTTCTTTCTTCTCTATTCTCCATTCCTTGTACCATTTTATTTTACAATGTTATACCAAAAGGTAATCAAGAGAGAGCGAATTGTGTTAATTCATAGACTAGTAAAAATGACCAATTTAGACATAGATAATATAATAAAAGAGTGATGATTAATCTACAATAATTTTATATGTAAAGTGATAAATTAATTTCAAGGAATAAAAAAAGAGATAGTGATAGAGTTGTTTGGCGATCTGTTGAGACGAATTTCTACTCCACTCTTCATGTATATCTCTTTGGATTTCACTATTCTTCAAATTTGGAATACAGTCACTAGCTTTCTAGAGTAGCTAGCATATCACTAGGATTTTATTCTAAAATCCTAAGAAAACTGTCATCCAAAATAACTCAAATTTTAGAACCACAAGGGGATGGTCTGGTGGCCAATGCTCAAAACTTAGAGGATTGCTTTCTCCTAAAGTCTCAAGTTTAAAATCTTTTAAGTGTTTATCAATTTTTATGGAGTCAGTCCATGCAGAGTTTTGCTCTGATTTTAATTGAGATATCTGTAAGTCGACAGTGAGATTGATCTCTCAGAGATTCTGATTCTCATTCCCAAGTGGTTTCCCAGACTTCGCAGTGAAACTACAAAACCTTGGCCAATGGAATTGTCTTTACACGCAAGACTTGTTCCCAAGTATTCACAATATTCTTCCCCTGTCGCTCCTCGTTTATAAGATATGCCCTCTTCAACATCCAACTTTGTCCACATGCAGTAAGATAAGTCGATATGCCATTTCCAATCATCTTAAGGATCTCAAACGACTCAACAAACTGTTGCGTAACATATTGAAACACACTAATTAATATATATATATTAATCATAATGGTCTTGACTTCTCCTTTCTATCCCTTCCTCTTTCCTCTCCTTCACTATTCATGTATGCTAAGTGTTTACTTAAATTTGACAGACATCCTAATAAATATCTAAATTATAATATCTATATTACAAATCAGGACGGTGTGGGTCCCACTAAACATATTTTCACAAGAAGGGTTGAGATCGATTTGATCCGACGGAGAAGATTAGTTTAGATTTTAACTATGTTGCTATAATGGGTGGAAGTTGGAAGGACACTTAAAAGGAAAACTTTTGAACTTATTTTTGGAAAACAAACAAACTTTTGAGCCTTTCTCATCCTTGGAACCATAAGAGCTATTAATGAAGGGTTGAATTGCAACATACCAAATTGATCTCGAAAATCTATGATCTAAAAATATTTTTTTTTTAAATTTTGGTCTTTATTTTTAGGCTAGATTAGAAATGAAAAAAAATATCAGGATCTAGATTTTCTGAAAATAAAAAATTTATGATCTATAAATAAAAATGTATGATCTAGAAATGAAAAAATCTACATTAATCACGAATGTCAAAAATCTACACTGACTTAATTACAATGAAGATTTTTTGTCAAAAAACAAAGAACAAAAAATCTACCCGATTATTTTTAGCTTGATTAGAAATGAAAAAATCTACCTTAAAAGTAAATTTTTTTACCACGATCATTGCTTTTAAAAAACTTGATTAGTCTTGAAAAATAATAAAAAACTTAGAAACTAATCATTTGTGTTAAATTTTATTTTTATTTTCTAGATTCAATCGTCAAGAAAAAATAATTAGTTCAAAAAAATTGACATAAATTTTATTAAAATTTTAAAAAGGGTACACCCTTCACTTCCATAGTTATAGACGTCAACTACATAAATCACGTAACTTTAGAATAAAAAATAAAATAATTCAGTTTATAATTTTATGAATTTAATAGTTACTCAATTAAATAAAAATTATGACATGCAAAAAAAGAGAGGTTAAGATACTTAATTTCATACAAATATCTTTAATCAATAACTAAGTTTAAAAAATAAGTTTAATTTTTAGAAACACTTTGCTAACTTATTTTTGCAAACACCTTTTAATCTTTATTTAGAAAAACCTTTTTAATTTTTATCTACTACATCTTTAAAAAAATTATTTTTATTTCAATAATGTTTTTATCCTAAATCAGTGAATAATTTAAAAACTAAGTTTGGTTGTGTTTTGAAAAAATATTTTCATTTTTATTTAAATATACGTGATTTTGTATTTTTTCATCTTTAGTTAATTTTCAAAATTTTAATGTGCTTTACTTTCTGTATACTTCTATTCTAAATACAGATAAAAAGTAAAACAAATAAGAAATTTCACAAAAAAAATCACTTAAAACGAAATTAGAAGTGTAATTCTAATTTTGAACTGCAATTGCACTTGAGTGATTTAATTAAAACTTATAATCTTATGAAAAAAAAAAAAAATACACATTTGGATTGCTAGCTTTCGAAGGGTAAAAACGTCAAATTTCCAATTTCAACCATTTATATCTGTTGTCATCCCTGATAAGGGGGTAATTATAATTTCAAAAACCATAGGAGAAATATCTGTAATTATCAGAAAAATATTTTACCCTATTTTTATTGTCCATGGTTGTGCTGAAATCTTTTGGCTAGAAATGAGATATGTGGTTCTGACATTTGAGAAATATTTATAATTGCTTTTAAGTGGTAATTTTGACATTTGAAAAACTTTAAACTCTAATTAGTGGTTTTAATTTTTTGGTAGTGCAATAGACACAGGTAATATACTAGCAATTTTGAGTGTATGAATTATTCTGAGTAGTGACTATGGTTCTGTTTTTCCAAAATCCTGTAGTGGTTTTTGACTTTAAAGTTACTTGATTTTTTTCCCAAGTAATCGTAACCAATCGCATACAACTGGACCATTCTTGCAAAGTTGACATCATCTACAACCAATATCAGGATCCAACGCAATTTGCCCATGAATTGTTACCAAATTCGTAGGGAGTGCCGTAGGCACGGGTAATACGCTAGTACAAGATATAACACAATCATTAGGCCACCTAATACACAAATTCTTTTTTTTTTTTTTAACTCCTAACCACTACCTAGACACTAATTAAGTATGTAACACATGCAGCCTATTAAAAATGCTCTTATTCTCTTACCTAACACTACTATTTAATGCATTTTTTTGTGTCATGTAGCTCCTTTGGGCGGCCGTCAAATTAACAAGTGTTGTAGTGCTTCACGTTTTTGTAAAATATTTCGGATGATAAAAACTCTCTCTCTCTCTCTACACACACACACATATTGGCCGAATTGTCGGGCCAACCTAACAAAGAGATGACGAGTCAAAAGGTTGGGTTAGGCCCGAGATGAATTGGGTTGTGTCGGTGACATGAGCCTTCGGCACATTGTACTACCAAACAGACCAAGAGAAGGCCGACCTAAGAGACTAGGAGCTCGGTGCATGGGCCGTCGCCACTTGGTCGTGCGGCCAGAATCTTTTGGAATTAGGAGGCATCCCGAATAGGGAAACATCAGTTGTTGAGAAAAGTTTATGTTTAAGAAATCCTTGCAATAAAATAGCCAGATTTCACAATGCACAAATTGAAAAAAAATCATCTTTGGTTATTCAACTACCAAAATAAAATACTTGATGATTTATAAATAGGGAATCACAAGACAAAATCAGATATACTTTCAATTACAAGTAGCATTACTATTGTGTTTTTGTCTCACACATTCTAATTTAAGCATCGGAGTGACTTCCGGCTGACAACGGTCAGATAACACTAATTAGTTGTTCTCTACGCAGACTACATAAGCAATATGAATTTAGGAGACGAATCGAATCAGATTAGTAGATCTTCACAACCCCCAATAAACAAGTATAAGCGCATCGATCCATGAAGACGTACCCACCCTGCGAAAGTGATTACTGTCAAGAAGTTTTGGGTGCTCCTAGGGTAGTGTCAAGCAGTGGTCCATCCTCACACTAATAAATTAATGCACTCAGATTCATCAATATTTAGAAAATTGTTAGTCACTCATGTTGCCCTTTTGCAAAATAACATTGGTTTATTAAAATAAAAGATTCAATAAGTGAAATCATAACAAGAAGTAAGGGATTCCTGCAACTAAAAAATTGCTGAGACTACTAAAGAGTGGTCAAGACTTCGAGATTAATTACTCGATGTGTATATGAATTAGTTCAAACATTATATTATAGGAAATAAAATGAAGATGGGTGTTTTAATCAGTATGGAGTGCATTAATAGGTTGAGTTTAGATTAAATTATTTTTTTAAAGATAATGACTATTATTTAATGTTTCGTCATTTTGTTTGTCAAATTTTTTGCATTATCTTATTTGTCTTGAGTAGAGAAATTTTAAAGAAAGTCTCAATAAAATAACAGTAAAGACACTAAAGACAATAAAATATCGCTGAACAAGTAGCAATTTCTCGTAGACAGTGGCTCCAACCACACCATTATTTCTAGTTTTGCGTTTATGCCCTTAAATCATAAATTGTTTTCCAATTTTTGGTAGAGGTCCGGTCTACACACCCCTAGTAAAGGAACGATGGAGGAGATAAGATTATAATCCAAAATATTGTTATTCGAGTTTGTCATATTTAAAATTTGTTTACTTAATTATATCCTGAATTCGATGCATTATTATCGCTTAGAAATATATAAAATTAATTATCGTACACATTCTCTATCCATATCTATTCTCATTTTATATCACCTTCTATTTACAAAAACATAATTATGAAATATAAAATATTATTATTAATTCATTACAAAAGTATTATTTACCTACTTATATTGTCCTATCATTTTTTTTAAAATAATAATTTCTTTATAACTATTCAGTTTATTATACTAAATCTCACTTCTATCATATTTTTGTAATATATATAGCTTTAATATTCTCTTTAAAACTTAATTTTAAAATAAACATAATAAATCGACCACTAGACATATCTTGTTCATGCCAGTTTCTTGATGTAGATTGACTACACAGAGAACGATGTAATGTCATTGGATCCATATTCACCACATCCTAACATGGATTTTTCTACCGATTAGTTAGAGACCTGACATAGCCTGCAACCTACTAACATTTTTCTCTCTGCTCAAATCTCACCTCTTTTTTCTTCTCTCTCTCTCTCTCTCTCTCTCTCTCTCTCTCTCTCTCTCTCTTATTTCTCTTTCCTCTATGTCTCTTCTCATGGACGAAGTCTCGAACAAATCTTTGAGGAAATTAGCTCTTGGTTGGTTGAAGTTTTATTTTTCTCCAAAAAAGAAAGGCATTAATTAAAATTAAAGATATAGAGTGCCGGAGCAAATTTTTTTAATTTTTTTTTCCAATTTGAAATTTTTACTTAGATCTTAAATTGGTAAGAAAAGTTTTAAATATTATGCACAAAAGTATTTTATTTTTATATGAAAAAGATGAAGATTGTTTGTTAACATAACTATCATTAAGAGCAAACGAAGGTATAGTTTTTTAAAAAATCGATTTGGTCCAACTTTTGTTTGAAATAATTTTTTTTTTCTTATTTGAAAATATTTTGCAATTTTTTGGTTTTGCCCTCATTTGTTTTCGGAAATTATTTGTTCATTTCGAAGAGAAATTTTTAAAAAGTAAATATTATGATCTCTAAATTTGAAAAAAATTAAAAAAAGATAAATAATCTAAAAACTATGTTGATTTTGAACTCAACCGAACTGATATAAATCAATTTAATAGGTACAAGGATAGATCGAAAACTTGCTTCTACCGATAGCAACCAATATGGGAATGATTTTGGAAACATGGTTTACCGGTTAAAACATATCCTCAACTGGTTGAAATTAAAACTGGAGTTTATTTGAAAACGTGTTCTACCGATTGGCACATTCCCTCAACCAATTGAAAACGCTACTAGAATATTTAAGAAAAAGACCCCCAATTGGGTCAAAAATAGTTCTACCAGTCGAAACTAATTATAAAAATTTCTCGAAGTTGGCTACAAGTTGACACACAAACTTTCTGCTGGTAGAACAAGAATTTTCAAGAATTATGCAAAATGTAACAAGTTATGAACCAACCCCTCATAATACATATATATACCAAAATACGATACAACATGTATTAATTAACTTTAAATCAAAATTTAACAAGAATCCTACCTTGGTACGATGAAATCCTAAACCCTAACGCTTTGTGATCCCTCCCCCCCCCTCTCTCTCTCTCTCTCTCTCTCTCTCTCTCTCAGAACATGTTAAATTTAAAATTAGTACACTCTCATCTCTCTCTTTCTTCACTCTCTCTCCCCCTCTCCATATTTCTCTCTCTTTCTCCTCTTAGAACATAAAATTCAAAATTGTTACGCTATTTCTGTTTCTACACTCTCTCTTTCTCTACTCTCTCCCTCTCTCCCTTCCCCTTTCTCTCTACCCAAAACCCTAAATCTATTTTCCACCAATCTTTTCTTCACTCTCTCTATCCTCTCTTCTCCTCTCTCTCTCTCTCTCTCTAACCTAAACCCTAAATTCTAAACCTATCTTTCCATCCTCTTCCTCGCATTCTTTGAGAATCTAAAAAAAAGGTGCTTGCACTCGATTAGACACCCATGAGGAATATTAGAAGACTCTCTAGGACTTTGCAAGCTCAGTAAAATTTTTCAGAATAACGTTGTGAGGTTATAATCCTGATTGTGTACTTAATAATCAACAAATTGCACTTTAACCATGCCAAAACTTATTAAATTCTCATATTAAGTTCCTAACTTTTTAAAAATTATGATCGTGCCCCAACTCCTCAATTGTTTTGAATAATCAAATAACTAAATTAAATAATAACTCCAGGACAATCCCTAACCTCCCCTGATTAGAGAATTTTGTCCCCAAAATTTACTAAATAGAAAGAAAAAAAATAACTTTGGGTATTGGGAACGAAGTTTTGATTTCCATTCCCAAGTAAATTCTTCGACTCCATATATAGTGACACCACAAAACCTAGGCCAACAGAATTGTCTTCGCAAGCAAGATTTGTTTTCGAGTATTCAGAATCTTCACTGGTCGGTCCTTATGAGATATGTCCTCTTCAACATCCAACTTCGTCCAATCAAGCACATACGAAGAGTCAGGTTCATATTTGTACAACATGTGCACGTGAAACACCATGAACCTTTGAAAATTTCGGCACTAAGGTAACCCGATATGCCACTTTTCCAATCATCTGAAGAATATCAAAATGCCCAACAAACCGCGGAGTAACATATTGAAATACACTATAATAGATATATTTATATTAACTAATCATGATGGTCTTGACTTCTTCTTTCTATTCCTTTCCTCTCCTTCACTCTTCATGTATATACACTAAGTGTTGACTCAATTTTGACACACATCCTAACTAATAAATACCTAAATTAATATACAAGATAACACAATCATTTGGGTTCCTAAGACACTAAGTAACACAGCTTATTAAAAATTCTCTTATCCTCTTACCTAACAACAGTATTTAATGCAATATTTTGTATCATATTGCTCCTTTGTATGTCAGGTTCAACAAGTATTGATGTGGTTCACGTTTTGTACAATAATATACTATTTAAGATTTTGTACTGACAATGCAAAATGATTGTGTAGTGACAATGACCTTCGAATCAAATGTTAGCTAGGCTTGTTCAGAAAAAAGAGTACGAACACAATTCAACTTTCTTTTTTTTTTTGGGGGGGGTAAGAAAAAGACGTACTTACGAAAGCTAAAAGAGCTATTTCAAACCATTTTTTTGGCACTAGAAACAAAAAGTTATATCCAATTTTTAGTACTTTTCATAACAAATTGCAAGCTGCAACAGAGATTTGGACATATATATAGTTTCGCAATAAAAATGTATATTTTCTATAAAAATATTATTTACCTATGCCATATCCTCTTCTTTTTTTTAATAATTTCTTTATAACTATTCAATTTCGTATAATCTCACTTCTATCATATTTTTTTAATATTCTCTTTAAAACTTTAATTGGAAATAAGCATAATCGACCACTATGCATATTTTGTTGATGTCAGTTTCTTGATGTAGATTGCTTACGCAAGGAATGATGTAACCTTCACCATCTTGATCTCTCCAGAATTTTATATTAACGCTGTTGGATTTATATACACATATATATCACATCCTCACATGGATGTTACTCACTCTTGGATTCATATATATATATATAGAGAGAGAGAGAGAGAGAAAGGCTAAAGAGACCAACACTCTTTTAGACCAATATTAAACCAATATTTAATCTCTTAATTCCCAATTAAATTTTGATGATCCGAACCGTTCAATGTGTTTAAAACATGTTTTTAAGGGTACCTGCAAAAAATCAGCTCAAAATATTACCTGAAAGGGTTTGATCCAAATAGTAGTTTATAAAATAGTTCCTGTCAATATTTTAAACCACTGTTTGGATCAAGATATATATATATATATATATATATATATATATATATATATATATATATATATATATATATATATATATATATATATATATATATATATATATATATATATATATATATATATATATATATATATATATATATAGGGAGAGGCTCCCAAGACCAAGACATTGTGAACCAATTTCATACCAATTCTGATGGCCCTTGGATCTAATCTCATCTAAGGGCTGAGATTAGATGAGGACATAACAAATAAAAAACTCTACTGCCTATTGCCCCACACACCCCCATGCCCCCCTTCTCCCTCTCTCTACTTAGTTTACTTTTACAGATCTGCTTAGTTGAAGAAGAGTACACATTGTCAAGCAATTAAACTATACAAAATATATTAGTTGCTTAGAATTCTCGAAAAAATAAGATGAATTTCTTGACCCAATTGAATTCAAACATTTTCCTTCATTTTTCTCTGTTTTCCAGAGGACCCAATAGAGGAGAATTTTCACCTTACTTTCAAATTTTTCTGTCCACATCTACAAAGGAGAATCAAGTTTTTGTATTTCTTCTGCTAAAGACAGAAGCATGGTATTCATGCATAATGTGTTGTTTTTCAATTGCATAACTTTGTTTTATTCCCTTCAGTTCATATAAACTCCATACAACAAGATTGAAGAATTTCATGGTAAATATATAATGGTGTATATCCTATGAACCTTAAAATAAGATGAATATCTTGACCCAATTGAATTCAAACATTTTCCTTCATTTTTCTCTGTTTTCCAGAGGACCCAATAGAGGAGAATTTTCACCTTGCTTTCAAATTTTTCTGTCTACATCTACAAAGGAGAATCAAGTTTTTGTATTTCTTCTGCTAAAGACAGAAGCATGGTATTCATGCCTAATGTCTGTTTTTCAATTGCATAACTTTGTTTTATTCCCTTCGGTGCATATAAACTCCATACAACAAGATTGAAGAATTTCATGGTAAATATATAATGGTGTATATCCTATGAACCTTTTACTGATAACATAACGATTATAGAGGCGTAACAAGTTTCAAGTTATGCTTGGTATATTTAATTGTTGTAGGCTTAGAAGGGATGTTGAATTGCTGTACCTTAGGAGAGAGGGAGAAGGGGGGCAACGGGGACGAGGAGGAGAGAGAGGGAGAAGGGGGGCGTGGGGGTGGGTGGGGCAGTAGGCAGGGTTTTTTATTTGTTATGCCCTCATCTAATCTCAGCTCTTGGATGAGATTAGATCCAAGAGCTATCAGAATTGGTTTGAAATTGGTCCACAATATCTTGGTCTTGGGAGCCTCTCCCCCCCCCCCCCCCCCCCCCCCCACACACACACACACACACACATATATATATATATATATATATATATATATGGAAAAGGCTAAAGAGACCAATACTTTTTTGGACCAATATTAGACCAATGTCTAATCTCTTGATTCCCAATTAAATTTTAATGATCCGAACCGTTCAATATTTTTAAAACATGTTTTTAAGGGTACCCGCGAGAAATCAGCTCAAAATATTATCGGAAAGAGCTTGATCCAAATAGTGATTTATAAAACAGTTCCTGTCAGCATTTTGAACCAATGTTTGGATCAAGCCCTTTCTGGTAATATTTTGAGCTGATTTCTCGCAGGTACCCTTAAAAACATGTTTTAAACACATTGAACGGTTCGGATCATTAAGATTTAATCGGAAATCAAGAGTTTAGCCGTTGGTCTATATTGGTCTAAAAAAGTGTTGGTCTATGAAGGCATCCCCTATATATATATAGGGAATATATATATATATATATATATATATATATATATATATATATATATATATATATAGGGAATATATATATATATATATATATATATATATATATATATATATATATATATATATATATATATATATAGGGGGAGGCTCAAGGGACCAACACTTTTTTAGACCAATATTAGACTAATGCCTAAACTTTTCATTCCCGATGAAATTTTGATAATCCGAACCGTTCAATGTGTATAAAACATGTTTTTAAGGGTACCCGCGAGAAATCAGCTCAAAATATTACCGGAAAGGGCTTGATCCAAATAGTGGTTCAAAATGCTGACAGAACCTATTTTATGAATCAATATTTGGATCAAGCCATTTTCGGTAATATTTTGAGCTGATTTCTCGCGGGTACCCTTAAAAACATGTTTTAGACACAATGAACGGTTCGGATCATTAAAATTTAATTGAGCGAAGAATTTAGACGTTGGTCTAATATTGGTCTAAAATAGTATTGGTTCATATAGTTTTTCCTATATATATATATCCAGATATTATTCATTGCTTCTAGGACAATCCTTCCTAGTAGGGGTGTAAGACTAAACCAGAAAACCGGACCAAACCGGTAAACCGGACCAAACCGTCGGTCCGGTCCGGTTTTGGGAGTAGACCGGTCCGGTTCGGTCCGGTTTGATTTTTTTTGAATTGTTTCGGTTCGGTTTTCGGTTTTTGAGTTTTTGGGGCCGGACCGAACCGGACCGGACCGGTTTTAACCCTAAGTCATTTTATACTTTATAGTTTTAAATGTTTAGGTTCTTTATGTCTCACTCCCTCTGATTTTGTATTTTTTTTATTGAGTTCGTGTACTTATTTTAGTGATTTCTGAGTTCTGGTCTTCATATACTAAGTTATGGTTTTGAGTTATTTGTTTACTGATTTTGCATTTGATTTGTGGGTTCATATACTAAGTTATTTTTCTGATTTCTGAGTTATTTTTTACATTTTTTGATGATTTTGGCCCAAGACCACCCAAACCGGAAACCGGACCAAACCGGAGCCAAAACCGACCGAGCCAAACCGGACCAAACCGAACACCATCGGTCCGGTTTTCGGTTTACGTTTTTCTCAAACCGGTCAACCGGTTTGGTCCGAATTTATAGGGTAAACCGGACCAAACCGGACCGGTTACACCCCTACTTCCTAGACTCTCTCTCACACATTAATGTGTGGTACGAAATTCAATACTTCCTCACCAATAAGTGCTGAAGAAGGCGGTCTATTTGGCCAAAATTATTTTTTTGGCTTATTTTTTGTCTTTATTCAAATTTTTTTTGTATTTGTTATTTTTATGTTATTTTTTCGTGGATTATTGGTTCGTATCGACGAAATGAATCTAAAAAGTATAAAATTATGTCCAAAAGTTAAAAAAAAGTCACTAAAGACGAAAATAAGCCAACAGGGACGCTGTTTTTTGCTTATTTTTTGTCTTTTCTGAACTTTTTTTAAATTTAGCCGATGATTGATAACTTTTCTGAAAGCTCTTGTCGAGACGAATCAACAATCATCAAAAAATTGATGAAAAACAAAAAATTAAAAAAAAATTTCAAATAAGGACAAAAAACTAAACAGTGAATAATCCAATAATAACACAGGCCAAATGGACCCAAGAGCACCACTAAATTATTTTCTCATGTATCACATTCTCGCAATATTTTGTGGCTGTGAAAAGTCCCAAGGTGTGGTTACTTTGCAACACGTTCCTTTGATGTTCGGATCTGAATATTCATAGCTGCTTATAGGTTTAAATATAGAGTAATGCTAAGAATATAAATATTTCGGACATACTAGAAAACTAATATGTCCAAAGTATTTATGTTTCTAGAATTTTCTTGAAAATATTTTATAATACTCATAGAACATAATAGGGCCTTAACTTCTATCTGAACATAAGTGCCGTAAATTGTTAACAAATGAGTGTTAGTGTTAATAAAAATATGCAAAATAACAAGGATGAGTGAGCGCACGCGCACACGTAAATCGACTTGAAAAGATGATTAAATGCAAGTCATCATTTTTTGTCTCAATTTTTAATTTTAATCACGGGCAAAAGTTGCGATAACAAAAGAACGACTTTTAATTAAGGCCTAGTAGACCACGGTTTAGAAACTCTGATTAAAATTAAAAGACCATGGATAAAAATATTAGCTCAATGACACAATAAACATAATTTCATACTTTTCTGCAATAAATTAGGAGAACAAATAGAAGCATCAATGACTCACCAATATTTGATGCATCCAAATTCCGATCTACTCCATGTAGTGTGACCAAAGACACACATTCACGTGGTGGGTTGATTGCCCATAACCTGTTCCCTAATGTCCTGAATCAAACTTTCAATATTGAGGAAAGAAGAACCCCCTTCCTCAACTGCCTTCCTAGCCATCTCTCCAACCTCCCTTGCCCTCTCTCTTCTTTCTCTTCCTTCCTCTCCTCCACCCATCACCTCCTCCACAGCCCTTCTCACTCCTTCCCTCCTAATCACCACCCCATCCATCTCCTCCCCCCACTTCACAGCAAACTCAGCCCCCACCCTCACCCCCACCCTCAACACTTCCAAAATCAATTTCTCATTATAAAACTGCTCCGCGAAAAGCGGCCACGTTATCAGTGGTACTCCTGCACACACTCCTTCCAGCGTCGAGTTCCACCCACAATGCGTTAAAAATCCCCCGATCACATGATGTGACAATATCCACAGTTGCGGAGCCCAACCGCGAATCACAACCCCCCTCTCTTTATTCCTCTCCTCGTATTCATATTCCATCATCCAATTCTCAAACTCCTCCAATTTCCCCCCTCTTACAACCCAAACAAAGGGCCTGCCCGAGGCTTCCAGGCCCAATCCAATTTCCACCAATTGTGGTGTAGTAAATCGGCTAAGGCTTCCGAAACAAACGTAAACTACGGACCTAGGGGCTTGCGAATCTAGCCATTTCGAGCATTTATTTTCATCAAATGACGATTTGCTTCCTCGCTCTCTCTTATCCAAACCATCTTTGTTACATAACGATACCGGTCCAATGCACCACACTTTACCTCCTCTTACCCTTTGGAATTCTTCAACATATTCCGGTTCAAGTTCTTCGAAAGTATTGACCACCACTCCATACGCTGCCGTCTCCGCCGCCCGAATTTCAGACCGGAGATCTTTCGCATCCGCCATGGTGACTGCGTTTGGTAGCTGAAATCTCGTCAATTCGATTCTATGAGGCAAACCAGGCACCACAAATGGCTCAGAATCAGACACACTTTCATGAATTTTGGAACTCAATATATTGTGTGTGCATAATAAAGACATACAACTTGTGCCGTCAAAAACAAGCCTCGGGATCTGATGTTTCCGAGCGGTTTCCGATGACCACGCTAGGTTTTTGTCCGAAATTATGCAGCTCAGAGGGGGTTTGAGGTCGTCGATCAACAGTTCGATTGGCTGTTGTAGCAATTTAATGGCGGTGAGGAAGTTTGGGAAAAAGGCTCGAGAAGGGAGAGAGTTTATGCTTTCGCATCCGTCGGGTAAGCCGGCTTGAGCTGAGGGAAATGGGACGTGGAGGAGTTGGATTTTGAGACCGGATTCGGCGGATCGAGAAATGGAGGTGGAGAAACGAGAGGCCATGAGGGTTGTGGTGATTAGGGTTACGGATACGTGGTGTTGCGCTAGTAGTTTGGCCATGTCTACCATGGGAATTAGGTGGCCGTCGGCTAATTGGGGGAGAAGGAGAAAGTGGAGCGATTTTTGGGAAGCCATTTTTTTGAATTTGGGGAAGATAGGCGAGGAGTAATGGAAATTTACAGGAAGTCAGGAAAGTTGGGAGAAAATGTGGGGAGGATTTTTCAGGGTGTTTTTGCAAACATATTACAAGCACAATAAATTTGCACAATACAATGCACAACATGTTAAAACGACGTAGTTTCATTAAATAAAAGAAAATCAAAACTCAATCTGTTTTTTTTTCCTTAATAAAACGACGTTATTTTGTCATACTATGTATTGTGTTGTGTAAATTTATTGTGCTTGTATCATTGTGTGTGTTTTTAGTGTTTAATCTGAAGATAAGGTTGGAAGCAGATCTCGTCTGCCATTCCTTTTCAACTTGTGTACGGGATGATGCAACAGTTTCAGGATGTTGGGAATTTCAGAATCAGTGCGGGTAAAATAGTTTTTTTTTTTTTTTCAAAATTATATTGTTTTAATTTCATGTATTTTGATATAATTTATGTGATAAATTAAAATAATATAGTTTCGAAAGTAAAATTAATAAAATTATGTCATTTTGCTCACACTATATGCGTACTATAAAAAAATACACTACAACTCTCCTAGTAAATTAAATTAAATTAAATTACAATAAAAGATTAGTATGTTTTGACTAAATTCTCAAATATCACAAATAACAATTTGGGACTCAGTGTTCGTACTTGTTGGCAAATGTGGAAAAAAATCACTTGATTGAGGTAAATAACTGATAAAACACAATTGCCCCATGCGAATATTTTATTTCAATGATCAAAATTATTTATTTTGTTTTGATTAATATATTTGATTGTCACAAAAAAAATTCAGTTCAATCGGCTATTGGTAACTATTTTATTTAAAAATATAATTTTTAAGCTTTAAAAATTAAAAATTAAAAATTTCGAAGTAAAAAAAAATTAGATTTTTAGATTAAACATTTAACGATATTCGATTGAGTTAAATTATTTTGGTGATTAATACAGAAGTAAATCAGAATAAAATAGACGATTTTGATCATCGAAATGAGATCTCAAAGTGTTCTCACACGACAAAGGGTGAACAAACTTTACTGAACTCGAATATTTGTCTCATTATTGTAAGATTGATCCTTGATAGTACCATCACATTTACTATTTTACTCGTAGTGTCCGCTACAGCTATACAAATTATAACTGGTTTCGCTTAATGACGATGTTAAATTCATTAATGTTAGTCCAACGTTAAAACCTTCCAAAATAGGATAACCTACTGGGCATATTTTACTTTGAGCCCATGTCTTTGGAAAAACCTGTCCACAAAGACGTTCCGGATACATTCGAATACAAATGTGTTCAGAATCGTTTGATACATTGTGTCCTTAGCATTACTCCATGTCTTTTGGGCTTGGACCAGCTTCACTGTCTTCACTCCTCTCGTTGGGAAATTAGCACATAATCACGACTGTATATTTTGCGGACTTAAGTGCATCAGCCTCTGGTGCCGCTAGGCATCCCCCAAAAACTCCTTTCAATCTGCTTGAAACTGGTTGTCAGGAAGCATGCTCTGATATAATTTTGCACCTTCAAAAGAACATCAGGCCATTCAATACTCTTATGAAGAAAATCTCTGTTTTTTCGGTTGCATAGCATAGGGAGCCCGGACAATGGAAGAGCCAGGGGAGGCAGGGTCATTTGACAGAAATGGAAGGATTTATAAAGCAAATGAAATAAATAGATAGAGTCAACGGTATGACAGACAGAGCTGCCGACACACGAATTAACTTCAGACGAAATTATTCCTTTTAAATATTTTAAAAAGGTGCACACCAATGTAATCTCAGATCCTCGGGAATTGAAGTTTGGTCCTGTATTCACAATTGTTCTTTCTGTTCATATCATTCCGCTGCGAAGTTTTTTCTTTTCTTTTTTTGTTTTTACCACTATGACTGAAGAAAGTGGTAGTTCTTTAAAGAAAAATGAACCTACTAGTATCCCTGGGTTCCATATCCAGGAAACTTCTTCCCGAATCACTTCATATGCGTCCTTTGTGCTACAGTTATCGTCTGTTCCTATTCCTAGTAAAATACAGGAAGCTTTAACAGATGATAAATGGATCCAAGCCATGGCAGAAGAAATGGCAGCACTTGAAAAGAATCATACTTGGGAGCTTGTGCGTCTACCAAAGGGAAAGAAAACCGTGGGATGTAGATGGGTGTTTACGGTCAAGCATAAGGCGGATGGGACAATTGAAAGGTATAAAGCTCGGTTGGTTGCAAAAGGATATACGCAGTCTTATGGGATTGACTATCAAGAAACTTTTGCACCTGTTGCCAAACTTAATACAGTTAGAGTGCTCCTGTCTTTGGCGGCTAACTGGGACTGGCCACTTCTTCAATTTGATGTAAAAAATACTTTTTTGCATGAAGATTTTACAGAAGAAGTGTATATGGATCCCCCTCCGGGTATAGAGAAATACTCCAATATTCCAACGGTGTGCAAACTCAAGAAAGCTTTATATGAGTTAAAGCAATCTCCAAGAGTTTGGTTCGGCAGATTCACCAAGTCTATGAAGAACTTTGGATATAAACAAAGCAATTCAGATCACACTTTGTTTTTGAAGCACCAAAATGGTAGAATTACTGCTTTGATTATCTATGTTGATGATATGGTGGTGACAGGTGATGATCAAGATGAAATTGAGAGCCTACAACAATACTTAGCTTTGAAGTTTGAAATGAAACAACTTGGAGACTTGAAGTACTTTCTTGGGATTGAGGTAGCGCGCTCAAAGAATGATATTTTCTTATCTCAACGAAAATACATTCTTGATTTGTTAACTGAAACAGGTATGCTTGGATGTAAGCCTGCAAATACTCTTATTGAACAAAATCATAAGTTGTTTCACTGTTTGGATGCAACTTCTACTGATAAGGCAAGATACTAGAGACTTGTGGGAAAATTAATTTATTTGTCCCACACAAGGCCAGATATTGCTTATTCAGTGGGTGTAGTGAGCCAGTTTATGCATGATCCTCGTAAACCTCACATGGATGCCGTGGAACGTATTTTAAGATATTTGAAGTCTGCTCCAGGTAAAGGGTTATTGTTCACCAAGAATAATCACTTGAAGGTAGAAGGTTACACTGATGCAAATTGGGCTGGTTCAGCTAATGACAGAAGATCTACATCAGGATATTTTACTTTTGTAGGGGAAAATCTTATGACTTGGAGGAGTAAAAAGCAGCCAGTAGTGGCAAGATCAAGTGCAGAAGCTGAGTATAGAGGGATGGCTTTTGGAGTTTGTGAGTTACTATGGTTGAGGAACTTGCTCAGGGAATTGGGTGTTGACTATCAGGACGCAATGAAGTTGTATTGTGACAACACTTCAGCTATAGAAATTGCTCATAATCCAGTTCAACATGATAGGACGAAGCATGTAGAAGTTGATAAGCACTTCATCAAAGAAAAACTTGAAGCTGGGATCATTATTTTTCCATTCGTGAAGTCTGAAGATCAACTAGCCGATATTTTTACTAAAGCTGTAGCCAGCAATGTTTTTGATGTCTCTTTAGACAAGTTAGGCATGTGCGATATCCATGCTCCAACTTGAGGGGGAGTGTTAAAATTAAGGATTTGATTTGATATGGTCAATATCCTTGATTGAGTATTCGCCTTTATTTTCTACCTTAACTGTAGGATATTTCCTTGTAAATGTTTCCTTGCATCGTTGATTCTTTCCTTGTAAATGTTTGTACTATATTATTGTAAGACTACAATGAATGAAATCATCAGAAATTTATTTCACAATTGTGTTTATTTGACAGTTTTTTAATCTTATGACGTTAGCAATAAGACGGAAGTATTACCGATTCTGGTTTGTTCCAAAATACTTTTTGCCTTTCCACTAGAGAGTTCCCACCAAAAAAAAAAAAAAAAGATAGAGACAGAGATAAAAATATTTGCAAATCCTAGCCAGTATTTTTTTTTTCCTTTTCGGTCTTCTTTTCAATTCTTCTCATTCTTTTATTTCATCATTTCTTAGTACACTGGGTAGGAACAAACCAAGGTTAAACCGTTTCCCATCAATCCAGAAAATCTCTATCGATGACAAATTCTTGTTCCTTTCACAGAAGCAAAAGATCATCTTTTTCACTAGTACAATGCATTACTCTCTCTCTCTCTCTCTCTCACTCACACACACATACACACACACAGAGGTTCATTTTTCACAATTTACCTTCTCCATGATATCCTGTATCAGAATTGTCATGTTGAGGTGTGAAGAACCTCCTTCCTCTATTGCTCTCTTTGCCATTTCCCCAAGCTTCCTAGCTCTTTCTCTTCTCACCTCTCCTTCCACTCCTCCATCCAACAACTCATCTATACCTTCCTTGACAATATCATTTTTTACCAAAACTCCCACCTTATACTCCTCCCCCCACTTCATAGGAACCCCCCCCACCAACACTCAATCCAATTCTCAAAACTTGCACAATTAACTTCTCATTGCAAAATTGCTCTGCAAACATCGGCCACGTCACCATTGGCACGCCAGCACATACCCCTTCTAGTGTCGAGTTCCACCCACAGTGCGTAAAAAAAATCCCAATCGCTGGGTGTGACAATATTAGGAGTTGTGGAGCCCAACCGCGGATCAAAAAGCCTCTATCTTTAGTTCTCTCCCCAAACCCTTCTTCCGAAATCCATTTCTCCAACTCATCGGATGTATCCTTCACGACCCAAATGAAAGGTCGGTTCGATTCTTCTAGTCCTAGACCAATCTCTATCAGTTGTGACACTGTTAATTTTGATAGGCTTCCGAGGCATACATAAACCACGGATCCTGAATCCTGCGAGTCGAGCCAATCCAAGCAATGATTTCCATCAATCGAAGGCTTTTTACCTCTCTCAGCCTTATCCGATACCTCTCTGTTACACAATGAAACAGGACCAATACACCAAACTTTACTGCCTTTGGCCTTTTTGAATTCCTTGACATATTCCATCTCCAACTCCTCAAAAGTATTTACCACCACCCCATATGCTGATTTCTCAGCCTCCTTAATTTGTTCACTGACATTTTTCAACGCAGATGATGGGCTTGGATTGAAACCTGGCAATTGGGCTTTGGTTAGCTCAATTTGGTCAGGTAAACCAGGCACCACAAAGGGCTCTGAATCTGACTTCACATTATCAAGAACATTGTACACCTTCAAGTTGTGTGAACACAAAAGGGAGAAGCAGCAAGTTCCATGAAAAATAATCCTTGGAATGCGGAATTTACGAGCTAACTCACTTGTCCAAGGAAAACCCATGTCAGATATTATGCAACTAGGCTTGGGCACCATCTCTCCGAGCTCTTGCTCCAGTGGTTGCTGCAGCATGGCAGTTGCCACAAAGAATTTTGGGGCCCATTCCATTGAAGGGAGCAAATCAAGATTCTCACACCCCTCAGGCAATCCAGCTTCTTCACATGGAAATCTGAGTTCCAGAAATCGGATTGGGAGTCCGGATTCTATGGCCCGGCCAATGATTCCCCTGAACCGATTTGCGTTGTAGGGGGTGGTGACTATGGTGATTGTAACGCCACGTTGTGCTAACAATCTGGCTATGTCTATCATTGGAATCATGTGGCCTTGGGCCATTAAAGGGAACAGAATAAAGTGAAGCTGTTGAGTTTGGGCAGCCATGGCAGTGAACCAGGGAGCAAAATGAGAGATGCTAAATGGGTGGTCTTCTTTTGTTTCCTCTGTGATTGTGTAGGCAAGTATTTGTGAAAAGAAAAGATGTGTCATTCTAGCACTGTGGAATCAATTATCTTATTGTCCTTGAAACTAGAGGACAAAGAAGGATTTTGTGGATGGTGTTCATTGTGTATGTGCATTTTTCTGTTCTGGCACGCAAAGTGATAAACAGATTTGTCAAAACTTATACCCATTGTGAAGAGGAGCTGAAATTGGCAGTCAATATCTGAAGTACTGAAAGTGGCCCCATTCTCCATTTTGCATTCCATGGGGCGTGGAAGTTTGATTTTGAAAATTCTTTACTCTTTTTTTTTTTTTAAGATAATTATTTAGATCTATTCTAATCTACGAGTAAGGGAGAAGTTTATAAAAGTTGTTGAACTCTCAACTTTATAAATGAAAAAGTTTGAAAGAACCAACTCAACCACTAAACTAAGTTTTAACATCTTTTGAAAATTTCTTGTGCCATGGTTTTTGTCTCAAAAATTGATTCATGGAATTGTGAATTTCGACATTATGTCTCAAAGATTCTCATTGCAAAAGATAGTGTATGCTAATTTAAATGGCATATGGCATATGCATGATGGACTTGGCGTATGTCATGTCTGACCGGTCCAAATTGTGTAGTTATAACCAATGATATGAGTCTCCATGGTGATCTCAAACAGGGAAATTATTTCATGTTTTAACCAAATAGAAGGCTTTGAATTACCTATAAATCCAAATTAGATCTAATGGTCAAAGGGGTTGGTTGAGTTTTGAAAAAGAAATTAATTATTTCAAAGCATTAAAAAGAGGAAGGTAGAAGAGAAGAGATTAACATTAAACAAGCAATTAGTTCTTTGTTCATTATCTTCCAACCTAAGCCTCAAACATTCCATAATTTAAAGGAAAAGCTAAATGATCAAAAGCTTAGGAAAAGTATACATATAAAGTGCAACTCGCACCCATCTTTCTGAAAGGAATTGAATCTCTTGGGTTTGGACAGTAATTAATACTACTCTTGGACCACTTATGACCTTTGCTTAAAATCCAACAACGGCTAGTCAAACCTCCTATGAGAGACACTGAATGGCATACGCCGCCTCAGTCTGGCATACGCATCACAGGATTGGGGTACATCATGCCTTTGGCATACGCCAACTATGTATTTAAATATAGTTTTTAATTTTATTTTTCCGATAATCTGTCCTGCAAGGTTGATGTTACATATGTAATTTTAATACTTTCTATATTTTTCACAAGCATGAAATTCTATATCAATCACCAGTTAATGATAACGCGTGTTTGCATGATAAGAATCCCATTAAAAACTAGAATAAGATTTTGTCCATACAATAATATTGTGTACGCTCAAGGGCGTACATCATATATGTATGGCGTATGCCAAGATGGATATGGAGTATGCTATTCTGGGATAGTTCTATTTTGAGATAGCTTATATTTTGTTTGGTTTGGATGCATTTGGTACTTGATATTTTTCAATTTATATAAATTGTTTAGTATTACAAGCATGCTTAGTTGTTTACCACTTTGTCACTCGTTGCATGTTCCGTTTTCCTAGTTATGAGATTAAAGGTCATTTGACGAAGTTCTTATCTTGCAGGAAAGATTAATATCAAAGAAAGTAAAACTCTATTATAGCTCGAAGGAAATGATTATTTCTTTGCAGAAATTTACCCCCTCCCCTCCGTACATAAATGATCAATATCAACAAATTAAAACTATTTAGTGTACATTTCTCATATATATTCTATACTCTTCACAATTATCATATTGCATTTTTCATGCACAACCTTTTTTATTTACTTACCCTAGGTGAGAAAATTTGTTACCCCAGAATTCACAGTGACAATATTAAAGTGAACCAAAAGTCAATTTTGTCGAAACCTTATGTATTTTGTTTTCTTGTTGTGATTGATTTTTCCTTGGGGCGTGTTTGGGTTCAGACTATTCCACTGATTTTGTGGATCGATCAAAACTACATGACAAAGAAGGTTTTTGTGGATGATGTTCATTGTGTATGTACATTAACCAAACAAATAGAGAGCTGCATTAAGTAACGAAACAGATAGTATATTGTGAGGAGGAGGTAAATTTGCCATTCATTATCTGAAATATCAAGTGGGTCCACTTCAAATTTTGCAAGTCAGAAGTTTGAATTTGAAAATTCTATAATCGTCGTCTTGGTATTTGTCTCGAGGATGATTCAACTGATTTCTCATTTAGCAACCCTAGATCATCTCTAACCTCTACCCTTTTTTTTATTCAGGTTCAAATTTTGAGGAAGAAAAAACCCACCTAATTCATGTCCAATCATGTTAGAGTCATGCTTGTTGAGCAAATTTTTTGATTTTTTTTTTGGTTTAATCCCACTCACATAAAAGCGAATCACATAAGTTGATATTAGGTGTCCTATTCAACAAAACCATCTTTTATTACAACTCATAATTCGATAGAATATATTTTTTATTTTAATTATTTATTACAGTTACTCTCGTTCAGAAAAAATGAAATAGGAATAATGGTACGTTTATATATTTAAGGGTTGTGCCTAGATTAATATTCAGGTTGTCTATACGTACTTATGGTTTGGTGAAACTTTTTTTTTTATAACCAAGGTATTTGATCGGTTTGGGATCAAACTGGGATAAAGTTTGGGGAAGTCCTCACCTAATGCCGACCAGTCTTTGGGATTCTGAAGTTAACGACCAGACAAATCTCCAGTGGTCCTAGGTGTTATCGCCGAGTTACGACCTCGAGACGTCCGAGTTTATGATTCGCCCCGATCTCCACTCGGACAACCTCTTGGGGTTTAATTTGGGGAACATTTGGTATTCATTTTAGACGAATTGAGGAATAGCTAGCGGCATCACACAATAAGAAGAGCACGTCGATCTCAACTAGATATGGACCCACTCATTTACTAGTTATATGCCAGTTCTAGTTTTTAATTTTGTGAATTTATCCTTTTGGTTAGGTTGCCTGTGGATTCACTTCGTCAAGTCTGACATAGAAAGGAATCCAAATAGGTTTAAATCTAAATACATTTGTTAATAACATTTGAATTTAAATGTGTGAATGACTCATCTTATATGATCTCTTTCTCTTTTTTTCTTTTTTTTTAATTTTAAAAGGGATAAATCACCCAGCTTAAATGTTACATCAAGTGAATTTTGGGTCGTAGGTTATTAACTAGTTTATCAATCATTGAAAACATGAACAACGAGCTGTTGTGTACCAGGATTTTTATTTTTCTAGATATTCTCAAAACCAAAATCTAAAACATAATTTCAAGTTCTTAAAAGGAGCAGAATATGGATTCTTTCGTGGCCCAATGTATCACATAATAAAATCCTATAAGCAAGTGTAAGTGGGTAATTTTTCGATAACATTCAAAATTAATACCTCAATAACAACATAAAGAAATATAATTCACTAAATATGATTTACCATATTTGTTTCTAATATTTAAGCATATATAAATGAACATAGTTTCAATCTCCCAATTTAGAAATTAAATGATATCACTTAAAAGGAGCAAGAAAATAAACTTACTATTCGAAAGAATGACAAATACGTCAAGTGATGTAAAATTAAGACTAAAATATACCTCGCAAATTTTGATGAGATGAAAACCTACGGTGCCTTCGTAAATAGGACCCTAATTTAAATGATCTTTTTTTTACTTATCAATGGACTTTTTAACTAGTCTTTAAATTTTAATTTTCTTAATAACACCTTTATTGATAATTAAATTCTGACTAATTTAAATAATCTTACAATGAAAGCAATATAATTTCTCACTAATTACTATTTTTTTAAACTTTTTTTTATCAGTCATGACTTCATTAGATTTTTCTATTTTTGCTTTTTTTTATCACTGTTTTATATTTATTCTTACTGTCTATCATTTTGTCTAGTTACACATCAGACATCGTGAGCTCTATTTTTGCGATCTAAGCAACCTATTTGTGGAATTATAGTATTTATTTCACAAAGATACAAATTTGACATTAAAATTAAATTGTCCTAATGGTGGATTTCTTTACTTTTGTTTTCGATTTGGAACAAAAATAATTGTCATTCGTATAACTGTAAGCATACAGGGAACTACAATAATCACTAAGTTTTTTTTGTAGTGATTGTTGGATATAAGTTTAAAAAATTAAATGTATTCAAAAGAAGCCCATCAAATATGAGAATAATTAAAAGAAAATAAAATAATAAATCAACTTTTTGAAAATTTAGCAAAACGTAAAAATTGAACTTAACAGTTGTAAAAAAAAAAGTAATTTACGAGAGAGAGAGAGAGAAAGAGAGAGAAATAGAATTTAAGGGGAGCAAAATCGTCACTTTAGTACATTTTTAGTGATGACATCAACAATTTCATAAGTTGACTAACGGCTGCCTAACAGCATGGGAGGTAAGTGCCATCGACATTAAAGCAGGAAGGAGGTAAGTACAATTTTTGAAATCACAGGTGGGGTCTGTAATTGTCAAAAATCTCAGGGGAGGTAAGTCAAATTTTATACTTTTATAAAAATTCAGATACGTTGTCTAAAACATTTGAAAAATATCATACAATTCCAAATAAAGAAAATTATAATTTATATTGCAAGAACTTTTTAAAATGCGTATCTGCAAGTATCAAGCTAGTACCACCGGTATTCAATGCAAATACAATATAAATACGAGTCCCATCTAGTAGAATCCATTCTTCACAGATTATACTCTAAAGCATAGCAACTGGTAGAACATAACGGAGGGCTCTGTGATTCCCATATAACAAGCTTGTGCTGCATACAACATATAATACAACAGATTTTGTACCATATCTTCTCCGTACAACTACAAATAACTTAAGAAATCAATTTACAAAGCAAGCCTAAGAAATTAACTAAATGGCTATAAACCTGACTATACGCCTTATTCACTATAGTTATTACCTTGAATGGCAACTGTACATTATACAAACAACAGTTTACAGTTGTGGCCCGTTATACAACACTGAATCAACCCATATCTTCGAATTCAAGAAGTCCATTTTTCCTTTGAGCATCCTTGCGATATTTACTTTGCATCGGTACTTTATTGATAGAGTCGAGCTGGAACCCAAAAGAAAATATTCCAATCATTTCCTTTCACAAATGTCTACTTCTTTATAGATTCCGAATCATGACCCTTCCGAATTGACTCCACTCGATCGAGCCGAGCAGTTCTCCATGAGAGCGAATTGGTAGATTTTAGAAGCAAGCCCACGGCTGTGGAGCAAGTTGCTCTAACGATTGCATCAGTAGACTGACTCATTTTAACCACCACCATGCCAAATACCTAACAAGAAGACAGGATTATACGTATGTTCACTTTGTCATAATATCATTTTATCTGTAATTTAACACGACTGATAGTTAGGGTATCTCAGGAAGACCTGAGTATAGTATGAAGCCGAGAAACGTTGATCATCTGAGAGGCAAAGCATGCAGCAGGAGAAGTAAATAGCATTTGCTTGAATAACTGCCCAAGGAGCATCATATGCCTGCAACATCACGAACTTGTGGCCCTTAAATCTTCATTTATATTTCAAATCAAATATAATTTCCACCCACCAAACCCCTAAAAACTATATAATTTCCAGTGTCTTCAAGGTGAATGCACTGTGAGGTGGAGGCCTACAAGGGTTTACGTGATGACGTACAGAATTTAAGTTCAACTATAATAAATACCAAAAATTGGATAAAACTCACGAAAAAGAGAGAATAGTAACAATGTTCGATGAAGTTATAAAGGATGATCCTACAAGTGTGTGTGCGCGCGCGCGCGAGCATATATTTAAAGCTCATTAGTCCATCCATTGCCAAAGTCATTTTTTGGCTGACCACAATGTCATTTGCCAAAAAATAGCAGGTTGCTCCACTAGTGCAATGGCATTTTGGCACTTCTCCCTTTACAACCACCTGATGTGACAAGTTTGACAATTGCCAAATTTAAATTTGGCACCAAGAATGGGATTGCCCAAAATTTGGCACTGAATTTGGCACAATGATGGAGAGAGTTTTTCCGTTCTTAATGCCAAACTTTGGCTTTGGCATGACATTTGACACAATGCGACAAACTGGCTTTCCCAAAAAGGCATTCTATGGCTTGCTACAGTGTCAAAAAGCCAAAAAATGGAAGAGTTGCTCCATCAATGCAATGTTAATTTCACAGAACAATATTTGCCACACAATAAATGTCTATTGTAGGATGATACTTAACTTTTACAGAGACGTTAGATCAAAAATGGCAAAGCCAAACTTGGTGCCAACTTTGGCATAAAAAACAGCTTTGCCAGACAATGGCAGGAAAGATAGCTTGCCCAGTGGATCACAACTTTTTCAAATTGCTAAACTTTGGCTTTAGCATGGAATATAGCAGAGCGGTGGACTTGCTCTACAAAGCTAAAGCTATGTCTATATGTCACATCTATTTAGTATATGGATTTTTTTTTTTTTCCCAAAAAAAAGGTTAGGGGCATGTGCTAGTTAGGAAGCATTGGTTCTTTAACCAAGGTCCCACCATATTTTCACTACAACTGAAGTACAACTTTCCTACCGTATATCAATTTAGGTAAAATTGCTATTGCAACAACTAGAACATCAACTTTCCTACCGTATGTGATTGAGGCTTGAGATATGTACATGAAGCTCCAGTCATCAAATGTCGTACTTTTAGACATTAGGAAAGGATTTCTGATGGTTTGTTTATCAGTGGAAATGATTTGCAGATCACGACATAAAGGTTACTATTCAACACAAGCGCTTCAATAGATTTGTACCTGTACAATTGATGCCATATAGGTATCAATCCTGGGAGCCAGATGCTGAATGCACTGCCTTGTGAGGTCCCTAACAAAGTCTTCATAGTCGCTTCTAAAAGTACACGAATATGTATGCCATTGAAATTTGTTTGACACGACAAGCCATAAAAAAGCCCAAAAGGTCAACCGAAAATAAACGCAATGATACTTTTGTACAACAAAGGTGTACCTGTGGTCCGAGCTAAAGCAATGTGTGTTGAAGAGGGTAATCATTCCATCTAATTCCATAATTGGGGCGACTCTTTTCAGGGTGTTCTGTCCAATAAATATTCCTAGTTAGTTAAGGGCTTTCACCAAGAAAGAAACATGTAGGGAAGAGAAGAGACTTGGCAACTAATCATTTACCCGACAAGACTGTCGCACTATGAGATCATCATCATGAAGATGCAAAACCAAGCGGGGTAAAGCAGCATGTACCTGTGACGATAATTAGCATCCAAATAGCTTCAGGTTAAAAAAAAAAAAATAGAAGTCAGGTTGGTATAGTTGATAAAGAGACAAAGGTGGTTTATGGGGAAACTAAAAACATGTGAGAATTATGTACCATTTTTTTTGACCGATATGTACTGTATTTTATGCTGATTTTTTATTGAACAGCTTTTTCTTATTCAAGAACAACACTCAACAGCACTATGGTGGTGCTAATATTGGTAGAGGTGATGGCAGCCTGGTACTCAGTAATGGAGTGCTAGTGGTGGAACAGTGGGAGCAGTGGTGCTGGTAATAGACCAACGGGGTTTGTGACAGCATTGGTGGTGGTAGCATGGTGGGGGTAACAGAGTGGCGCTGGCAATAACTAATAGTGGTGGTTGTAACAAGAACGATAGTTGACTGATGGTGGGTGACGTCAATGGTGAGAGGTGGCAATGAAAGGTGGTCGTGGGTGATGGAGGTAGTACAAAACATCTGTAGCATCAGTATAGTTTACAGCAAATATGTTTGCAGCAAACTTCTTTTTTACTTTTCTGGAAAAACATTTCTAACAAAAACAAAACTCCTACATATTTGAAGGGAAGCTGAAAAGAAACAATTAGATGTTTTTGAAACTCTATCACTGTTAGAATCAGTAATTAAAATCAGCTGTGTATATTTTCCGTAATTAGAGTGTATATCCTACTAGTTAACATCCCTGATTTATGGGAATTAGGTCCCTGATTTATGGTGATTAGGTCATAGGAGAGTTTCCTTTTATAGTCTAGTTTTTTCCTATATATTTCTATACATTCTTTGATTGGAAAATAAGAGATATCCTATATTTTATCATGGTATCAGAGCCATAATTTAGCTCCTTGTTTTTCCAGTTTTTCAGCTTTCATTGCTGATATTTTAGTTTCTGTAGAACTCTATTATGATCTGTTTTCGTGACCCCGAAAGAGAGTATTTTTCTGCAAAAATCTCTAGTTTTTTCCCGTATAACCTAGGCCTTAGTTGCCTGAAACTCTTGCAAGCGGCCTTAATTGCCGTTTGTTCATAACCCAATATTCCCGTTGCCATTTTTTTTCCTGAACTAATAATGCTCCTATCAATTTTTTATTCCTTCGTGAGCCCATAAATTTTCTCTCTTCGATCTCAGCTATGTTCGAAATTTCATAATCCAATAATCCACCAAGTACCTATTGTAAGAAGCAGTGAGACAACAGAAAGAGGTATTGGAAACTCCATGGTAAGCTCCCATATACTCAAAATACTGCTTGGACAGCAAAAAATAATCAAGGAGAAGGTAAAGGACATGCACATTTGACCTTGGCACAATTAGGAGCAATCCGAGTTCAATAGAGAAGAGATTGAGAAGCTGGTTTGGTTTTTTTTGCGACATTAGAGAAACCTACAGGTTGTGCAGGTAATTGCACCATAAAGTATAGTTTTTAGTATTTTGTTTTTACCGAGTTGCTGTACTTTGTTGTTGACATCTGTTGTGGGACGTGGCTCAATATGAGAGGTTATTGTTGATAGCTATACAAAGGGAGAGACGAGAAACTAACGTTCTGTATTATTCCATTGGAAGAAGTAATTACAATGAAAAGATAAACGGCTTATATAGAGAAAAGCCTACCTAACCCTAATTAATGTAATTACTAAACTACCCTTAACAAGATAAGATTAAATAACAAACAAGATAAGATTAAATAACAAATAAGGCTATAAATAAGGGTGCTGCCGGTGCTGCCTGCCTATATTTATTCACAGCCCCCCTCAAACTCATGATGCGAGCCCAGATAGCATCGAGAGTTTGCCAAGAAGAAACCGAAACCGAGCAGTGGTGTGCGTCTTGGTGAAGAAGTCGGCCAACTGAAGAGTGGAGGAGACAAACGGGAGAGTGATGGTACCAGACTGAAGATGATGCCGGACAAAGTGACAATCAATTTCGATGTGCTTCGTACGTTCATGAAACACCGAGTTATGAGCAATCTGAATGGCACTTTTATTATCACAATAAAGAGGCGTAGAAGAAGAGAGAGAAACACCCATGTCAGATAAAAGCCAGCGGAGCCAAACAACCTCCGAGGTAGCATGGGCCATGGCACGGTATTCAGCCTCCGCAGTAGAACGGGCAATGACAGATTGTTTCTTGCTTTTCCAGGAAACAAGAGAATCACCCAAAAATACACAATAGCCAGAGGTAGACTTACGATCGGAAGGATCACCGGCCCAATCAGCATCAGCATAAGCCCGAAGGGTCAGGTCGGATGAAGAGGAGAGATGTAAACACTGAAACATCGTACCACGAATATAGCGCAGGATCCGAAGCAAAGCAGCCCAATGTGTAGAACGGGGAGCACAAACAAACTGACTGATAACATGCACAGCGTAAGAAATATCGGGCCGAGTAACGGTAAGATAAACTAAGCAACCAACCAGCTCACGATATGTGGTAGGATCATCAAGAGGTACCCCATCTGAAGCAGAGAACTTAGCATGTAACTCAATAGGAGTATCAACCCTTTTATCATCGGTAAGTTGAGCACGATGAAGAATATCGGTGACATACTTAGTCTGGGTTAAGAGATAACCATCAGGAGACGAAGCAACCTCTATGCCAAGAAAATAGCGAAGAGGACCTAAGTCTTTCATTTCGAACGTGTGAAATAAATGCCTTTTGACCTCATCAATAGCAGTGGAATCAGACCCTGTGATAATCATATCGTCGACATAGAGCAAGAGAAGAACCAACCCTTGAGAGGTGCGGCGAATAAAAAGAGCAGATTCATGAGCGCTAGGTTGAAAACCAATCTGTAAAACCACATCATGAAAGCGAGAATACCAAGCCCGAGGGGACTGTTTAAGACCATACAAAGCGCGGCGGAGACGGCAAACAAGACCAGGAGCGTAAGAGAATCTTGGAGGGGGACGCATATAGACTTCCTCAGAGAGATAACCATTGAGAA
Source organism: Arctostaphylos glauca (assembly GCA_019985065.2). Taxonomy (NCBI): domain Eukaryota; kingdom Viridiplantae; phylum Streptophyta; class Magnoliopsida; order Ericales; family Ericaceae; genus Arctostaphylos; species Arctostaphylos glauca. The sequence continues at coordinate 23,192,663 of JAHSPW020000002.1, read as the reverse complement.
ATGCATTTTTAACATCCAATTGAAAGAGAGGCCATCGAGAGACAGCGGCAACAGAGATCAACATGCGTACCGATGTCATTTTGGCAACAGGTGCAAAGGTTTCCTCATAATCAATACCATATTCCTGTGAAAAGCCCTTGGCAACCAAGCGGGCTTTGTAGCGTTCCAAAGAACCATCAGAATGAGTCTTGACTTTGAAGACCCATTTGCAGCCAATAACATTCTTACCATCGGGAAGAGGAACCAAATCCCAAGTGTGAGTACTATCAAGGGCAGTGAGCTCATCATGCATTGCAGTTACCCAATTTGGATCATTACAAGCTTCTTTGTAGGACCGGGGTTCAAAATAGGTATGGAGGCGAGATAAGAAAGAGCAATACGAAGAAGAGAAACAAGTGTTAGTAAAACCAAGTCTTACCGGAGGACGATGATCACGTGAAGGATACCGGCGGTCAGGCGGATCAGAGTCTTCTGAAGCAGATGGAGGGTGAGGAGGTGGATGAGTACGACGAACATAGTGGTGGGGAAAAGGAGGAATAGGGTGAGAAAACACTGGAGGAACATTGGAGACATCGTCGAGAGTACGAACACACTCCTCTAGAGGGACTTCCAAGGGGAAGGGATCAATATGCACAAGATCCTCTTTGGCAACAGGGGCTTGACAAGGGGGAAGGGAGAAGTATGGCAATCGCTCAAGAAAAGTAACGTGGCGAGACACATGCAATTTTTGAGTGACAGGATCATAACAACGATATCCCTTTTGTTGAATGCCATAACCTAAGAATACGCATAAGACACATCGAGTACTTAGCTTTGTCCGGTCCTTCTTAGGAAGAAGAACGAGACAAGTGGAGCCAAATACACGAAGAAGGGAGTAGTTGGGAATTGTGCCATAAAGTCTTTCATAGGGAGTGGAACCAGACAACAGAGGGGTAGGCATCCGATTAAGGAGATAGGCCGCTGTGAGTACAGCTTCTCCCCAAAATACGGCTGGCACAGAAGAAGATAGAAGAGGAGACCGTGCAGTGTTAAGGAAATGACGATGCTTACGTTCAACACGACCGTTCTGAGATGGAGTGTCAGTACAAGCGGATTGGTGAATAGTCCCGTTTGTGGCTAAAAAGTCAGTGAATTCACCTAGAGAGTATTCACTGCCAAGATCAGAGCGAAGAATTTTGATTTCTGTAGAAAACTGGGTGTGAACCATGGAATGAAAAGTGCGATAAGTTTGGTAAAAATCAGATTTATGTGTCAATAAGTAAACCCATGTGAATCTAATAAAATCATCAACAAATGACACATAGTACCGTGAACCACCTTTGGTTGCTATAGGGGAAGGTCCCCACAAGTCAGTATGAACAAGCTCAAAAGGAGAAGTAGAAACAGAAATGCTTTTATTAAAAGGTAATGCAGACATTTTTGCAAATTTGCAACCACTGCATTCAGAAATATCACTAATAGAAGTGTTCCCTAAATAACCAGATTTAACTAAGACTTTTAAACGGTCACTAGATAAGTGCCCGAGTCTAGAATGCCAAAGATAAAAAGGAGAGGACTGCTGATCTAATCTAAAAGAGGACATGACAGTGGTAGTAGACTCAATAGGAACATGGAGCTCCTCCAACACATAGAGATTACCAACCCTACACCCGGTCCCAATCTGCTTCTTGGACATCCGATCCTGCACAATACAATCAGAAGAAGAGAACACAACGTCAAACCCAGAATCAGATAATTGACTTATGGAAAGAAGACTAAGGGATAACTGGGGAACATAAAACACATTAGGTATAGAGAGAAACGAAGAGGTGGTGGGGAGAATAGAACCAATAGAGACAACATGCATAGGGGATCCATTTGCAGTGGAAATACTAATAGGGGAAGGAGGAGAGACAATGACTGAGCAATGACAAAACAGGGGTCATATGATGGGAACATCCAGAATCAAAAATCCATGTGATGGGTGAGATACCTGTGTGAAAGGAACCAAGCAAACCTGACTGGGTAGTGGTCATAGCAGAAGCTTGTGAATGATATGGCTGGGTAGCCAAAGATGCCTGAAACTGCTGAAACTGATCAAACAGGGGAGAAGGAGGGACCCCATCAGAGGTAGCAAATGCCCCTGGCGGACGGGAGACCTGCTGAGACTGCTGTGATGGCCGAGAGGATTGCTGAGACTGTCGGGGTGGCTGAGAGGAGGAGAATGGCTTAGATCGAGAACTGTGACCCGTCATCTGTAATAATTTTGGGCAAGAGTGCTTCCAATGTCCCTTCTGACGACAGAAACTGCACTCATCCGTAGCAACACGAGGCTTAGGCTTGCCTGTAACCTGTATCAAGTGAGCAGCAGGAGTCGGCAACAGAGGGCCATTAGACTGTGAAGCAACAAATACTGTCGGAGAAGAAGATGCATTAGAGGCCACCCTGAGCCTAGTTTCCTCAGCAATAAGTTCACGAACTGCACTGTCAACAGTGGGGTGGGGAGAGCGATGAAGCATAGCCCCACGCAGAGGCTCAAATTGGTCACGAAGAGCCATAAGGAACTGGACCAGACGACGCCTCTCCCGATACTCTTTAAGGGCAGGGGAGTGTAATTCTTCGGGTTCCATTAAAGTTAACTGATCCCAATACTGTGTCATCTCATTGTAAAAGTCCTGAATAGATTTACCATGTTGTTTGGCATCGCGAATGGAGCTCTCAAGTTTATACTCCTTCGCAAAATCTGAATGGAGATACATGCTCCGCAAATAATCCCAAACTTCCTTTGCCATATCATACTTAGAAAAATTCATACCATTGGCGGGTTCCACAGAATTATGAAACCACGTAAGAACCTTTGCATTCTCCAGTTCCCATTTTGCAGAGGCCGTGACATATGTTGCATGATTGGGTGCATCTGCCTTCACCACAGTAGGTTGACCAATAGACCCTGTTACATAGCCCCACATACCTCTTCCAACAATAAAATTTTTCATGACCTTTGACCAATATGAGTAGTTAACACCATTTAATCGTACACTAATAGCAGTAAACGATTTATCATCCGACATGCTGATCAAATATGAGAAGTATAACCCACTCAATAACAGAAAGGGGAAAGATAGAGAGAAGTACCACAGAGCAACTTGCTTCAACAGACGGGGTTCAGAAATCCAACAGGAGGCAAAGAAACTTCGGTCAAAGAAACTTCGGTGGGTTAAAGAAAGGAGAAACTGTGCACAAGAGAGGAGAAATTTCGGTCAAAGAACTCCACCAGAACTACAATCCGAAGGTCTGAGCAGCATCGCCGGTAGCCGAAAAGGACTTTCCGGTGATCGTCGGTGGCTGGGTGGTGTTCGTCAGTGGTCGTCGGTGGCTGGGTGGTGTCGTCAGAGACTGCCTTCGTCGGTGGTCTACGGTTTCAATCAGAGGGAAGAAGACGATAGAGGTCGTCGGTGGCTGGGTGTGTTCGTCGGTTGCTATTAGCCCAAGGAGAGTGCTCTGATACCATGATAGCTATACAAAGGGAGAGACGAGAAACTAACATTCTGTATTATTCCATTGGAAGAAGTAATTACAATGAAAAGATAAACGGCTTATATAGAGAAAAGCCTACCTAACCCTAATTAATGTAATTACTAAATTACTCTTAACAAGATAAGATTAAATAACAAACAAGATAAGATTAAATAACAAATAAGGCTATAAATAAGGGTGCTGCCGGTGCTGCCTGCCTATATTTATTCACAATTGTCTTGTGTGATATTGTACATTCCATGTTTCTTTAATATGAGAGGTTTCTTTCGAAGTTTGTCTTTTAGTACTTAGTTGATTGGTTTGGTATTAGAGGTGCTGCCACGTCACATTCTTGGGGCGGTTCCATTATGTCATTGGGATTAGGGTGTGACAGATTTATAGGGTAATTTAGATCAAGGTCCTATGAGCTCAAGCAGCGTGCGTTCTCATTCCATCAGGATTTTCAAGTTATGTTTTAATTCCAATTTTACATGGTTTGAGATATTTAGCCATTATTTTTGAGTAGTAGTTAACCTTTTTGTCCTATTTCAGTGAAAGCATATAATTCTCATTTTGGTAGATTAAACAACATGGCAATAAATTACGCTTGAAAGTTGAAAATAAATATGGTAAAATATATTTAGTGAATCGTGAGAGCATCACCGAAAATAGAGAATTACTAAAAGATATTCACTGGAATCTGACTTCTGTTTAGTGAATTAGAAAGTGTATCACACATATTTTTCAATTTCTTGTATCTATTCACCGGAATCCGAATTTCTTGTATTCATCCTCCCATATCCGAATTTCTTTCTTCTCAGATACCCCGAAACCAATCAGGAAAAACTCTAGTCATATTAAGAAGAAAACTAAGTATTGCGAATTAGAAAGAAAATTTCATTGTCAAACATAAACAATTTTTTCGAATACAGTTCTTATTACATGTTGAGTAAAGTTTATTTTACTTTTCCTTTTAGCATCCGTTTTAGGATGATATTGGTTGAATACTATACGACGGATTTGCAGTAAATTTATCATTAGATCTGTACATTTACCATCACAAGTAACAAAGAATTTGTAGTAAATTTATCATTAGATCTGCACATTTACCATTGCAAGTTACAAAGAACTTGCAATAAATTTACCATTAGATCTGTAAATTTTGCATCGCAAGTAACAAAGAATTTGAAACAAATTTAACATTAGATCCGCAAATTTACCATCACAATTATAGAGGGCGAAAAATTTACTATCGACTCTAACAAATTAACCATCGGGTAAGCAAATTTATCATCACAAGTAGAAAATAATATGCAAATTTACTATCACAAGCAACAAAGAATTTTTAGCAAAATTTACCATTAATAAGAATGTCGTGACGATAAATTTTCATTTGTTACACTGTGAGTATCGTTTGTTTTACTTTTGTTTCATCTTTTTAGCATTCGTTTAGGTAATGGTGGTTGAACACTCAAATAGCTTATAGGAAAATATAACCATGGATAATTTCGTATAAGCTATTTGAGTGTGCCACAACTTCTATGGTAAGGAAACTTGAAATATTGCAGTGCTTAATAAGTGCAAATTTAGAATCATGGATAATTTTGGTATTTTTTAAAAGTTAGGACTAGAAAATAACCTTAAAAAGTGAATGAAATGAAAAACCAAGTGACACTAATAGATAGGACCAAAAATTAAGTTCCACCAGTATATATAGCATGTATGTACACATATATTACATATAAACTAAATTTGCCGTGTCACCGCGGTGTCTGTGTCCCAATTTTTGAAAAAATTTTGTATCCCGTGTCTATATCCGTGTCCGTGCTACATGGGTGACAACTATTCCAAAAACACCCCCTAAGATCCCAAACTATGCAATTCATACTCTGTTGGGAAGTATATAACATTTAACCAACATGCACTTGGACTGCGAAAATATTTTTTGGTTTTTTGGTTGTTAATTCAAGTTGCAATGCAAAATATAGGCTAACGTGGTGGATAGAAACCTAAATTTGAGGCCTTCATTGAGAAGACAAAACAACAGAAAAGTGTAAGGGTGTGGGTGGGGGGTGGACGTGGGGGTGGGGGTTTTCTGGTTCTCAATCATACCAGATTAAGTTTTCCCTTTTCCACTAATAATTCTACTTTACCTCCCGTTCAATCAATTGCCAGAAGGAATCATGTATTAATCAAGTAGAAATGGGAAATTGTTTCAGTAAAACGAACAAAGTACAAACAACTCCCAATACGCAAGTAAAAGCATCCCAGTTTAGAAGCCATGTTAGTTCGCAAATAAGATCAACCATGAGTTTCTGTACTAGGAAATACAAATGAGTCACTTATTGACAGGATACAAGAACTACAAATAAAACAGCAATTATGAATATTTGATTAACTCCTCCTAGCCAAAAATGCATCAAATAGTCTCAAACAGTGTGGTCCAAAAAAATAACAGACCTGCTCGAGAAAAGCCTCACATTGTGCACCAACTCCATAACTGCTTAGAGCTCCAAATGCTGCAAACGCATTGGCTCGTATCTTCGTGTTCATACATGTCTGCTTCCATTCAAAACGCCAATTAATTGTTTCATTGGATGTAGCTTATATTCACATCTTTGACTCTTGAAAACTTTCACCAAACAGACGAGAATAAGAATGTACACTTGGATAACATAATTGAAGGACATCAAATTTGAATTCTACTTGTAAAGAAGACCTCACTAAGCTATAGTTGAATAAACGCTCACACCCAGCTAAGCTTCGGTCATGTGTCTTGACTGGGGTAATTTTCCTGTTATGAGCTTGAGTCTTACAGTGCTGCAGTGCGCATCCAGCAATACTGCAGGTCTGTGATGATGAGAACCCCACAATGATCACTTAAGAGGTACAGCCATATTCCACCACCTTTTCCAAGATTGCAGTGGCCTCGCAGTATTTGTATGGTATCACTAGAGGGTTCATCATCATACCTGCGGCAATGCTTACCACTATAACCGCTCCCTTAATGGAATACAAATAGGTGCACCCACTGCCCATATGGAGTCCATTGAAAGGGTAATCACCCTAAATTTACAATGTCTTATTACACTTCTACAACCTAGATTGGGAGATGATGATGATTGACCGACACCCTTTGTACTCCCTATGCATTCCTTTTAGGCATATCTTCAAAAGGCTAATTTTTACCGATGAGAAGTAACGTTCCGTGGTGGGTCATGGAAACACTTGATAGGAGAAAATACTCCCTCATTCTCTCTGTAAAAGTGAGCCTCTCTTCCAGTTTAAAGAACTTCGCAGCATGACTTGGTATACCTAGTGTACACAAGTTCAGTTGAAGACGCACAACGAGATTCACCATACCTAGTGTCCACGCATTCAGTTACAGAATCAGAAAAAACCTTGCGAAGTATTGGATGTTTGAATAAACCACATTATATTCTCAAAAGCACTACCAACCATATTCATGATCCTGGAGTAACACACACCTCTGGGTACAGCACATATGCAACTTATATGGGCTATCAAGTGCTATGTTCCAGACTAGGCATTCCAAGCAATAACACCACCTATGCTGAATAAGTGTTTTCACTTGTTGCTGAAAGGCAATGATGTCAAAACAGTGGAGAAATAGTTGTGCAGGTGGAAAGGTGGTAAGGAAGATGGTAGTGACAGCAAAAAAGTGCTCCCCTATTGACCAAAACAAGGGCTGTCGTGGTGCACGGAGGGAGGGAATCATTAGGATTCAGCGCGGGTGATGGTGGATTAACATGGCTAGATGGTGGGTTTCAGTGAATGGAGGCTAATTTCACAAAGATACAAGCAATTGCTTGTTGCGTCAGACCTGACTTTGTTGCAAATAAGCAATGGATGCAGAAAAGCTATCCGCAATTACACTGATAGGTATGGGAGCTCTGACTGAGGACCAAAAGGTGTGTCATCCTCTAAACAACCATCGTTGTTCTCTGAGATCTGAGGCGTATCAGATTGCTGTGCGCTATCATCAATCATGAGATCTCCTATTGCACGCAGTTGGTAGGATCTCCTGAATTATCTTGATGAGTATGTTTACCACTGACTTCTATTATCACCGGCAGGACAGAACTGCCTTGGACAAAACCTTGAGTGTTGAGAGAAATCCTTGCAAAATTTGATTACATCTCTAAAAACTATCCTAAAGGAATGCCGTGATACTTGAGAACTTCAGAACCATACAACTCAGAAACGCCTTTCATCGCAAGTTACTCTCCCCTTCTTTCCAAGAATTTCTCTCAAAGCTTGTATACTGGAGCTGCAAACCTTACTACCTGTCCCTTTCACTGTGAGAAGTGGACAGCTTCTGGCTCGTCCTCCGGTCTACCTTAATGTCCTGAGTGTCACACACGGTATCAACCACACTCCCCATGTACATGCATTAACTTTGTTCAGCACTTCTAAACCTATTGTTTTCCCCTGCCTTTTAGTCTTCATACTCATAAGAAAACACTAAAATAACGTTCTTTGCAAAAATTTACCAATCCATTCTATGCAAGACGAGCGATCTGGAGCTTACATATTCAAGCCTACTATGGCCACTTCCTTGTGATCAATATGTCTACTCATTAAACTCACCTCTCACTGGCCTTAGCCAAAGCCTCTCAAAAGATCATCTGTTAGTGATTATGTACTAAATGACGCTTGGCTAAGTGGGTTTTGATGAATCAGTATTCAATGCATAAACTTTAAGCAGAGAAGCTTTTGCATTAAGAGCTTGAAAATTTTCCACAAAAGCAGATTTTTAAAACGTACGAATAATCTAGAAGTTTCCAACATTGAAAGGGATGAAATAAACTTTTTTGTCGTCAACATTAGGTCTACTATGACAAACACCAGGCTTCCATGAGGTTAATTCCAAGTTAGGAAGTTGCATAGATGGAATAATGGTTCAGTAATCAACAAAGGATGTGAGTTAATCATTTTTTGCTGTCTTTTTCTTTTTTTGTTAAATTGGATACTCCCCTTGCACCAGATTAGGGAATTGAGACAGATGTCAACATTGAATATCTTGCTTGGCCAACAACAGCTTGATGGCCACTCCTGCACATACTCAACTGAGAGGTAAGGAGATCAAATTTTGCGGAAGGTGAGAATTGATTATTATTTTCTCTTCATACTGAGCATTTCTTTGTTTATCTATTTCTTCCCATTTTGCTATTGGGGTTGTAACTTATCCAGTTTGGTTTATGCTGCGGACTCTACATAGTCGATATAGTGTCATGTTCTTGTAGCACTCGTCATACATGTGAATTAATTCTCGTACCACAGAAAACAGAACTACCATGTATAAAATGTCGATTTTGGATATTCCTATTAATGTAGGACAATCTTCACTACAATATTTATACATAGGAGAAATTATGGAGCTCTTGCTGACTTCGATAGTTCAATCATGCACATTGCACAGCCTCTGCCATGATCGTCCTTGTGCTCGTCTTTTGGGCATAGACAAAATCCTTTTATTAGTTGGCATACTTTAGACGAGCAAAACTCGAAGCTACCCAAATCAGTTAGGTCTTACCAATAACTACCCTTAAGGGCCAACAAATGATTTAGACAAGAATGTAATTAACAAACTATTACACGTTCTTAATGTGCATAACAGCGTTGAATATTATCTACTCTTTTTTGGACCCATCCCATCTTTAACTAAATTGGAAAACATGACGGCTTCCTCTGGGAAAGCGGACCATACAGAAACAAAAAGGCACAAGGCTGACAACAATTGATCTAGAAAACTAGTTTTTGTTACCTCGGACACACAGGCTAGAATTCCATCCCACAGACAAAGCAGCTTTCAACAAAAACAATAATATAAAGTCATACGTCTCGTATGAGGAGCATGATTCCATCCTCATAAATGTTGAGTTATGACATAAAAGAGAGATTCTTCAACTAGAATATGGACTCTTGTCTCCTTGTTACTGGACTACTGCTATTCGTCTATTAACACCATTCAATTGTATGCATTTGGGTCTGAAACATTACCCAAGTTATATACTCAGTAACACAATAATTTCAGGACTCATATTTTAAATTTCAATTAGATCACCCACCCAGGAAAAAATTCAAAAACCCCAAAAGGTAAGAGAGCATACTTGAAGATTCCGAAGGCGAACTGCAAGGTTAAGTAAAATGGGTTCAACGGCATCATTGGGTGACGACTCAAGAATCTGTGCAATTGAATATATCAAGAGCTTGACCAACTAGAGGAGAAACATAAGCTTGACCCAGCAATGCAGTATAGCACATAAGAAAGATTGCAGTAAACACCATTAGCAAGCATGTCACAGCAGTTAATTGAACTGATTCCTCTGAATCATCAAGCAAAGCTAATATAACTCCAAGAACTTCAGTTGTGTACCGGAGAATATGTATGGATGGTATCTGCAAGTCAAAATCGGTAGACGTTATGCAGTCGAAGAAATAACAAAAAAAAAAAAAAAGGGAAAGGAAGAGGTATGCTCTGGTCAACGCAACTGACATCAGATATTTAGTTCATAAGAATTGATAAAAGTAATCATTAATCACCACACAGTTGTCAACGTGATATCAAACATGAAATTGTTGTAAAGCAGTGTGTTTTGTATGCGCATTTTTATCAGTTTGAAAAGAAAGTCTAATAGAGAAGTACGATGGGGCACAACCAAAATACAACTAAAAAAAACACAAAAATCAAAACACACAAGAACTTTACCAGTTTTGAATCTAACATGGATTTCCACAAGAAGTACATTGACCTTTAACAAATACTTAAACAGAAATAACCATAATAGATACATCCAAAGATAGATCAAGACCATAGCTCCTCATAGATTGAAGCCATCTCATAATCAAAGAGGAAAATATAGAAGCATAGACGTATTAAAGACCTGCGCAAGTCCCTTTAGACAAAGACGTCTAACTGTGGGAGAATCATCAGATACATGGCGACAGAATGCTTCAACCATCTGTTCCAACAAGGATTCAAAACCATCACTGCACCATGAAGTTCAGATTTAATGAGAACAAGATAACATGAAAATCATTTTGCAATAAGAGATAAAAATTGATTACAAAATGTGCATCACCACTCCTAGTATGCTAGTCTAGATTAAGCACTAAAAGACTGAGGATGAAAAGACAGCTAAATCAGAATTGTAACAATACTTGAATATGATGGTTCCACAAGACTCGTTAATGATCTTCAGTTATTTGAATCATAGAATACATGAACACAATAGAATGCTATAGATAGCATTTTCCTCTGACTTACTAGTCAAGCTTTGTGTAATATCATAGTATTTTCAAACCTTACACAGTAGAGGAAAGGAAGGACCAAACATTGTTAAAGTATCCAGTGGCTCACCCAAAGTTAAATTAAAAAAATTACAGTAGAAGTTCACAGTATTTACAATGTTACATATTTTTTCTTTTGCTTTCTTTTGCGCGATCAAGAAATAAAAAATTATGCGAAATCAACAACAATACTCCTAACTTAAAGAGAGAACAAACAGACAAGACGTTGAAGAAGTAGAAGGGAAAGAAACAAACTCGTTTGAAATTTATAAGGTGCTCGTGTAAGTGTCAATTGGTTCACGTACGTACATGCACTTTCAATTGAAAATAATAAGTTCCAAGTCATGATCTTCTACAGGATTAAGTTGGGATCATTGATTTTAGCTTGGAACATTTATGTAAAGTTAGCAAGCTAATTTGGTGCATTCATAGATTTACTAATTTTCTCAGCTCTGGCATTTTAACTTGGACCGCAACTCAAAGGGAACAAAAGAGTAAAAAGGTATGTATTGCAAAATCTTTTACAGTAACCTATCCAAGACCCTAGGGCAAAGTCCACAATGGTGCCGAAGGGTATGTTGGTTTTTTCTGCTCAAGTGCAAATATACTTCGCCAATGAATCCAGTTCCATATTTCATTGCTATTCTTTTGCATGACCTTTTACGAAATGCAAGGTACTTTGGTGGGTTGCCTAGATCTTAATTCTAGTGATCATCTATGCGTGAACAGAATCCTCACAAGACACTCAGATGAAGATTCCTGAAAGCTTTTCACTTATTCTTCACAGCTGAGTTCATTTAAGAGTGCTGTACTTTTATAATGGAAACTAGACATTCACATGACTCCAGCTGCTTTCAACATGGTCATCCATTCTTGATCTGCCTCCACTTTTTCCAAAACTTATGTTATAGTTTCTATAAAAAAACACATGAAAGAGTTGGTGAAGTTTAGAGATTGCTTCTATTGCCAACTTTGTTGATTTAATCGATTTTCAAAATCTCAGTAGAACTTAATAGTCATACCACAGAACTAATTTGAAAACAGTAACTTGTGATCCAATTATAACCAAAGAACACTGTTTCAAAAAGCGCTAGGCACATTGAGGTGCCAAGCACATGCCTCGTGAAGCGAGGTGCAAGTCTAGAAAGCTTGTAGAAGTGTAATATAGGAAAAGTATTCAGCATAAACAAATATTTTCAAAATTCTGAATATCATGAAAGCTATCATTCCAAATGTTTGAATAACGAAACATTAGAAAAACACACGTCGTTTAGGAAAAGGTAATGTTCCAAAAAAAAATGAGTGCCTAGAAACAAAAACAATCCAGAAAGAACCAGCAATCCATAAATAATCCAACTCGAAAAATAAGTGTAAGAAAGAGGAGGAATGGAACACAGAAAGAAGGAAACAAAAATTGTAGCATGGAGCTCCAAAGTGGTGTCACTCCCACATTAGGAGCCTACTCCCGCGCTCCCAACTAAGGAGCCTGCTCTCATCGCTCCTTATAAAGATGGGCGTTTTTGTACGATCCTTGTCTCCCTTCCTTCACGCTTTTGTTGCATCGGTATCTTCTATCTCTATTCCTTAACACCGTATAAGAAGCCCTGTCCATACCTGAGTGGTAGTCAGATATGGAGGCTAAAATGATTGCTCTCCAAGATAATACTTAGGAGTTGGTTCCTCTTCTGTCGAGAAAGTCTACTTACAGTTGTCATTGGGTCATTATTGTCAAATACGATTTGTATGGCTTTGTTAAGCTGTATAAGGCTTGCCTTGTTGCCAAAAGCTATGCCAAGATATAGGTGTTGACTATGCCGAGATTTTCATTTGTATGGCTCTGTCCTGATTCTTATCTCTCTTATAGCTACTCTTGGTTGGCCCTTGTCTCAGTTGGATGTAAAAAATATTTCTTACGCGATGATCTATTAGAGGAAGTGTACAAGGAGAAACCTCCAAGGTTTGTTACTCAAGGGGAGGGTTATTCTGTGTGCCCGCTACGCAAAACTCTTTATAGTTTAAAGCAGTCCCCTCAAGCTTGGTTTGGCAAATTTACTAATGGAGTTACAGTTTGGTCTGCATTGCTCTCATTCTTATCACTCTATCTTCTATCTATCATCAGATCGACGGAAAAATACTGTTGATTGTGTATGTAGATAATATCATCATTAGTGTTGATCAGAAAGGTATCGAGGAGTTCAAATAGTTCTTACAACAGCAGCTTCATACCAAAGACTTGGGGTAAGTTGCGATATTTCGTGGATATTCAAGTGGCAAGGTCCAAGGAGGAGATTAACCTATCACAAAAGAAGTATATATTGGACGTTCAAGAGGAAACATGATTGTTAAGATTGAGGCATGTGGAGACACCTATGATCGGAATGTCAAACTTTGTGTTGATCTTGGGGAGATTCTTTCTCATCCGAACCAATATCGTCCCTTGGTTGGCAAGTTGAATTACCTTACCATTATTCGTCCTGATATTTGTTTTGCCATTAATATCGTGAGTAAATTTATACTAGCTCCTCGGCTTCCACATTGAGAAGCTACTCTTTGTATTGTAAAGTATCTCAAGGTCCATCCTGGACGCGGTTTGTTTTACCAATCTAATGGTCCTGTGTATTGAGGCCTTTATTCATGCTGATTGGGCAGGATTGCCATCCGATAGGCAGTGATAGGACTCCTAGTCATGGACCTCATTGTAATATGGAGACGGTTGGGAATCCACATAGGCCCACTATGTGGAAGGTTTATACTAGGAGAAAGAAGAAAGGGATGGGGGAGAATTAGTTATGAGGTGGCAGGAGAGTATGAGTGGTCCCAGGAATTCTGTTAGGGAGAGGGAGTATATGTAATGCTGAAGGAGAGGCTTAAGTGAGTTACGTAATTGGTTAGGAAGTTGAGAAGGAGAATCATTTCTCTGGGAGGGGCCCTAGGCTCTGGTAGTTGTTGGTTGTCCACAAAGCATTCTTGCTCAGTTATCATTCAATAATACAGGAATCCTTGTTCAATTCTCTTATATTTCTTACTGTGATTTGTGGTTTCTATCATTGGTCCGACCTGCCGGATTTCACGAGTGGAAGCTAGCGCGCTAAGAGATTGGTCCATGCCACCTAAAATGGCGGATAGAGTTGATGCGTTGGAAGGTAGGATGGCAACAATGGAGGATTCATTGAAACAGAGCTTGGAGGATTTCAGTCGGGCTATGTTAACGGAACTTGCGAAGCTGCGCGAACGACGGAACGGGGACGACGTCCATTCATTCAATAACAGTGAGGAGTCGGTAACGGAGTATAGGATGGCAGTGAAGAAGGTGGAGCTACCACCATTTGATGGCGGCGATCCAGTCGGGTGGATCACACGCGCTGAGACATACTTTGAAGTACAAGGGACGTTGGAAGAGGTTAAGGTGAGACTAGCGAAGTTGAGTATGGAAGGAGGAACTATACACTGGTTCAATTTGTTACGTGAGACAGAAGATGAACTCACCTGGCTCAAATTGAAACAAGCTCTCATGGAACGATATGGGGGACGAAAGAGTGACAATCCATTTGAAGAATTGAAAGATTTGCAGCAAGTAGGGGAGGTGGATGACTACATCACAGATTTCGAATATGTCTCGTCTCAAGTTGGTCGGCTGCCTGAAGAACAATACCTGGGGTACTTTATGGGAGGCCTCAAACCTGAAATTCGTTTGAGAGTGAGAACATTTAACCCTAGAAATCGGGTTCAGGCGATGAAGATTGCGAGGGATGTGGAGTCGGAGCTTCGAGGGTCTCTGGGTCAACGTAACAATGGCGGAATGAGACAGTGGAAGGGGATGAAGGAGATGGATCTTGGGCCGGGTGGAAAAGGTGGTCTCGGCCCAAATAATAATTGGGGAGGCCGAAGCGGGTTCGGGTCATTTCATAACCCGGGTCAAAATAAAGGAACTTATGGATCTGGGTTTTCGGGTAGCACTCAAATGAAGCCCACGGCACAGACCAGCACGAATTCGAGCCCTACTTCAGTCACAGGGACCGCGCGAACAAACAGGGACGACGGAAGGAGAGGAATCGGCGATCGAAGCAGAGGGGTGAGACATCTGCCATATTCCGAGCTCATGGATCGCAAGGCGCGAGGATTATGCTTCCGTTGTGGGGAACGATACCACCCCTTGCACCAGTGCTCGGAGAAACAGCTCCGTTTGGTGATTTTGGGAGATGATGAAACGATTAATAAGGAAGGGGAGGTGATAGCCTTGGAGCTAAAGGAGGAGGAAGAAGAAGAAGAGATCGAATGCAAGTGGTTGGGGTTGTTTGGCATGACTGAGGTGGGTAAAACAGAGAGGAAGCAACCCACGACACTGAGATTGGAAGGGAGTCTGATGGGGGTTCCGATTCTGGTATTGGTCGATACAGGAGCAAGTCATAACTTCATCTCTCCACAAGTAGCTTCTGGTTTGGGACTGCAGGGTTTCTCAGGACAAGGCGTTAGGGGTCAAACTGGGAGATGGGAATAAAGTTTCGACAATAGGGAAGTGTCCTAACTTGGAAGTGCAATTGGGAAAATTTTCTACTACAATTGATGCACATGTGTTGGAATTGGGAGATCTGGATATGATTTTGGGAGTGGCTTGGTTGAGAAAATTTGGGAAGGTAACGTTGGATTGGGAAGACATGACATTGGGTTTCCACTGGCAAGGTAAAATGGTGGAGTTACAAGGCCAAAGGACTGGGTCTGGCCATAAAAAGAAGGATGATCGTCAGCCGCCACACGGTGACTCTTTGCACAGTTTGTTCCGAGAAGAGGAAGTAGAGAATGAGACGGTGAATCTTTCTGGGTTGAGTAATCAACAGCAACAGGAATTGCGGCATGAGTTAGATCGATTTCCCAAGGTGTTTCAAGAGTTGGAAGGATTGCCTCCAAAGCGAGCAATTGAACATTCCATTGTGCTTAACCACGGAGCAGGCCCTGTAAGTGTCAGACCCTACAGGTACCCCTACCATCATAAGGATGAAATAGAAAGGCAAGTTTATCTTATGTTGGAACAAGGAATCATTCGACATAGCTCTAGTGCTTTTTCGAGCCCGGTGATTTTGGTAAAGAAGAAGGATGCTTCGTGGAGGATGTGTATAGATTATAGAGAGCTTAACAAAGTCACAGTACCGGATAAGTACCCTATTCCGATGGTAGAGGAGTTGTTAGATGAATTGCATGGGTCAACATACTTCTCGAAGTTGGACTTGAAATCCGGTTACCACCAGATACGGGTTAAGGAGGATGATGTACACAAGACGGCGTTTAGAACGCATGAGGGTCATTATGAGTTCTTGGTGATGCCGTTTGGGTTAACCAATGCCCCGGCAACTTTCCAATCCACCATGAATCAAGTTTTTAAACCTTATCTTCGTAAGTTTGTATTGGTGTTTTTTGATGATATACTTGTTTATAGTAAGGATTGGAAAGAACACATGGAACATCTTTCCCAAGTTCTGAAGTTGATGCATGAACATGGGTTTGTTGTTAACAAAAAAAAGTGTACTTTTGGAAGTAACCAAGTGGAGTATTTGGGGCATGTCATTTCTGATCAGGGGGTGACCATGGATCCAGAAAAGATAAAAAGTATTGTAGAATGGCCTATTCCACGCAATGTCAAAGGTGTGAGAGGATTCTTGGGTCTTACGGGGTATTACCGGAAATTCATTGCGGGCTATGGCAAAATTGCTAAACCTCTCACGGAGTTGACCAAAAAAGAAGGTTTTGTTTGGGGACCGGAGGCATTGAAGGCATTTGAAGAGTTGAAGATTGTCATGACCAAATCGCCCGTATTGACACTTCCGAATTTCACTCAACCATTTGAGATTGAGTGTGACGCGTCAGGCAGAGGAGTTGGGGCTGTATTGATGCAAGGGAAGAAACCAATAGCTTATTTCAGTAAAGCCTTGTCACAAACTAACTTGATCAAGTCAACATATGAGAAAGAGTTAATGGCATTGGTGTTATCGGTCCAACATTGGCGACCATATTTGTTGGGCAGAAAATTTGTGGTGTATTCAGACCAGAAGAGTCTTCGACACTTATTGCAGCAGAGAATTACGAGTGCTGACCAACAAAATTGGTTGGCAAAGTTATTGGGTTACCATTTTGAGGTGGTCTATAAACCGGGTCCGGAAAATAAGGCGGCCGACGCATTGTCGCGTATGTATGAGGAAGGAGACTTGCGGAGTATGTATTCTTTTCCGGTATGGTCCCAACAACAGGTGGTACAACAAGAGGTAAGCCAAGATGTGTTTTTAAGACAAGTTGTGTCTGATTTGCAGGAAAATTCAGCGTCAAGACCCGGGTTTAGTGTCATACACGGAATTTTGTTTTATAAAAACAGGCTGGTGTTGTCTTCTACCTCAGTTTGCATTCCAACTTTATTGAAGGAATTTCATTCCTCACCAGCGGGAGGACATTCTGGATTCTTAAGAACTTATAGGCGGATAGCAGGGAATTTGTATTGGGTGGGAATGAAAAATTCGGTGCAGGAATTTGTCAAAGAATGTGATACATGCCAACGGCAAAAATATTCAACTTCCTCCCCAGCTGGATTACTTCAACCCCTGCCGATTCCTACTCAAATTTGGGAAGATATCTCTCTTGATTTCATTACAGGTCTTCCTAAATCAAAAGGATTTGAAGCTATATTGGTGGTTGTTGATAGACTCTCCAAATATGGACATTTTATTCCCTTAAAGCATCCTTACACAGCTCGGAAGGTAGCAGAGATTTTTGCCAGAGAGATTGTTCGCCTCCATGGGGTACCACAGTCCATCGTCAGTGATAGGGATCCGATATTCATCAGTTTGTTTTGGAAAGAGCTTTTCAGGTTGCAAGGCACTGAGCTAAAAATGAGTTCTTCCTATCATCCAGAAACGGATGGCCAAACGGAGGTGGTCAACCGTTGTTTGGAGGCGTACTTGAGGTGCTTTGCTTCCGAACAACCCAGGACGTGGTCATATTGGGTGCAATGGGCTGAGCTATGGTATAACACTACTTTTCATGTGTCAACGGGTGTTACTCCTTTTGAAACCGTTTATTGACGGCAACCGCCTCCATTAGTCCGGTTCTTGCAGGGAGAGACCAAGGTGGCAGCGGTGTCCTCTGAATTAGTGGATCGAGATGAAGCACTAAGACAATTAAAACATCACTTGTTGCAAGCTCAAGTGTTGATGAAGAAGTATGCTGACCGGAAAAGAAGGAATTTGTCTTTTGAAGTGGGAGAATGGGTTTTTCTTAAGTTGCGACCTCATAGACAGCAGACTATAGCAAGGAGGATTAATAAAAAGTTAGCTCCCAGATATTTTGGTCCTTTTCCCATCTTAGACAAGGTTGGGGCTGTGTCCTACAGATTGAAATTACCTGATGGAGCTCGCGTGCATCCTGTGTTCCATATATCGCAATTGAAGAGAGCAATAGGAAATTTTTCTGCTGAAACCACGTTACCTGAGGGAATGGAAGTGGACTCGAATGAAATTGAGGAACCTGAAGACGTACTAGCCACACGGGAAGTTATAGATGGAAACCAAAAAAGTATACAGTGGCTGGTCAAATGGAGAGGACGAGCTGCAGAAGATACAACTTGGGAAGAGGAGGCAGTGATGCGAAGTCAATTTCCACATCTCAGCCTTGAGGACAAGGCTGCTTCTACAGGAGGGAGTAGTGATAGGACTCCTAGTCATGGACCTCATTGTAATATGGAGACGGTTGGGAATCCACATAGGCCCACTATGTGGAAGGTTTATACTAGGAGAAAGAAGAAAGGGATGGGGAGAGTTAGTTATGAGGTGGCAGGAGAGTATGAGTGGTCCCAGGAATTCTGTTAGGGAGAGGGAGTATATGTAATGCTGAAGGAGAGGCTTAAGTGAGTTACGTAATTGGTTAGGAAGTTGAGAAGGAGAATCATTTCTCTGGGAGGGGCCCTAGGCTCTGGTAGTTGTTGGTTGTCCACAGAGCATTCTTGCTCAGTTATCATTCAATAATACAGGAATCCTTGTTCAATTCTCTTATATTTCTTACTGTGATTTGTGGTTTCTATCACGATCAACGACCGGCTATTGTAGTTATATTGGTGGCGGTCTTATTACCTCGAAAAGGAAGAAACAACCGATCGCTGCAAGATCTAGCACAAAAACTGAGTATAGAGTTGTGACTCACACTACATGTGAGATTGTATGGGCACTGTCTTTACTTGAGGAGTTGGAATTTGGTGTGCAATTGCCTATACCTATGTATTGTGATAATCATGCAGTGATTCATTTTGTTTCAACTCCTAAGAGAGCCAAGCATATTGAGGTGGATTGTCATATTGTTCGGAAAAATGTAGAAAATTATGTGTTGGATATATATTCGCCAAATTGATGTTCAAACTGCTATTGGATTTATTTTGTAACAAGCTGTGACTTTATGATATTTATTCTCCAACCGGATGGGATGGGAAGTGATATGTATATGTGTTTAGTATGTTTAGTATTAGGGTATAAGGGTATTGTAGTCTTTTAGATTCTTGTTCTCACTCTCTATAGATAATAGTCATGTGTGTTAGGAATAATTAACAAATCTTAAACATTTTCTTCATTATCTCTAGCAAGAGCAAACATGTGAGGGAGAGTGTCGGAGAGCTTCATATACAGTCCAGGCTTCATATGCAGTTTTTGGCCCCTCTCCTAACATCTTAAATTTCATAGACAAGTTATGATCTAGTACCACCCAAGTCTTCTTATCCCACCTATTTATATTCCACAACCCATGTGTTGACACAGTCTAAGTATTTGTATGAGCCGTAGGCAAAATAATCTCCCCACCCCAGAGGTGAACTTTTGGGTCAGCAACCTTAAGAAGCGAGAATAGTGAAACAAGTAACACCATTAACTAAAATATTAATTTTACACACAAAGTGGTACAACTCTTAAGATTGTGCTCATTCTATTTACCATCCTTACAAATATAGGCCTCATCTAATGCCACTCATGTCATCTAGATACAAGAAGACACTAAACGTACTTGAACTAGGAGAAAACTCAGTAATGGTTGTTGACTTCACTAACGAGTTACAGATCAAAAAGCTCACAACAAAAGAAAATCAGACCAAGAACTAAACTAAACTAAACAACAGTCAACAATACAGAGCTAATGAAAAGGAAAAATTCCTCTCATGCCCCTAAACTTTCCACAACTAAAACATGATTTTGCGTGAATCGCAAATGGTGTTCATTGAGGAATTAAAAACGTCTGAAATTCCTTGGGAGACTTCCTTTCATATTCCTCTCATACCCCTAAGCCATTTCATTGAGAACTCATTGAACCTATTTGTAGCTTGTTCATGTTAGCATATCTTCACTTTTCATATCACAATAGCAATATTTCAAAGATCACGAATCATTTCCCTTGAAAAAGAAAATGATAAAAGCTCATCCTTTTGGGTTCAATAATCACACTTTAAGCTTCAAAATAGTACTCTTAATTGAGCTCAGCAAGAGCTCTCCTTTTTATCTTCCTTACAAAAGTATTTAACCAACTAATCAATTATCTAGATCACTAATACCAAAAGTGAGATAATTTATGTCCTCGCTCGTTTTGAATCTTATGTTAAAAAATGATAAAGTGTTGGGGCACCTCAGGCTGATGCCACACCCATTGCAATTTGCAAACTCCCCATGATATCAATTTTGCTACAACCACACATACTCTCTTGCCCAAACTCTTACATGGTGAGAGTTTTTGCGTGCGCACGTTTGTGCATGTGAGAGCGCCATGACAATGGGTAAAACCCAACACAAAGTTATGGGCTCCAATATGTACCCATCAGAGTCAATGAGTGGCACAAAGTAGCATTAACACAACCTCATGGCTACTCACTTTTATCTTATTTCTAGTCATTTTAATATCCTTTGCTTGGTGCTAAGCTGTCTACCAGTCTTTCACGTTCACAAAAGATACGAATAATATTGTGTTGGGTCCTGGGGACCAGGATGGCCGGAGATCAAAACCTAAATGTGCCAGGGGTTGATCATCAAAGCCAGGGCAATAACGATGATGAAATTTTTGCACTAATGTAACTAACAGCCACCTTCATAGTCGATTCAGGTGTCATCTTCTACCCAACTAGTGGAAGTATCAACCGTTTTATTTTTCCGTTAACCCTCACAACTATGGGACTTCCTAAAGAGAACTGCAATTGGAGTTTATCAACCACTCACAAGCTCACCGAGAGCTCAATGAGACTGTTAGAATAAGCTTATTTAGTACTTGTCCCACATTGGTTAGCTAAGTGATGTTTCTAGTCATTTCATAATATAAATAAAGATCTTGTGTGTTGGGGTTGGTTAACACCCTATACACTTCTCTCTCTCTCTTCTAAACAACATGGTATCAGAGCCATATTCTACCCTAGCCCTAGCCCTCCTAACCCTAGCCTAGATAAACCCTAAATCTCCTTCGTTCCCAGCCGCTGATGTTTGTCTCTACCACCGTTGCCAGCCGCTGATGTTCCCAGCCTGCGCCACATCAGCCCACGCCTGCCCCAGCCTGCGCCGCCCACCAGCCTGCGCCGCCCCAGCCTGCGCCACCCTGTGCCGCACCTCTCTTCTGTCGCCTACCGTTGTTCCGCTGTTCCGCTGTTGTTTCTTGGTCTGCTGATATGCTGCCGCTGGTCCGCTGTTCCTAAGTCTGTCTTGGCTGTTGTTTCTTGATCTGCTGATATGCTTTTCTCATGATCTGCTATTCTTGGTCTGCATAGCTTCCGGGCATTGTTTGGGTGAGAGGCTAGTGTGTGGTCTGTTGTTCGTAGTCTTCAAATACCTGATCTGCTTCGTTGATCTGTTTGGTTATGTGTTGCTCTGTTTGCTGCATCTGCTGGTTACTGTTCCTCGTCTTTATTGTGGTATGGCTGCTAGTTGGTGTTGGTTCCTTGTCGGTAAAGTTTTTGCTTTTGTTGTCTTGTTTTCTGTATTATTCGGATCTTGATTATTAGCTTATATTGGGTCTTGAAGTTCGTGGTTGTTTCACTGTTGATGAGTTGTTGATGATGGTGGGTGCATCTGCCATTTGGTGTCTGATTTAGTTGGTGGTAGTCTACTCTTGTTCGAAGTGGGTTGTTCTCATTGGATTTATTGGTTCCTGTCATTCGTTTCTTTTGGATGTTTGGTCAATTGTTAATGCTCCCTGTTGGTCAGTTGATTAATTATTTGTAGTTATGGTTGGCTTCTACTGCTGGAGGTAGTGGTTGGTTGATTTATTGGTCAAGTTTGATTTCATACGGTGGATAGTAACGAAGTTGATCAGTTTGTTGGTTGTTGGGTTGCTAGTGGATTCCGAGTTGGCATTGGGTTTGTTTATGATGGATTCTGTTTCAGGTGTTTCTAATGGTTTTCGCCGTGGTTCTAAGTTTGGTTGTCGTGGTAACTCTAGTCGTGGTGGTTTTTATTATACTCGACAGTGTACCCATTGTGGGGGTACAAACCATACAGTGAGGTATTGTTATGATCTTCATGGTTTTCCTCAGGCTCATCAGGTTACTATTTCTGAGGATACTAGACAGTTTACTCATCCTTCTGCCAACAGTAGGGTTACTATTTCTGCAGAGGAGTACCAACGCCTCGTGTCACTTCAGTCAGGTTCTGCCACTGCTACGCTATCTCAGACAAGTTCCTCCGCTGCTTACATTGCGTCTTCTTTGTCTTCTACTCATTGGGTTATTGATTCTGGTGCATCTGATCATATGACTGGTACTTCTTCTGTTCTTTCCGGTCGTCAGTATCTCGGTAAACCATCTCATGTTACCTTAGCTGATGGTTCTACCACCAATGTTACTGGTTTGGGTTCTGTTCATGTTACTTCCTCTTTTACTTTGGACTCCGTCCTGCAAGTTCCTAGTTTTCCATTAAACCTTATGTCTGTTAGTAAACTTACCAAGTCTTTGAATTGCTCCGTCACATTTCTTCCTAATGTTTGTGTGTTTCAGGATCTCAAGACGGGGAGGAAAATTGGTGGCGGTGTTGAACGTGGTGGTCTATATTACTTTACAGATAATGTTCACCCTAGTTCTGTTGCTCTTCAGTCATCAGTGTCACCATATCAACACCATTGTCGTCTTGGTCATCCATCACTTCAGAACCTTAAAAGTCTAGTGCCTTCATGTAGTCGTGTTGATGCTTTGCCATGTGAAGTATGTGAGTTTAGCAAACATCATAGTGTCTTTTTATCCTCGGATTGAGAGTCGTGTGTCACGCCCTTTTGAGCTAGTTCATTCTGATATTTGGGGCCCAATGCATGTTCCTAACTTGTTTGGCTTTCAATATTATGTTATTTTTGTCGATGATTTCTCTCGTGTCACATACCTTTATCTTATGCAAAAGAGGTCCGACTTATCTTCTACTTTTAAGTCATTTTATATGGAAATCAAAACCCAGTTTGATACTTGCATTCGCATATTTCGGTCTGATAATGCCCGTGAATATTTTAAAAATGCTCTTTCTCAGTTTTTTGATGATCACGGTATTATCCACCAGTCCTCTTGTGCTCGCACTCCACAACAAAATGGAGTTGCCGAACGCAAGATTCGACATTTATCAGAAGTTATGCGTGCAATGTTATTTCAAATGCAAGTTCCTAAGTCTTATTGGAGTGACGCGGTTCTTACTGCCTGCTATTTCATTAATCGTATGCCCTCTACTGTTCTTAAAGGTTAGATACCCCATAAGGTCTTGTTTCCTGGTCGTCCCCTTCGCTCATTACCCCTTCGAATTTTTGGGTGCACGTGTTATGTTCATACTCTGGATCCTGACCGGAGCAAACTTGACCCTCGCTCCATTAGGTGCATTTTTCTTGGTTATTCTCGGACTCAGAAAGGGTATAAGTGTTATTCTCCATCTTTACGTCGTCATTTTGTGTGTGCTGATGTCACATTTAATGAGTCACTCCCGTTTTATTCAGAATCTGTTACTGTCAATGATCGGCTTGCATTTGAGTCAGTGTTTCCTATAGCTGTCCCGTTAGGTACTGGTCCTCCACCAACACCTCCTCCACCAAAACCTTTACAGGTATATGTTCGTCGTCCTAAACCTCCAATATTGCCATCTCTGCCTGAGCCACCAGTGTCATCTCAGCAAATAGCCCCACCTTCAACCACCGCTCCGTCTTCTCCTCCGTTGCGGGATCCTGACGACCTTGATCTTCCTATTGCTCTACGTAAAGGTACTCGCACTTGCACTTCTCATCCCATTTCTCACTATGTGTCGTATGATCACCTGTCTCCTTCCCTTCGTGCCTTTACTTCGTCAGTTTCTTCTATATATGTTCCTAACACTGTACAGGAGGCCCTTTCTTTGTCTGAGTGGCGGACAACAATGGAGATTGAGATGACTGCTCTCCATGACAATGGCACTTGGGAGTTGGTTCCTCTTCCGTCAGGAAAGTCTACTGTTGGTTGTCGATGGGTCTTTACTGTCAAGTATAATCCAGATGGCACTGTTGAGCGATACAAGGCCCGTCTTGTGGCCAAAGGCTATACACAGACTTATGGGGTTGATTATGCCGAGACCTTTTCTCCAGTTGCCAAGATAAACTCTGTTCGAGTTCTTATTTCTCTTGCTGCTAATCTGGGTTGGCCCTTATTCCAATTGGATGTCAAGAATGCATTCTTACATGGTGATCTGCTCGAGGAGGTATACATGGAGCAACCTCCGGGGTTTGTTGCTCAGGGGGAGCGTTCTCGGGTTTGTCGTCTTCGCAAAGCTTTATATGGTCTGAAGCAGTCCCCTGGAGATTGGTTTGGTCGGTTTAGTGAGGCTGTATTGCAGTTTGGTATGCGTCGATTGCATTCAGATCACTCTGTATTCTCTCTTCAGTCAGAGCGTGGGAAAATAGTATTGATTGTGTATGTAGATGATATCATTATTACTGGAGATGATCAGAAAGGTATTGATGAGTTGAAGCTATTCTTACAACGTCAGTTTCATACTAAAGATTTGGGTAAGCTTCGATATTTTTTGGGTATTGAGGTAGCAAGATCCAAGGATGGAATTAATTTATCTCAACGTAAGTATGCATTGGATATTCTTGAGGAGAAAGGTTTATTGGGAGCAAAACCTGTGGAGACTCCAATGGATCCTAATGTGAAGCTTTGTGTTAATCAGGGGGAGATATTTTCTCACCCAGACCGGTATCGGCGCTTAGTTGGTAAATTGAATTACCTTACCAATACACGTCCTGATATCTCTTTTGCTGTCAGTATGGTGAGTCAATTTATGTCAGCTCCTCGACTTCCACACTGGGAAGCTTGTCTTCGTATTGTGAAATATCTTAAGGCTCATCCAGGACGTGGTCTGTTTTATCGATCTAATGGTCATTTGCGTGTTGAAGCCTTTACCGATGCTGATTGGGCCGGATCACCATCTGATAGACGGTTCACTACTGGGTACTGTACTTTTGTTGGAGGCAATTTGGTCACATGGAAAAGCAAGAAACAAACAGTGGTCGCAAGGTCCAGTGCAGAAGCAGAGTATCGAGCCATGGCACACACATCTTGTGAGATTGTATGGCTGAAGGCTTTACTCGAGGAGTTAGGTTGTGGTGTGGAGTTACCTATTCCTATGTATTGTGATAATCAAGCAGCGATACATATTGCTTCAAATCCAGTATTTCATGAGAGAACAAAACATATTGAAGTCGATTGTCACATTGTTCGTGAGAAGATAGATGGTGGTGTGTTATCTACTCTGTTTGTTCCTACAGGAGCTCAGTTGGCCGATATTTTCACCAAACCACTGTTTAAACCACGTTTAGAGTTTTTATGTAACAAGCTGGGATTTTGTGATATTTATTCTCCAGCTTGAGGGGGAGTGTTAGAATAAGCTTATTTAGTACTTGTCCCACATTGGTTAGCTAAGTGATGTTTCTAGTCATTTCATAATATAAATAAAGATCTTGTGTGTTGGGGTTGGTTAACACCCTATACACTTCTCTCTCTCTCTCTTCTAAACAACAGAGACCAAGAGGAGCGGTCCAAGAAAAGGAGATGACAGCTGTAGGCTTTTCATTTAGTCGTTTTTATCATTTTAAAAATAGAAATATGGAGGCCTGGCTCTTTGTATTCCATTTGAAAGTTTTCTGCCTAGTAATAAATCTATCAATTGATTTGGTGTCATCAACGCATGCACCAATATCTGTTAATGACCAGTTGAGTTGATCATACTAGTTAACGTCAAAGCCAAACCCTAAACCCTTCAGACTTCCCTCATTACAAGTAGTTCTATAGCTGGTGCATACAAGCGTACATTTTGTGAGTCTTTGTGAGCGTGTATCGTAGAGGGCAATTTACTCTGAATAACCAGAAAGGCAGTAGAAAATAGCACTTTAGTCAAGGTAATGGAAGTTTATTGAAGTGAAAACAGGAAAATTATACATAACAAAGAGAGAGAGATGACTGTCATAGTACCCTCACTGCCTCACCCCTTTTACTTCAACATCCCTGTAAGTGTCCGGGCAAAGTTCTCTACTACCACCACAGATCGAAAAGAAAATTTCCTTTAGAGAGCCAAATCTTTCATATTTCAAAAGTATATCCTTAATGCTAAAAGGAGAACATAAAGGACAACCCTAGACTGAACCAACCGTAAAACATGCAAGAGCTTCCAGATGTCATCTGCACTTAACTCTCAAAGAGCAGATGAAGATAGAACAAAAGCTCCAAAGAAATTTGGGGAGGGCAAAATAGACCCAGGCCATCTGGGGCCCACATAATCCTGGTTGGCATGACACAGAGCCGGCCTCGAACCCGATGGCAGGACGTCACATGGGATTCTTGTGGGAATATATGGGAGGTAGGACCATCAGGTCCATCACACAGGAGGTTTACTCCCTGGAAGGTATGATTGGCATTACGTATTGAGAGAGAGAGAGAGCGAGAGAGGATATTCCTCATGATCCAACCACCACCTGAAGCTTTCCGAAGAAGGGGAGACAGAAGGGAAAGTGAGGCGCCAGAGGTCCAAACTGGAGTTTGTTTGCAAAGGACAAAACCTTATAAATAGACCACAACCCTAAAGGTAGAGACACCCTCAAGCTATAGTCATACTGACTCCACTAGTATAGACCACTTCTCCTTCACTCACTAGCTGGCTTGTCTACGAGTCTTCATGCCACCATCGGCCACACGGTTCTCACCTTATTCTATGAGTACAGGTGTACAGATAGCAGCTCATCATCCCCACCGATTCAAATCCCCTTTCTACTACATACAGAGCTGAGCCTTACCATCATCGTAGTGTGGTTGATGTGCAACTCACACAGAATGACCCAAAATCTGAATTAGATTTAAAAGAAAAAGAGACAGGAGCATCCACGAAGTCAGATGACTTCAGAAATATACCTGTAGCGGACAAACTCAGACACTGCTGCAGCTGCAGCTTCCCTTTGAAATCTTTGCGGTCGGTTTAAGCATTTACTCAAAATTAAACATATGACTGGAACCTGACAAACCAATCACAAAAGTACAAATTTAGGATGGGAATCTACTTCAAAGAGAAACAGACACAACTAAAATGAGTTATCAAAGACTGGAACAATCACGAGCATGAGTATTATATCATATTTTCATTCTAACATGAGCAATGGCGTTATGAGCCCAGAGATAAGTTTCTTATTTGGAATACGTCAGATAGTTCTGCAGCCGAAGTGGCTCCATGAGTCTACTGCATAACGGTCTACTGATCTCCTCAACAACCATGTCATTCCATTCATGATTTGTATATTCAGTCAAACCAGAAAGGTTAAAAACAGTAGAATCAACCACACTATCATAAATATTTTACACTTCATCCTGATTCTGCTAATAGAAAAGGGATGCGAATAGAACACAATGTGATTTAAACTTTGGTCAATCCAGAAGATTGATTTCTTGATTTAGGGAAGGTTAAAATTCAAGATCCCCGTCCTGATTCTAATATAATTGCAATGTGGAAACAAGATATCATCACATTCCACATGACTAGAAGAATTTCATTTGTGATTTCTATCCATAACACCAGCAATTTAATTCCACAAGTATTCGCAAAGTGTGACATTCTCAAGAAGAGAACTACATGTACACAAAATACAAGTCCAATCTTCAATAAATGAAGTAGAGCAATACCCATTGGCGGTTTATAGTTTTTGGAGTATCGGCATATGTTCCGGTAATACAGAAACAAAAAAATTGTACAAAGAGCATCCTATGAAGAGCACATTACCTCTTTTGGTCTTTTGATAGAAATGCACCCTGCTAAATCTCCAATAAGATTGATCCACTGCTCCTTTCCAATTTGCTCTCCATCTCTAGCCAAAATCTATAAATAAAGTATTTCTTTTAGCCTTAGCCCACAAACATTATGAAAGCGTCTACATTCCAAATTCTGAGCCGAAGATTCACCCATAGCTTAGCATACCTTTCCCATTTCCAGATCACCAACACATTCACAGAATGCCTGAAATGCAGTAAGAAGGCCCCTGCATGGAAGAAGTTGGACAAAGCTCAAACTGAAATTTTCAAGGACCTGTAGATAACAGGAACACTTTTCTAGTCAAATATAGAAGTATAGGCTGTACAAATACCGTAGCGGTTCTTGTGGACCAGATGTAGCTAAACCATGACAGCTTCCCAGCTGGAGAACAAGTGCTGCTAAAACAGAAGAATAACTCTGTTCAACAGACCTTTTCCCTACTTTACCACCTCCCCTGCAATACAAGAAACATATTGCACAATTGAGTAGACCGTATGTTCAGATTAATCTAAGGACTGCAAGTGGCCAAAAACCTGAAGAAGGCGGTCAGCGCAAAAATAGCTGCCTGCAGGATGTCGTTGTCAATGAGACTATCCGTGGAAAGACTAGAACTGTCGCCTTTCTCCAAATCACCTTTAAGGGCAGGCATCTGGTCAAGGACAGATATTACATGTTCCAGGAACAAGGTTGAAAGAATTGTATGCTGAGAAAATGCCTGTAAAAAAACCACGAAAAGAAAATCACGGTATCAATAAGATGAGGCAAAAAATCAAACGAAAGACCAGTTAATCTTAACATTTAAAACATCATATTTGAAGCAATCACATGCCTAATCTATTAGCCAGATTTTTAAAGCATTTTAGTAAAATGTTTATCCAGAAGAGGCCAAACTGCATGATCTCACACTAACTCTGTTTTTCCACTTTCTACACTCAACTTTAAACTTAAATCATAATCAGACATACATTGATAAGTCAACCTTTCATCATTTCTGGTGGTCTCTCCCTGTGTAAGTCAAAGAATTATTTTGAGTGTTGATGTTTTGCCCTAATTTTCTGACTAGCATAAGCAGTTGTATTTAACAAAACCACAGCCAAACAATCCAGAGGAAAATGGTGAACCTTAATTCTTCCATGCATTTGACAAAAATTCAAAGTCAATATAAGTATACATAAACCATGATCAAAATTTTGGTGCCGTCTCTATATGAACCTACCAGTTCAATACGGAAGGACCTAAACTTTGACTTACTCTTATTTATTTGTATACCTTAAGGATAGTATGATACAGATGTTATCCAGTATAACTGGAGAAGAAAAGCTGGTGGGATGGGACCCATTATTTCTAAATACAGGATACTTGAATCACTGGACAAGTATTTTTCACCTCAGCTTTCCCCACATGAAAAATTTAGCGACTCTGGTTATTGTCACTAGTTTGTTCTCTGTTCTTGTTGAGACAAATGTTGGCTGATTTATCCATCAATGATGCACAAAACGGGGAAAGAGGAGTGGATATTGATCCATTGTAGACATGAGAAATACATATCTCATTTTGATCAGCATGAAGAGCAAATGTTTCTACGAAATTCAAGTATTGTCCCCGACAAAGCATAACAATCTTAATCCTACCGTTGTCTCCACCGAGTCACAGCAAGACAGTAATAAGGAGAAATAAATACAACTTTCGATCACAAAATACATTGATTTAATATGTCTCAAAGATTTATAAAGACTCACATAGAATGCATCCTGCATAGGCCAGCCACCTCGCAGCCTAGATATGTCCTTTGAAACTATATCCCTTCCCGCTGCAGCCAATACTTGATTGAACACAATTTTCGAACTCGTGTTCTCAGCCAGGGAACAGATCTTCTGATTGTTAAAGACAATACTTGCGGAGACATAGAACAGCTTATACCAAGAACAGAACAGAAAAATAGCAAAAATAAATAATTAAGGGTAAGGACTAACTGGGGAGGGGGGTGTTAAACAGTGTTGAAAAAGATACAGCACTTAGTGTTTCCTGACGCAAATATTTCTCAGTTACATGGACTGCAGCAGATACCAAAGAATGGGTTGTCCTGTAGTCATACACATGTATCAACTACGCAAGTAACAAATAAAATCCATGCAGGCATTGTGAAATTTGATCCAAAAACAATCCTGAACTTCAAGGAAAATATTAAATTCATGCCTCATGGAAATGTTGTTCGAACTAAAAAATGCAAAAGTAAAAGAAAGCCATTTTAAAGAAAAGGGGGAAATAATAGAACCTTGATATATCAGGCTCATTCAGCTCATTCCCCCGCTTGATAATAAACTCAACGACTGCTTGGATAGCACCTTCTGCAGACTGTTTCACCTTATCACATATAGCTACTGAGCAACCATGAAGGCTGGCTAAAAGCTGCAAGTATCACATGCAAAATATTGGTGAGGCTTGCAGTTGGAAATGCAAATTCAGGTAACTCAAACAAGGCCAATACATAATACCCGTATACATAGATATCAAAATATAAACCCACCTCATCCTTTGTCAATAAAATACTGACAGCAGAAACTACCCTGTTGAAAACCTCTGATGGATCTATAGAAGCATCCTGAAGAAACAAACAGAAAAGCAGAAGAGGAAAACGCAGCATTCTCAACTTCCCTTCAACTGCTAATATAAAAGGCCATAGAACAATAACCAAACAAATAAAGGTGCAAATGCACAAACCCTCCGCAACATAGCAATCACATCCTCAAGGGACGACAAAGCAGCATAAGATGATTCTATATCCACTCCAGAAGTAGATGCCATAGGCCTTGGTAATGAAAGAGATATGCTGAAAAGTGTATCAAGAATCTGCAAGGGTGGAAGAAAGACCAGACTACTTTTATTTTGTTCATAAATGAGAGATATCCATTAAAGAACAACAAAAAGAATACAAGAAGCAAACCAAAAGGAAAAACAAGCAGGAAAAAACAACAAAGAAATTTAGACTATAAAGAGTACAACATAGGGAAACTAGGATCTAGCAGGCCTGAAAACGATCAAAAGAATAGACCAGTTGCTGCATAAAGACTACAAAAGAGATTTCGTCACTGATCTCAGAAGAAGGGCTTTATTACGGAATGCAAAGGTGACATGCTCCCATGCTCCATAACGCAAAGGTCAGACCTGGAAATGCCTTTAAAATTTGTGTTATTTCTCTCAATCCAAAGGAAATATACAGTAGCAGCCGGGCTAATCTCCAGATGGAGATGTGGAATACTTCCCGTTGACTTTACTGGTAGCCCAACAAACACAGTAAGGTCAAGAAGGAGGGTACCTAGAAAGCTAACAAAGGCGAGCAACATGGAATAAAAGAGCTGTGGAGAAAGTGCAGGAAAATATAGGTGTTCAACAACAATTTCATGCACTTGATTATAGAGAGGGGAAAGTGCAGAATTAAGCACACCCCTAGCTTTCAGCTTATCTCTAGTTCAAGCATCTCGTTCAAGACCATCCACAAAATCAATAAATGCCTGGAAATATACTCGGGCAAACAAGCTAACTGCTAACTTCTGCCAAGTAATATCAGGATGGTGCTGCCTAATAACTTCCCAAGTACTATAAATTTCCAAAACAGAAGAGGGACAGATAGACCATATCACAGAGTTGGAAGGATATATATTTGGTGCAGAGTAAGGACCACAACGTATATGGGGGGTTCTGGAGAGAAAGGGAGTAACCAAAGGGTATATCGATGTTGTTCGAGACATGTATGAAGGTGCTGTCACTGCCATTAGATCACCAGCAGGGGAGACGAGTGAATTTCCCATCACAGTAGGATTGCACCAAGGGTCAGCCTTGAGCCCTTACCTTTTCGCTTTAGTTATGGATGAATTGACTAGTCAGATTCAAGAGGATATTCCATGGTGTATGTTGTTTGCAGATGATATCGTCCTTATCGATAATACTGCTAGCGGTGTTAATACTAAATTAGAAATTTGGCAGGATGCACTAGAGTCTAAGGGCTTTCGGATAAGTAGGAGTAAAACTGAGTATATGGTTTGCAAGTTTAGTGATACCAGAAGTGCGTACGAAGAAAAAGTGATGATTCAAGACCAGGAGATACCAAAGAGTGACCGTTTTAAATATTTAGGCTCTATTATTAGTCAAGATGGAGAGATTACGGATGATGTGACCCATAGGATCCAAGTGGGGTGGCTCAAGTGGAGAAGTGCTACTGGCGTACTGTGCGACAAGAGGGTACCCACAAAGTTGAAGGGAAAATTCTATAGAACTGCTATAAGACCAGCGATGCTTTACGGGACAGAATGCTGGCCTATGAAGAAACAACAGGTGACCAAGATGAGTGTAGCGAAAATGAGAATGTTGAGGTGGATGTGTGGTAAGACTAGACGAGATAGGATTAGAAATGAAACAGTCCGCGAGATGGTAGGCGTAGCACCTATAGACGAGAAGTTGAGGGAAAATAGGCTTAGGTGGTTTGGGCATGTCTATCGTAGACCTACGGATGCAATAGTTAAGAGAGCGGATAGGATAGCTTTGCATAGCAAGGCTTCGGGGTGGGGAAGACCCAAATTGACATTAGATGCGGTAGTGCGCAAGGATTTAAGTCTACTAGGGCTAAGTGAGCAAGCAGCACTTGACAGAACTCTTTGGAGGAAAAGGATTCATGTAGCCGACCCCAATTGATTTGGGACATAAGGCTCAGTTTGGTTTGGTTTGATTTGGTTAGAGTAAGGACCACAACGTATAGAAAAGGCCATACTCAACTACCATTTGATATGGTAACAGAGCCTTTTGCACTGAAGAATTCCAGAAGCCTGAGCAAAATTACTAAGCAAGAGACCTCATTGACTGCCAGTTATCATACAAAAATGTGGTGGATGCCCCATGCCCAAAAAATACTCTAAATGAAAGGGCTAGCTAAGGTTCTGAGACTGAAAGCTTCCCCACGTCCAGGAACAATTAGATGGAGGTTTCAAAGCCCAGAAAGCTTTGTTTCAAGTATACTAGTCAGAAAAGTGCATGAATGAAGAGATTGTTTGGATCACAAAATGAGGTTTTTTATAACCTTTTTCTTTGGCGGCTTACTTATTAAGTTTCTAAATGTTCTTAGTGTAGATGAATTTAAAAGGTAAACTTTTCCGATCAACTGTGCAACGACGTAAAATATCTTTAATTGCCAAAGACCCTAGAATAATAATGATGCAACACTCTAGGAAAATGTTCCATAAAAATAATGAACAAGTAGGGGGAACAGGGTAACCTTGCCTAACCACTTTGGCACTATAAAAGTACCACTCAAGGGAGCGCTTTATAGAGTTCGAAAATTTAGAAGATGAGAGAAACTTGAGCATGATGGATGAATTATGAAGGTAGATGAAAACTGTGGAGAATGTCAAGTATAAGCTGCTGGGATACAGAGTCAAAAGCCTTCGCTATCTATCTCCATAGCAGCTATTGGAGATATATCAGATTAACGAAAATTCCTATCTAAATCTTGCATGATAGGGATCTGATCCGATATATATCTACAATAGATGAAGGCAGCTTGGCAAATACCGAAGATACGAGGGATGACCAACTTTAATCTGTTGGATAGGATCTTGGAAATAGAGTTTACAAATTATAGTAGAAGAGGATACAGGTTCAGTCACAGAGCTGGGATTTTCAACAAAAGCTAATGTTAAGTTATATGTGTTTACGTAGGATTAGGAGTGTAATTATATTCGATTTAGGTTTTTGTTTCTTTTCCTTATGTAAAAAGAAGAATAGTTAAGTTAGAATAATGGATGGACTAGGTCTCTTTTTTACTTGTATAAATACTACGTGATGAATAGAAATAAAATCATTCAGGTTATTAAATTTAACATGGTATTAGAGCAGTTCGAAACCCTAGCCGTCGACCCACTGCCACCATAACACCAACACCCTAGCCACCGCCCCGGAATTGGTTCCACTGCTGCGGGTTGGTTCTGTTTCTACTGGTTATTTGATATGCTAGTTTTGTTAGGTATCTCTCTTCTGCATTGCGGTATAGTTAATACCAGACAAATCAATAAGCTTATTGATCGTGACTCTATCCGGTGTGATTATTGCTATAACACCGGCCATACTAGAAATTTTTGTTGGAAGTTACATGGCCGCCTCTCTCGTGGGCGCGAGTGCGGAATTCGTAGTCATGGTCGTGGTGTGGTTCTGGGTGCTCTGATCATGTTAGTGGTTTTTCTCAGGGAGAAATACACACTCTCAGGCGCCTTATGGCTTAGGCTGATTCTCTATCTACTATAGCTTTCGCTTCCACAGCCGCCTCCGTTTCATCCCATTTTGCTCACACAAAAATCTCAGCACGTGCATTTACTACTTCTTCAATTGTTCCTTGGATTACAAATTCTGGTGCTTCCGATCATATGATAAGTTGTTCCTCTGTATTTGATTCTTAATCAACTTGTTCTGGTAAGGATAAGGTCAAAATAGCCGACGGGTCATTCTCTACTATTTTAGAGAAGATTTCGTTCGCTATTCTCCTTCTTTGTTTCTCTCAGTTCTACATATTCCAAACTTCTCCACTAATCTTTTATCTGTTAGTAGTCTTACTTGGTCTGCAAATTGTTCCGTGAATTTTTTCCCTACTCATTGTATTTTTCAGGAACTGAATACAGAAAAAGTGATTGGCAGTGATAAAACACATGATGGTCTCTATTTCTTGGATTTTTTCCCTCGTCCATCTCATTCACTCGTGTCATGTGATCTAACTTTGCAAGCACATGTTAGTTCAGCTATTTTTATGTTACATCAGTGGCACCATAAATTGGGTCATCTCTCTTTTGGAATCTTCGAGAAACTTTTTCCTAATTTAGGTAAACATTGTTCTCGAAGTCAATTTTTTGTGAAGCCTGTGAGCTTAGAAAACATAAACGTTCTTTTTATCCACCTATTAATAAAAGGAGTGATTCTTCATTTGAGGTTATCCATTCTGATATTTGGAGTCTTTTTCCTATTCCATCTCTAAAAGATTATCGGTGATTTGTCACTTTTATTGATTGTTATTCTCATGTCACTTATGTGAAGTCTTTTTTAGTTTTAAATTTTTTTTATGCGATGGTATGCACTCAGTTTGATAAGCCGATCAAAATTCTCCATAGTGACAACAGCACTGAGTATATAGATAGGAGTTTTCGGGCCTTCGTAGACAAAAATGGTATTCTTTTTCAGATAACTTGTGTTGACACTCCACAACAAAATGGAGTTAGTGAACACAAAAATCGCTATCTTGCTCAGATCGCTCACTCTCTTTTATTCGCTATGAATGTAAGTTCTTATCGGGCGAAGCCATTTTAAGTTTTTAAGTGCCACTTGTCTTATAACCACTTACCATCCATCGTTCACCTCATCAAAGCGCCTCTAGAGTGTCTCCCTAGCGGCTTTCGTGTCATGACACTTCCTCCGTAGATTTTTGGTTGTGTGTGCTTTGTCCATGGTCATCATCTCTCGAGTGGCAAGTTAGATCCTAAAGCCCATAAATGTATTTTCATTGGATACTTCCCTACCCAGAAGGGCTACAAATGCTATAAGTCTTCCTCTATAAAATTTTGTGTCGCTATGGATGTCACTTTTTAGGAGTCCGAGTCCTTTTACTCTTCCTCTCTTCCATCTCTTCAGGGAGAATCTAGGCAAGAAGAGACGTCTACCTAGTATTACTCCCATTGAGGGGAGCCACTGTTCTATAACTATAGTGACCATGATGAGAGGAAGTCTATATCTGACCATAATGAGGGTGAGCCTATATCTAACCATAACACAGGGAGCCTATAACTGTTGAACGAGCAAGAACACATGACATTGGCGGTGATATAGGGCAACGAATACACCAACTACAAACGGCGAACTTAAAAACATACGCTAGTCGAAAGAACAAAAAGTCCTCATATATGGTACCACTTTATCCATCACAATCGCCTGCTTCAGTTCCAGACTCCTTGCCTGACCCATCTGGTAATGACTTCTCTCATTGAACCTTGTCTTATTTATTCTGATAATTTTCCTATTGCTCTTCGGAAAGGTGTTAAGTCATGCACTCAACATCTCATCTCCCAATTTGTCTCTTATGATGGTTTATCTCCTTCATATCATGCTTTTTTGTTTCGTCTCTGTCTTCTATATCTACTCCACAGAATTGGCAGGATGCAGTAATAATACCTAAATAGAAAGAAGCCATGGTAGAGCAGATGACAGCTTTGAAAGAAAACAGCACTTGGGAGCTAGTATCCCTTTCGGAGGGGAAAAAAAAAAGCAGTAGGATGCAAGTGGGTTTCACGGTTAAGCAAAATGCCAATGGTATTGACTACGAGGAGACGTTTGCTCTAGTAGCAAAGATGAACTCTGTACGCGCTTTACTCTATTATGCTGCAAATTTGAATTCGTCTCTTTATCAGTTTAATGTAAAGATTTCTTCATGGTGAGTTAGAAGAGGAGGTGTATATGGATATACCACCAAGTTTTCCTTCCTCTGAGACAGAGAGAAAGGCGTGCAGATTGAAAAAGGTCCTTTATAGGTTGAAACAGTCACCTAGAGCATGATTTGGCAGATTTTCAAAGGCTATATTGCAGTTTAGATACAAACAAAATTATGCCGATCATACTATGTTCATCAAAGGAAGCACAGGTAAGGTAACTATCCTTATTGTTTATGTTGATAATATAATAATGACAGACAATGATGTAGATGAGATTCTATGTCTCAAGTCTAGTCTGCCTCAAGAATTCGAAATTAAGGATTTGAGATCACTAGGGTACTTTCTGGAAATGGAAGTGGCAAGGTCTGATTGTGGTATTTTCATCTCCTAACGAAAGTACATTCTTAATTTACTCGAGAAACAAGTATGTTGGGTTGTAGACCTGCAACTTCCCGAATTGAGACAAATCATCAATTCAGTGAAAATTCGGAAGAACGCACTGATAAGGAGACATATCAGTACGTGGGCCAATTGATATACTTAGGCTACACAGCCTACACTCGACCAAATATTTCTTATACAGTGAGCATTGTTAGTCAATTCATGCATGATCTTCATGCTTCACATTTGGATGTAGTCTCGTATTTTGAGGTATCTCAAATCAACTCCAGAAAAAGAGATTTTGTTTTCTAATCATGGTCACTTACGCTTGGAGACATTCGCTTATGCCACTAGGTTGGTTCTGTGAGTGATAGACGTTCTACTTTTGACTACTGTACTCTCCTTGGGGAAAATTTGGTTACTTAGCGAAGTAAAAAGTAACTAGTGGTCGCCAAGTCTAGCGCAGAAACTGAGTATAGAGCTATGGCTCATAGAGTTTGTGAGCTCCTATGGCTCCAAACCCTATTACATGATTTAGGAATGTCTGATAATGGTCCAATGAAACTCCACTGTGACAATAAAGCTGCCATAAATATTGCTCATAATCCTGTTCAACATGACAAAACAAAGCATATTGAGATTGACAGGCACTTTATCAAGGAAAAGCTAAGTGAAGGTTTGATATGTATGTCTAGTGTGAGATCTGAAGATCAATTAGCCGACATCTTTACAAAAGGACTAAGCTGCAAGAGTTTCCACCCCATTGTGTTCAAGTTGGGTCTGATTAATATCTTCGCACCCACTTGAGGGAGAGTGTTAAGTTATATGTGTTTATGTAGGATTAGGAGTGTAATTATATTCGATTTAGGTTTTGATTCTTTTTCCTTATGTAAATAGAAGAATAGTTAAGTCAGAATAATAGATGGACTAGGTCTCTTTTTTACTTGTATAAATACTACATTATGAATAGAAATAAAATCATTTGGGTTATTAAATTTAACAGCTTACAAGAAGCAAAAAGGATATAATAGCCTCTAAGAGGAAACAAAGTAGCTTTGATTTCACTTAATATCGGCATCTAAAGAACCAGCTGCTCAGAACTCAAACAAGCGAAGATAAAAGCAAACTTTAGAAAAACCATCCTCCGGGTAGGGCATAGCAATGCCAAGAATCCCACTAAAGTGATCCTCTATAATAGCTTTCACCTCATCATATTCTCATGTGTAGTCCCAGAAGCATCACTGAGAAAAAGAATATGACAGTATGCAGTCACTTAGTCACCAGGCTGGTTCCATTTTCCCTAGCTTTCTTCCTACAGAAAGCCTTCTCAGGCTGGTTCGATTTTCACTTAACCTTCTTATGAATCCTCAAAGTGTGCATAGAAAAGAAAGAACCTTTTTCTAGAGCAACGATACAATAATCAGAGGGATTTGATTGAATAGCTAACTCAACAGCATCAACTTTAGCATTAGCTTCAGTAATATTGGAAAATATGTTGCCATAACAAGAGTTGTTAAGCTCCCTGAGCTCACATTTTAAGAGCTTTAGCATATAGCAGAGTTCAAAAGCAGGGGTGCCAATTGGGGTCTGGCCCAAATAGATGAACAGTAAGCGTAATTTTTTTCTCAAATGAAGGCAGTAACGAAATGACGAGATAGATGTTATAAGAAATACCAACGGTAACTTCTTAGAACAGCACAAAATCTGGACATAACACGAGCATAATTCCAGGGGAAAAAAAAAAAAAAAGATACACAGTAGCAAATAGAAGAAAACTGGAACGATATAACATTAGTTTCACAAGACTAATAAGGTCCAGTTGATTCTTGGCTATACACTTACAAAAAGAAATTTGTTTGAGGAAAAAAATAGTGCTAAGACCATGTAGTTATTCTTCAAACATTGAATAATAATTCGTACAGGCCATACCTCACCAAACTAAAAATACGGACTTCCCAATAACTGACCTGAGCAGAAACTTTTCTAACTTCGGAATTTGTATCTGCACATCTTGGAAGATAAACTATGACCCTATCCCCTAGACACAAGGCATCACGAGTTGGCAATACAAATGCAGCTGGCAATAAGAGTGAAAAAAATAGTTAAAAGGGAACCATACAAGATACAAAATTTGATAGTGAACACTTAAGATTACATGGTAAGCCGGAAAAATTGCGATTCAAAGCATGGTCAAATAGCTTGTTGTGTGTGCAACTTCCATGGCAGCCAAGTGTACAATAACCACTAGCACAAAGTGTCCGAAATTTTAGAAGCATTTCATTCGCCGCACGACATCCTCTTATTCTCTGACACTCCACAGGTGACGAAACATATTGATCAATCTGTCTCAGGATATGCAAAAGCTGCTCTGCTCGGCTTCTTCCATCCTCTCCACTGATGTTAACGGAGTACAAGTTAGATGATGTACAAAAGAAACATGATGTTCATGTATAGAAGGAACATTGTGGAAATTTATCGCTCAAATAAGAATATATATTAATAGACCCAAGGGGAACAACAAAACTACATGCACAGCATAAAAGAGCCAAAGAGCAGCATCTCAACAAGATTGAGTGCATTCTGAAAACCAAAAGCCACCACAGAAAATACTAACAACACAACAACTAAGCACTAAGTACTCTAAAAAGGATCAATTCACTCTAGTCCTCCTCCTTCAACAGGCTCCCAACAAAGAACAGCAAGCCTGCCTGACTCTCTTCTTACACCTCCCCTTGGCAATCACCTGGGAGCTCTGGTCCTCCACCAGCATTCTTTGCATGACCCCCTCCACCAGAAGACAACACAAGGGACCATAGTTCCTGACCAGTGTTCAATAGATGATGCTTTGTTGTCCATCATCTGAATATGCATTACAAACTCAGCAACCACAAGGTAACAATCATCAGCATGTTCCATGCTGCAGTTCATACCAAAAAGAGCCCCTTGGAAAGAACATCCTCTCTATAATGTATGTACAAGTTTCATACATCATCCAACAAAATTATCAACTTACCCAAAACTCCAATACCGTACCACCCTACTGAACGGCAGTGCAATCAAATATATATACATGTATATATACATATATATGTATATATATATATACGTATATATATAGGGAATGGCTCAAGAGACCAAGCCTTTTTAAACCAACTCTGTACCAATTATAATAGCCCTTGGATTGACTCAAACCCCGAACATCCAAAAAAAACCAATCCAAATATCCCATGGAGTGCTTAAAGCTCAAATTACTGTAATGTACACTTGCAGAATGCAATACTTATGCAGCAAAATAGTTTCACTTTGGTTAGAGTTTGAAAGGCATTCACCATGGCGTCCAATCTGCATTTAAAGGCAGTCAAGGAATTGCTGTCTGAAATAGATGGAGACGAAAAATGATTTGCTTAATCTTGAGTGTTATTTCACCCCTGGTTAGTTTAGATTGAAGAAGATCTCTTACTTTTGCACCTCCGATTCTCTCTCTCTCTACGGTAGTCATAAATCCAGTCAAAAACAACTACAATCCTCATATTTCTTCGAGTTCTCTTACTCCTACCTCTCTTCTTTTCATGATAAATCCATCTCAATGGCAATAGGGTATCTTAGATTACGTTCTTTGTTTAAATATATATATATATAAGAGAAACGTAGTTGTACTGCTTCTACAAGGATATACAAATTAGAATTGACCCAAATGAAAGTCCACATAAGAGTACCCAATTGTATTAATGAAACAGGGTACCTTCAAAAAATAGAGACAAAAAACAAGAATTATTTTTATTGAATAAAAAATGTAAACCCATATGGAATTTATTATAAATGAACACTCATAATCTCAATGAAAAAATAATGGATTTCATATATCCACACATTCTAAATTTAACTGAAGCAAGTAATAAATCAATGATCAAAACACATTCAAAAACTTTCTAGACTCAATTTTCCTTGATAAGGTTTACCTTGTTATTCCTTTGTGCTTCTCTACATTGAACAGAGGAAGTAAGAGTGGGAAAATGGGAGAGAAGAAGAAGAGACGGAGCATGCAGGCGCACACAAACAGAGGGGTTTTGAATTCCGCAATGGTTGGGGATGGTGGCGTAGGGCAAGGTGGCGGCAAGGTGGGATTCCAATAAGCAGGAGAGAGATTAGGCTAGCAAAGTTCAAATATAGGGATTATGGTTTTTTTTAAAGACTTTTGGGGGTTTTAATCTAGGCCCTTGGATGTGAGTCAATCCGAGGGCTATTATAATTGGTCCAAAATTGGTTTAAAAAGGCATAGTCTCTTGAGTCATTCCCATACGTACGTGTATGTATACATATGTACACGTATGTACATGTGTGTATATATACACATGTATATATATGTATATGTATATATACACACACACACGTGTATATATATATACGTATATGTATGTATATATAGAGAGAGAGAGAGGGAGAGAGAGAAGAGCTAACCAAAAGGCATACAAAGAGCCTAGCTCCCAATACTACAATTCTTAAAAAGAGAAAACGACTCACTGGAAGGCCTAAGGCTAAGACAAAAGCCGGCTTAGTAGATTTGTACATCACTAGGCTAGGTACAACCAAGCAAAACAAAGCATGAAACAATATTATAAATACGATAAAATGACTACATCAGGACTCCCCCACTAAAAAGAAAAGGGTCCTCAAAGTTAGGGAAAGGAGGCAATTGGACTTGATAAGCGACGTAGTTGATCTAGCACAAAAGTTGACAATGACCTACTCCTCGATCATTCAACAGCATGTAAAAGTATTAGGGTTCTTTTGCTTGCTCAATTTAACCCATACAAGATCTTCTTTGAATAATATCTCCCTTTGGGTACATCAACGGCCACCTTGTACTTAACATTACACTTCTCAATTGCATACTGGACTTGAGTATGGATATTCTACACAAATGCAGCCATATCTTTTGCCTTGGCGTTGCCCGCCCTTGAAATTGGTAAAAAAACCAAATCAACCACACTGGAATACTTCAAACCACAAACCACTTCAAAGGGGAAGCATAAATGGAGCGATGTAGAGAGGAATTGTAAGCAAAATCGGTGAAGGGAAGAATGCCATCCAACCTCTTGGAATTACCCCCAACTAAGCACCTCAATAAGTTTTCAAGGCTTTGGTTAACCGCCATTGTTTTCCCATCGAATTGAAGAAGAAATTTATAAAGTGTAAAATGGTCCCAATTTTCTTCCACAAGGTCCTCTAAAAGTGAACAAGATATTTTGCATCTCTATTGCAAAAAATGGAGGTATGAACACAATGCAGCTTCTAGCCTTTCTTGAAAAAGAGACTAGCATTGTTGGTCACATCTATCGTCTTCTTACAATGAAAGAAATGAGCCATCTTGGACAAATTGTCCACCACAATCATGATAGAATCAATCCTCCTTTGGGTAGGAGTTAACCCTAAGACAAAATCCATATTAATGCATTTCCAAGGGCTATCCAGCATGGCCAAAAGCACGTGTATTCTAGCATTTCCCATAACTTCTTTGACAAATATGACTAGCTTTGTACATAGCTTCCCACATCCTTAATCATCCCCTATAAATAGTGTTCATCTTGAAGCAAACCAAGGGTCATCTTTCCCTGATTTGTTTTGTTCGACCAACAGTTGTTCCCTCAAAAAGCATTTAAGGACCTACAACTTGAGCCCCTTAAAAAGAAACTAGACTTCTACTTGTAACTCGGATAAGTTACTCTATCTCCTCTTTGTTAAGTGTCAGAGTTTGTTCCACATTAATTAATTATTACCTCCTCTTTGTAAAGTGTCAGAGTTTGTTCCACATTAATTAATTATTACCTCTATAATTAGTATATTATCATGGGCGACCTCTCCATTGATTGCCAATTGGCTTTGAATTGCATGTTTCTGGTATTAGTGCTAGGATTTTGAAGGTTTTTGGATAAGACTCTTGGTTGACTACCCTTTTGTTTGTACTTTAAGTGCACCTTGTTTCGTTATGATCCATGTGTTGTGCATGTAATGTTTAACTCTCAACGTGCGGTTCAAAGATTGCTCATGCAAAGGAGTGTTAGTTTGTTTTCCACAACAATTATTATTACATCCAAAACTAGTATTAAGCCTAGGCTCTCTCTCCACTCATTGCTAATGGTTTTTTAGTTCTTTAACATAAAGAGTCAAAGATCAACAATAATTGGGATCATCAACGTAGAAAGCACAAAACTCTTCAAAGGATAGTATTCATTTCTACCAAGAGAGCAATCCTTCTACTTAATTGATCTTCTACCTTGTTGAGAACCCCCCGCTTATGCCTCCAAGAAATTGTGAATTGATGTCAAATTTAACAGGGCGCTTTTTGAAATTGTGGCCATTGTGTACTTTAGAACTTCATGTTTAGTACTGAGAACGGACTCCTTGTAATTAAGGTAATAGTTCCAATGTTTGATGGCTTGCACTGTGGCATTTAACACCAAGTCATAGGTAGAGCATTTGAGCTTAACACCATTCAACTTTTCACTAAAGAATGAAATCAAAAATTTTTCGGAAGTTATCAAAGTAATTTACATGCTAAGAATTTGTCCCAAGAGTTGTGGGCTGAAGTTTGTGCTTGCCTTCACGTAAGGGTTGGTGATGCATGAGAACTCCATACAAGTTATTCTTACAAGTAAGGCCCTTTAGTTGCTTATTTTAGAGTTTTTGCCTCAGTCTGTTACATTCATGCTCAAGATAAGTTCAGAACCAAGATGGATGCAAAGGCTAAAAAGTTTGTTCGTAGTATGATCCCAACAAAAAGGGTTGACGGTGCGTGAGTCCAAAAAGACACAAGGTTGTTAAGTCAAGAGATGTTGTCTTCAACGAAATCTCTTCCAACTATACCCATCATGCTTTAAACAATTGCCTTCAAGGGAAGAAAGGGAAGAGGAATAGACTTCTTCGCAAAAGGATTCCAAAAACATGGTTTCTTCATGGAAATCCCACAATGACATATCTAGGGGAAAGTAGTGACCAAGATGTTGGAAAATTAGAGTCAATCCAAGAGGATTTAGTACTTTGCATATCAAAAAAAAAAAAAAAGTTTTTCTGACTTTTATTTGGAGATTGGTCCTCGCAATATTTGTGAGTATTGCTTTGCAGGGCCAATTGATAATTGTGAGCCCAAATAGTATGCAAACAATACAAAGTTGCCAAAGGTGGGAAGTTGTCACCTAAGAAGAAATATCTACACTACTAAAAAACTAGCCTTGGCATTTAGTTCCCAAAACAATGATATTCAACTCGTTGATTGCGCCTTTGAAGGATGGAACCTTTGGCAACTAGGTATGAAGAACATATGA
Source organism: Arctostaphylos glauca (assembly GCA_019985065.2). NCBI lineage: Eukaryota > Viridiplantae > Streptophyta > Magnoliopsida > Ericales > Ericaceae > Arctostaphylos > Arctostaphylos glauca. The sequence continues at coordinate 23,148,416 of JAHSPW020000002.1, read as the reverse complement.
AAACATTGATAAAGAGCCGCAAGTATAAGTTTCCTTATTTCAAAGCACATTTGGGCTTAGTTTACTATGTTAGCACAAACGGAGTGTTAAAGTCATGCGAACCTTGCTACTATTGTTTATTCATTAACTCATACAATCACAAATTATATATGTATGGGAGAATTCATGAATGTAACTTCAGAGTCATTCATGTATAAAGTTCAACGTCACGAATACTTTTACTACCTAGGTTCATGTACATGGCTATGTGCATTTTGTGAGTGCTTATATTTACCTCATGGACTTTGCCCATGAAGTGTGGTGGATAAGTTTAATAGAATTCAGACTTTATCTTTTCTACTTATTTTGAGTGTTGATTTTCATTTATTCTTCATGTTCTAAGTCTTGTTTCATCAACGGTCCTATGCATGTAGTCTAGTGTGTAGCTGCATCATACAAGAGCGTATTGTCTCAAGTTTTATTGTCAATAAAAGTATATGTCCAATTGGTGACTAGCAACTTTTGTATAAGCTAACAATAGAATAGGGTTTCACTGGTTGAGCATCTTGAGTCTTTGACCAAGCTTGACCAAGTTCCACCAAGTTAATTAGGGTTTGACAGCAAACTTACTGAATTGGCAAGGTCTATGACTGAGTTGACTGGATTTGACCGAGTTGACCAGTTTGAATTCATTTGACTGAATTGACTGATTGTTGTTGAATCCCCAGTTCAAATGGTTCAAGGAGGTAGAGAAGGGGTAGAGGTTTTATGGCCAATCATGGTGGTGAATTTGATATGAATCCACCAATTGGAAGGAACAACGACAATTCAAATCAAAATCAGAACACGATTAAAGAGTTGAGATGACAAGTTTTTCCCTTAACAAAGCTTGTGTAACATTTGCAAGTTTGAACCGAAGGTAGTTATGCTTGCAAGGACGCTCAAACTCATTTAAGAATTATTTTTGTGCTGAATGGCCGTAAACGGCAACCGAATAGATTTGAGCACAAATGGAAAAACAACATTAAGGCTGAGTTGCCCACGTTCTGTGGAAGCCTCCCCACAACATGACAGACTGGTTAAACATCGTTGAAAGAGTGTTTGAGTGTGTATAGCTCAAGAGAGGAGCTTTGGCATAGCTGGAGCAATTGTAAGTTAGCAGAAAAACGAAGGAGCAAAGGAGAGGTTAGAGAATGGGATAACCTAAAGAAGAAACTTAAGGAGCAATCTTTGTCTTCAAGCGTGCGAAATTGGGTCAAAAGTTGGTTGAATATTGAAAAGCTTCTGAAAATTGGAATAAGCCATTGATGACGTGATGGAACAAAGTTGTGATGATGATGTTCCTATCTTTGATCAACCTTATGTGAAGAGATTGGTGGTGATGTTGATGAAGGAGGCTACAGTCTTATGACCAAGACTCTTCCCATACCTAAGCAAGAAAGAGAAGACGATTGGTTGCACACCAATATCTTCCATATCACTTGCAACGTTAGTCAAGGAGTTTGCAATATGATTACTATGGACGAAGTTGTGAAAATGCATTCCAAGAGGTGATTGATAAGTTGCACCTCAAAATGGAAAATCATCTCCATCATTGCACAACCTTATTTCAAAGGAAGCGATGTTTGGTTGTTTTGTCTATCCAAAACAAGTGTTTTGATGAGGTGTGGTGTGTTAGCAAACTCTGCATGATGTTAAGAAGAATACTTAGACTTTGCTTCTTTCTAAGGGATTTCTTAAAGAAAGACGATAATCCGGGTGCATGTTGGTACTAAATCGCTTAGGTGGGTTGCTTTTGAGATTCAAATGGCTGCTACGAAGCTTATGACTAACACACTAATGTCTTTCCTCAAGACTTATCTCCCAAGTTGCCCCTTTGCTGGATATTCAATATTATATGGATTCGAGATCAAGTTGACCACTTCCAAATAAACCAGCCTATCATCCATAAAAGAGGGAAAACTTCAAAGAAAAGTTGAAGAGATCTTTGAGAAAGGCTACATATGTGAGAGCCTTAGTCCTCGTTTGGTGCTAACCTTTTACCACTCTAGGAAGGATGATTTTTGGAGAATGTTTTTTGATAGTAGATCCATTTAACAAGATCAATACAATACGGGTTTTCGATTCCAAGGTTGCGCAATATCTTACATTGAGTAGCTAGTTCAAAACATTTCTCCAATAGTGATCTCCAGAATGTTAGCAACAACTATCATTCAAGAGATGATAGGAAAATGGCATCAAGCATGGTCTTTTGAGTGGCTTGCTTTACCTTTCGTAGTCAAAATGTTCTAGTACTCTCATCCAAGGGTGGACTCAAACGCTGCAACCACTTTTGGATATATGTGGTGGTTTATTTTAATGAATACCAATCTATAGCCGTTGTGTTGAGGATCAATTGTTCATCTTCAGCAAGTCTTTGCTCTTCTTTTGAGGAAGAAATTCTATGAAATTTTGAAAAAGTGCAGCTCTACCGTTGATAAAGTAGTGTATTGGTCAATGTTGTGTCCTAAAAGGTAGTCCTAATGGATAAAGACAAGATCAGGGCAAGAGTGGCCTACTCCTTCTAGCATCCAAGAAGTAAGGAGTTCTCATGGTTTGGCTACTTTTACCATCAGTTTGTTCACATTATTAGTAGCATCAAAGCTCCTCTTACCAATTGCCTTAAGTGAAAGACCTTTAAGCGGACCCAAGAAGCTGATACTGTGAATATAGTATTTGGTAGTATTTTGTATTTCTTGTTATTGTCATTTGTCGTTTATTGCAAGGGCATTGTAGTCTTCAAGTTGAATTAGAATTTGCCTAAGGTATATAAACAACATTTAGCTTTTTATTGTTAATTGATTCGAAGCAATGCATGTAGTCTATTATTTTCTTTGTATAATGGTAGAAGAGCCACTGGGGCAATTCACCAGAGTTCGCATAATTTGCATCGTCCTTCTCTCTTTTTGAAGTATGGTACAATTTCGCACTGTGTAAGGACTATTCCACACTATATGCGGCTGTTTCCACTGTTTGGGCATTGTTTGGCACTATTCGCTGTTTCGCACTATTCATGACTGTTTTCCATTGTGTGAGTACTGTTTTGCACTTTTCAGTACTACTTTGCACTGTTTGGTCCAACTTTCGCACTGTTGGGATACTGTTTTCCCCTGATCAGAACTGTTTCGCACTACTTGGGTACTGGTTTTGCACAGTCTGATAATGTTTTGAACTATATTATTATGCATTGTTTGACACTGATTGGGTACTAGTTTGGTACTGTTTAGCACTATTTCCAAACTGCTTGACATGGCCACCCCAACGTCACATATGACTCAGGTCACCTACAAGCCTAAACCTCAAGTTTCTATGAATAAATGCAGTTTTTGCCATCAAAAGAGTCATTGGAAAAATGCATGCCCTAGGCTTGTTCAGCTTAAGGATACAACTATTTCCATTCAACAACTCCATCATCTTCTCAGCCACCACAGCAAATCAATCATTCTCCAACAACACTCAAAATTTCTACTTCTGAAAGTGTCCCATCTTCCCTCTCGTTTGTGTAGCATCAGCAGTTTCAGGCTTTCATGGTAGTCAATGAAAAAGAGTCCCCAACAAGCTTCTACTATGACTATCACTCACCCAAGTTTGCATGGTCCTTTTACCGCAAGTAGCTCACCCACAACATAGATTTTGTTTCCGAATCTTTCCATCATACGACTACTAAATTGTCTCTCCTTAGTAATCATGTTTCCCCTACTTTCCCATTACTATTGTCATCGCAAATAAATAACATATGCATCTTGTTTTTATTGGTTTTATTCTCCCTACTACACCCCTTTTACTGTACATCCCAAATGTCTTATGTGCTACCTCAAACCTTATTTCAACAAGTCAATTATATGATTTGGTTTTTAACATTTTTTCTCTTCTTCTGATTAGATTTGGTAAGATTGGGTGTCAAATTAACAGATTGAGACGGCCCGTAGAATTGGTGATTACTACACTTTGAAGACCTTATACATTCATATAAAGTCAACTTACATTGCCTTATCATCTTTTTGTTTGGATGATAAATCATCTTCCTTTTATCTTTGACATTTGTAGATTAAGGCATTTCCATAGTGAGCGTTTGAAACATTTAATTCAATTTGGTCTTTTGGGTAAAATTTCTATCAATTACATTCTGAGTGCAATGTTTGCTTTATCTTTTAAGAAAAGCACTTCCATTTCTCTTTTTCCTTTTCATATTGTTCATATTGACTCGTGGGGTCCTTATCCAATTGCAACCAAGAGGGGGTTCTATGTATTATGCTTCTTTATCGATCAGTATATATTGGTTAATTTACTCACACACGAATCAAATTCTTCAAAGTTTAACACAATTTTTACACTATAGTGCCATCCCAATTTTCTAACTCAATCAAAATCCTTCACTCTGATTTGGGTGGGCAAAACTTTCTTTCCGAGTGTTTCTTTTAGTGACTCATGGGACTATTCACCATAAGAGCTACATGTTTAAAGACGGCTTTCTTTTCAAGGGGTTGAAGTTTTGTGTTCGAAGTTTCTCTTTAAGGGCCCAAATGCTAGTTGAAATACACAAATGGGGACATTTTGACCACGACGAGACTATTCAGTTACCCCAAAGCAAGTATTATTGACCGGGAATTACTAAAGATGTGAGCAAACATGTGCAAAGGCACCCATATTTGTCAAAGAAGTAAAAGAACAACAAATAATGCGGGTTTATACATGCCTCTACCAGTGACGAATGGTCCTTAGAAATGCAATAGTATGGACTTTGCTTTGGGCTGCCACCTACACAAAGGAAGAGTGCCTCAATCATTGGTTGTGGTCCATCGTTTCTCTAGGACAGCAGACCTTTTTAACATGTTAAAAGACCAACATGCTACCAATATCACCAATATCTTCTTCAAGGAAGTTTACAAACTTGAAGGGTTCCTATCTCTAATGATTGAAGTGGGATGCTGAGTTTCTTACTTAATTCGGAGAATCTTATAGGAAAAAATCTAGAAGATCGAGACTGGATGCACTTGATCCCTACTTTTCATCCACAAGCTGATGATCAAATGGAGGTCTTGAACCTAAGCCTAAGAAACTTGTGGAGGTGTTTAGCTACTGCTCCCAAGAGTTGGGATGGAATTCTTCCTCGGGGAGGCATTTGCTTATTACTCCTTTTGAGCCTGTTTATGGTTCCCGGTTTTCTAGTGTCATGGACTGGTTCCTCTACCCATTTCGAATAAGGGATGTATCAAGGCGGAAAATTTGGCTGGATTTATGAAGAATACTCATGCCCAACTGAAGGGTCAAACTGAGAAATCCCAAACCAAATACAAAGCTGTGGTTGATGCACATAAAAGGAAATTTTTTTTTTTCCAAACAAGTTGATCTTGTGTGGGTCATTTTGAGCAAGGAAAGAAGTCAAACATGATCACTACATGAAGTTGAATGATAGAAACGGGGTCCTTGTGAAGACCTCGCAAGAATACGAATAATGCCTGCATGGTCTGGATGCCTCCTCATGCGTATCTCTATTATCTTCAATATGCAGCACATTGTGCCGTATTTTGGGGTTTCTTCTAATGTTATTGTTGCTGCCCCAACTTGAAGACAAGTTCCTTTTAGAGGGGGAATCCTGATGTCATAAATTTATTAAGCTGTAAGTGTTGTAGTGGCTTCGTGTGTCAATGAATAGGAGTGTAGGCCTCTTATTTTCAGCTTTTGAGAGCTATTGTTCTTTCTATCCCAACTTTGGGCTTTCTCTTCCACTCATAAAATGATTTCTAAGATTTTATGCCTTTAGATTGCATCATAGAGCTTGGGATTTCCTTATCGGTCTAATTCAGTTTGATGCTAAGACAAAGGCTGCTCAATACAAGGTTATTAAGGCTCCTACAGTCTCAACTTTTGTTCCGTAAACTGGAACATCCTCAGAGTGTTTGATCTACGTCGGCCCTTGGTTTCCTGGTACACATACACAGATTAATTTGAATTAGAGGTAGTCGAGTGTTTATCTTACTTAGCTCTAAGGTTTCTCTAGTCTTTGTTATGCTATTCATTCAGATGGTATGCCCTCTTGATATTTGTAATCTCGTGCCCTCTTGATAGTTGTAATCTCCTTTTCATTATGTGCTTTCTTCACACAAGAAAGAATAAGTAGGATAGAGGCAATCAGATATACAACCATGGTACGCATGTCTAAAAAGGCCAAAAAGGCTTAGGTTTTAACGCGACCTGGAGCAATATTTTTTGGAGTTTCACGATCAAAAAGGCGTCATTTTCCTTTAACTAGACTTCGGAAATTATTGTGCAAGTTTACTAAGACATTAATTCTCAAAACTTGGAAACCAAGTTGAACATGACTTGCAACAGGACTTGCACAGAGCATTTTGACAAACACAAAAGTCAATATGTATAATGGAGATTATGGAACACAAAAACATCCACTGATAGAATTCAAGTCTCTAAAAAGTAAAAGCAGACAGACGAACATTACAGAAGAATAAGTAGGATAGAGGCCATCAGATTTGCAACCATGGTACACATTTCCTAAAATAACAAAAGGGCTTGGATTTTAATGGGACCTGGAGCATTAGTTTTGGAGTGCAATTTTGTTCACCCTCTTTTAAAGAGGGTGAACATTGCCCTCATTTTCATTAGTTGAGATGGTGTATGTGCCGCATTTGCAATACACTTTTTGGTAATTAATAAAATCCATTTCTTAGTTTTCAGAAATTATTATCCATGTTTACTAAGACACGGTAATTCTCAAAACTTGGAAAACAAGTTGAACATGACTTGCAACAGGACTTGCACAGAGCGTTTTGACATATAGAAAAGTCAAAATATATGATGGAGATTATGGAACAAAAAAAACATCCACTGATAGAATTCAAGTCTCCAAAAATTAAAAACAGACGGGGAACATTACAGAATGATGCATTGATATTTAAAGATGAAAAATACCTTGTAAGAAGAATTGCACATAAGAGAGTGATAAGATTGTCTATAAGGGGATCGACAACATCTGATGGATCATTTGCCAAAGCAAAAAATCCTAAGGTCGCCTGCCAATTTTGAAGAAATATTTATGGGACTAAACAAATAGTAATAGAAACTACTAATGATAAACAATAACAACTAGCAAAAATTGCACCTTCATAACATGATTTCTTGTTTCGATTGTTAGTTTGGGTTCCACAGAAACCAAAGTTGTGCAGGCACTTAATGCAAGAGCCTGCAAATTCACATTCAAAAAGCAAAAAGGATAGAGTAGGTCCTCTGGCGCCAAGAACTGAAACAATGTCAAATAAAACTTCCAGTTGACAACAGAATAAATCTGACGAGCAAGCAAACCTGAGTGCGCAACAGTTCAACACTAGAGTCAGCATAGCCCTCGTCCTCATCACAGCCCATCAAAGTTAAAATATAATCAAGCAACTGGTCCCTTCTTTTCAACGGAAATGATATACCACTTTCCGCAGCATTAATGACAGCACGACCTGCATTAGCAAACCAAAATGCACAACTTCACAGCAAAAACATGAAAAAAAAAAGATATGTTCTCTTAAACACGTGTAACTTGGTTTGTATTCGCATATAAAGGAGTAAAATTAGAAAACCTCAAATTCTAAACATCGCAAAGCATAGATGCATTACTTTTTTTGTTTTCTAGAAAAGACCGTAACTAAAAACTCAGAAATATTGAAGAAACAGAAAAACAGTATTGCCTTCTCTAACTGCTTTGGACACACCAGCTCACCAATTATGGGGATCCGAAAAGAATAACGGTGAATTGAGTTTGTTCTTCTGTGCACCTACAGTTAAATGAATAACTACAAAGTGCTTCCCCGACAGCCGACAGGGAGAGGAAAAATGTTTTCACGTGGACACAATGTGAAAAGAGGATGATGAACTCATAAAAGTAGCATGCTAAACTACTATGATATCCTAACAAAATATCTGAATGACCTTATAAAGTGTCATATAAGTTATAACCTTATCATCCATTCATCCTAAAGACACTAAGAAAGAGGCAATAAAACCTAAGAAAATAGAAGCTGGAAGACGAGGCAATAAAACCTAAGAAAATAGAAGCTGGAAGACCAATTGCTCACGATGAGTAAGCCCAATGCGGCTATGAATTCAAGAAACGGCAGAATATTCACACATCCAGACTCGGTAAGGGCTACTAAAAAATGAAACATGACAAACAATAACATATCAAACTTTAATATCAACAAATAATATTGAAAGCAGAACAACAAAAGGATGAAATTACACACACTTCAGAAAGTCTACAAACCTAACAAATCAATAGCAGTGATGACAGCTTGCTTGGCTGTAGGGTGACGGACATGGAGAAGCCGTGAAAGCATATTAGTTCCCTGCAAGAAAGAGCAATAACGAAGAAGCATAATGTAGAAACGTAGTAGTCATGCATACTATATCTACAATGGTATCGAAGAAACGACTAGACATATCAAGTTGCTATCCCATGATGTAGTTTGCAAATGGTATTGTCCTTGTAGATGAAACTATAAGGGGTGTCACTGCTAAATTAGAAACTTTGAGCTAAGCACTGGATTCGAAAGAAATTTAGGATTAGCAGAGTAAAATGGAGTACATGGAATTTAAGTTAAATAGTAGTAAAAATACTAGCATTGATAAAGTGTCCCTCCAATACCAGGAATTACCAAGTAGCGTACATTTTAAGTATCTTGGCTCAATTGTTAGCAAGGATGGAGAGATTGTGGATGATATAGCAAAGAGGTACAAGTTGGATGAATCAAGTGGTGAAGTTCTTTGATAGGAGTGTGCGCCCACAAGATAAGTGCAAAGTTGCAGGGAAAATTTTACCCGTAATGCTATAGACCAGCCATGTTATACGGCATGGAATTTGGCCTACCAAGAAACAACATGCAATTAAGATGGGTGTATGAAAATGTTGAAATATATGTGCGGCAAGATGAGAGATAGAGCTAGAAACGAAAAACATCGTGGAATGGTAGAGGTAACACCGATATAAGACAAGATGAAAGAAAGAAGATTAAGTTGGTTTAGATATGTCCATTGGAGATCAGTCAATTTGGTATTTAGGAGTGATATGGTTACAACAGACGGTAGCATCAAGGGGAGGGGTATACCAAACTTGACTTTAGAGGGGGAAGTTCGAAAGGATTTATGTTCTTTGGATATCACAGAACATGCTGCCCTCAAAAGAGCTCATTGGACAAAATGAACTTATGAAGCCGACCCCAATTGATTGGGAGTGAAGGCTCGGTTTGGTTTGATAAGAACATCATCAACCGAACCCCCACCCATCACTACCCGGTGATTTATAATGTCTGTTATTTGACAAGTGAAAAGTTCAGTGTACACATATTTTAGCCAAGTGTTTTTTACTAAGAGGTAAATAGAATAACGATTCATACAACATACACAAACTACACAAACTATTAAAAAAAAAAGACGAAGTAAATCATTACTAAAAAATTATTCCTATACAGCTTCAAAGGTTCTTCGGCTGCATTCATTCCAAGCAAACACCAAAACATCAGCCACCTTCCAAAAAACTGCCACCAAAACAAACCACCACACGTCCCTAGCAACCTCACAATAAAATGCGCACTGAACTACATTGACTTTGCACATGCAACAGCGATTAACAAACATCCGCCCTCATCTACTTCAGTACCTTTAGCTAAGATCCTCCCACGCACAATGGCCACCTTCCAGGGAGCTCCTACTTTCCAAGTAGCCTTCCACGGAAAACTAACCCTCCAACTCTCATTTATCACATGTAATATTTCACATATTACTTCCTGTCAATATGGTAAGATGAAACCAAATCATGCAAGAAGTCTGGCATGTTATTTGGTAAGTGAAAAGAGTATTCTGGAGGGAAAAAATCTAATATAAAAATTCGCAAACATGATGCTACAGTCCTTGCAAACTTAGATCCAAGAAATTTAGCAAAAAAGAAAAGCTACCAAATTGCCAAACCGCAACTTCTTGCCGTGCTGTTTCTATAGTTTTGGTATCAATAAAACAGAGACTCCTAGTTTCTGGTTGGCAACAGGAGCAGCAGCTTACAAGCATCTGAAAGGTCAAATACTAAAACTCTAAGAAAATCAGAAGGGGACTCTTTGCGAGATATAATTGCAAATGAACACTTTCGAGGAATATTAGGGTAGCACTGATAGAATATCAAGTGAGAGAAAATAGAATTTAAGGTGGTTTGTGCAAGTCTAATGTAGATTGGTCAATAGGAGTGATATGCTTAGGGTAGATGGTAACACTAAGGGCATGGAAGATCCAAACTGACTTTAAATGCAATAGTTCGAAAGGATCAAGATTTTTTCGAATATCAAAAAGAAGATGCCCTTCACATATCTCATTGGAGAAAACAGATTCAAGTAGACGGCCACAACTGATTGGAAATTAAGGCTCAATTTCGCTTGCTTTAGTAGAAGAAGAATCATAAGGACTCAATGTTGAGATAAGATACAAAAGTCTTTTGTCATAAAAAGAATTCCCAAATGCCAACCTTTGGTTTTGTACTAGTTCTATAAATGTTATTGAAATGGTTCATATTGATTCAAGAAGTTAACAATCAACATTGCAAGTTTGACACTTTTGATAATGACTTCCCATGACTTAAGAAACCAGTCTCCTACAAGACTTAGTAAGAAACAAATACAAAAACTAACACAACCAACCACCTAACACCAAGTTGGACAAATGGAACTAGAATTAAGTTTGATGTCATTTAGTGGCCATGCAAAAACTCCAAGGAGTAGGGGTTCATTGCGATGTTGTCACAAATTGCATTCTCAATTTTGTAATAATGAAAAAGAGTCAAAAGTTTTACATGTCAAAGTTCTTCTAGGAGAAATTAACCCTAATACATTTGGACAATCTTCTTCCCCATGGAAGAGAGTGAATTTCCCAAGGAAAACAGTTTCATATAAGAACGAAAAAACTCGTATACACTCATTTTAAGATATATCTACCACCTCAAGTAACAACCAACAAATGATCTACCACACCAAAAAATTTAGTTGAACTGCTATTGCTACGAGAGATTACTTCTAAGCATAGTCGTGCTACTGCCGCTAAACACCTGCTGAAGCATACGCGCATATGATAAATAGTAAGGACATTGACACCTGATACGACATGGACACCACAGTCCACACGGACAAGCCGACATGCAAGATACAGAAAATGAACGACATAACAAACTGATGGGGCATTAAATTTACATATATATACATATATAGGTTCCATCAATGCCTTAATCGAAAATGCAATCTAATACCAGTTAACAGTAAAAAGACCATACATTCCACAACTTAGAGAACCAATACCAACCAAAAGTAATTGCATTTAATCAAAACTATATGTCAGTAAGTAGAAATTGTTCCATCCATAGATACATAGATGGCATGCATCATATAACACAACATTCCTAAGAGTAAATAGTCTAAAGTGTAAAGGATGAGGATTGAATAGGTACAGATCTATATAATTCTTATGTCATCATTTTACCGTAAGTTACTGTCTCAAACTGATAATGTGTCTACCTGTTTTAAACTATGGAAATACAGGTAAGGTCTGTGTTTCATATATGCTAAATGATGGAACTGTATGTCCCCAAAGTGTCTGAACAGTGTTCAAATCAAACCAAATCAAGGCTTTAAGTCTCAATCAGCTGGTGTCAGTAACATACATTTGATTTCTCCAATGAGCCCCCTTGAGGGGATCATGTTCCTTGATATTCCAAGAAACTACATCCTTTCAAACTACCGCCTCTAAAGTTAGTGTTGATCTACCCCTCCCTTGGTACTACCATCTATCGCCATGATATCACTCCTCCTAACTACCATTTTGACTGATCTCCAATAAAAATGTCCAAACTACTTTATTCTATTTTCTCTAATCTGATCTTTTATTGGTCCTACCCTAATCATTTGCAAAAGAAGTTGTTTCTAATAATGTCTGAACAGTATCCAGTTCTAAAACAATAAAGAACCAATTAGACAAGTTTGTACGAGAGTTGTTCTAGAAATGCTCTCAACTGTACATCACCCTTGAACTGATGATACGGTCAAAGAACTTACTGACCGAACAGCCTCTCCGATCCCCAATCCGAGCATCAGACGAAATCTACATCAAGTACTCTGGCCAAACCCAGTAACTTGTGTTAAACCAATTTAGTATTGCATACAGATTGCTGAAGTCATGCGATTCCTTCCCTTTGCAGTCATGAGATTGCTGCAGTAATAGGATAACTTTCCTTTTATCTTGCACACTGATTGCTGCAGTCATGGGATTCCTTTCCATGTATCTTGTGCACTTGTCGCATTTACATTATTTAGAGATTCTCTCCAATTTTATGTATAGATACTCCTTGAAAGAAGAACAAATACAGAAAACCTCTCTTACATGGTATCAGAGGGACTAAAGACCTACATATCCTACACCATCGCTTCTTTTGAGTAGAGGCCAGGCCTCCTTGTGCCCTATCATTTCCAGCTTCTCTTCAGTTCGTCATGTCTCTCACCAGCACCTCTTCTGCAACCCATTCTGCGATTGCCTTGTTCCCTTCCTTTTTAGGTTATTTCCCCTATTTCCTTGACTCTGTTGCTAACTGCAGTTGCTGTTCCTGGAACTGCTGCATTTATTCTTTCCCTAATGCTTTGTGTCCCATTTGTTCGAGTAGATTTTGTGAACATGTAATAAACTACCCACACACCACAACCTGGTCGATCCACTGTATTCGTCTGATCATCATTGTCTTCTGATCTTGATGTTCGTCTGATCAAGATCTCTTGGTTCATCTGATCCACACCGCGATGCTCGTCTGATCCGGATCTCCTGGTTACGCAATGTTTATCTGACTTTCTGATTTACTTTCAACTGGTATCGATCCGTTGTGTTGGATTTCTAGATTTCTGATTTTCTTTCTGGTTTGATTTCTGCGTCTAGATCCATGGTGTTGGATCGTGGTTTCATTGTAAGCCTGTATGGTGGTTGTTTGTTGGTGGTTTATCAGTTGGTTGTCGGGTGTCGGTTCTTGGTTGTTGATCATGGGGTTATTGGCTTCAAGTTTTGTATGGTGATTGTTTGTTAATGGTTTATTAGTTGATGGTTGATTGTTGGTAGTTGGTTGCTCGTGAGGCTCTATCGGTGTTTGGTTGTTGCTTTTCATGGCTTCTAGTTCTTCATCTACTATTGCTGTTGGCTTGTCTGATTTTTCTGCTCCTGATCTGATGTCTGTTACTTCAGCTCAATTAAATGGAGAAAATTATGATCTCAAAGCTAAAACTATTGACGTGTATTTTCTGAGCAAGAAGCAGTATACTTTCTTGACTAATGATCCTCCTAAGGAATCCAATCCTTTGTTACTTTTCTAGGTCTCAAGGTGTCATATTCACATCCCGGTCTTCATTTGTCTCAACCAAAGTACACTTTGGATATTGTTTGTCGCAATTCCATGTCTAAACACAGGCCATGCACTACTACAATATATTCACCATCATTAGTTCCTTTCATCTCAACTCTTAGTGAAGAGTTTGAGGTCAAAATCTTCGCCCCTTCATTACTTTTCTAAGTGTCAAGGTGTCATCTTCACATCCCGGTCTTCATTTGTCTCAAACAAAGTACACTTTGGATATTCTTTGTCGGAATTCCATGTCTAAACACAAGCCATGCACTACTACATATAGTCACCATCATTAGTTCCTTTCATCTCAACTCTTACTAAAGAGTTTGAGGTCAAAATCTTCACCCCTTCATTACTTTTCTGGGTCTTGAGGTATCATCTTCACATCCCAGTCTTCATTTGTCTCAAACAAAGTACACTTTGGATTTTCTTTGTAGCAGTCCCATGTCTGAACACAAGCCATGCACTACTACAATATATTCCAAATCACAGCTTTTTGCTTCTGATGGCTCTTTACTTTTTGATGTCACTTAGTATCGTCACTTGTTGGCTCTCTTCAGTACTCAACACCTACTAGTCCTGATATTGCCTAATTGTGCATCATGTTGCTCAGTTCATGAGTGCACCACATACAACTCATCTTACTGTAGCGAAATTATTGTACTACACCACCGAAGTACTGGAGTATGGACTTCATTTTCAACCTTCCTCGCATACTCTAGCTCTTCGTGCCTTTTTTTATGCTGATTTGGCTGGTTGTCCTGACACTAGGCACTCAACATCTGGTTTTGATGTTTATCTGGGTCTGAAACTGATCTCTGGAATGCGAAGAAACTACCTACTATCTCTTGATCAAGTGCTGAGGCTGAGTCTATCATTCTCTAGCTCAAGCACGTGGTGTTACCATTTCAAAAAAAAATATTCATTGAGAACTTCATCTCCCTGAACCAATTCCAATTATGGTGTATTTCAATAATCTCAGCTCCACCTACATGGCATCCAACCCTGGCTTTCCATGCTCAGACTAACCACATCCAAGCTTGACTACCATTTTGTTCGTGATCATGTGCCATCTGGAAGCCATTGCGTGCAGTTTGTTCCCTCTGATGATCAGATCGCTGACTTCTGCACTAAAAGACTTCATAAGGAGCGCTTCCAGCTCTTATGTCACAAACTCATCCATCAACGATCACCGAGTTTGGCGGGGAGTGTTAAACCCATTTAATATTTTGATGTAGGTTGCATACAGATCGTTGAAGCCATGTGGTTCCTGTGTTTATATGTTGCGGTCATGAGATTGCTGAAGTAATAGGTTTATCCTTACATCTAGTACACTGATTGCTGCTGGGATTCCTTTCCATGCATCTTGTGCAGGGATTGCATCAGAAGAAAATCTGCTTCATGCACTCTAGCCAAACCCAACAATGTAACATCAAACTATTCGACGTCCTCCCTCACATGAAACTTTGTCTTGCACGTGAAGATGCAAATATATTTAGATAGAGTGAAATAGAATACAAAGGGAGAGCAGCAGAATGCAGAAGGGGAACAAATGCAAACAGAGAGACTTGAACCCAAGACCTCTCCCAACCTAAGTTCTGATACCATGTTAAGTCACCAATTATCTCAAAAGTTTAACCTTTTGTAAACGGGCCCACAAAAGTATGTCAAGCTATTCAACAGTTACAGTATCATTCCTCATCAAGATGCGATTCACCTTGCACACTCTCATAGGCAGTTCAGAAGGGGAAGTTAGATCCACTAATGAAACCCTAGCTGCTTAGACTATGGTGCAGCCATTGAGACAATTCAGACATATGTTTTACCTTTTTCCATGTTTACATGTATATCACCCTCCTCGAACTATTTCGATTAAAATGATCTTAATGCTTATTAATAGGCTATCTCCAGTCCCTACAGCATTACCAGTCAAAAACAAAAGCCAGAGAGAGAAAGAGAGAGCAACCATGGTAACACTTAATCGGATACACAAGAAGCAAGATCAATTAGAAATTCATGTTATTATACCAAGAGAAATTGACTCAAAGAAAAGAGCATCATACCACAAGAGCATCTATTCTGGCTTCAATAACTGTAGATGGAGCGTATCTTGCCGCATACCCATACATTAGAGCCAAAGCAGCATGTATGTCATCAGAATCATCCATCTTAGCTCTATCCGAGAAAATTGATAGAATTCTGGAGCCAACAGAGCACACAATGCTCAGAGCAAAGACTTAAAATATTCATAATGAAACTCAACTCATTTATTATTAGACCACAAATGTTAGAGTTAGCTTGTTCAAGCACAATACGTGTATAAAGAGCTCATTTGAGAGAGGAGCGTAATGTTTAGAGTTAGCTTGTTCAAGCACAATAAGTAATAAAGACTGAGCTTCAGAGGGAAGTGCTGCAAAAAAAAAAAAAAATTAAAAAGCTTCAGAGTAATCTGCTAATTCTTTTTTAACTGCCTGTATGATTGCTATTATAGTCATCGATGTGCACTACCCAAGAACTTCAGGGTATATACGTACTTTGATATGTGGTGACAAGTTTTTTTCATAATCACACTCAATCTGGGTTTAAATACGAAAAAAAATTACATCAGTGATAACAATTTGGCCAGTGTTAGAATAACGCAAAAGACAACAAGTGTGAATAAAAGCAAGAAAGATAAAAGTCTCCACAATCATTTTACATTGGTACAGAGTTCATAAATACACGTGGACATGCAAACACACACACATGCAAATAAAAAGATAGAGTAGGAGTTCGTAATGATCCTGGCATACACCTCTGAAAGAAACTCTGCCCAACATTATTCAGAATGTCTTTCAATTTTTCCAAAACCGTGTCCAAGTGGGATGCTGCAACCTGGAAGTAATAAACATAACATGGTTTAGATGTGGTCAAACATAGAAGACTAGGAATACAGCTTCAAACTGCAGATACCAGTCCCATGGCTTTTGCCAAGCCGAGCCTGTTAGTCGGAAAGGCAATATTTGCTTGCTTATACATCCAGTCAATCTTCTCACAAACATAAGCCCTGTTATCAACTCTCTGAAGAAGCATGCCAAGACACCTGCGAAATAGGAAAACAACAATTCAAATATTACAAGTCCTCTGATTGGATATTCATAATTGCAAATTTTGGTATTTTGAATCCTTTGGAGGATTGATTGTCTGCCTTACGTTTCATGCTATGTTATGTCAGGTAATTTAGGGAACAAAACAAGTAACAAAGGAGAGAACCCAAAGTGATTCTCCACTGCCTTCTCCCATATTTTCTTTCGTCACTTCATTTTCCCCATTCTTGTATATCTTCACCTCAGCTATCATCTATTACTTGGTAACAGAAAACAATGAGGTGTTGGACAGCATAGGTTTGTTTTTTGTTTTTGTTTTCTTTTCCAGTATTATATTCAAGAAAAAAACTACAAGAATGAGCAACTAAGTGTGCAGACTTCACCGGCTATTTTTTGAAAACATTTTGAGCCAAAGTTTTGTGGGAAAAGATAAAGAGTCCACTTCTCAAAAATAGAAGATTGAGCCTTGTTTGAGTATTGTTGTTGCTTGGAAGAGCAAATGTAGGTGTCTATTGGATTCTTGGAAGCACTGTCCAGGCTTCTCCATTGATCGGTACAAACCCCAGAGTGGGTGAAAAGGGGTTTCTGAAAGTTTTCACGTCTGTTATTTGGAATCTGGATTACTCGAATATGAGAAATGGGAATTATGGTACTTCACATGCCCTAAGTTGTGGTGCAGTAGGGCCATTGCAACATTGAATTACTTATTTCAAGAGATCATCAAATAATAGAGTATATATAACTTATCAAATTGAAACATTTAGATGCATTTTATCTTTGCTAAGGCATCCATTCCCTCATAGATTCTGGTTTTCTATTTTCTTTTTCTCCAAGGAAAAACTTGGGGAATCGCTTTGGATAGATTACTTCACCGTATTTCTAAAAATAGTATAACCATATTCATTTTGCGTGTCTCGCTAAATGATCATTCTACACATCTTAGTTTATATGTTCACTTTTTTCTCCTAGAAAAAATCAGGACCTTTTGAACTGACAACGAAACGGAGAACATAACGAATGAATTAATTGACTTCTAAGAGAAGCATGGAAACGAAGGCAAATATGTATTGGAATGGCCACAGCAAAATGAAGTCGCCAAGATGAAGCTAAGGCATTTGCTAGAAGGTAGTCGAAGTTGATTACAAGCTAAGAATATGCCCAATGCCTCAACAAAAGTTGGCTGAAGATATGAAAAGTACTTGCTATGTGGTTAACCAAATTCCTTCAAGGGTAATCAACAGGTGAGCTGTTGTACCAAGTAAGGCCTTCAGTTGCTTATTTTAGAGTTTTTAGCTGAGTTTGTTACATCAATATGCGGGATAAATTTAGAAACAAGATGGATGCAAAGGCTTAAAAATGTGTCCATGAGATATGATCCAAACAGAAATGGTTGGTGATGCATGGATCCAGAAGCACAGAAGGTTGTTATATCAAGATGTTGTCCTAACAAAATCTCATCTCACAATACGCAGCATGCTCTAACAAGCCCCATTGCTATGCAGCTGTTGTTTTCGCTGCAACAACCTTTTGAACCTGCCACTAGCTTTGGCCTGTTGCATGAAGTTGTACGAACATTTTAAAATTTGTGGGTACTAGAAAGTAGAAACCAAGGCATTTCTTTCTTTGCGTGTGTACAAGTTAGTGAAGTTGTTTGTCATTCACGGATAGAATAGTGATATTTCATGTGATTAGTATTATGATTTAGAGGGGGAAAATTTGGCTGAGAGGAGTTGGGACAAAATTCGTGTTGGTTGTGTCTGAGGCAGCGATGACAGGATCTTTTCTCCTTCAGTGTCCTGATTGATTATGGTCATTAAGGTTTGATGGCTTCATATTCGAGTTCCTTAAGAGACTTTCCACTCTACAAAACATATCATTTTATCATTAGTTGCTGCTAAACAAAGGAAGATTTGGCAAGTAGATGTGAAGAATGTCGATTAAGAGCCACCACGAGAAGTTTCAGGATTTCAAAGCACAATAGGAGTTGGCTTACTGTCTTAGCACAAAGAGGGAATGATGAAACTTTGCTAACCTTATTAGAATCTTTTATTAGACAAGATCTACAATCACACGCTAACCATGTGTGGGGTGATTCATGGATGTAACTTAAGGGTCATTCTGTATGTAGTGAAGTGCATCCATGTATGTGGTTGAGTCATTCATGCATGTAATTTAAGAGTCATGAATGTCTTTGTGATTTAGTACAGGTGGTAGTAGTGACTATCAATACCTCGTGTACTTTGCCCAAGTTTCAAAACTTGTTTTTCTTTTCTCCTTAGCTGAGTGTTGCTTTTTATTTCTTCTTCTTCTAAGCCTTGTTTCTTTCACGGTCCTCGGCATCAGTCTAGTGTCTAGCTACACCACTCGAGCGTTTTCTTGCAAGTGTAATGCTATTTCCTTTGTGGACAATGTGGTAGGTAATAAGAATTCTATCAGCAGCAAGAGTGGATTAGATCATGTTAAGACTCCTGATTATTCTCTAACGCCTTCCATCGTATCCGCTTTCCTTTCTCTCATTCTTCTACATCTTTTATCTTTACTAAATCTTTTCCATTTTCAACTTGTATTGATTCCAGAGCAAGCAAGGGAAAATATATAAATAAAGATCAAACAAAAGAGGTCCTCCCTCAAAAGGGAGTGCAACCCAATACACCAAAAGTATACGAGAAGACACCTAGACGATTAATCTAGCAGGATATACAACTCCTCGAAAAAATCACCAAAAGAAAAAAGAGAGCAACGACAAGAGCATCCAATCCCACCCCATCCCTACCTCCTGCCACCAACACAAGGAAAAAATAGGAAAAGACAGGAAACAAGTATCAGCTCCATCAACCACAAAAGTGAAAGCTCTTCATCTTAAGAAGTCATGCTCCAATCCTCCTGCATCACACGGTGAACCCTCACGAGACTTCATCATGTGCCACCGATCTCAATCACCAATTGACATAATTGTCAAGAAAATGAACAAGTTCACCAATTTTGTTCACACTTGTTATCCAAGCATGGAATCAGAATTGTGCATATTGTTCATCCCTTCGTTTCAACTTTAACTGCTTAAAAATTCTGCATCCAAATCCAATCTCTCTAAATGAAACTATGCTTTTGGGTATTGTGAAACAGTAAACTATTAAGCATTAGAATAGCGGGATAGAGAGCAGATTAATGACAAACACTGGAAAAGAAGTAGCACGCCAACAATTAAGCATACATGCTAAAATGGAGAAATGATCTAAGCAACATGATCTTCCCTACTTCATACATATAATCAAATAAAGCTTTCCTCTCGTACCGACTATTAAAAGGAAAGAGAAGTTCAGCAAGCACAAGAGTGAGTGCCAACTATTCAGCATGCTTGAAAAAACAATGGGACACCATCCAAGCAACATCTAATTCTCCATACAAAACAGTTGATGAGAAAAAGTATTTTTGTCACCGTTCTAGTCTGATTATCAAAATCAAAGAGAAGTCAAGCAAGCAAAAGTAATCCAATAAATCAGTACCTGTGAAGAAGCGCAACGTGCTCATCGTCAGGCATATAAAGTTCATATTGTCTTGCAAAAGCATTTCCCAGTGAAATCACCCACTCAGTATCTTGAATAACATCCAAAGATTCTGCTAGAAACTGCCACCAAGAAATAAATATGTACTAGTACTACATGTTACTAAGGATAGCCAGCATTTGGTAAGTAAGCATCTTGCAAAGAGGCGCAATATACATCCAGCAAGGGTAAAGCAAAAAGCAACAAAGCGGACACCCTCTTCACCAATAACATCACAAGATATACCCTTGCGGCCCATTTGGATGGGGTCTTAAACGTAGGAGTGTTAAATAAGAGGAGGTGTTAAATAATAGGGGGGTTAAACAGGGGTATTAAATAAGAAAGTGTTTGTTTGAGTTTTGTAATAAGAGGGGAGGGGCTATTTTAGACATGGTTTGGTTGGTTGGCTTATGTGGGTGGATTAGAAGGGGGTGTTAAACCAAACTTGGATTATTTGGCATATATAATATATACATATATATGTGTATATCATATGTATATATGTATATATATGTATACATATATATACATATGATATATAAAATGTACACATATGTAATATATCAATATATATATAACATGTTATACATGTTACATATATAAGTGTTACATTATGATATATAAAATATATGCACTTTACACTTATAAGTATTATATTACATATATAAGTATAATATAATTAATTTATAAGCATATATAGTTAGTTAAATATTATATTATCTTATATATATAAGTATATATTTACATATTAAGTGTATATATAAGTATATTTATATATAAAATTATACTTATATACATAATATATATAAAGTGTGTATATATATACACACACTTTATATATAGTATGCAAATACATATATTTTATACTTTATATATATAGTATATAAAGTAAATGGATATACATACTATATATACTTAGTATGTATATGTGTATACATACTGTATATATACAAACACACACATACCCCAACCGAAAAACCACTTTTGAGGGTAGGGGCATAAATTATCCAACCAGTGTTAAATAACAACGCCCTCTGGGGGTGTTATGTAAGGAGGTTGTGGGGGACTTAATTAGTCCGAGGTCTTATTTAAGACGGCTCCTTTTTGCCAACCAAACCTTGGCTTAAAAAAGGAGGCATCTTAAATAAGACCCCTCCTTTCTTATTTAACACCCCATCCAAATGGGCCATTGATGGCATAAGAGGCTAGATGAAACTACAGGGCAATTAATTCAGTTACTATCCATATAATAGAGAGTTCTGAACTTTGACTAGCCATGCATGGCTTTTAAACTCATTTTTTTATGAAGGTCCAAAGCTCACAGCCTCATTTTTTTATGAAGGTCCAAAGCTCACAGCCTCACACATATGAGGCTACCTTGACCTCACCTCAGCCATCTAGCCCAAGCCTTTAAGAGCTTTGCCCCTCGTGAATTCCACCACGATCAAATAGGCCCCGTATCATCTTATGGGAGCTCCACACTTTTTCAGTTGGTCATACCTCTGACGCTATCAGTAAAGCTCTGGTGACAAGTTGTATGATATTGTCCTCTTTCTGTTGGGTTCGAGTGGGTTCGAAATGTGTTGGGCACTTAAAACTCACACTTAGAAATTCAAACACTCTAGAAGAGTTGGGACCAAATGGATGAGGTAAGACAGAGGAACTAAGTCTAGATACTTTGTCTTGCTATAAGTGTAAGCTCTGGACCGTACAAAGCATTCCAAAGTAAGGGTCCAGCCCTAAGCAATAATGCACTGGTGTAATGTGAGGCTCGATCAATTCACATGGTATTAGAGCTAGCACTAACCAAAAATGGGGGATACGCCAATGTGAACAGGTGTGGCCTAAGCAAAGTAGACAATGGTGACCCATACTGAAGAGGGTTTAAGGCAAAAGAAGAACGAAATGAAGTGAAAGTACCACGGCATGCAGTTTTTGGTGTAATGTGTATCTAATTGTCTTGTAATTGTGACCTTTGGACTTTCAACGTAATTGTATAATGTTTAACTGTTAGCTGCCCAAACTGGTCAATATTGTGTTAATGCATTCCAGTACATACACCATCCTGATCCTAGATAGTGAAAATTGTATCTTTTCATCCAATTTCTTTTTGATCTCCTCACTACAATTGAAAGACACATAAATTCGTTTCTCAATCACACTAGTGCGATAAATAGCTCACTTTGTTAGACAACCACATCCTTGTTTCCTATCTCATTTTGAAAAATGTGCTTCCAATATTATGCCATGCATTGGACTTCATTATTCTCTTACAAATAGCCTTTCATTTGCAGCTTTTTCCCCGTAATTATTGATATTTTCACCTTGCAGGATTATTTTTTACCATTCCAGTTACTTCAATGAAAAATAATGTTTTCCGTCCTCCAAACTTGTTCATAGCATTCAAATTACTTAAAAAGGCCATGTGTGCTTGTCCGGATTAAAGCATCGGATTCGACTGGAAATCAAAGGGACCACCTTTCCATATTTGGTTAGAACTGGTACAACTAGGATTCAATGTCCATCTAATATTATGTCCCTCAAAACATGGGAAATACTATACCCTAACAAATGTGGCATCGTTAATCCCTTCACTATTAATCCAATGGGGATTACTTATCCTACAAGATTATAGATTTCTTCACTATTAGTCTTGTGCAACACCCGCAAAGTTAAAGGGAAATTCTATCATACGTCTATAAAGCCAGCCATGTTATACAATAGGAGTGTTTGCTGCTAATAAACATGCCAGTAAGATGAGTGTAGCTAAAATGATAACTTTGAGATGGATGTATGGTAAGACTTCGCGAGATAGAATTAGAAACAAAAACCTTTGCGGAATGATAAGGGTAGTACGGACAGAAAATAGATTAAGGTGGTTTGGACATGTCTATCAATATCTATCGATGTAGTAATTAAGAGGAGTGATGATATAATGATCATGGTAGCACTAAGGTGAAGAGTAGACCAAAATTGACTTTATTCAAAAGGATCTAGGTTTTTTGGATATTACAGAACATGATGTCCTCAACAGAGCTCATTAAAGAAAATGGGAAAACAGGATCCATGTAAACGACCCAAATTGATCGTGACTTAGACCCTGTCTTGTTTGGTTTGGTGGGTTTTGTTTGTTTGGCTATTAGTCCTATCAAACAAAGATGGCAAACGGGTTTGATATAGGATAAATATTTTTCATGTGCTCATAGATATTGCAAAATGTGAATCTTTGAGGCGTTTAAGGAATTTCCACCCTAATCTCGTATGGCTCACCATCTGCCAATCCCAACAAAAGGCTTATGAATTTCCATGTAAAACATGAATAAATTCGAGCTTATCGGTCCTACTCCTTCAGTCAAGTGAGTAGCAAGACAAAAAGAATGCCTAACACAGATTATGAAAAACTTGAATATTCATCATCCTACAAGTCCAAGCTTACATGAGAACAATAAATCAAATGTGAAGAAACACTAGAAGAGTTTTCTTTTTTCTTTTTTGCACCCAGCATTTATTTCTTCAAAGTAATGAGTTTCCTGCCAAACAAAAACACACCAATAAGGGCCCGTTTGGATGAGGGATAAGGAAGGGGGATAATTTTTTGAGGGGGTAAAAGGATCGACGTGACATGTTTAGCATGAGTTGGGAGCATAAAAATGCAGGGGGATTATTTTTCACCCCTCCAAAAATAATCCCCCAAGAGGGATAGAAGGGGATTATTTTTGGGCACCCTCCCCCCCCCCCCTCCCCGGGCCAAAAGTTATCCTCGGGTATTATCCAAGAATAATATCCCCTCTCCCTTATTACAACTACAAAATAACCTTCCTTATCCCCCTATTTTATCCTCCATCCAAATCAAGTAGTATTTTATCCCCTTTTTTTGATACTTCATCCAAACTATCTACTTTTTTATCTCCCTCTATAAACATAACATCAATTTAGGCCAACCCTCTAAAAATAATACCCCCTCTCATCATACCCCCCTCAATAACTTATCCCCTGAAAATAATCCTTCATCCAATCGGCCCCTAAAAGTAATTTTCTAAATGCCTCTTCATTTCAAATTTTGGAAATAAGAAACTCATTATCTTAGGATCATTACATTAGATACTCTTCTTTCCAAAAATGCTCCACCCAAGTTATGTTGTGTTTTAAGGGTAGCATTGGTGACTTTATGAGCACATTGAAAAGACATTTGTAACAAACGTTACGGATTTTGTGAATAGTTTCATTTCTTCCTGATGATTCAATTATGTTCATTAATTTTACAAGTTAAAATCTACCAAACAATATTAGAGTCCATCTAAAGGATTTTCTAACAAAGATGAGGAGAAGAACACGGATTGGAAGCTTAATATATATTGGGAAGGAATAATACTTACATTGATTATCATGTCATCCCAAGTTTCTTGATATGAAGGATCCAGCTTTAGGTCTTCAGTGTCACTCACATACGCTTTCATTTTTGGAATCTAGAGCTTACCAAAAAAGGAAGGAAGTTAGAATCCATGGCACAATCACTTCCAAAGACCATATTTAACCCAATTTTTTCTAACAAGAAGCACCACCAGTTGATGGTACGAACTCAATTTAACCAATGAGCAAATTTGAGCCATACTCAAGCGCAAAACATTCATCATTTCTAGCCATGGTACATTCGAATAGTTTATAGGGATTTGAAAAGCATAAAACAAAACCACTGCAGTATCATATTGGTACAATCTGTATAGTGGTCCTCTACAAGCACTGCAACAATGCATGCCTGTCATGACTCATGACAAGGGCATAGATTTTTGAAATTACACAGAAAATGATGCATTCACTTTCTTCCTAGAATGAATAATTGAGAAAGTGGAGTAACTAAAGGACTAAAAATCACTAAATTCTTGATATCTCCTCTTGCTCTATTTTGAGAAGTAGATTCTTGTGTATTACGACTTATAATGCCTCGGTGGCCAATCAAGCCCAAAAAATATTCATGTATCTTTTTTGGAAGTCTAATCACTTGATGAGACCAATTTCCCACCCTTCGCCATCCACTGATGTAGGGGCCATCAAAGCCACAAACAAACTTAATTTATGGTTTTTTGAAGCCTGATCCCGTCCATGTGATCCATTACCCTTTTCTCCCCATCTACACGTCTTAAATTTTGCAACCAGACCCTTTGGTTATATCACAATCGCTAAAATCTTGGTTAGTTGCTACTTTTGTCATTAAAATGATCCTGGAATTTTTTTCCAAATTAAATACTACACCAATTATGTTAAATATCTCCACACTTTCACTTGCAATCATAAATACTTTATCCAATAGCAAGACTATCCTTTAAAATGGAAAATAAAAGCCAATACCAATAGATCTAAATACCGAGTACATTACCTCATCTTGCCAAAACAAGTTGATATTTTTCGGGAAGAGAGGTGCCAAGCAGCACAAAACCTGCAGATAGAAATGACAAACAATCAAGTGGTTCTACATTCCACTCATCAGTCAATTCAGAGTTAATGCAGGGTATGACTGGTTAGTATTTTGACAGATTCAATCAGAATCATGCCATGTAAGAAAAAGATTCGAGAATGTTGTAGATTACTTACTTTCAATTTCTATCAAAGACTTAGTTCTATCTTAAACCATTCTAGATCAACACTCATTCAAGTCAAATATGCTTAGAGGTTATATCCTTTGGCTTAGAAGGAGATAATATAGGGACAGAGGTCTGAAGCCCATTTCCTTAAGGCGTGAGACAAAAGAACTCCAAAGTTCATTCATTGCATGCCAAACTTCCATAGGAGTACAAACAACATTGAGCAGTTTGTCCTCCGATACGAGGTATTTAGCAAAGAGGAAGACATGAATAAAGAGATTGTGGACTTTCATTAAAACTGAAATCCAAAAGCTTGGGCTCCTAGCACAAGAATGAGAGGGAGTGTTGCAGAAGTTCTTTTGCAAATAAGAGGTCATCGAGGCTTCGAGAAGCATGACTCTGACTGCTCCCCCAAGCCCAATACCTTCATTTTGTTTCTACTAACTGAAAGGCTGCCAAAAAGATTAGGGACCAGTCATTCCTCGGCTGTGCAGTCTGTGAAGAGTATGAATGCATAATCACTGCTTTCGTGCCAAAGGAAGGATGTCAATGGAAATGACAAATCATAGACCATATATATCGGAGGGCAGTACTTAAAAACTTCTACCCAAGTTATTGGCTTTTGTCTATGGATGGTGATGAACGAGACGGCATGGAAATCCCAGAATGCTTTAGAAGAGAACTAAAGAGCACATAAACGGAAACCGACCTAGATGCCACAAGATACACTGACAACAAAAGTTGAAAAGAAAAAGGACATGACGCTGTAGGTATGTAATAAAACAAAATGTTAAATAGTTATTACCAACTCATCTAAAGGCTTAAGCTATTAGAAAGACAAACTTTACTCGTTTACAAAAACAAAATGCCCCTCTCTAATGTGGCCAAGCTCACCTGCAAAAGCAGGGCAAATTATCACGATCTTAACGTCTCACATCGCCTAATTATGGGCTTGGGCTTATGTATGTAAGCTCTTGAACACCCTCTCCTCGCAAGCCAGTTTTCAAAGGTGAATCCTACCCGGACATTTGATGTCAGAGCTATCCGCTACCTTCCAGTTCAAGCCGTGGATGGGGCGACCTATAAACTAGATTAAGATACTTAAAAAGTATTGAATACTGATAGGAAAGGGGAATCACTAAAAAGATAAAATGATTACCATTGGGTCAGTGTCGATACATTGGGCCGCCGTGTATGTGATGATCCTAATGTCCCACATTGACTAAGTATGGGCTTGGTGAATATAAGCACTTGGGCAACCTCTCCATGCCAGTCATTTTCAAGGGTGAGTCCTACCCAGGGATTACCACAAACATGTCCAAGCATTATCATTATCAAGCAAGCGTCAGGGTATGAAACAGAGGTTGTGTTATAGGACTTAATAACTTCTTGTCAACCACAACTCATCTCAAAACTCAAGCTATTAGTGAAACACAACTTCCCTATTTATGCTTCGAGCAGATACATCTATTTTAGATTTACATGGAATTGCAACTTCACTTGCAATCACAAATACATTTGTTTTTCATCATCCAAATAGAAAAACATAAGCGAATATATCTGTAATAAATAAGAGCTCTAACTAAAAAGAAATTTGGAGTTGCCTTGGTTCTGCTGAACAAAATTTCAAAACAAGGAGCAATTAACAAGCATAATCCACATTCTTTTGATTTTCATCACTGACTGATCACTCCCAAGAGAATTCCATAAAACTGAGGCGTACTTCATGTTGGTTTAAACAATGCAACAAGAAGCATAAGGCTGGTTCTTTTCGTAAATTTTCCTACGGTTTCAACTCAGACCACCATTCAAAGAAAAGTCAAATTCTAACTAGTAATTGCTACATGGAACATACAGAACTATTGCAATATGACTACTAGTTCAAAGAATGCTACCAATCTGACAGAGATATGCATGTCCATCTTCCCTGTTCTAGTGTGTTCAGTGAAAAGCTTGAAAGTTACAAGAAACCTTTTATAAGGAGGCTTCAAAAATGATCATCTTCGTGTAGAGGTTTCAGGGGTTGCAAAAAATAGAGAGTTCAATCAAGCCCCATTCAAAAATAGTTCAGCAAGTTTGTGGATCGCTGTTTTTGGAGGATGATTTAACTGATATTTCAATCTAATGATCATCTTATGGGGCAAATCCGCATTTGAAAGGGTCAGGACAATTTGTCCAAGTACAACAAATAAGTTCCAGAGAATGTCCAAAAATTAGGTTTTGGCATGAGCATTTGTGCAGAGTTGGACTATTATGTTACAATAGATATTTCATCCACTCCAGACTTCAAAATGCAGAAGATGAGGCCAGTTGTGGGAAGCTCCTCTGATTTTGGAGTCTTATCAATGTTCACTAGTCAAGGATAGGACACTTACATTCAAAATCTGAGCAGCCTGCTGCTCCCTAGCTAGAGGATCATGCAGGAGCACCACCAACCGGGCAAAAAGTTCCTGCATATATGCACAAGAAGTCGATGTTGACATCTGTTAAGTTATGAGTGTGTGGTATACTTAGTTTAGATTTGTTCTATTGTGTAAGTAGGTTAGTAGATAAGGGTCATAGTGTAATTCCCTTTTATTTATTTTTTCCTCTTGTATAACTATAACGTAATGAGAAAGGAAAACCTAAATTGGGTCTTAATTATTTTATCCAATCTAACATTCCTATGTGTACTCATCAAATAAAGTGTTTAGTAAAGAAAGAACACCAGAAGAAACTTAACCTCAGGATTCGGAATATCAGCTCGAGCTTTACACTCAATAAGCATAGTACTACTATAAGACGATCTCTGTCTACATAGTTCTGAGATGCATCTGCAAACCTGTAACAGCAGCAAGCCATTTGTACTCCTGTGTCAACACACATTGGAACAATGCAAAGCCCATTCCAATACATATGCAGTAATAATGCATGAACAATCCTACCGTGGCAATTGCACCCGTGTAAGCTTGTGGAATAATCATCTTCAATAAAAAAGGCGAGAGGACATGCTGCAAAACCAAATACAGGATGGAGATTACTCATAATATGAAATGCTGAATACAAAAAGAAAGGGGAAAAAAACTATAGCACCAAGAGACAAAATTATGAACATGAATAAGCAGAAAAACAGTAGCTTGAATGGTTACAGAGGAAATATCAGATATACCTCCATTTCAGGAACAGTAATCGTGACTAAAAGTAGACCTTTCTCACAGATCCCCCGTAGCTCTATTGGAGAAATCACCCCAATCTTAACCTAAGAATCAGAGTGAGTGCTTCAAATAACCAAATCAGGATTGACTATTTTCACATGGTGATTATGATGCTCAGAGGCACCAAACACAAGGACTTTTGATTCAGAGCACTTGACCGGATGCAAAATGAATTAACTTGTAAATCCCCATATTGCAATGTAATATGTCAAAATTCGTTGACGCCACAAATTGCCTATTAAGGGAACGGGGGAAGCTAAATGTGAGTTTTTCCTTATAACAACAACATTATCAAACTATTTTCTGGTGATCAATGCAAGAATTTGCATAGTCACAAAAACCAAAAACTCAAACGGAAGATGCCATATTTTTAAAGTCTGGTATTAACCTCATATCTCCTGTAAGGGAGAACAGAATACGTGCCGGCTGACCTAGAGGCTTCCTTCGAGCTTTCCAGATCATTTCTCTCCTTATCTGATATAGCACAGTGGCGCACAAGATATTCAACAAATAACTCCCCGAATGGACCAACCAAGTAACAATGCGAAGCCATGACAACAATCAACTACCACAACAGCAACAAGAGAGAACATATTAGATATGAAAAACGAAAATTGTTAAGTGCTATTATATAAGCAATGACTTTTGAGTTCATAACACACCTCCGAAAGAGCTTTACGGACAGCCAAATTTTGCTCGTCTAGCAACAACCTCACAGTTTCCACAAGTGAAGGCCTTTTACTATGCCAAGCTTCAGACAACCTCCACACACGTAAAGAAAGTTTAATCAACATAGGGCATACACTGATAGCAAAACAAAGGGAGAAAGGACATGTACCTGGGGAGTAGATGCTTTAAGACACAAAGTGCACCAAAAGTCAAAGGTTCCTCCTTCAATCTGCATTTCTGGTAGTGACAACATGCCGAGATCCATGAAATAGGGGAGATGATGGAAAAATAAATTGAACAAAAAGGTATACAAGAAACTTGTGACAGGCATGAAAACTTGTGGTCCACCGACAGTGTTTTCTGTCCTTTCTCTATCTATTCAAGGGACAGACATGGAGAAAGAAAATAACAACCCTCAATGATAGTAAACCTAGGACAGTAACAACCCTAGAATAATTTTCAAGCTGAAAAATGATTACCCACATTCAGAAGGAACGCAAATAAATCCTCCGGGTATACCAAGCCAACTGTCAGAAAGCAATGCTGAAGTTCATTGTAGGTCTGCCACAGATAAGAAGCAAGGGAAAGCCAAACAAAAGTTGTAAGAACTACTAGAAAATCCATCCAATCAAACATAAAGCACACTAGCACGTCTAGAAAGCTTGAGGGCAAGAAACAATGTTTTCCCATTGAGACAGTTAACGAAAAACAAAATATTTTCTGTTCACAGCCGAAATAAACAAACTTTAGAACATTCATAGTCAACAAGAATAAGTATGAAACAGAGAACATAAACCACAGGAAGGAAAAAACTTAGGTCCTAACTCCTAACCTTATGGGAGAAGTATTATTGATAGAAAGTATGCGCAAAACACACTCAAATTCTTAAACAAAATTCAGAAGAAAAAAAAAAAAGATTGAGGCAACTCCTGATGCTGCGAAAAAAATTGCAACACTACTGGGACTAAATCAATCAACACTTACTTTAGATCTGCAACTAAGCCTGCAAAGGCTGTAAAGGGACAGAAGTAATTATTTACTCTTAAAAAAATTTAATACACTTCCAAACTAAAAACTTAAAATGCCGTAAATATCATCCAATGCACTCAAATGAACTAGATAGCTACTACACGCAATGTATCAAGTTACGCAGCACATATTCAATAATCTGTTAAAATTTGTTGACCACGATAGACGATACAAATTCACAAAAAAGGCACATTCCCAAGTTACCATTACTAAATTTATCCAGTCTGTTCCAATGTAACACTCTACCTGTTCCTGCGAATTAATTTGCTTCAATCTAATTGACAGCAGTCTATAGAAAATCAACCCAATCACAGGCCATAAAAAGGATAAAAAATACTGGCCCGCCACACAAAAAAGAAAAGAACTAAAAGAAAAGTGCGATACTATAGGCGGAAGCAAATAGAACAGAATTTGCAAATGTTCTGGGAAACTAAAAATTAAAAAATTCAAGGAAAGAACATGAAAGTAGTAACAAATTGGAGTTGGACAGCATTTAAATAACCCAACTAAATTCAAAGAAAGAACAAATTAATGTATGAGTTGATACACCTTCAATCCCACTGAGAAATCTGAACTATCTTGGCTGTCGCTATCGATGCAAACCACTGGAAGAAGAGTCGACAAAACAACTGTGAGGTCCTGCAACATATAAGTCAAGTAGCCATCACAAATCGTAAAAGGAGTATTCATCCTTCACTTTTATTTTTCGCTACCTGAATAGTTTATTAACAAGAAGAAATGCAAGTATCGAGAAGTGGATACGCTTCTAATAGCAATCAAAGAGGGAAGCTAGGCTAAAAACCCACAAAACAATGAGGAAGATCCCAATTACTGCATATCAACAAATTACAGGAATAAGCCATCTTGGAAGTCTTAAGTAGAGATAGCCACGAAGGCTCTCTTATTTGTTTCTTACCAAATGAAATGCACCATTGGTGCTCATGCCAACTTCCTAACAGTGTTATGGAAGACTTTGCCACTTAACTTTCCTGAAGCGCAACAAATATCCAGGTGTCATGAATGACTACCAGAAGAGAGAACATAAATTAAGCTATATGAGGCATAATGGCACAAGAATATGGACAATCAAAAAAAGAGATAGGATAAGCTCATTAGCTTGAGCACAAGGCAAGCAACATTATCAACAGTCCCTCATTCTTTAAGCTTGTTCTTATTCCTAAGCTTACGTCCAACAGCCATTCAAAGAACAAAACTATCCAAGAATGTCTACGTAGAACAGTAACAATCAAAGTATGAGAAGCATTCAATTTTAGGGTGCATGACCTAGTCCAAACCAGTGGTCAATCCTTTGAGGCTTAAGTTGAGACGTAGGAAGCAGTAAAGAAAGGAAAATCCACCATTTCTCCAAGATTTGGAAACAAAGAAGCTTCAAGTATTTCTTTTAGTGCTAAAGTTGTTATGATCAATGGACATGGCTTTTCCTTACATCCTCCTAACTTTCAACCTAATCCTGTTTAATGTTTTGGACTATTTCACAACACCCTAAATTGAGCGATTCTAATACTTTGACTGCGATAAGCACCTATCATCCAATTGCCCCATGGTATAAAGTGAGAGCATTCTCCGATCCTGAACAATTTTATTCTTTGAATGAATGAGTTTAGGAATAAGGACAAGTTTAAACAATGGGGGACTCTTAAAAATGCTACTTTCTTGGCTCAAGCTGACAAGTTCTTACCCTATCTTTTTTTCTGATTGTCCATAATCATCTGCCATTATGTGTCATATATCTCAAATATATGGTCTCTCTTCTGTTGGTTGTTCATTTCACCAGATATTTCTTGGGATTCAAAAAAGTTAAGAAGGAAAGACTTCCATAACAATGTCAGGAAGTTAGCATAGGTGCATATTTCATTTGGCAAGAAAAAAATAATAGAGCCTTCATGGTATTCAGAGATCTACTACTTTTTTGCTAGATCTGATTATGTTTCAATTTAGAATTAAGGCTTCCAAGATTAGATTTGTTACGCCTTACTCCCTTAGTTTGTTGATCTTCAATGACTAGGATCTTCCCCACTGTTTTGTGTGTTTAGCCTAGTTTCCTCTTTGATTGTAATTATAAAGGAGAAACACACATCTCCAAAATTTGGAAACAAAAAAGTAAGTTAGAAGATTCCAAAAAATAACAGTAAACATTGAAAGACAGAGAGTCAATTTGACTATCAATCAACAAAAAATTAATAGGAACTGCATTGAGTAAATAGAAGACAGAAAAAAGGATCTGCTGCTCACCTCAAAATCAAGCAAAGGAGGACCACTTTCTGACAGTAAAGAGGCGTTTAGGAGATTGTGGAGACTACATGTTGCCACAAAGGCAATACCAAGATCTCTTTTATACCTGATCAACAGAAAATGTAAGGGAAAAAGACCAGTAAGTGCAGATTCAGTAACATCACTTTTTTAACAAAGCACACCAAGGATTGGCACATCTGCCTGAAATTTTAAACATTTTGCTTAAAGTATCTTGTTGTAAGTCTAGCTTACAGTTCCAAAATAGTGGGAATCAATCTTGGCAAAGCCGATTTCAGTTGTGTTCGTGTTATTAGACCAACCATCTGACCCAATGCCTCAACGGTCGATAAGCGTACCTATTGCATACAAAGAACTAGTTAAAATATGGAACTCACCAATTCAATATACTCACGACTCACGAGATAATTTGTTAGCCGTTAGACTGCTGGAAGTTTTAAATAAGAAAAAATATCATGAACCCAAAGTGTACATTACAGGGATTTAAGGAAATGGAAAGACATATATTATTAAGTATTAGATCGTTTTCTAATGACATTTTGAAGTATGCTTCTTCTTGACCTTGTTGAAAGAGAGAAGTTCGTATCTTTCTCCCAAATAGAAACCACTTCCTTTATGAAACCATTAAGAAAAGAATAAGAGAAGTTTGGTGCAATGCAACATTATGAAGCACCTAACTTTCGCCATAATGAAAAGAATAAGAGAAGTTTTCAAAGGGAAATGAACTCTTAGTAAAATGCGGATCAATAACAAGGAACATAGTCAGTAACAGTACCAATAGAATACTACCACAGAGGAGACAAGAATAAACAAATAGTATGCAAAAACCTTTAGATCCCGTGAGGTTGCCCAAACTCTAAACAAAAGCTCAAAAGCAGAATTCAACAATGAACTGCACATAATGACAGTATCATTAACAAAAAGAAAGAATTAAAAGTATTGAGGAATAACAGGAGAAACATAATTGTACTCACATGACGTCGCTGTCAAGAATTGAAAGCAAAGAAAAATCCACACTGTATTGCCAACAAGCCTGACACCAACACTTAAATGCTGGATATGACAACATAAGAACAAATCAGCTAGCAAGAGAAATGAGTAAAAGATGTTAAAATGCAATGCTGTTGCATCCACACTATCAATTTAGATATATGAAAAGAGTGAAATGCTTAAATTCAAGCTAAAGCAAACTTGTAAACAAGTACATAACTGATTTCAGCTCAAACTACAAAAAGCGGGTGCATCAGCTGAACCAAACCAGCTGATTGGCCCGGCTTCCCCCAGTTCTTACCCAGGCAGACCAACTAATGGCTTTAATTGGCGAGTATCTAAACCTCTATTATAATGTCAAGAAAATCCTATACCATTTGCAAAAATTGGCCGATGGGCATCTCTAACATTTCCAATAATAGGCAGAACCCGTGAGAGTACACCTTTCAGGCGTGGAGTAAACTGCAATGCTTCAATTAGATAAGAAAGGGCATTAGACACTTCAGTAACCACATTACAAAAGTAAAGAAAGAAGAAAAAGAAATTTGACAACTCACCATCAGCAGATGCAAAGTCTGCAAGTACTTGAACCATAGCTGGAATAGCTGAATTTTGCCCTGATAGATGAGGAAACAATTCTTCCATCATCTGCAAGAGTGGAAAACAGAACATGGAAAGATTCAATGAACTGCCATGAAAGATGCCACAGGAAAAGGGGGGAGAGAGAGAGAGAGAGAGAGAGAAGACACACAGAGAGATCTATTAGGCCAACAATATACAATTTCTGATAGATCAATAACTATACTATTATAAAGGGAACACACCTTTTGGTTTTGAAGCCGGCTCACAATTTCACATTCCAAAAAACCACATGACCAAAAATGGTATTTCCGACTACCTAATTAACCTTAAACTCACTGTTGCACATGAATATACTATTATAAAGGGAACACTTGGTTTTGAAGCAGGCTCATAATTTCACGTTCCAAAAAACCACGACCAAAAAGGGTATTTCCGACAACCTAATTAACCTTAAACTCACTGTTGCACATAAATGTAGGGGCAATTACGTACAACTAAAGTCTTAAAAAAATGCATGTCTACGAAAAAAACTTCCAGCAGTTTTAAAACTGCCCACACCCTTCACCTCCTCTATCATGGCTGTTGGGTTCCTAACTTTGAGTTCCATGTTCTTATTCTCGTCACAAGCAGTGCGTGGGCACCCCCGCTAGTATGTACAATATGTAAAGATGCTCAGAAAAGACTAAAGTACCAAAAAGTCAACCTGTGAAAATATATTCTGCAATGTTAAAGGTTCGAACATCAAAGGCCAAAGAGATGTAAGCAAGGTTGCAGAAGTATATCACTCCCTTAGGTAACCAAGAATATACAAAAGTCCATATACAAAAATGTGTCTAATAAAATAAACTTCTGTCGATTTGTGAAAGTGGAAGGTGAATACTGAAGAAAAGAGCACACAGTTACACATAGATGTGCCAGCTAATATGCAGGAAGACTTTCTTAACAACAGAAAGGTCAACCAAAAGAAACAGTAGAAATTTAGGATCAGCTCCTTCTGAACAATGTCCTAAGAAACAAAGACCGTCTAGTTCTACTGCTTAACGCATCGATTGGCCCAAGGTTCCAGCCAAGAAAAAGCACCAAAATTGTTTCCTCTAAAAAAGCGGGCATTTCGTTAAAACGGCCACGACTGGCATTGAGTAGTAATGAAGGAGTTACAGAATGGCTAAATAATTGTCGTTCCTTGCATCTTATTGTTAATAGATTTGATTATGTATTACACACAGTTTTAATTCACTGCATATAGTCCTTGGTAGGTTCGATGTAAGCATTTATTCAATGAAATCATTTCAATCTAGATTCATTTCACTTAGACTCCTAGGAATTCAACCAGCCTTTTGCAAAATTATAAATTGGATGCCATCTTTCATTTTGGTAGATTGAATTAAATATTGAATTAAGCAACATTGCAGTCTGTGTGAATTGTGGGTACGATCCTTGCTGAAATTGCCTTCTCTCTCTATCCGCACATATTCCAAGTTCAGTTTACAGAAGTTTCATAATCCCGTCCTACATGAAGTTTGGTATCAAAGCTCAAATCCACGCTCTAAGATGGTGACAGCTAGTTAAGTAAATTCCATGGTTGACGCTCTTTGACAAAGACCTTCAGCATACACAAGCAGGCACTGCTAACCTGACCATTGATATCGCAACACTAAAAAGTGATAGTGCAACGTTGAAGAGTGACGTCGACATATTAAAAAGTAGTGTTGCTTCCGTAGAAGTAGAAAGATACAAGCATTTGTAGAGAGATTGGCAGCTTTTTTATGGACAAAAGCCCTAATGGTGAAGGCATTCCTCAAGAGTTTGCTAATTCAAATGTTCAAGCATCTTCCTCACAACAATGCCAAAAAATTATTGGGCAAGTTCCTCCACCAGCGCCCAATCAGCTGCAAGAAGATCCTCGATTAGTTGAGATTGACCAAAGTGCTAAATTGGAAGTTGGAGATTTTCATGACAACAATAATTCAGAAACATTCGTTGATTGCTACATTGCCTGGAAAGTTTCTTTAAGTGGTACCGTGGGACCGATGAGCGAAAACTCTCCTTTGTTGAGGCTAAGTTCAAGAGAACATCTAGAGTTTATGGTCAGAATACCAACAAACATGTAACGCTATTGTTAGGGCACGGAAAGACATGAAAAGTACAAGACTCGAGACTTTGTACCAGTAAATTACAAGCAATGTGTAAGCTACAATTCACACAAACTGGTGCAAGGAAGGATGCCTATTGAAGGGTACACTGATAAATTCTATGGATCGAAACTTTGTAACAGTAAATTACAAGCATTGTGTAAGCTACAATTCACACAAACTGGTGCAAGGAAGGATGTCTATTGAAGGGTACACTGATAAATTCTATGGCTTGGCTACCAGATTTGAATTTCCTTGGAATGGAGATGTAAAGATTTTGTTGTATCGACAAGGATTGACTACATACATCTCTTGTGGGTTAGCTGCTAATCGACTCTATACCATGGCGGATGTGATTCAAGTGGCCTACCAAATAAAGGAAGAACTAGAAACAATAGTCTGGTGAAGGGTTTTACTGAAAGTGGGACTTGCAGTGAAAGGACTTTTGTTAATAGAAATTTGTAGTAAGGTGATGGACAAGCCACAATGAAGCTCTTTTGTTCCATACAAGGCATATCGTCCTGGTGCATCTTAATACTCATCTGAAGCAAGTAGTAATTCTAAAGCAAAGTGTTTCATCTGTGGTGGTCATGTTCATTTATGCTTTCCATGCCCTAGCAAGTCAACCTTAGTTAACAAAGGTCCAAAAGAGGCTGCATCCAAAGGTCCGTCAGTTGACAAGGAGATTTTTGATCCTTTTGCTGCTAACTTGAAAGTAAATTTCAATGATCTAGATGAATTCATGGACATTACCCGTCCTCTTATGGTGATAAATAAGCAAGTTCCCAAGAGTGAGGAACATCTTTCTTGTAAAGGGAAACTTTCCAAACAAGGGTTAGTTGAGGCGGGCAAGTATGTTCCTTGATCATTGATGCCGGAAGTTGCACTAACGTCGTGTCCGAGAAGCGATCAAAAAATTTACATTAAGGCTGAGCCACATCCAGAACCAAATCATGTGACTTGGATTACTAATACAAAGTTGAGGGGTTGGTCAATGTTGTCATGTCACCTTTACAATTAGGAGTCTTAAAGAGACCGTACTGTGTGATGTTTTGCTACTCATGCTATGTCACGTCCTTTTGGGTCGAGCATGGTTGTGAGGTCGTGATGCACAACATGTCAGGCATCCCAACACTTACTCCTTCATTGATGGCAACAAGTAGTGTACTCTTCTTACCTGTGCTTCATATGCCCGAACATTGATATTTGAAGAAAAGTTCTTCCTAACTCAATGGGCTTTTCCATGTGGTGGTGTTTTAGGAGTGGCACCTAACTTGCTGGGTTTGATTTCTTTTCAGCAGAAGGGAAGTGATGAAGTAGCCACGAAACGACTAGACAATTGTCATACGATTTTAAAAGACGAAAAAAAAAAACTACCAACATCAAGAAACTTTTTTGGTCCAAAATCTAGTGTCCTTAGTAGTTTGATGGACTAGGGTGTTTTTGGCATTTCAAAAGATCCGATTCATGACCAATGGTTATTCAAGGTTCATCATGAATCTAGAAGTTTTCAATGCATTTAGATACATCAAACATGTGTTCGTTCATTTCATCAAATTGATAGTAGGCTTGATATATGTATTACACACATTTCTAATACATTGCATCTAGTCATTGGTAGGTTTGATGTAAGCATTTATTCTATGTATGCATTTCAATCTAGGTTCATCTCACTTATACTCCTACGAATTGCAATAGTCTTTTGCATAGATTATAAATTGAGATGTAATCTTTCATTTTGGATGTAGGTTGAGTTAAATATTGAATTGAGCAATAAGACTACGTGAATTTGGGTTGCGGTCCTCGTTGAAATCACCTAGCTCTTGCAAGAGTCAAGCAACTCTTTCTTCTCATTCTTCTATGTGCACCGGTTCCAATTTCAATTCTTGTTTTCAGGACAAAACCACCATGATTCCCATATTAAGTAGTAATAACAGAAGTGTCCTACAACCCTCCTACATCTGGTTAGCAACCTGTTAAAAATGAAGCAGTTTTAATGAATCGACTGCAACTAAATTTTGCTTTCTCGAGAACTAAAAGGATCTGTCAAGATCTTATTACCCACTTTGTAGTGATTGTAGCAAGTATTTTATGTTCATAATGATTTAGTATGTATGTAGGGCAATCATGTAGTATGTATGTAGGCTAATTATGTCTTTTAATAGTGAACTATAAATGGATGTGTCTTAGTGTTTTGTGGGACTTTTTATCATCAATAAGAAAGAAATTTCTAGAGCATTGCTCTTATTTTCCATTTTGGGAGTTTCTCTCTCTGCAAAACTCATTGCGTGTTTCGATCACACCATTTGATATCAAAGCCCTAAACACAGATCCTAGCCCTTCATCTCGCCCAAACCCTAATACCTCGCTGGAAATCTGACCAGAAAACTTGCCAGAACCCTAAATCCGGCACCGAAAATATCGTCGAACCTTGAAATCCCCTCATCTCTTCAGATTTGTCCATTCCAACCCTTTCTGAGTCAATTCTAGGCCTAAATTAACTTGGTCGACCCTAATCTGCAATCCGGAGCCCAAAACCAATTTCGAGCTTCGAAATGACCAGATATATGTGATAGATTGCAAAGGTGAGAGAGAACAACGTATTATTCCATTGGAAAAGAATGTATTTACAATGAACGTAAGAGTACTTAAATAGAAAAAGAGAACAACTAAACCCTAATAACATAAAGACTAATCTACCCTTAATTAGATATAGACTAATCTACCCTTAATTAGATATAAAATGACGGAATATATGTTCACACCCCCCCTCAAACTCATGATGCGAGCCCGGAGAGCATCGAGAGTTTGCCAAGGAGAAAGCGAAAGCGAGCTGTGGTGTGCGTCTTGGTGAAGAAATCAGCCAATTGAAGAGAAGAGGAGACAAATGGGAGGGTGATAGTGCCGGACTGAAGATGGTGGCGAATGAAGTGACAATCAATCTCGATATGCTTCGTGCGCTCGTGGAAAACCGTATTATGGGCAATCTGAATAGCACTTTTATTGTCACAATAAAGAGGCGTAGGGGAGGAGAGAGAAACACCCATATCAGATAAAAGCCAACGGAGCCAAACAACTTCGGAAGTAGCATGGGCCATAGCACGATATTAGGCCTCCGCAGTAGAACGAGCAATAACAGATTGCTTCTTGCTTTTCCAGGAAATAAGTGAGTCGCCCAAAAACACACAATAGCCAGAGGTAGACTTGCAGTCAGAAGGATCACCAGCCCAATCAGCATCAGCGTAAGCCATAAGAGTCAAGGCAGAAGAAGAAGAGAGATGTAGACATTGAAACATGGTGCCACGAACATAGCGCAGAATGCGAAGCAAGGCAGCCCAATGCGTAGAGCGAGGGGCACATACAAACTGACTGATGACATGCACAGCATAGGAAATATCGGGCCGAGTAACGGTGAGATAAACTAAACAACCAACAAGCTCACGATACTCGGTAGGATCAGCAAGAGGTACCCCATCAGAAGGAGAGAACTTAGCATGTATCGCTCCAAAGAACCATCAGAATGAGTCTTAACTTTAAAGACCCATTTGCAACCAATAAGATTCTTACCATCCGGAAGGGTAACTAAGTCCCAAGTCTGAGTATTAGCAAGAGCAGTAAGTTCATCATTCATCGCAGATACCCAGTTTGGATCATTACAAGCTTCTTTGTAAGACCGAGGTTCAAAGTAGGTATGAAGACGAGATAAGAAGGAGCAATAAGAAGAGGTAAAACAAGTATTAGTAAAACCAAGTCTTACCGGTGGGCGACGGTCACGAGGGGGATACCGGGGTTCAGGCGGATCAGAGTCTGGTGAAGCAGATGGAGGGCGCGGAGTTGGAGGAGCACGTCGGACATAGTGTTGTGGAAAAGGGGAAATAGGATAGGAGGGAGAAGAAGGAACCTTTGAAACATCTGACAGGTCGAGGGTACTAACATACTCTTCTACAGGGACTTCTAATGGGAATGGATCAATATGCACAAGATCCTCTTTGGCAACAGGCATTTGGGT
The DNA here is from genome assembly GCA_019985065.2 of Arctostaphylos glauca. NCBI lineage: Eukaryota > Viridiplantae > Streptophyta > Magnoliopsida > Ericales > Ericaceae > Arctostaphylos > Arctostaphylos glauca. The sequence goes on along the minus strand of JAHSPW020000002.1, from coordinate 23,107,904 downwards.
GGGTGGAAGAGAGAAAAAGGGCAAACGCTCGACAAAGGTAACGTGTCGAGACACATACAATTTCTGAGTGATAGGATCATAACAACGGTAGCCCTTCTGCTGGATGCCATATCCTAAGAAGACGCACAAGACACAGCGAGCACTAAGCTTAGTCCGACTCTTTTGAGGGAGAAGAACAAAACAGGCGCAGCCAAAAACACGGAGAAGAGAAAAGTTGGGAACCTTGCCATAAAGCCGTTCATATGGGGTCAAACCAGACAAAAGAGGAGTAGGCATCCGATTAAGAAGATAAGTTGCAGTGAGCACAACTTCTCCCCAAAAAACGGCAGGCACAGAGGAGGATAAAAGAAGAGACCTTGCAGTGTTTAGAAGATGACGATGCTTACGTTCAGCGCGTCCATTCTGAGATGGAGTGTCAGTACATGAAGACTGGTGAATAGTCCCGTGAGTGGCTAGAAAGTGCGTGAATTCACCCGAAGAATATTCGCCCCCTAAATCAGAGCGAAAAACTTTGATTTTGGTAGAAAACTGAGTTTGGACCATGGAGTGAAAAGTGCGATAAATGTGGTAAAAATCCGATTTATGTGTCAATAAATAAACCCATGTGAATCTAGTAAAATCATCAACAAATGACACATAATAACGGGAACCACCTTGAGTTGCAATGGGGGAAGGTCCCCACAAATCTGTATGAACAAGCTCAAATGGGGAAGTAGAAATAGAGGTACTTTTATTAAAAGGTAAAGCTGACATCTTGGCAAGTTTACAACCACTGCATTCAGAAATATCACTAACAGAAGTGTGTCCCAAATGACCAGAATTAACTAAAACTTTCAAACGTTCACTAGATAAATGCCCTAATCTAGAATGCCAAAGATAAAAAGGAGAAGACTGCTGATCTAAACGAAATGAAGACATGACAGTGGGTGTAGACTCGATAGGAACATGTAACTCCTCTAAAACATAAAGATCACCAACTCTACGCCCGGTCCCAATCTGCTTCTTGGACATCCGATCCTGCACAATACAACCAGAAGAGGAAAACAAAACATCAAAACCAGAATCAGACAATTGAGTAATGGAAAGAAGGCTAAGGGTCAACTGAGGAACATAAAACACATTAGGGATAGAGAGAAAAGAAAATGGGGTTGGGAGAATAGACCCAATAGAGACAACATGCATAGGGGACCCATTTGCAGTAGAAATACTAATAGGAGAAGTGGGGGAGACACAATGACTTAGTAGGGATAAAACGGGTGTCATATGATGGGAGCAACCAGAATCAAAAATCCATGTGGTAGGTAGGATGCCTGTGGTATAGGAACCAAGCAAACCTGACTGAGTGGTGGTCATAGCTGAATGATTTGGCTGGGTAGCCAAAGATGCCTGATACTGCTGAAACTACTGATATTGCTGAAACTGGTCAAACGAGAGAGAAGGAGGGACCCCATCAGAGGTAGCAAAAGCTGATGGAGGCCGAGAAACCTGCTTATGTTGCTGTGGTGGCCGAGAAAATTGTTGATATTGCTGAGGTGGACGAGAAGAAGTGGATGGCTTAGGACGAGAATTTTGTCCCATCAGTTTGGGGCAAGAATCCTTCCAGTGGCCCTTCTGACGACAAAAGCTACACTCATCCATAGCAACACGAGGCCTAGGCTTGCCTGTAACCTGAATTTGGTGAGAAGCTGGAGTAGGCAAAAGAGGGGACATAGACTGAGTAGGTGGAGCAGCAAATACAGACTGAGAAGGAGATGCAATAGAGGACATCTTAAGCCTAGTTTCCTCAGCAATAAGCTCATGAACTGCAGCATCAACAGTGGGAAGGGGAATACGATGAACCATAGCCCCACGAAGCGGCTCAAATTCCCCACGAAGGGCCATAAGAAACTGAACAAGACGACGCCTCTCACGATACTCAAGAATGGAGTCAAAAGACTGCATGCCTTCGGGTTCCATCAAAGCTAACTGATCCCAATATTGTGTCATCTCAGTGTAAAAATCCTGAATAGATTTACCATGTTGCTTAGCATCTCGGATTGTAGCCTCAAGCTCATACTCCTTTGCAAAATTGGACTGAAGATACATACCCCGCAAATAATCCCAAACTTCCTTTGCCGTATCATATTTCGAGAAATTCATACCAATGCTAGGCTCCACAGAATTATGAAACCACGTAAGAATTCGTGCATTTTCCAATTCCCATTTGTCAAATGCGAGGACATATGCTGCATGTTGTTTAGTGTATGAAGGATCCTCCTCTGTTTTCGCACCTGACGAACCTGATTGCTCTGGCAGGGTAGGTTTAACAATAACCCCTGTTACATGACTCCACATGCCTCTTCCAACAACAAAGTTTTTCATAACTTTAGCCCAATAAGAGTAGTTACTGCCAGTCAATCGTACGCTAATAGCATTAAAAGTTTTATCGTCTGACATTGTAAAATACAGAGACTTCGTAACAAACCGGAGACTACGGTAACAAACCAGAGACTTCGTAACAAACCAGTACCAAAATACAGAACTTACGATGGGAGAACCCAATCAGACGATACCCAATCAAGAACGGTGGGATGGTATCAAGAACGGTGGGATCAGACGATACCCAATCAAGAACGGTGGGATGGTATCAAGAACGGTGGGATCAGACGATACCCAATCAAGAACGGTGGGAGTCGCCGATGACTGGAGAGTGGTCGCCGACGGTCGGCGAAGGGTTTTCGACGATCGATGGCGGCAGGTGGTTGGGCGACGGTGGGCGACGGTGGCTGGAAGGAGAAGATCGTCGACTGGAAGGAGAAGATCGTCGACTGGTCGATGCAAAGAGAGGAGCGTTGTTCGACTGGGGAGAAGAGCGGCGTTGATTGCAATGAACAACAGAAAATAAGCGGCGTTGTCGTTCTAGGAGAGAGACGATGGCCAGATGACTGGCTCTGATACCATGATAGATTGCAAAGGTGAGAGAGAACAACGTATTATTCCATTGGAAAAGAATGTATTTACAATGAACGTAAGAGTACTTAAATAGAAAAAGAGAACAACTAAACCCTAATAACATAAAGACTAATCTACCCTTAATTAGATATAGACTAATCTACCCTTAATTAGATATAAAATGACGGAATATATATTCACAATATGCTCGTTGGTGATTTCTGAGACTGACCCAGCTCTATTTGAAGTCGTCGCCGTCTTCGGTGGTCCGAACAGTCCTCAAATCTGGTCGAAATTAGATTTTTGGAGCTTCAAACAGTATTTTCATGCTTGACCTCGTGATTTCAGCCCTCGAATCTGGTCGAAATCAAGTTTTCAGAGCTTTAAACAGTGTTTTCGTGCTTGCCCCAATGATTTCAGCCATTTATAGTGCCATTACACGTTCGATTTTACTTAGATTTGTTACGATTAGCCTGGGTTATTCCGATTTTACATTGTTTGTGTAATTTGTTGTTGTTTTTTGTGAATTTGTCATTAATTTGAAGCGATTACTTGTGAATTGTTGAAGTTTGGTGTCCAAGTTGTCTGGGTATTCCTTATTTGGCGTTGAATTGATTGTTTGAGTTGACTTGGGTGTTGTGATGGCTCATAGATGAGGTAGAGATGGGAAAGGAGGTAAAGGTAGAGGTAGAGGATTTGTGGTGAATAATGATAAAGAAACTGAGTTTGGAAACCAAAACAATGAGGCAGACGAGTTGCGATGACAAGTTGCTAACCTAACGACGATGGTGTAAAAGCATGCAAGTGTCGCGTGCGGGTAGTGGAGAATCCGAGGAGTCTCAAAGTCATTTTGAGAACCCATTTGGTGAACTGAATTGGCGTAGACCACCTCCCATTCACGTTCCTTACAAGTGGGAGAACAACTTTAAGATTGAACTTCCCGAGTTCAATGGAAGCTTTAACCCAGACGAATTTGTTGATTGGTTGAATACCGTAAAAAGGGTGTTTGATTATGGTGAAATCTCGAAGGAGAATAAGGTAAAATTGGTAGCTATCCGCCTCAAAGGAAGGGCTTCTACTTAGTGAGAGCAACTGTAACTTAGTACGCAAAGGAGGGAAAAGGAAAAAATTAGAGAATGGGAGCAAATGAAGAATATGCTCAAGAAATAGTTCTTGTCTTTCAACTACACACAAAACCTCTACAAGAACTTGCATAATCTCAAACAAAATAGAAGTGTTGATGAATATACAGAAGCCTTCCATCAACTTATTGCTAGAGTTGAATTGAATGAGTGAAGATCAAACGGTTGCGAGATACATTAGTGAGTTGAACCCCACAACTCAAGATGTCCTTGACCTACAAACTTTGTGGACGGTTTCAGAAGCTTACAATAGGGCCTTGGTGGCCGAAAGGCAAGCAAAGAAGAAGTTCTTGAGGTCCAGGTAGCCATATCAAGGGGGTTCCAAATCTAGGCAGTCCTTCTACTCTTATTCTAAAGATGATTCCTCCTCTAGTTCTAGCCAGTGTGCTTCTTCCGGGTTAGTCAACAAAACCGGGTGGACAAAACTTCAATCCCTTCTCAAACTCAACCACAATCCGGTGCTTCAGGAGATAGAAATCAAACTCAAGGTGGAGGATTCAATTGTTTCAAGTGTTGGGAGCCGGGTCACAAATCTTCGGATTGTCGGGAGTCTTCTGGAGGTAGCAACAACTCACTTTTCATTGAGAAAGTAGTGGAATAAGGTTGTGAAGATGATATTCATGTTTATGATGAGGCCTTATGTGAAGAAATTGGAGGTGATGGTGAAGAAAAAAAAGGATTTGCTTTGATGGTCAGAAAGACTTTATTCACTCCTAAGCAAGAAAGTGAAGGAAATTGGTTGCGATATATTCTATACCACTTGTAACATTGGGGGCCAAATTTGTAATATGATTATGGATGGTGGAAGTTGTGAAAATGTAGTCTCTCGAGAAGTGGTCAATAAGTTTCAGCTCAAGGTCTAAGAGCATTCTCATCCTTATGCCCTCTCTTGGTTCAAGAAGGACAACGAGATCAATGTGACTAAGAAGTGTTTGATATCCTTTTCTATTCGGAAAAGGTATTTTGATGAAGCTTGTTGCGATGTAGTTCCTCGAATGTTTTTCATATTTTACTTGGGCATCCGTGGCAATACGATCGGCATGCCATCCATGATGGCAAAAACAATACTTGCATCATTCTCAAGGACAAGCGACAATTCACTTTGTTATCTGCGAAGGAGAAGGTGACTCCAAAGCCACCTCCTACGACCTTGCTTCCTTCTAAGGGATTCGTCAAGGAAAGTAAAAAAAACTCGGTATGTTCTAGTGTTGGTCCCTAGAGTGGATATCTGTGTGTCAGCTATTCCCAGGGCCATTTCTAAGCTTTTGAAAAATATGCCGATGTGTTCCCTCAAGAATTTCCTTCCGAGTTGCCTCTTTTGCAAAATATTCAACATTGTATTGACTTGGTGCCCGGAGCTCCTCTTCCTAACAAGCCCGCCAATAGAATGTCTCCAAGGGAGAGAGAAGAAATTCAAAGGCAAGTTAAGGATCTCTTAGACAAAGAATACATAAGGCCAAGCCTTAGTCCTTTTGCGGTGCTGGCTCTCTTGACTCCGAAGAAGGATGATTCGTGGAGGATGTGTGTGGTTAATAGAGCTATAAACAAGATCACTATCAAGTACCGATTTCCTATTCCAAGGCTAGATGATATGCTGGATTGCCTTACCGGGCAAAGTTCTTTTCCAAAATTGATCTAAGAAGTGGTTACCTTCAAATTCGAGTCTGCCCAGGAGATGAATGGATAACAGCTTTCAAGACCCCTCATGGCCTCTTTCAGTGACTTGTGATGCCTTTTGGTCTTACCAACGCTCTTAGTACTTTTATGCGGATCATTTCCCAAATTATTCAACCACTTCTAGGCATATATGTAGTTGTGTACTTTGATGATATCTTAGTGTATAGTCGGTGTCTTGAAGATCACTCATCTCACCTCCAACCAGTCTTTGAAATCTTGAAAAGAGCAAAGTTCTATGGGAATTTGAAAAAGTGTAGTTTTGCCGTCGATAATATAGTTTTCTTGGGTTATGTTGTATCTTCAAAATGGGTTCACATGGATGAAGACAAGATCAAGACAGATGTTGTATGGCCAACCCCTACTAATGCTCAAGAAGTGAGGAACTATTATGAGTTAGCTACATTCTATCTGAGATTCATTCGCAACTTTAGTACCATCGCGACTCCTCTTACCGATTGCCTTAAATAAAATGTGTTTGTATGGACGCAAGAAGCCGCCGAGAGCGTCAAGTTGTTAAAGTCAAAACTTAACCAAGCTCCTATCTTGGCATGGGAATTCGAGTAATTAGCCAAGGGGTCAACCTATTGCCTTCTTTAGTGAAAAGTTGAATGGTGTTAAACTCAGATACTCTACTTATAAATCGAAGTTCTATGCTATTGTCCAAGCCATCAAGTATTGGAGCTACTATCTTGCATACAAGGAGTTCATTCTCAATACCAATCACGAAGCTCTTAAGTACATCAATAGTCAACCACACCTCAACAAATGCCATGCTGAGTGGGTGACTTACTTACAACAATACACATTCTCCTTGAGGTATACATTGGGAATTCTCAACAAAGTGACTGATGGATTGAGTACAAGTGTGACTCTTTTGATGGAAATAAAGACTAAGGATTTGAGGAATTTCGTACTTTCTATGCTAACAACCCTTACTTTAGCAAGATTTTCGAAACATTGCAAATAGGTGACAAGCTTACTTATCCATGTCACATGTTGAAGGATGGGTTTCTCTTTTTCAGGCTTAAGTTTGTGTGTTCCTAAATGCTCTTACCAATTATTGGCCGAAAGTCGCAAGTTGGGTCATTTTGGCAAGTACAAGACCCTTGGGTTACTTCAAGATGAATACTATTGGCCGAGAATGAGTAGAGAGATGTGAGAGCCTATGTGCAAAGGTGTCAAACATGCCAACGAAGTAAGGAGACGGCAACTAATGTGGGGCATTATATTACTCATGTCGAATAGTCCTTGGAGATGTGTTAGTATGGATTTTGTCTTGAGCTTCCTCCTACACAAAGGCGTAGTAACTCTATCATGGTAGTAGTTGATCGTTTCTCAAAAATGGCTCATTTTACATCTTGTAAGAAAACTATGGATGCGACTAACATAGCCAATCTCTACTTTAAGGAAGTGTATAAGTTGCATGGAATTCCTTCTTCAATTGTTTTCGACCAAGATGCTAAGCTCCTTGTCCACTTTTGGAGGACTTTGTGGAAGAAAATTGGTACTCACTTTATCCTTTAGTACTTCTTTTCATCCTCAAACCGATGAACACACGGAAGTGTTTAACCGGAATTTTGGGAATTTATAGCGATATCTAGTTGGTGAACATTCGAAAAGTTGGGATGGCGTTCCTCACTTGGCAACTCCTCCCTAAACAACTTTTGTGTTCAGCATTCCTTCTCGATCTATAGTACACGTGGAAGTGGGAAAGCTACATTCACATTGTCATTCATTACTTCAATCTGAGATTTTGCTTAATGAAGATACACTCTCTACAAAGCCAAAAAGTCCAAAACAAAAATATAAACCAATACTTTTCGTGAAATGTAGCAGAGCATGTGTTCTCCATATTTAGTTTTGAAGGGAGAGACCAACTTAGCAAGTGTGTTCTCAATCTTCTATGTGCATGATAAAGGATTGGTCATCTTGTAGAGATTGTAACACTGGAAGGGAGCTAATGCCAATAGTCAACCTTTATCATCCTCATGGACAGACGCCTTACAATTTTTCATAGAAAGCAATAACTTCCATGTACGATCATACCTGTTATATGTGATTAACATTTTGGTAACTGGGTACATGAGGGCTTCTTACACTACATCAATATCGTATTTACCTCAATTGTTTGTGTATTTGATACGTTTTTTACTTGGCAAATTATTTAATTGAAAACTCATAATACAGATTTAATATTTTAGGCTATTGGTAAAAGCTTTGCAATTTTAATTGTATAAAATTTTGTTTATATACAACTTTAAGCATATTTGTAGGGTAATTGGAGCAGTAAGCCTTGACTAAGTCCCTTTTCTGGCTTTGGTTTTTAAAACATTGCTTGTAATAGCTAATGCTCGAGTGTTTTTTCTTTCCTTTTTCTTCCGATAGGTAGGGGACTTGAACTTGAGTCTCTTTATGGGACGAATGCAACTGAAGTTGTTAAGATGCAGCCCTAGGAGCTAGGTGGTACTACCATATTACAATTGAAGTTTCAATGATACAGCGATAACCATCCCAGCTCTTGGAAATCTATACCACTTGTTTCTTCTTCTTATGTGATCGCTTTCCTCTCTGATGTCATAACCACATGTTCTAATTCACATCAAATGATCAAAATGGAGGGGTTCACACACCATCTTGCTTGTATCTACATATACATATACGGGCAACACAGTAAATCCAAAAAGAAAATAACAAAAGTCAGTAGTGTCCTTTGACTACAATAAAATAAAAAGATGGAAATATAATGCAGAAAAAGAAAGCTGTTCAGTTCTCAAAATCATGACTCAATAAGGAACTTTAAATTACACACAAATGCGCACGCACACACACATCCCCCCCACCCCCGGCCGCATGAAATCACTCATCATTCTACCAACCAAACCAAAAAAAATTACCAGGTCTGGCAAATGTGAGCCTATTGCTACAAGTACACCAGCTGCAGCTCTTTGCCAATCAGCATTAAGTTCCTGCAAGCAGGTAAAACAAAACAAAAGGAACACTAAAACATCATTCTTCAGAAAAGGTCCTAAACATGCTCCATGCAATCAATTCCCGGTAACCCTTTTTCTTGTCTACCTGCTATAGTTTTGGCTGGAGGGTTGCATAAAAAAGTTCTTCCACAAAATACCTAATGGTCTAATTTTTTAACCACATATTGAGGGAAGAACGGGGCAATTATTGGTGTTGAAACAACAGTACCCAGCTTTGCTTAACTTCCTGTTGGGCATGGGTTGCATTCCAGGCGGATGGCCTTCCCAAATGATTCTTAGTATCACCAAAAATTTAAAAGATAAATATAAAACCACAAGCGTAGCCAATGCTCAAAGAAGCAATCTGCCAAGAACACCTATTGAGCGAGCATATGCATCTAAATGATTCACAATGTATAAGGAGCAAGAAGATAGAGTCAATGTGGTATTATGAACAATTACCAGACTTACATAAAAGGGCATCGATGCTTGCCTCAGATAGATAGCATAGAGTTAAAAACCTACGGAAGAGCTTATAAAGACTACCGGTTAAGAACATTGACCAAAAAAAGCAAATAGAGAACTTGAAACCATAGGCTCTGCATACAATATCTACAACACAGAGTAATACAATGTCTTTGAACGGAGCAAAGTATCATGATCATCAAATAAACATGGACAATCAAGCCTATTTCTCGATTTAATAGAAGCCCAAAGAGGTGAATAGGGTCTCATCAAATACGAAAAGATATGCAGAAACAAGACATCAATTAGCTAGATCCATGATGCGAGTTGTTTCATACCATAAATAAACTCGAAACACTCAAGAAATGTGTTGGAGAGGCATATTCACATCTCTTACAACCGACACAATTCTCTGTTCTTAGAGCATAAGCAATTTGGTTAGCTTTACACCATTGGTAAGGAAAACTGTCACTTTATTGATTCAAACGGAATTGAAAAAAACTCGGTACCCCGTGTATTGCACTTATTTCCAAAGTAAGAATGGCAGAGTTTACAAATCTCTTCGTTGTAGTCTTAGTGGTAAGGGAAAAAAGAAGATCATCAAAAAAACATATAAGGATGTAAACCCCATTCTAAAACATTGTACAGTTGGATTATGGCAATAGTATTATAGGACGTATGCTCACTTTGGAATTACTTTTAATTAACAAGACATTTGATATGTAGGCATCATTGAACAACCTCTAACCTCCATGCTAAAAACACCCTCTTTTCTTGTTGTTGCTTGACTGATAATCAACGTAGTTGTTGCTATCTGGGTGCATGGTTTAGATAGACAGGGTTTTAGAACCAAACCATCGCCAATGATTCAAGAAAATCTCACACGAAAGTGAATCATTGAATCTATGAAATTGAAGTAGACCAAACCGTACAACATGTTGGTTAAATAGATTCGCAAGTAGTAAATAGGTAGATATTTTGTTGTGTAAATGGCCAGAATACCAGTTATTAAGAAAAACGAGCATCTGCAACTTTTTTGTATCTCGAAATAATAAAAAAAAATTAAGTTCTATAGTGCTTACAATAAGTCATGTATTCTAGTCAAAGAAACTAAACAAGACATGAGCTATAAGAATTCTTGACAAGTTTCTTTCATGATTATCCTGATAAGAAATTTTGGAGCTGCCACTACATTTCACCCAAACACTATGAAAAAATTTATTTGGAAATCTGCTCAAAGACTCCATTATGACAACTAACAGTTCAAAGAAAAGAAGCGTTAGACTGTCTAATGGGTTGTTGCACATGCCAAAATATCTCCTAAACCACTAAAATTTGGCCTGTGAGTTATGATTTGCTAGATTCTGTTTTTGCATCAACTAGGAGACGCCAACCATTGCTTTAAAGCTATTTGGAGCGTTGGAGTAATGGTTGTAGGGGGATTAGTGGTTGTAGGGCAGCTATTTGGAGCGTTGGAATAATGGTTGTAGGCTGAATAAGAATAAGAAAGCTTCAATGATCACACATTCACCCTTGCTTGCAAGAGGAAGGCATCACAAAAAGTTATCATGTGATTCTTATCAGCTTATGTTTTGCACTTCGTATTCTGTAACACCACCAGACATGGCGGTGCCCAACAAAAGTTTCAAGGCCCAGTTTTTCCTGTGCTATCCATGTGTATGCTAGCTAGTATTCAGACTCTAACGTCACAATCAACATCAAGAATCAGAAGGTCTGAAAAAAGGACAGAAGTTTCTACCTTGGAGGAGATCATCTCGGCAATGGCAATCTTCGCAAGCTTTGCCATGTCAGGAGGGTCGGCATCTCTTCTGTCCAAGGCATGAATTGCTACAGCCATTACTTGAAAGACACCAGCCATATTCTCAAACCGCTGAAATTTTTAAATTGCTCCAAATTATATAGTCCATATTCAAGAAAGAAAGAGAAACAAGGAAATAGCTCATAATCCAGACTCCAAATAAACATGAAAATAGTAGTACCCGACGTCCTCCTCTGGAAACCGTAGAACAACAATCAATAACCAAAAGTGGGTTCCTGCAAATTGCAAAGTCATCAAATTTCGCAATGTAAAGCTGCGTACCCTATTTATATACTGTTTCTTGATCTATTTTCTTGCAATTATTTTATTTGTTTGATTGCATCTTACAAGTAGAGATAGGAGTTATGGGTAGTATGTTACGTTGTGTGATAAGTGAGTGCTCCCATTTTCTAGGGTAATTGGGCGAGTGGAAGGTTTAACTTTGGTTGTAGTTCGTGAATCAATAAGAGGAAGTTGTATACTATGACAGGTCGTCATTGTACAATGCAGAGGTTAGGTCTTCTCCTCTAATTGAGCCAATTGTAGGCCCACCCTCCAAGTGGGTGGGACACTCCTCAGTTTCTTCTACTTTGAACTTATTTTACAAGAAGAATCGTAGCGGTCGGTGGTGAGAGAGAAAAACAGAGAGAGAGAGAGAGAGTTGGCATACAGAAGAGCGATGTCCTTGAGAGAAGCCATGGAGGCTTCTCTCACCACTGGAGATTCATCAACCAGGGACAAAACCAGAACCCGGACTGCATCTGCAACAGAAATTGAGAGAGATCAAATTCGGAAGAAAGAAGGTGCCAAAATGCATGTACATATATTTCTGTTGTGAAACTGGGGGGCTACCTGGGGCAGGTATTGCGTTCAGAGAGCTTGAAGCAGACATGAACAAACGGTAGCGGATGGGGTGGAGAAGAGAGAAGGGGGAGGGGGCCGAAGAAGGGGGAGGAGAAGGATCTAAACAATATTCACCAAAAAAAAAAAAACAAATGAGAGAACTAAACAACGCAGAGACAGTACGCAATGTCTCTGACTCTCTGTGGGGGGCTACAGATAATTACAACCCCGGAAAAAAAAAAGTGTTATTTATTGTCGTACTTTTTAAAATTTTATTCTAAACAAATATTAAAAATTTATCCGTGGCTGAAAAAGTTATTTTAGAACTGTAAACTCGAAATTCTTTAATAAAAGAATGTTGAATTATGATAAGGTATTTTGTTAATTTATAATTTTTTGTTATTTTTTATTTTAAAAAATTAAAAATCTCTTAAATCATTCAAAAATATTCACATTCATTATATACCTAATGCTCCTAATTTTGGAGGAAAAAGATGAGCAACCCACTCATTCGAACACCTTTCAATCATACTTTTCGAATTTTATTCTCCAAAAAATACTAAAAATTTGACGTGAGATCAAAATTTGACTTAAAATATTATTTTAGAAATTAATCGTGAGCTCAAAATTTTTTAATAAAGGGTTGTTGAATTATGATAACGTATTTTGTTGATTTATTTTTTGTTATTTTTTATTTTTTGTTGATTTAGAAAACAAAGTTAAAAATATCTTAATCATCTAAAAATATTCTTATTCGTCACATATCTCAATGCGCCCAATTTTGAAGAAAGAAAGTTATCAATACCGCTCATTCGAACGTCTGTTAGTCATGCTTACCAAATTTTATTCTCGAAAAAATACTAAAAATTTACCAATGACTTAAAAACTTATTTTAGGATTAACCGTGAGCCCGAAATATTTTTGATAAAGGGTTGCTAATTGCAGTAAGATATTTATTAATCCAAAGTGTAAATCAACAAATAACAACAAAATATAAATCAACCCGATATCAAAAATAACTTTTAGTTAATTTTTATCAAATATCTTCCTGTGAGTTTGGAATATTTTGAAGTTATCGTACGGTATTTGTATTTATCATAATATGCTAAGCTCACGGTTAATCTGAAATAATTTTTTAAGTCAATGGTACATTTTTAGTATTTTTTCGAGAATAAAATTTAAAAAAGTATTATCAAAAAGGGTTCGAACGAGCTGTGTCGATCATTTTTTTCTCTAAAATCTTAACTCTAGAGCCTACATCGAGAAGTTGGAGACAAGAATGAATGAGAAGGATAGCCTTATACTTAAAATTCAATAAAGAAATAACCAGGCTCCGGACGGAAGTCCATTCTCAATGGTTCGGTGACAGATCTCACTATGGAGTTTATCACGACTACCGCTATTAGTCACCAACTCCAAAGTGACACCAAATAAAGAAAAGGATCCCAATGAAGGACATATTGGGTGAACATGGCATTGCGGAATATTGTGATGGTGGAAGGAGCAAATTCTGCGAAGAGCAAAGTCGCAAGCCAAATCGGCGTCCCCACGACGAGCGTCGCAAACACAACTACATTCGAGCACTCTTACAAATTGCGAAACCATAGTGAAAAGTTCTTTGTCCGTCAATGTGTGTGACACGGCCAACAACTTGATGATCACACACGAAAGCTGGATGGAGCATCATAGGCTCGGCGATGAATGAAGGCGCAGAGAAGAACGATTGGAGGTTCAAGACTGACGCAGGTAAAGGTCCCCCATACCAGAGAAAAAGAGGGAACCGTCCTTTCAAAGAGAATAGAAAGATGACCAAACGGACCCAACATCATCATCTTCAACCTCCAATTAGACCCAAAACCTGTAACGCCCCGAATTTCTAGAGATATTAATTTGAAAAGAACTCAACAAAACCAAAATGATTTCTATTTCACAACTAATAAAATAAGTTAGAGGGACAATTTCTAAAAATAAGGAAATTAAATTCAAAATTGAAAAGTCAAAACACAAGACTAAGCTAAGTAAATCAGAGTGCAATCAGGTCTTTGTCAGTATTGTCATCTTCAATGATCTGAAAGTCTAGTTCTTCAATATTATCCTTGATACCTAGCGTGAAAACTCAGGAGCAGTAAAATTGCACTATGAGCGATAAAACTCAATAAATAATTCTTACTCGTACTTTTCAACTTATGTAACAAATCGGAGTAATGCATGATTATGTAATGAGCAAGTAACAAATACCAAAATTAGTAAATTAGAGTGTAACTCAAGTGATAATTTCTCAAACTCAACACCTAAAACCAATTCCCACGTTTCCAGTACACGTGTTTGTCAATACCATATGAGTTAAAAAATCATTTCAAATTCAAATTTTCAGGTCGACACAAGTGTTGCCTATATGTCAAAAGTTTTATTTTGTGTTATGATGCCCTCGTCCGATATGGTCTCACCCCCTATGTTGAATCTTGACCATCAGTGTTCCATCATTAACAAATATGTCAACCCCTATATGTCGACCTATCGTTCACTAAACACAACTGGTCACTGTCATCAAATATTCTTATATGATATTCATCAACAACCAACATCAAATGATAACATGATTCACATAATGAACATTAAATAAGCATGCGAGATAATAACTTAAAACATGTAGTCATGCACACGTAGCAAGATCATCAAATCCATGCATGTGGTTTGTGGTAAATTAATATCATATATCACGTCCATACTAAAGTACCTTGAAGGACGCACACAAGGAGATCGAATCATAACTTAAATCCGTTATTCAATATGGTTAAGGTCTCTAAGTTGATAGGTTAAAGGTTCATGATTTAGGCTAAGGGATAATAATGAACAATACCTTATTGTAACCGATTAAGTGCAAGTTTGACTGGTAAAAAATGGTCAATTGGCTTTACACATTGTTGATCCTTGATCAGTTAGGGTGAAGGGTTGACCGGCCAGGGAATAATAATCTAGATATCACAAAATACAAGTCTGACTGATTAGGATGTATGGTTGATCGGTCAAGGTGTGAGTTTGATATTGGGACAGTAGCTAAATGTAACTAATTAGTGGTCAAGTGCGGCTGATTAGGAAGGCTTGACACTCTGATCTAGTAGCAAAGGCTGACCGGTTGGACTAAAGGATTTCCATGTATTAGTACAAGATAGTAAGTACTCGTGACCGGTTAGGAAATTAGTGTGACCAGTCTGACCAAGGATATCCAGTACATCATAACACAATAATAGGTGATTCTAACCGGTCTGGGGTCGTCTTCTCCAAATCCAAAACTAGTTTTTCATTAAAGGAGCTTTGTGAAGCTCAATTTATGGATCTAAGACACACATTAAGAACTGGGGAAGGATCATTTATCTTTCTATCAAAGGAGGAAACTCGGATTGGGGAGGATTGGAGCTTGGGCTTTGGTTTTTGAGTGGTTCCTCACCTTCTCTCTTTTTCTATTGTAACTTTGGTCCTTTCTTCCTTTATACTCTAAAAAACAGTCTCTCCTTACTTGCCAAACTTTGCAGCATTGATGTTTTTGTAGAAACGAATGAGAAGAGCGGGAGAGGAGATTTGCTTTATAGAGAAGGTTGAGTGTGCTTATGGACAAACTTACATGCTGAGATAGAGGGAAGCCATAGGATGGAGTGTGATAGTAGGAGAAGCTATGAAAGGAGTAAGGGTACAACCAATAAAGGGGTAGAGTGTAGTAGTGAAATGTTGGGGAAAGGAACAAAAGATTCCAGGCGTGGGTTTATCAACATGTGGATGAATTAATGAGCATGCCAAATTTTCTGGTGTGGGTGAGACTACGGGGGCTAGAACTACATGGTATTGGTTTGGACAAAATCATGCGGTACAAAGGGTAGTTTATAGGTTGGGCTACGGTGTAAGAGATCATGTAGCAATTAGGGTGGGATACCAAATGGATAACATGCATTCCACATAATAATCCATTCTAAAAGCATATCTTACACGAATAATTAATTACACAAATTAAATGTAGGTTCATAATTAATTAAATTTTATTTCTTAATGGATTTAAAATTTTGGGTTCTTACAACCTACTCCCTTAATAAATTTCATCGTTGAAATAACAAAATAGGGGATACAAAAAGATAAGAGTGGTTGGCACACATAACGTCCTCTCGTTCCCATGTCGATTCTTCAATATTCCAGTGTCACCAAAAAACTCGAACAAGACGGATTCTCTTCCCTTGTAGAATCTTCTCTCCATGATCAGTGCTTCATACAATTTGTTCTTCATATGTTGTATCTACGTTGATGGTAACTTCTTCCTAGTTAAAGATGTGAGTCGGATGGACTAGGCACTTTTGGAGCATCAACACGTGGAAGACATTGTGAACTCGATAAAGTTGAGATGGCGGGACTAAGCGGTAGGCGACTTCTCCGACTCATTAAAGAATCTCGAATGGCCCAACAAATCTCGGTGATAGTTTTCCTTTCTTGCCGAAACAAATTATTCCTTGTCTTGGTGAGATCTTCAAGAGTACGTGGTCCTCGACGTTAAAATTCAGAGGTCTGGTTCTCCAGTCGACATAGATCTTATGTCTACTTTTTGCTGTCAGAAGTCACTATCGGATGACTTTGACTTTTTCTTTCATCTCTTGCATGATCTCTGGTCCCAATAGACTCGTCTCCCTAACGTCTATCCAACATACCCTTGAGCCCCAGCCCTGACGGGCGGCGAGGGCACGTGTGTGTGAATTTTAAAGCGGATATTAGGTAAGTGCTCGACCGCTCATAAAATTTAGATCACCCAAATCGGCCAGTAATTTGTGCGAAACTTAAAACTTATATCTACATAGATTATTTCTGAACAAATCGATGTGGAATAGGGTGTTTTGGATATGTATAAAGTGACTCTTTACCTTTCGACTATCCCTACTTTGTATGTGAATTAAATATTCATTTTTAATAGAAGTTGCCCATTTTTCTTTTGATTTGTGCCCTTTACATAGGTGTATCTAAATTCACTTGGACTCACCTTATAAGGTGTTTGGAACCCAACTTGATTCTTAGTTCAAAAATATCAGATTGTTTTGTTTGAAAATTCTATTTTTCCAACATTGTTTACAAAGTTTCTGAAATTGCAAAACAACTCTATAAAAATCTAAGGCAGTTAATAAACGTGGAGTGATTTACGACTGCCTAAATTCGATATGTTTTTCCCTTTATTGTAGTCATAAGCCTAAAGAGTCTTTTATGATTTTATTAGTCAATTTAGACAAAACCAAAAAAAAAAAAAAGTTTAATCTCAAATTAAGTTTAATTGTATAAAGCATATATTTTTCAAATGAACAATTATCGATTGGAATACCTAAATCAAGCATTAACAATCTAGGGTCCAAAACAAATGAATAGTCTAGTGGTCAAGACTGGAGACTTAGAAATTTGTTTACTTTTTAGTTTTTAATTTTGAAACCTCCCAATCATTGATAACTCTGATTGAGTTAAAACATGAGAAACTGTCCCGATTTTTATTGAATTTCTCGTTAATAAATAATGGAATTTGTCTTTAAAAGATTAGTTGAGTTAGAAGTAAGTTGATCAAAGACTCGGAATTATGAAAAAAAATAATCCAAAGTCCACAAGCCATTGTTACAAGACTTTTGTATTGAATTATTTAATGTGTATGGAATATATATAAATTCTAAGGACAAAATGTGATGAGATAGTTAGCTCCAGCCGAACAAGTGAAAGTGCTGCTTCTATCATCGAAGGCGTAACTATAAGCATTCGGACACCGGCTCTTGAAAAACATCGAGTAGTTTGTAGGCCTGCATGTATTCGGTGAACCATACGCGCCGGTGCAACAAAACTGCGGCTGGTTAAATTTCAAACAAGCGCTTTTACACCCAATGGTCCCCCCATCTGTACTCTTTATCGATAGCTCATCCGGGCACTGAGCATTGATATCCACGGGGCAACTCGTGGTTCCACAACCCGACCAGCCTTCAGGGACCACTGTCACTGGCAAATTAAATCCGTCGACGAGGCTGACATCGTAGAAATCTGTCCCACCGGCGGCGGCAATGGTGAACTCCACCAGAGTCGTTGGCGGAATCGCACCGGAACTGCCGCACGTGACTTGGCCCGTTCCGCAGTCTGCACTACGGCAGGAAAACCTTCCTCCAGTGTTGGAGCAGATGAATCGGGCCCAAACCCGTCCTGACCAGGGGGCTGGAATATTGACTCTTGAGGAGGCTTGAGAGGGCAACTCAAACCCGCTGGAGGATGCTGGCAATCCCTGACCCGTTAGGATTCCGGGCCAAATTGTGTAGGGACAGTTGTTTCTGATTGTGAAAATAGCCGATTGAACTCCTGCGTGGCAATATGTTTAATTAAATAATATGGCAGTAACACGTTAAATTAAAGAGTAATGCTAAGTATAGAGACACATTATGATACAGATGTGTCTGGAACCTTTGGATGCATGTGAAACCCTCAATTCAAAGACCCCACATGCATCCAGCGATTTTGGCCAAAGATGATAACTTTAAGAGATTGCTGCTTTTATGCTGTACTAGTGTTTAGGATACACATAATACATGTACACGTTGAACATTATTAATACATAAAAAAATACGTATCACACTAATATTGTAATCTAATTAGGTACAATTTTAAAGAAGAAAATTAGTGAAAATAGAAAATTGTACTTACAGAGGTGGTTATCTCCACTTTCAAAAGTATTCGTAACCATTTGCAAGGGATCATTTTGGAAAACTAATTTTAAAGATGTTTCTTTGTATTGGGACAAATCAGATTGGAAGTCAATTTTTAGGGGCACGATCACTTGGTTTGCTAATTTTAATAAATCAAAGGAACAAGTATGAGATATCATTTGATCAAATCATATGAAAGTCATATAAAATTGTGTTTGCTAACTGGCATTATATTATATTATAATAGAGGTGTGAAAACACATGATACGTGTGCATATTTTATTAAATTAAATAAGTTGCTTAAAACTAAATAAAATATAAGAATATAGATTGATCAATTTTGTTCAACGATGCTCAAGTGTCCTTAAAATAGGTATATGCCAAAAACAAAACTAATAAAGACAACTCAATGTAATTCCCAATAGAAAACACATGTAAATATCTTGAATAATATAGAAAACTAGACACAATTATTGAATTAAAAGCTATTCACAATAATGGATATTACATTATTTACGCAATCTCAAAATGAAGGATAGTAAAAAAAAAAAAAATTCTCCGTTTTTATATTAGAGTACTAGACTATTTAGTATTTATATTTCAGGTAAAGTTGTATGAACACGAATTATTTCACCAAGCTTCCATATATAATGATGTGGATTATGAATGACCTTTTATATTAATCCATTCTTCCTAGATTAAAATACTCATTGGCACAACCCACAATTCTAGAAATAAATTTAACTAGCATCTTTATACAAGATTTTTAACTATTTGTGCAATGTTATCTGGAATAAAAAATTAATAAACAGCATAAAATTAATTCATGAAAAATTAAGGAGAAGTTGAAATCAAGAAAATGATACCAGAGACGAAGAGGGTGGCTAGAGCAAGGGTGAAGAGAGTTCCCATAGCCACACTGATTCCTTAGTTGGCAATACAATTTAGTGATGATCATGGGACAATGAGGGATATATATATATATATATATATATATAGGAGTATATGTAAACCGTATCATGAGTTTTTTGGTAAGTAATTTAATTTTGATCGGTAATTAGTACCATGTCACATTGGTTACATATATAATCTCAAATAGATTTTGCTTAATTTTGACCGTGACAAGAACTTATTGTTAATTAAATATATATGGTAGTAATGAGAAAATATTTAGAAGAATTAATTGTATTCTTTTTAATGCTGAAAAATTAATGACTTGAGCATGTTCCATTAACAAGGGTGATTCTGTATGAACTCGAAAAAATTCTGTCTCAGTCCCCACAAAATAATTTCACTCTTAATTTGTAGGTTATTCTAATAAGAAAAGGAGAACATTGTTAGAAGATCTTGTTTTAAAGTGTTCCAGATAGTGTGTGTATATATATATATATATATATATATATATATATATAGGGAAAAGACTCCATAGACCAACACTTTTTTAGACTAATATTAGACCAGCATCTAAGCTCTTCATTCCTAATTAAATTTTAATGATCCGAATCGTTCAATGTGTTTAAAATATATTTTTAAGGGTACCCGCGAGAAATCAACTCAAAATATATCGAAAGAGACTTGATCCAAACAATAGTTCAAAATGCTGACAGGAACTATTTTATGAATCACTGCTTGGATCAAACCCCTTTTGGATAATATTTTGAGCTGATTTCTCACGGATACCCTTAAAAATATGTTTTAAGCACATTGAACGATTCAGATCGTTAAAATTTAATCTAGAATGAAGGATTTCGATGTTGGTCTAATATTTGGTCTAAAAAAATATTGGTTCATGGAGTCTTTTCCTATATGTGTGTGTGTGGAAATGATACACACCCCTTTCTTATTCATTTGTACTCATTTTTTGTCCATATTATATAAATTTACTAAAATATCCTTATATTTAAACACAATAGCAATATCTTGTGTTTAAATAGAAGGGTATTTTTGTAAATTTGTATAATAGGGACAAAAGAAAGTTCAAATGGATATATGTATGTATGTAAATGTAGAGAGAATCTTCCCACGATCTACAAATAAGCAAAGTCCATTCTTTCCGAGTCAAATTGTAGAAAGTCAAAGCAAAGTCAAATTGTGGCAAGTCAAGACAAATAAGTGAAGCCCGTTCAAACTGGAAGGTACTAATTTCCTACAAATAAGAAACAAATTTTTACTACCATAAAAATACCATTAAATTTTCTACAAAAATGGTACCCTTGCAGCATGTACCCTTCAAGTAACAAATGATCAAATATGTGCTCCAACAAATTCCTGAAATATCAAATTATTTCAAGTCACTGTTCAAATTATACTATTTCTCTCTCTTCAAAATTTGGAAGACGCCTCCTCACTCCTTAGATGTCAGATTTTACTATTTAATTATTTTGCTTGTTCACTAAGTCATATTTGTTATTAATTTTTTAACCCTTGCTATTATTCAACGAAGGCTCCTCTTTTGACACATATACATGGCATGCATCCTCAAAATTTGTTGAAATTCCACAATTCCAGAGACTTTCAAAAAAGATTATTTTGAGGTGAAAGCAAGGACATAATAGGAATCCAAGAGTTAGACACTCGTCATATTAGTTTCAATTCATTTGTTACTATAGTGAAATAGTCCTCTTTTTGATATCTGAGTGCGGTATTTTATTTATCAAAGTCCCACTTTGTATATACCTTGGTCAATCCCCCAAGGTATGCTTTCATTTTTATTGAATAGTCTTGGTCCGCATCCTGATATGCACTCGTGCGAGCCTCAACATTTCTAGGCAGAAACTTCGTCTATTGACCCTCTCCCGCCTTGTACAATGTTGTTCTCTTTGATCGTCCAAACTATGAGGCTCCGATCTGTGTCCAAAAAATCTGTATTCCAAAACTTTTCCTTCGAGGTAAAAACTAGCAAAATGAAAAGAGCACTCGCAAGTGCCAATTTAGTAGCTACTATAACGGATTGAAGGAGCCTGCTATGAGGTGAGAAGGCTCTAGTGTTCTCCCATCTTGAGCCCCGTACTAACTCTTAAAAAATAATCAAATTGTTCACTGTGTTTGGATTGTTAAGTTTGTTGCAGATGTAAAATAATTACACTGATCGGACATTAATATTAACATGGACAAAACATATTTGTTTCAAAGTTTATTTTCACAATCATACTAAAAGTTAAACTTTTTCAAGAGAAAGATATTTTTAGTTTCCTAACGATGTTCAATTAATATAATATTTTATATGTGTAACAAACTCGACGAACCAAATATAATAAACAATTTCATTCATTTTTTGATACTCAGATAGAATCCATATTTGGGGTCAGTAGGACCAGCTGTCCTCCAACAAAATCTCCAAATCCATTACTAATATACCAAATCAAATGACAAAAGTCAGCAAGCATTGTGGTAAATCAAATTCGCATCACACTATCTTCTCAAATCTTGTTTAATGTTTGTTTTTACCCTTACAAGAATAGTGTTCCCATTACAAATGACAACTCACAAGAAGGAATTATTTCCCAATGGAATAAAAGTCATTTTCATGTTGACGTGAGGCATACACACTTGGAAATCTTTTCTCTTTGGTTTGCATATACATTCCGACTACCCCGAAAAAGTTAGAGACTTATGTCGTGTTATAACCTGAAATATTGATAAATATAGGAACCTACGTACTCCGCAATTTCAAACTCCAATTTTAGTTCCAACATATTCTGTTACCTTTCAATGCATGTTTTTAATTCTAGATGTTAGAAATTCATGAGTCTAGCTTAATCTTGAAAACCAAATTGTAAGATAAGGGTCGACCAAGGCTTGTAAGAAGAGGAAGGAGAACAACATATGTAATGTGAGACTCTTCTAACGCCCTGCCTCACTTAAAGTGTGGAATGAAGATGTGAGGAATGCGGAGGGTTAGATGAGATGAACTGAGTGCTTGACAGGCCCATATCTGATACCATGTTAAAAAACTATGTGCCTAACTCAAACTTTAAGAACCGACTTATAAAGTAAAGGTTGTCCAAAGTTTATAAGCAAAGGAAGAAAGATCAACATATGTAATGTGGAACTCTTCTAACACTAAAGACATAAGGCAACAACGCTGTTGTACTTCTTGCTATATTGAAGTCATTAATAGTACATATAATACAAAAGGACGTCATATTAATTTTTGATGTTTGTGGTGTGTTTGGCTAATTGATATTGTCACAAAAATTGTTATTCATTCAATACTCATAACCTGTTCAAATATAAAACTCAAAAATAATAAACACATATAAATGTATCTACACATATATAGATACATAAACATCAGATCGGTTTGGTTCGGTTCGGTCGATGTTATGAAAAAAAGAGGAAAAGCAAACGGAAAATCAAAACCGACTGAACTATGTGTTAGATTGACCGAAACACGATTTTTTTGGATTCGCTTACACCACTACTAGTAATTCCGCCAAACACACCCTAAACAGCAAAAATCAATACGACATCATTTTGTATTAAACTATTTCATTTTGATGCGCATCGAAGAATGCTGTGTGGAGATGCACAACAAGCTCTCGGGATCCCTGCAAGTGCAGGTGCATGTATGGAGAGAATTGCCAATCCCTCATTCTTGGTGGAAGAGAGAATTTTTGGAAGACCCCAATATGGTTGACTATTTTACACGCATAATCAATTTGGGTTATTAATATTTACCTCTAAAGTACGACTTTTAAGTAAGAAGATGTATAATCAATCTGGGTAATGTAAGGCAAGCAAGGTCAGTTAATTTGTTCGATGGAATAATCATAGAAATGTATAAATTGCATAAGATGTCTTATCTCAGTAAATTAATAGGGATCATATTAATAATATCGATAATTAAGTTTTTGGAGTTATATATCTGATAGGTTTTTAATTAATTCATTCCAAATTTTTTTTTTTACACAAACATATCATTATATGATCACCTTGGATATACTTAATTTATCGATAATTAAGTTTTTAGAGTTATATATCTGAACAGGTTTTTAATTCATTACAAATAATTTTTTTACCCAAAATATCATTATATGATCACCTTGGATATACTTAATCCAATTCCATGCTCATATTTGGTCAAACAAACATGACAACACAGTATCGTTCAATATGATCTGAAAGAAGAGAGGGAGGGAGGGAGAGGGAGAAAATAAAAGGAAGGTAAAATTGTCCTTTCATTGAAGATTTGGGGGCCCTGATGGGCATTGATAGAGCAAAGCGCATGCTGCGAGTCAAAACGATGCTATTTTGGCACGTAAAGTACTGTCCGAATAAATAATTGCTGATTGAACAATTTTTCAAGTAGTGTTTAGCACGCTAAGACGTTATTATTTTAATACATAACACTCTTTGCTTGGATAATATACAACAGACTCTCCAAATTTGTGTGTATGAATGGATAACTTTTTTGGTTGGGACGAACAATTTCTTATTTAAATAGAAATAAAAATAGAATAAGCAAAACTGTATAAAACGATGTCAGCCTCGGGCAGTTGCCATTTGCGAATTCAAAAGACTTCCGTATAATAATGTAAACTAAAAAAACGGTCAAACCCAGGATAAGGACAGGAGCCACATGTAGAGAGGGAAAGAGGAGCAGTCCTACACAGAGACAGTCGGAGAGAGTTTTGGTAGAGAGAGAGAGATGGAGAAATTTGCAGAGCTAAGAGAAGCAGTGGAAACAGTGGAGCTATTGGACGCTCACGCCCACAATCTGGTGGCTCTTGACTCCAATCTGCCTTTCCTCAACTGCTTCTCTGAAGCCACCGGCGACGCCTTATCCTACGCACCTCACACCCTCAATTTCAAGGTTCAATGAAAAATCCACACACGCTATTTTACCAATTCTAGTCCCTTCTAGTTCTCGCTCTTTATGATTAGAATATTCAACTACAAGATATGTGTTAATACCCATCTTTGTGTTTGTATATATGTCTATATGAATCCCAAGATGTCTATGTGAACCCAAGGCCTAGAACTTCTTGGTTTGCTTGCTTCCTCCGAAGGTCTCACATCTAAGAAAAATTAGGTGCTAGATTGTTATGGGTCAGTCCATAAAAAACTTTGCCGTGACTTTTATTGGGGCAGTCTTGTGAACTGTGGGTTGCTTCTAGAGATTAGTCAAAGTGTGCTTAAGCTGACCCGGATACTCTCAATTATAAAAACACATGTCTGTTTATTGCACACTCGATACTCTCCACAATACATATGACCTGACACGTCAGACATCCTCAAACTTATGTATAGATGTGCCTACCTTGGCATTAATAGATTTATATTTGTGAAAAATTTAGCAACATTGGCGACATTATGGAGGTTTGAAGGAAAAGACGTGATTTTGTCATGATGATTCTATGTTTTATAAACACGACTTAGGATTTTTTTTCCAAATAAATGGAGTAGCGGTTTCATGATATTTTGAAACAAGACATGATTGAGACTTTGATTGACTTCATGAAGTTCTGAATACTGACAGTACTAATTAATGGCTTCTGAGTGCATGTGATACGGAATACGGAATTTGTTGTTTCTAATCATCAATTGCTTCATCAAGTAGTAGATTGGATCTCTGTTGTTTTCCTATCTGTAGTCACTTGCATGTGGCCTAACGCAGTTATTCTTGTTGGGAATTTCATTTTATTTTTTCGTCAGGGGTATCTCATTGATTGATCCCTTTGTTATTTTCTCCAAATGGCATGTTCTTTCTTGAACTTTTGCAGATGTAGACTGAAGTTATCGTATGCCCTGTTTTGACTCATCTGTAGTTCAACGTTACACCTTAAAGGAACAACTTCTCCACAATCTATTTCTTCATTTAATTTTATGGGATTTTTTACAATCTAATTAGACTACAATATAAACGGCTCGGAAGGGCCCGTGGATCCACATCACACTGATTGTGCGGTACAGTCCTGATTTAGTACTGTAAAAATTCAAGTCTTATCTTATTTTGAGGTAAGATAAATTCAGTTACAAATCCTCTCTGTACAGTCAACAGGAAACTAAAGGCTGTGCAAGTTGGAAATCAAAATGATAATGAACTTTTTTAACATTCAACTGGTATGGATTAGGATGTGTTTTGAAATGTGTTGGCATTTGAATTGCTACTTTCATGGAACAAATTCTAAAAAGAATGCTATTAGACTGTGGTGTACGACATTTAATGCCGAACAGATATGGAGCCTTTCTGAATGAATTTTGCTTGTCAGAAAAATTATAGAAATCTGCTATCGATTTGAAGTTCAACTATGAGGTCAAGTGAAACAGTTAGATATTGTAGAGATATGCTATACTAATACATGCACAAGTATATCGGGTATGCATAAGCACCCAAAAATCTGAACTTTGCTTACATAAATAAATGAAGAGTAAGGTTCAATTCTCTTGGATACATTGTGGTTTCCAAAATGTTAATTCTCCTGGATCTCTGATGCTGGCAATCGCAGTGAAGATGCAATGACATGTTAATTGCTGGATTATTAGAAAAATAGACAGAGTGCAGATTCATTCTGACAGCACTTGTTTTCACTTTTCAGAGAGGTCTCAGGGATATTGCTGAGCTGTATGGCTCTGAGGTATCCTTGCGTGGCATTCAAGAATACCGGAGGTGCCATGGATTGCAATCCATAAGCTCATTATGCTTCACGGCTGCAAGAATCGTTGCCATACTCATTGATGATGGAATTGAGTTTGACAAAATGCACGAGATTGAGTGGCACAGGAGTTTTGCACCAGTGCTTGGTAGAATTATGAGAATTGAGCGTCTGGCTGAGAAGATTCTAGATGAAGTGAGCTAACTTAATCTTTTCCTCCTGCATAGTTTACGAAATGTAGTGTGCACACACTTCAATTTTATGCTGGGTTTTCTTCATATGTCCAATGCAACTGTGCAGTATATTTATGAGGTAACCTTTTTCTGGACATCTAAAAAGTTGTAAAAATGGAGGAAAGGAAATACGAACTGCTATAAATAGTAATGCTCTCGATACTACCCTCATCATAAGGAACTATACTTATCACTCTAATGTGACGCAAGAGTTCTTGCTCGCCATCTTTGCCACTTCCAGAATAAAAGTGGAGAAGTTGACTGCATCCCGTTCCCAGTTTGATCATTGGCGGGCCGACGTGAAATTTAGAAGTGAAGTCTCCTTTACTTTTAGTAGTTTTTGGTTAGATAGGCTGTTAGTTTAGATTTTAGTTTTTTCTTACCCCAAGCTCTTTCGAAATCCTTGTGCATTATAGTCCAGTTGACTTGCAGATTTACGGTCTAACTGGTTATTGTTTATCGTCAGTTGTGTTAGTTCACAATCTGGGGTTTTCTTTCCTTTTTTGTTTTCTAGATCATATATCTTGGCAATTATTGTTTGTTCTTTAGGGAAGGCCAGATGGATCTACCTGGACATTGGACACTTTTACTGAAACATTTACAGGGAAGTTAAAGTCATATCCTTGCCTATATTGTTTCAATTTATTTTTTTGGGATTTGGATTTCCCCTTGTTTCTTTTTTTTTTTGGGCACTATCTTGAAGATTAGCTCAGTTTTGGAGATAGAAAATCAAGAGGAAGAATAAAATTGGGGAGGGAAACAACAAAAGCAAGCCGGGGGGGGTCGGGGGTGGAAAGAGTCGGTGGTTTGCTTTCAATCTGTTTGGTTCATATTGGAGGAAGAAAAGTGAGCTATTTCTTTCCTGTTACCTCGACTTTTGGCAAGTTGGATTTTGGTGAACCTAAACTTATTTACTCCAGTCAACTTCTCCTTTCCGTTTTCCGTCATTTTGGCTACATTTTCCTCGCCGTTTCTATACCCAAATTCCTTTCCTTGAAGTTTCCCTCTTACCAAATGGATTGTTTTGTATAAACGGTAGTTACTGGTTCCATTTAGTTTCCTTATCCCGTCATACAGTTGCTGGAAAAATTGTTGGCTTGAAAAGCATAGCTGCATACCGCAGCGGTCTTGAGATTAATACAAATGTCACAAAGAATGAGGCTCAAGAGGGACTTGTTCAAGTTTTGAATGGTGAGTATCAGGACTTGGAAGGGATTTTCTTCCTTTTATATGTACACAGCAGAAATTCTTATCAGTCTGTTTTTACAGCTGGGAGTCCTGTCCGTGTTGCAAATAAAAGCTTCATTGACTATCTCTTTGTGCAAAGTTTGGAGATTGCCATAGAATTTGATTTGCCAATGCAAATACATACAGGGTAACCCATTTAAGATTGTTAATTGATCTTATCAATCTTTTCTAGTTACTTTTCACTTGTCCTGTGGTGATAATTCAAACAAAGAAACAAGGCAAATCTGTTTTCTAGTTTTGCGGTGCTTGTTTGTCTTGACTACAGGTTTCGTGCATTCTTTGCTTGTAACAGTTTTGGAGACAAAGACTTGGATTTAAGGCTCTCAAATCCCCTGCATCTCCGCACCCTTCTAGAGGACAAGAGATTCACTAAGTGCCGTTTGGTACTCTTGCATGCATCCTACCCGTTTTCAAAGGAAGCATCATATCTAGCCTGTGTTTATCCTCAGGCAAGATCTTGAAACTAATTGTTGTGGGCTTATATCATTGTTGTTGAGGTTAAAGTCCTCTAACAAAGCAATGGTTTCACTATTTAGGTTTACCTTGATTTTGGTTTGGCTATTCCTAAGCTTAGTGTCCATGGGATGATCTCCTCAGTCAAAGAACTTCTGGAGCTAGCTCCGATAAAGAAGGTGAGAACTTGTTCACTTTAAAGAAATGCTTGAACAAGGAAGATATAATTCTGTTCGTAGTACCTTGAATTTATAGAAAGATTATTGTTCACCGCGTACTCATTTCACTTGGAAATATATAGAATAGACAACGAAAGAAGCAAAAGCATAGGCAGTAAGTTTCTCAGGTTCAGAGGCCATCATACACATATTTGTCCTTTTGAGATGAAGTTTAAGTTAATTATTTTGGCATTTTGGGCCATGTGATACATAGACAACATTACACAGCATCAGATGCATAAGAGAGAGAGAGGGGGGGAGAGAGGGGGAGAGGGAGGGAGGGAGGGAGGGGGAGAGGGACTTTTATTTGGAGGCTATGCCCCTTGTACTGTTGTAAGTTTGGAAAAGGTGCGAGAGAGAGAGAGAGAGAGAGAGAGAGAGAGAGAGAGAGAGAGAGATGATAATGCATGATCGCGGATGCTAGATATACATGCTTCTAAACGCTGGGCTCTTTTAGATTTCCTTCTAATTTTGAGTCAGCAAAAGGTTACTTGTGGTTAACTCTATGATAGTAAATTAAGAAGCCTTTCGAAATCCTCAAAATTAGGCAGCCAGATATCTTTCAGTATGCATCCATTGCTTATTCCCTCTATGTTGAGTAAGAATTAAAAGATGCTCAAAGAATGAAGAGTGCTTTGTTTTCCTATAGTTCTAGAATTTCACCTGTTTGTCCATTTTGTGAAGTGTCATTCTGGAATAATTCAATTTGCAGGTGATGTTCAGCACTGATGGCTACGCATTTCCTGAAACTTTCTACTTAGGTTGGTTCAAGCTGTTTATCATTTTTATGCTTCAGTTTTTTGTGATAAAATTTGAAATTTCCATTGGTCCCAGTGCATCTTGTTTGACTTGAATTTCTTGGAGATTGATTTTGTTGTAACCCCAAGTTGCATACCAGTTCTCAAATGCGTCTTATCCACTCTTTGCAGTTTTTGTCTATGTTTTTGGCTACATGATGTCTTCTCTGTTCCATCATGTAGTTCATAGAACATGAAAAGGTGTGAAAGTTATTTTGCCAGTTATATTTTTAGGTACATATTGGTTGAAAGAAGAATTCCATGACCATACCTTAGTTTTAGATACTGAACATCTATTGAAAGACAGAGGCAAACACTTATGTACTTGGAGAAATTTAGAGAGCATTTCCAAGGCAAGTATTTCATGTTTTTCTCGATGCAGCATCGGTTAAGACTTGAAAAAATATGGAAGGTTTTACCATCTAGTATATTGTTATTGCAGGTGCACGGAGAGCTCGCGAAGTTGTCTTCTCTGTTCTACGAGATGCATGTAGTGATGGTGATCTTTCCATCCCTGAAGCTGTTGAAGCAGTCAGAGACATATTTTCAGAGAATGCAAAAAAGTTTTATAGGACAAATCTAGATGTTACACCTTTGGATTCGAAAACTAATATATCCAGAAACTTCCTGAAAATAGGCAGTGATGCCCTACAGCCAGATGTGACACTTGTTCGCATCATATGGGTTGATGCCTCTGGGCAGCAAAGATGTCGTGTTAGTTTCTTTTTCTACATCTTTTGTTTTCCTACAATTTTTTAGTTTAATTGATACAGTTAGAAATTTGAACATCGGATGATTCTCAAATTGTGTGAACTGCTGCTTGCAGAGAGCAAAGGTGTCGTTTAGATCCTTTTTTGTGTTCTTCTTTTTCTAGGCAATCTTTGGAGCTCATATACTACGTTCCACCATGAACTATATAACGGCATTTATTCTTTTTGTGAACATCCCTAAAATAATATGGCCGTTAACTGTGTCAAGAATGCTTTAAACTCGGTGGCTGGGAATGTGATGGAAATAATCTTGAAGTGTCAAAGCCCAGTAAGATTGATGACTGATGTTATGGTAAAATTGCTAATTACTGCTTGGATTGGCAACTGCTAAAGGAATAAATACACTTGAGATTCTTGTGGTTTTCTGCTTTTATTCCACGATCTGTATAGTTGCATGTGGGGAATGAGAATAAAATACATGGGTCATTTGGCCCTTGTTTCTGCTAGCTTCCGTGAAAGCCCTTTGCAAAACTAGAGGTATTAGGGACTACCCATGTTAATAAAGGTTAGGGACTACCCACTAATAAAGGTTAATCTCTTAGATCAGGTTACTAGAGTACAGTTCATTTTTATGCAATTTGTCATCAGATCTTCAATAGAATGGATATTGAACAACTGCCGTGGCTTCATATAGTTCATATGGATTGATTGTTTTCATTCTTGTAAAATGATTTCCAGGTTGTTCCAACAAAGCGTTTCCATGATGTTGTTACAAGGAATGGTGTAGGTCTAACAGTCGCTTGTATGGCTATGAGTTCAGCTGTTGATGGTCCTGCTGATGGTACTAATCTGAGTGGTGTGGGTGAGATCAGACTGATTCCAGATTTATCAACCAAGCGGAGAATTCCTTGGTACTTCAATTTCTTTCATAAAGTATTATGTCATACATTTGCCTCTGCCATAACATTTGTTGACCTTTGATTTGATTGTTTTTCCAATTTGCACACTGCTCTCTATATTTTAAGGTCAATAACCCTATCTTCAAAACTTGAAGAGGGGGATGAAAAGGAAACATATGATTCTTCTCTGTTAAACAATGAGGATATACAATGTACTCTATGGGGCAAGTGAGTGGCTGTTTTAAAATTGTAAATTTGGCCTTTCTTTAATTAGCACAATTGCATACTAGATAGATGTGTTTGGCAAGTGGCAGCCAAATTAAAATAACCAAAAAAATTGTTTTAGTTTAGTTGCCTAGTGAAGTTTTATTTTGTTGATCCATAGCCCTCACTGAAGTTATTCACTCAACAATGATCCATACAGCAAGCTTGTTTGGGCGATATAATCATATCCTTTATGTTTGTTTATTCAGGGCAAAACAAGAGGAAATGGTTTTGGCCGACATGCATCTTAAGCCTGGTGAAGCTTGGGAATACTGCCCAAGAGAGGCATTACGTAGAGTTTCAAAAGTTTTGAAAGATGAATTCAACTTGGTATGTGTGATGCTTTACGTATGGGCTATACCTTCATGTTCAATTCTAATTGTAAATATGCAGGTAATGAATGCAGGTTTTGAGAATGAGTTTTATCTCTTAAAGAGTGTCTCAAGGTATTTGATGCAAGTGTTGGCAAGCCTTCTTTTACTTTTGAGTTTCCAGTCTGCATTAAAATCAAATATAAAACAAAAAATGTGCAGGGAGTTGAAGGAAGAATTTATACCATTTGACGCGACACCTTACTGTTCTATATCAGCATTCGATGCTGCTTCCCCTATACTCCAGGAGGCTGTAGCTGCTCTTCAGTCCTTGAATATTCCAGTTGAACAGGTGTATTGTTTTAGCTATATGTACTGGATTTAAAAAAGGTTATTCTATTGAAATTAGCTAAACTTTGATTCCATTCCAGTGGCTCAACCATGTGAGAATATCAGTGAGGCAGCTACATTACTTGCTTTTAGAGTTTGTCCCACCTTGACTAATTATTACCAACAAAACTAGTTTATGAGTCTGGGCAGCCTCTCCACTCGTTGCCAATTGGTTTTGAGTTGGATGCTTTAACATAGTATCAAGGCTGGGATTTTCGAAGCTTTTAGATAAGACTCTCTTGAATGATTGTCCCGTTGTTTTGCCTTAAGTGCAAACTTGGTTCATCATAATCCTTGTGTTAGGGATCCATTGTTTACCTTCCACGTGCAGTGGAGTGTAGAATTTATTACACACTGATTAATTTTTACCTCTAGAACTAGTGTATGACCTGGTCGGTCTCTTCACTCATTACCAATTAGTTTTGAGTTCGATGGATGATTTAACACTTACAAACATTATAGTTATGGGGAACTCAGGGAGCATAATCATATGATCATTGCTTACTGAAACACATGCTTTTCTGAACATACTTTTGTATGGCACATGTTACGGGATTTACTAAGCATGAGTATACTTTTTTACTCCACTAGTACTGAACTAGCAGTAGCAGATGGATTCTCTATCTCTGTGATCGACAACTATTAGCAACGATTCCTATTCGTTGTTTACACCTCTGTAACCTTCCTTTTTCCATTTCATGTTATTAGCTAGAAATGCTGTTATTGGAAGACAGATTTGGTGAATAACTTCTGATCTTTTTTCTCTATAGTATGGATTCCTTAATATTTTAGTTTGGAATTTCAAACTCTCAACTCTCCAGTCACCTGATGTTGGCTAGAAAGAGGTAATGGTGAAGAATATTGTAGGGAAGGTAGATAAGATAGGAAAGCGCGGGAGGAATGAACAAGGCACAAAAACGATGGAGAGTATGAGAGAGAAGGGGTGTGATAGCTCTTTTTTACTGTGCGATAATAAGAGAATGGAGAATCTATGAGAAAGAACAGAATTATAAAGGGACTGGCGACAAAAATTAAGTAAATGTGTGTGTAGTGAGAGAGAGAGAGAGAGAGAGAGAACATTTTTCAGTATTATTTCAGTCATATTGTATACAAGGGGCTTAACCTTGTTTTGCTGCATCAAATTCGATTTTTACTGACCCTTGTGGCTTCTCAAAATATTGTAGCTTCACGCTGAAGCTGGGAAAGGTCAGTTTGAAATCGCATTGGGATACACTGCTTGTACTAATGCTGCGGACAACTTAGTTTTCGCTCGTGAAGTTGTTAGAGGTGTTGCAAGAAAGCATGGGTTGTTGGCGACTTTCGTACCCAAGTAGGTGTATAATTTTCTCTTGACATGGCATACCATTTCATTACAGGAAATTGTCAATCCGGTATTGTACATTTTCTGGAAATTGATTTGTTGTATATAAGGACTTTATATCTAAATTTTAGCCCTTTTTTCCAGGGAATACTTTTGTTCTTTTATGTGTAACATGATGAAAGAAATTCATTTCATAATTTAAAATAACCTACAAGGAAGTTGAACTTTATTTGATCTCCTTGTTGCAATTTGTTTTCTTGAAGATACGCCACCTGACTGCTTTTCTCCTTGTAATTTGATTGCTTAGGTTTGCATTAGACGATATTGGTTCTGGATCTCATGTGCATATCAGTTTGTGGGAAAATGGGAAGAATGTATTTATGGCATCTGGTGAGCACTCGGCGCATGGAATGTCCAAGGTTGGTGAAGAGTTCATGGCCGGGGTTTTAGAGCATCTTCCATCAATTTTGGCTTTTACAGCTCCAGTTCCAAACAGGTTTCCCTTTATTCTTACAACTATGGATTCTCCATTCTACTTGCCACTTGATTTCCTTTATGTTTATTTTGCTACTTTGTCATATTAGAAAGGCTTTGGCTGCATAATTATCCAACTTTTATTGCTCCATGCCTCTATCTTGAGAAAGCAGATTTTATGTCAAAACTTTCCTAAAGCCACTGTTCTAGAAGATTGTAATCCGCATTATCACACCAATTTCGACAAACAGAGCCTTGCATTTCTTCTGCACAGAATAAAAAGTTACCAAATTCTCATTTTACAAGCATTTACCTTTTCTACAATGGAATGTTGTTATGGGGAACTCATTGGACTAGACCACACGAAAGCAGAAACATACAAGGATTTTCTGGTGCGTTTCATATGAAAAGGTCAAACATTATAGTTTGGTTTCTTTAATTCCCTACTCAACTGTTTCTGTAGTTATGATCGCATTCAACCCAATACTTGGAGTGGAGCATACAAGTGCTGGGGAAAAGAAAACAGAGAAGCTCCACTAAGAACTGCATGCCCGCCTGGAGTTCCAGATGGTCTTGTGAGCAACTTTGAGATTAAATCCTTTGATGGGTGTGCAAATCCACACTTGGGGCTGGCTTCTATAATTGCTGCTGGGATTGATGGCCTCCGAAGGCATCTCACTCTTCCTGAACCTGTTGGTAAGACTGTATAACCTTGTGCTATATCCATCCTGTTACATGAACAAATTAGTGGGGTAGTAGTTTTTGTATGCATCATTGACTATTTTAGATTACTTGATTTTTACTTTCACACATCACGCATATTGCTTTCTTCATCCCTTGGTTCCTTATCTATAAGTCATACTAGTTGTAATAAGCATAAGTTTGTGGTATGCGCTACTTGTATGAAAACTTCCATAGCTCCAATCTCCTTTAGGCCCTTACATTCTAAATGTAACTTGCATTCATACCCGAAATTTTGAGTTCAGATGTGGGTCTTCTCTTCATTCCTCTCAATGGCTTTCATATTTTATGTTTTCGGGTTAATAAGACCCAGGTCTTTTCCACTAGCATATGCATATCTGGAATGGACCTGTGACTTCATTGGTCATAACGCCCCTCAGAACTCCCTCATGTAGGACATTTCCTAAATAAGTCCATAGCCCAAATGGGTATTTTCTTATCATTCAAGTTTTTCCAAATGGTCACACAATTATTGATTCCGCAAATGAAATGCTCAGTGCAACAAGGCTTTTCATAGCTTCCATTATATAGTTGTCCAGTATATATAACACATAAACTTAAGTTATGTATATTGTTTTAACACTTTCCTTCTCTCTACCCTCACTTTCTGGTGAATGATATTCAATTGCAAATTGACTTTTTTAAATTGGTGATTGGATGTGGGTAATGCTTTCACTTCTTTAGATTGAAGAAACTCATACTGTTATCTGACACTGTACTAATAATATTTCTGCTCATGGTAGATACGAACCCTTATGACCTTGACTCAGAACTTCAAAGATTGCCAAGGTCTCTTTCAGAATCTGTCCAAGCTCTTGAGAAAGATGAGGTGTTGAAAGAGTTCATAGGTGAAAAGCTTTTGGTTGCTATCAGAGGAGTTCGTAAGGTATGTTGCAATTGCACCTTCTTGATGTTGGGTGGGATTCGTGGGAGAGAGCTTATAATTTACCAACACTTGTCGGTATTGTGGAGGACTTTATTAATAAATTGGACCAAACAAAATGCAATTGCTTTTAAAACCTCGCTTAAACTCCTTACTTTATTGTTAGTAAACTGAAATACTTATAATAAGAAAGTGGTAAACTTGATATTGTGGTATAGACTGGTTTTATGTTTTTTAAACGAGTATTTGCAGTTTAATTCTTCCTTGTCGATCCAGCAAATTTCGTTTTGCCCTTGTGTATAAAAGCCTATCTGTTATAAGCTCACATGTGATTTTAATGTTATTGCGTCTCAAGATGCATATTTGGCCTTCATGTCTGTACAAATATCTCAACACTTGGATATGTTGTCGTGATCATCAAACCTAATCTGAACAAGTTCTAAACAAGTTCTATTGTGAGCGGCTAAAAGATAAGTAAGATGGTGAGATCATGTCTTCTTTTGCAGGCTGAGATTGCATACTACTCGCAAAATAAAGATGCATACAAGCAACTTATACATCGCTATTGAGGTGAAGATTTCCTCTTGTTTTGAGGGTAAGAGATGCATGCGATTCCCTTTCGCATGTTTTTTTCCACTGATTGTAGAAGTTGTGTTGATGACTATTGCCACAAGGAGAGTAGTGTTAATGAAAATAATAGCAGGTGGACAATGTTAAGAGTTTAGCAATTTGAAGTGATGACATAATAATGGCCGCTATTTCTGTTTCTTTGGTGCTTCCACCTTCAATCTTTGTTTGTAGATTTCTCTCCATTTGACTGCGAAAATATTCACTCTGTTATGAGTACGTTTTTCATTTGCAGTACATTCATTTATAACTAAGTAAAGATGGTGAATGCGGTATGTATATATTTATAATGGGAGCTGATGTCTTTTTTTGTTTTTCCAGATACATACATCAGCACTAATTGGTGTCGGTCTTAATTTGATTCATAAGTTAGGCTAAAAGTAATGTGTGCATTTTTTATGCTCTGTAGTTGAAGCGTGCATAAAGTAGTTCCGACTCTTTGTATTATCAAAAAAGAAAAGAAAAGAAAACTCTGATCCATCAGAGTCTACTATGAGAAGGAATTACTTCACACATAAAAAACAGCGAATCTCAGCGGTTAAAACAACAACTGAGATTAACACTCTATTTCCTCTCTTTCTTTACACTTTAACTCTCCCCTCCCCTCTCTCATCTGCATTCTCTCTCTCTCTCTCTCCTTCCCCACACTTTTTCTCTCACCATCTGCGGTGAATCCAACTCCGATGACGGCGACCTTTCTCCAAAAGAGGGGGAAAAAAATTTAATCAAAGTTTTTCCCTTTTTGTTGGAATTTGTGACCCCTGTTTTAATTGTTGTTTTCTGGCTTAATATTTTTTTCAGAAACTTAGTTTAGTTTCCAATTTGTGAGACTTGTGTAGGAACTATTATAGAATTGAGAAATTTGCAATTCCATTAGATGGAAATCTCTAAAATGAGGGCAATTGCTTTGGAAAGTACCAAAGGTAGCATTGTTCGACCAATCCTCTCACAAACAAGTCTCCCGCTTGGAAGGCTTATAGTAAAATAACAACGAATCAGGGGTCACAAATTCTAGGAGAAAAAGTGGATATTTGAGAGTGATTTGAAGATGTTTTTGAGATTTTAAAATTCTCATTATGAGATTTTGAGGTGCTTGGAAAGCTCATTTTAGAATTCTAATTTTGGAATTCTGATTCTGAGATTCTAAAAACAAGCATTTAGAGCCATAATTTCAAAAGTAGGTTCGGAGCTACTTTTGAGACTCTAGTTTTGGATTCTAAAATTTATTACCATTCTACCTTTAAACTTTTTAATAATTTACAAATACTATCCTTATATAATTTTATATATCGTAGTAATAGTAATGTAGTAGAAGACGGT
Organism: Arctostaphylos glauca; assembly: GCA_019985065.2. NCBI lineage: Eukaryota > Viridiplantae > Streptophyta > Magnoliopsida > Ericales > Ericaceae > Arctostaphylos > Arctostaphylos glauca. The sequence continues at coordinate 23,070,876 of JAHSPW020000002.1, read as the reverse complement.
ACAAACTTTTGTGATTATTGTATTTTAAGATTAATTCAATTTGTAAATATAAAAATTATTTGACTTTATTTCAAAATACATAAGGGAAAATTGATAAATATACAAATAAGACACCACAACATAAGGGCATTATGGTCAATTTTTCACCAACAATCTAAAAATCTAATTATACTACCAAACACTTTACAAGTTCGTAATCTATTTTACACCGTTCTAACAAACACTTTATAAATTTTGATTATGAATTTTTCATAATCTAAAATTCTAGAATCAGAATTTCATATTCTAAAAACACCTCAAAAAATCCCTCCCAAACACCCCCAAACTCATATTTAAATTTATTTATTTTTTCAGAGTTGGGTCTTCTGCAGAAGGATCACTATCGTCGGAGTTGGGTTCGCCAGAGATGACAAGGGGGAAAAGTGTGGGGAAGGGGAGAGAGAACGTGGATGCAAAAGGGGAGAGAAGGGTTAAAGTGTAAAGAAGGAGAGGGAGGATAGGGAGTGTTTTAATCTCAGTCGTTAATTTTAACCGCTGAGATTGAGTATTTTTTCAAGTGACCTCGGATCTGACCCGTACACACACACATATAACAAATACGAATGAATCTGAAAGTTTGTATACATGTTTGGGGTATGCATGATTTTTAAATCCAGAGGTTGGTTTGACATATACCTCCTCCTTTATAAAACCATTAAAACATACACTTTTAATTCCCATTTGATGAAGATTGCAGCTTTTAAAACATGCAAACACAAGCAATATGTGTATAGCCTCTAATCTAACTACGGGTGCAAAAGTTTATTCAAAATTAATATATTTCTTTTTATTATAACCTTGTGCAACCAATCGACCTTTATTTTTAACATTGATTCCGGTTTGATCTAATTTGTTCATAAAACCCCATTTAGTGCCAATAATATTGTAATTATGTGATCTAGACACTAGAGTCCAAAACATCATTTCTTTTCAATTGATTTAACTCTTCTTATATAGCTAGAATTCAATTTTTTTTTTGTTTTCGACTTCTACCAAGATTTAGGCTTTATTTGATAAACAAATGCTAAATTACCACATATATATTTTTTACTCGCCTAAATTACTATATATATTTTTAAGAGATGAGTGAGTAGATGTAGTTTTTGAAGGATCTCCAAGAATCAAGTTTTATCATGAATTTGAAAAAACTTCCATTCTTAGGTAAGTCGTAATTGTTCCCAATGAGTCTTGCAACTGATCATTAACCACATCATGATCTTTCACCTAAATGGTAATTTATTTGTTTTCATCCTTTGAATCATTGATAATAAAAGATCATGAACTGTCTTTTCAATTAACAACCTCATCATCATCAATTATAATCTTAGAAAATGCAAGGTTAGATTCATCAAAAAATACATGAATAGATTTTTCAATTAGTAAAGTGCATTTTAATAGCTGATCACAAAAGTGCGTTGTTGAGGCACCGGCCAAGTCAGGATTTACTATTTTGAAACAGGACTACTCTCACGAATAAAAATGACGTATAGTGAAAATTCCGGGGTATCGATTAATTCACAGAAAATAGTAATTAGGTTTGAAAGACTTCGCAAAGTTTTTGACGTTTTGGACGTCAAACTCCAAGTTTGTTTGGTTTTCGATTAATGATCACTAGATTAAACTAAAAGAGGGAATAAGAATCAAAATTAAAATATAGGCTTAGTCTTCGGAATTGATTCACCCTAAACCTTTATTAGACAATATCTTATCTAATTTATAACTCAATCTAGATCCCGGCCAAGGATTCTAGATTGGATAAAAATTAAATAAAAATCAGTCCTTTTAGTACAAAAGATGTTATTTTCGAAAATAATTTAAGTTCAAAGCTAGTAGTTCAAAATAGAAAGGACATCAATTCAAGTATTATATATACTAAGGCTTTAATGGCAATAACTAAGTAAGAACTTAACACTTCTTTTTTGTTTCACGAAAGAAGAAGTAGATCCTTAAACAATCTTGAAAAACTTTGAGAAGATATTGAATAACATTGGTTAATTTTTAGGCAAACCTTATCCTTAGACGTAGCCTATATAAGGATGCATGGTTTAGCTACTCATATTTGCAAAAGGAATGATGAACATGAAGGGATAAGAAAGCTAAGTCTAGATATGGAAGAAATGAAGATAAACTTACTAACAATACATAAAGATCTATAGAAGCATAACACACAAGGTTAATAGTCAAGATTCTGGCGTCTAGTTGAAAAAATAAGGAGATAGACAAACCAAGTGAAGAATGAAAATAGAACTTAGATTACTTACTCCTTGAATGGAGAATGTCTTACGATCTTGAAGAGAAAAACTTAGAAAAAAGTCAAAAAGAAATAAAGAACAAAGTTAACTTTAGAGAGAGAAGCTCTTCAACTCTAAATTAATATTTGAAAGTAGATACAAAAATATCTCTAAGTAAAAATAGATCCATTTTCTTCCCCCATACACATGCAAGTATAGGTCAAAGGGAAACCAAAGTAATGCTCAAAGAGCTCCCTTACATCCTCTTACAAAATAAAAGTCTTGGGAAGAAACATTCCAAATGGTGATAATATGCTAAATGTCAAATTCAGTATTTATTGTGCGTCAGACACTCTCTACCTATAAAGAAGTTGGTTTCTTCAGATTTGGATTGGGCTCTACCGATAGGCTTGGCTTCTCTATCGGTAGAGAAGTTCAAAAGAGAAGTTCACTGTGCGGTTTTGAACTTCTTCCTCTACCGATAGGATTGTGATTCTTGATTTGGTTTCTTCAGTGGCTCCTCTCGATAGAGGTTTCTTCTATTCGTAGGCGTAGTCCCTATCGATAGGCCTTCACTTTTATCAGTAGACAGTGTTGATTTTTAGCTTTTTACTCGGGCCCTACCAATAGGAATGGCCCCTCTATTGGTAGAGAAGGGTTATGTCCCAAATTTCATGCCTTCTTCATTCTTCTATTTCGATTTTTGCTCTATCATTCCTAGACTTCTTTTTAGATCTTTATCAATGTTTCACATGGTTCTGAGCCTTCAAGTTGTATCGGAGCATTTTGGATGTGAATTTAGTGCTTGAAAACTTGAGTTGGAATAAATACAACCATGCGTACAATATCAAATAGAACAAATTTACTCTCACACACACATGTCAAAATGGATCCATCGAGATACATAATTATGCAATAAAGTGCGCTCAACAACATTTGTTAAAAATTCTATATGCCTAAATGATCTTTGTCATTATTCAAAATAAAATATTTACAATCAAATGCATGAAAGTAACCAATGTTGAGTTTTCTATCATTCCATAGCTGCTATGGTGTCTTCTTGAGGATTAATCGAATCAAGACTCGGTTTAAAACATAACAAGTAGTATTGATGGCTTCGGTAAAAAACATATGTAGTTGAAGAGTTTTCACAAAGTATGATTTTTGTCATTTCTTCAAGCGATCTATTTTTTCTCTTAACAACATCATTTTATTGTGGAGTTTTAGGAGCCTGAGAAGTTATGATCAATACCATGATCATCACAATATTTTTTGAATAAAGTATTTTAAGTTCTCTACCATGATCCATGCGAATGTTTTAAAGTATTTTGTGTGTGTGTGTGTGTGTGTGTGTGTGAGAGAGAGAGAGAGAGAGAGAGAGAGAGAGAGAGAGAGAGAGAGAGAGAGAGAGTCAGTAATTTGTGAAGTTAAAAAAGGAGTGTAAAATATCATAATACCTTCAGATTTTGGTCATGTGCAGTGTACATTACTGCTTTCCGTTAGCCATTTTGGATGAAAACAGGCGGTAATACCACATTGAACAAAGTGTCAAAGGTTAAGCGACTTAATGTTCAAATTAAAATTAGAAAGACCAAAATAGAATATTTGACCTAAAGTTGAAGGGATATAAAGATAATTATCTCTTCTTTTAAAGAATCAATATCTAAACTATGCCTTTTTCAAATTCTCATTTTCTTCAAATACATTTTCTCTTCAATATTCATCTCATTTTGAATGACCTTTTACAAGTTTTTTAAGAAGATCATTTTTATCATTAAAATTTTAAAAATTCTCTTGCAATTTATATTATCATATGCATCTTGTAATAAAATTGAGTCATGATATACCTCTTCTTATTTTTTCATTAGGCAAAGCCTGGCAATTTTCCTTAAACTTATTCAATTTAATTTAGGATTTGTAGTGCTACAATTTATGGTTTGGTAATGAATGAATAATCACTTTTTCTCAGTCTTGCATCCAATTAAAAGGTGGAGCTAAAAGAGGAGTAATTAGTCATACTTACCTAAATATCACAAATTAATCAAGGAATTCATGCTTGTCCTTAAACCAAGGGGCTTGCATCTAATAAGCAGTTATCTTTTGATTCTCTCAGTGCTATTTTGTGCTTCTACAACATGCCAAATAGCTTACTTTTCTAGGAAAATTAAGAGAGAGAGAGAGAGAGAGAGAGAGAGAGAGAGAGAGAGAGAGGCATTTTCTTGAAAAGATTCAAAGGGAATTAGCAAGACAACATCATATCTTAGCTGTGAAGGGCAAAAAATAGCTGCCATCCTCAAAAATCAATCACAGTTTACATCCATACAATCTCCACTTAACCTAAACATAGAAAGAGACAGACCCGGCGAGTGATCCCCTTATACATATATAGACCCCTTGACTCTCACAAATCTAAAACACAATATTCCAAAGGGGAGAAACACAAGCTTTGATAAACCCTAAACACCCATGGCATCAAATTTGCAAGGCCTCTTGAAATGGTCGTTAATGTGGATTCATGTTGTTGTGCTGCTGCAGCCTTGGAGTTGCGTCTATGCAAAAGGGGGTCGACCGAGATTCATGGGTGGTCCGTGGAAGGATGCTCATGCCACCTTTTATGATTCCGGCGATGGCACCGGAAGAAGCGGTACTTATAACATAACCGTTGTCTCTACGTGATATATTTGCATGCATGGGCTGGACAATGCCTATTAATTGCTTGCTAGAGGTCCATAGATCTGCATGTAATGGTGATAGGATCTTGTTTGTTTGTTTGCTTGTTTTGTAACACTCCCCCAGTTAATCCAAGGGGTTGACCTAGCGGTCAAAGCTTGAGATTTAGAGGTATGTTTTCTCCTAAGTCTTAGGTTTGAAACCTTTCATGTATTATCAATTTCTTTAGGGTTAGTATATACATGACAAAATGACCTAACTTTATTTGGGGTCCCCGCAAGTGAATAGTAAGATTAATCCCCCGAGAATTAGTTGACATTATGTTGAGAGTAATTCCAAAGCCAACCGGATACCTTGGCTATAAAAAAAAAAAAAAAAACACTCCCCCCAGTTGGCTAGCATTAATAACCCCAATTTGATCCAACTTTATCCAAGAGTTTTTGATTTTTTGAAGCCTCGCATCATAGATGAATATGAACATGAGGCCTAAACGATTGGCCTCAAAGGCCATATTGATTTTGGACATGAATAAGTTTATTTGGTCGTTCAATTCAAGATTAAGAAAAAATAAACACAAAAATAAGTATGCGAATTAATTTATCGCTTCAATATTATTGGTGCAGTAGTTTTCATTACTTCAAATGTACCATAGTGTTTTTTCTGTGCACATTGTCTTGTATTTTTTTATATTTTTATCCTTTTATAAGCCGTGTAAGAAGATGGTCGAAATAAATGAATCAATCGTGTTGGAAATTAGAAAATATATTTTCAGAACTTCACATTTTGAGATGAAAGGAGTAAAATGAATAATATTTCCAATAAAAAGGGGAACAAATGATATTCTTACAAACTTTGATGGCGAAAATGTGATAAAACGGAGGCACGTCATTTTGAATTGATTTCCTGTAAAACTTTTTCTGTTTTTATAATATTGCCAGTCTGAAAATTACAAATCATGGCATTGTCAACAATAGCCCGAATCTTATGAAAACACCGACTAGGGTTTCAATCTGATCATCAATTTCTCTGATTTCTTCTGTTACAATGACGGAGTGCAGGAGCTTGTGGCTATGGAGGCACAAACCAAGACTTGAAATTTCAGACGACTGCATTGAGCAATGCTCTGTTCATCAATGGGCAGGGCTGCGGATCCTGTTACGAAGTGAAATGCGCCGGCGACGTGAACTCCTGCAAGGCGGGCCAGCCGTCGCTCTTTGTGACGGCCACCGATCAATGCCCGCCGGGAGGGTGGTGCGATCCTCCGCGTGAGCATTTTGATTTGGCACAACCTGCTTTCCTTCAAATTGCTGAGTACAAGGCTGGCATTGTTCCTGTTCAGTATCGGAGGTATCAAATTATTCAGTCATCATGGAGTAGCGCAATTGGTGTGGCAAATGCATTTATATCTTTTTTGGGAAAAATTACCAAAAGAGGGTATTAACTATAATTAATTACCAATACACATTTTAGAAATTACTAATTACATGTAACTACCTAGAATATTTTTGGAGTAACTACCTAATCACATCAATATCTCTGGGGAGAACTTGCTCCTTGGGATAGCCTAGCTTGCACTTGGCTATATAAAAACTTGGCCCCTTCTGATCATTGACTCGCATCTCAATAACTTCAAAGGGCATGATTGGCGGGTTATGTCATGCATAACAATGACTCTTAGGCGACACTTTTTTTGGGGTAGCATGACTTGCACTTTTTCACACAATGACTTGCTCCTCTAAGATCATTGAATTGCACCTCAATAACTTCAAGGGGCACCATTGAGGGTCATGTCACAAATTAGTATCTATTAGGAGTGGCTTGCTCCTTTGGATAGCTTGAGTTGCATCTTTTCACACAATGAATTGCTCCCCTACGATCATTGACTTGCACCTCAATTATTTCAAAAGGTACTATTGAGGGGCCATGTCATTCACATTAGTGTCTCTCAAGATTGACTTGCTGGTTGCTCCTTAGAAGAGCCTGACTTGCACATTCCTACACAATAACTTGCTCTTTCTTGATTATTAACTTGCACTTCAATAACTCTAAAGGTAAAATAGTCCGGTTATATCATAGTCTACATTTGTCATTAATTTTGTTTGCACCATTTTCTAAACACTTGGGAGTATAATTATACTAGTCAAAAGTATTAAAAAAGTACTCTCTATTTTGTCTATTTATTTTTTCACGTGTGCATTTTAACACTACTATTTATTTTGGTTATTCAATGAAACTAATTTAACCGATTATCAAAAAATATATTGTACATGTGGCATCTATATACGATGACGTGGCAATGATGTGAAAACAAAAAATTGATGTTGGCTAAGCAAAATAGTCAACGAGACTATATTAGTTTGTCTCTTGAAGTTGTTCTTAGGTAATTAATTTTAGTCAATGCCATCTTTCGGTAGTTTTTTATGAACCGCAATGATGGATATGCTGTTTTGAAAATCAAAAGAAAAGGAAATGAGTTCTGGCACGAATCTTTATTTAGGAGTCTATTTGGACTGCGATATTTATTAAATTTTTTTCGTTCTTATGTGAATTTTTTTTTGTAATTTTTTGTTTTTTCGTCAACTTTTTGATTTTATGTACATTTTAATTTTTTTAAGTCATAATAGGTTTAAATAAAAAAAATACAAAATACAAAAAATTCATCTGCTGAATATCTTTTGAAAAGATTTCATGTACGCCCGTTGTACAAACTCATCAAGCTCCAACCTTTGACACCCCTACAATTTCATTGCAGAGTTCCATGCCAGAGGCAAGGAGGAATCCGGTTCACCATAGAAGGCAACCCTCACTTTAACTTGGTGACGGTGTGGAATGTTGGAGGATCGGGTGATGTCACCAATGTTCGGGTGAAGGGCGATGATGAGGCGAGCTGGACAACACTGGCGCGCAATTGGGGCCAAAAATGGGAGACGGACGCCATGTTGATAGGAAAGACACTGTCGTTTCAAGTCATCACAAGTGACGGGAGGAGCTCGGTTTCACGTCACGTCGCCCCAAAAGATTGGCAATTCGGCCAGACCTATGAAGGAAAGAACTTCAGATAGAAACATGGTGTTCATGTCCAATATCCTAGAAGCTTTATTTCACCCATTGTTTTATAGAACGTCGTCACATGGATTCATTGTGAGCTTGTATGTTGCTGGAAAACATTACCATTAATGCCAAGTACGTATTGATATTCAGTATTTACTTTTTTACTGCTATTTACATTGCATACACGACATATGCTGTGTTCGCATCCCAAATCGATCGAGGAAAAAAGGGAAACATATGCCTGTTAATTTTCAATTTTTAAAGAAACTAACCAAACCATTAATAATTCTGTTCACAAGTATTTGAGTTCATTTTCTTCAAATTTTCCATATGCAGCTAAAAAGAAAAATTGACTTCTACTTTTCTTCTCAACAAACTCAAGTTTTGGACACAGCCACACAGAGGGCTCCCAAAAAGGGCATTTGATCCTAATACCAGGATTGTGAATCATCCAAAAGTCTCGAGTTTTCGCTGGAACACCTGCATTAGGATACTTAATTTTGTTTCTAACTCGAAGAGCAATTTGCCAATTCAAAGGCAAGCTTTGGAAGAGAATTGATCAACTCCTCATTTATAAACCAAGCAAGGCAAATCTTATACTATTTGTAAGCCGACTACCCTTGGCAAAAGTTAGCCTGCAGCCACTTGGAAAAGATGTGCTTAATTCTATTTAATGTCAAATTACAGGAAAGTAAACCCAAAAAGTAAGATAAGTGATAGCACCCGACTTTTTTTTAATAATTAACCAAAAAAAAGAGGCACATTACACAGATTCCAATTTCACGCAACAAAAAATATACTTCAAAGGCGAGAGGTGGCTCCAAAAGTACAGAGGTTGACGATACATATTCAGACCTCATAACTTATGTGTACAACATCAAAGAGAAACAACCAGACTGACCGGGTTCAAAAGCAGATGTCAATTTCTCCAGCTCTAAAAGTTGACATTACCAAGGTATAATTTAGTCCTCAAAAAATTGAATAAGAACAACCCTGAAAAATATATTCAAAAGATGTCAAAACTTGATGATCTGGATAACTAACGAAATAAGCCCAGTACCTTTCGCTTTCCTTTGCACAGAACCCTCTGATCAGATCAAGGATCTGCCTTGATCTGCGAAATTCGACACTATTTTGCAGTGTCCTTTCCAGTGGTGATTCTACCATATACATTTCACTTCTTGGCATTGCCACTACTGCAGATATTAACTCAGAACATGCCCATCATTAGACTTCTTTTGTCTCTTCTTTTTCCTCTTCCCTTCTTTAACATCGGCCCTTGCTTCAACACGTTTTGAATACTGTGATCGTATTTCAAGTAACTTTGTTTTTGCATCTCGAAAGAGTGCATCAGACTTTAAAGCCATCAATTGCTGGAGGTATTCAACAGCAGCGGTTACAAATTCCCCCAATTGATAAAACAATTGCCAACTATACATAATTGAAAAATATGCTCACCTTGAGATGATCCATTGCTGCGAGGTTAAAACCAAGAGTGTCTTTGCATTCCTGAAAATAATCCAAACATGTCAGACAAGACTTATATATCTCACAATTTTTTAACGCTGATTGTATATTTCATTGTTGCTCTATTAATGGCATTCGAATGCACACAATACAAGAACTATTCCACTTTGAATCATTCTTCTCATGATGTAAACCTGCCTCAACTTGAAGAATACAGATCCAATTAAAACCTTAACAAACAACAAAAGTAATACTTCTTAGGGTTTTGGGAGGGGAAAGGGCTCTTCCTATGGGGACTATAACATTGAGTTAGAAGCCACACACATGAACAATAACTAAAACTAGGATTACCTTATGATTCTTAGAAATTGAACATTCAATTTTTATATCAGGATGATAAATATCCCATTTATGATACTAGGATTACCTTGACTCTTGCATGAAGAATGTCTTTGAGCAGAGTCAAGACAGGTCTAGCAGCCACCGTAGTAATCAGCTGGTTATGATGCAACTGCAGTAGCACCGTAGCAACCCTACAGATAAGCTCTACCTGCAGGGATAATGGAAGCACAACAAGATTATATGGTAAGAATAGATGAATAAATTCAAACCTTCCACGTTAAGTTCTGGAAACATCATAGCCTTGCAGCGCTTGACGTATCACCTATACTAATTTGCATAGGCGGATAAATACAGTATAGAAGTAATACTTAACACAAGGCAACATGGCACATGTGAACACCCTTTGAACAAATCAAACGGGCTTGTTGACTAAAGCGTCAGTTTTTCGAAAGAGTGATGCTATAGCAACCACAGGTGGCCAACATCTGAGTGGCACCTTAATTGACACCAGCCACATACCACATGAGCTCCAGATAGCACATGTGACTAGTTCATGCAAGGAGTGCCACATCATATAGTATCCAAATGTGGTCACCCTAGCGTTATTAATTCTCAAAACACCAGGACATCCTGCCAAAATTATTCAAGCACTTGCACTAAATGCTGCTAGTATGAGACCCCGGGACGGCCCTTCAATACATCATTGGTCATATCTAGCTTCTCGGTTTTCATACGAAGGTTTTTCTTGGATATAAGATCATTTAACATGTATGCAGAAAGTAAGCAGTAACTCTAAGCTAAAGCATAAAAGGAGCCCAAAAGGAAATCGAAACTTGCTTGTCAAAAATCAATTAAGTAGTGTAGTACTATTCATTCCAGAAAAAATATAGAAATAAAAAAAGATGCAAGTACAAATTACAAAGAAAGAATGAGATAGCTAATATTCAAAGTGAGAAAGCATATTTCAGTACTAAAAGCCACTCGCATTAACATGCAAACACTCCTTTTTGGTATCTACGAGTTCACATAGTCTAACCTTATCAGGAATCAAGGCCCAATCCTTCAAGTAAGACAAAAGCTTCAAAGCATCTGAGAATGGTAAACCCTGTAAAGTAAACAATGTTTAGAATGCCGGCCTTTGTATGTCGATAAACCAAACTGGAACCAAAAAACTGCTAACCCTTTTCTTGGGCATATTAACGGCAGTCTATCTAATAGTGCCATTAATATTAACTAAAAACAGGTTTAATCTACCACAAGGACCGGCGAGGCAAAATAAGGAAAGCTAGAGGAAACCACCACTGCAACTACATCCCTGACAGATTATGCACATCAATGGCGACTAGTAACCTGAACAGATAAACCACACACACACAGAGCAAAATGGCTCCCACTCCATTAGAAGGGGTTCTAAGATGTCTAAGATGAGGAAACAACGGATAAAATCAATTTTCGTAAAATCTAAACTGATATGGCAGCAGTGCCAAATTGACAGTTTATTAGCTGGACCTACACTCAAAAGTGCAAGGGTTCTATTATATTTCATCAAGCATTTAACCAAACTTGTTCAAATTGCTGAGATCAAAGATGAGATGAAACTCTCTAATTAGCTGTCCAGTCCGGCCAAGTAGTTTAGAATATGCAAATCATTTTACTAAATTCAATCTGAGTCAAAACTAGGCATGAAAATTCTCTTCCGCACCTAATTGCAATTACTTCTATAGTTTTATTGTACCAAATAACAGAAAACGAAAAATAAAACTAAAGTTTTGCTTGCTACGGAGCTACAGCACAACCTACGTACCAGTAGTGTCTGCTCCAGATCGTTGGTATGAACACTTGAAATTGCACGAAGAACATAATCATATGGAGAGAGCCCAAGCATAAGAATATTTGGCTGGAAGACTGCCACTTGTCCTTTAGACTTATCCTCCTGAAAATTGCAAAAAAAAAGAACATATCTTTTTGTTGAATAATATTTTGTGAAAGCTTGGTTAGAGATTAGTACTCTAACCCTTTATATAGTAATCCCAATATGAGTACAACTACAAGAAAGATCCTTAGGCTCTTCCCAACATAGAATGACAATAATATAGAAAGGCAATAATATGGCAGCTAATATACTAATAAAGGAAATAAACGAATATAAGGAAATAAATCAGTATATGGTGAATATTCAACACTTATTTCTTTTACGACGATCAATTTGAAAGGAAAACCCATAATAAAGTTCCACGAATCAAGTTCAAATTCCAGGTTAGTCTTCCTATTTGAATTTCTTAAATGAAACCAATTCTTAAACCTGTAGCAACACATTAGGTTGATCATCATTTCGCGCAACCATAGTAGTTGTTTTATAGTTATGAACCCAAAATTGGGAAAGCATTCTGTACCTCATGTTCAGCAATACGCTTTAGTTCAGCCTCTGCCATGTCCAAAGCTTCAATAATAGTGTCAGTTGCAGTCAAAGTTTCTTTGGTTTTCTTCCCAGCTAAGGCCACGGCTCCTTCCTCTGGAAGTTCTTCCTTAGGTGCATACGTAGTTTCAAATGTGTTGTCAAGGTCAGCCTCAAACATCTCCTCCAACCTTTTTTCTTTCTCCTCCTGCAAATATGATAGCACACTATTTATTATCTGACAATGTAGAATATAACTCAAGCTTCAAATTAATCATGAAAACCATGAGGAATAACTCTTCGAAAAACACATTAACAATCTTCTCTAACATTTTGGTTCAATCAAATCTAGCATAATAGCAGACATAAGGAATTAGTGGATTTAGTCGAGCACCAAATTATTTCAATTTAATGGACTATATGACCCTTAAAAGAGAAGCACGGTGAAAAAGACTCGTGCAGTCAACCCCAAGTGATTGGGACACAAGGGTTAGTTTGGTTTGGTATTGTAATAGCAAACATACAAGCCATACCTCAATGAAAAATGGTTCTTCTGTACGATCCCAGCGGCGTATTGACCGGTCATGAGAACCTGTGACAACAAAGTCACCACGATTGCTGACTGAAAGACACCAAATGTCAGCATGATGGCCTTCAAGAGTTAACAGCAGCTCAAACTTGTCAGCATCCCAGTACTTCACAAGGCGATCTTTCCCAGCACTAAACATGTAATGCGTGTTGCGCACAAATCGAACTGCCATTACACTGTCCAGAAGAAATCCCATAAAAAATTCTAAATAACACTTACCAACAGCTATAAATTAGAAAATGAGACAGTTTCAATTTTCTCAGTGATGCACCTATCGGAATGAGCAAAAATGGATTTATGGCAGTCTCCAAAATCCAAACCCCAAATCTTCAAATTTTTGTCTGCTGAGCCAGTGACTATCAACTCTGCATCTGATGAAATATCCATGCAAAGCACAGGCAGCTTGTGACCGTACAATGAAAGGAAAAATTTGAGAGAATCCATAAAGAAGACCTGAAAAGGATGTACATAAACGCAAAGGATTTAGAGAAAATTAGAGCAATTTCAGCTAGAGCAAATATAGACAAACCAGTACCCCACCATGCAACTGACACCAATTCAGCTCACAACTTCATGAGATGCTATAAGCAAAAGGAGGTTAGAGTGCAAGATTGTTGTTAGATCCTCACACTGGATCATGATGTCTAACTCCCACACGATCCAGAAATAATTATCATATGGATAATATACCCAAAGCCATTCTGGCTTTAAAAAAAATCAATGATCTTCCAAGAACAAAATTCCATCTCTAACTATAGAATTCTTGCAAAGTCATAAGATCTGGAATCCCAATTCCTTTGTGCTTCCATATAATCCAATGCTACTGACTTACCAAGTACTTCTAGGGTTTCTTTCCAAAGAGTTGGACCTTGAGATCTAGGTTATGTTACGAAAGCCAAAGATTATAACCAAAAAAGTGCCCCAAATCTTAAGTGTTCCCAGAAGTGCAACTCAAACACACCACAAATTTTCTCACAATTTCCGATCCAAAGCTTGCTATATCACTAAAACCTATGGTAACAAACCAGTGCCACCAAATGATATTAGACAAGAGTATAGAGTAATTGGAAAACACTTCAGAGAAGTCCGTCTCACCTTCACAGTACAATCTAACAGTCCAGCAGCAATGTATTTAGCATCAGGGCTAACAGCAACCACTACAATGTCATCATTCAGTTTAAGATTCCGAACATGCGAGACTGTTAGATGCTTTGAATCCTGAAAAAAAGAATAACCAACCTATCACCAGCGTAAAACACACGGAGGTTCCTCTATTTAGCTGTTTAGAGACTCTAAACATGCGAATCAAATTTAAACTGAAATAACAGTCCAGCAGACGTTATTATGAAGAGTTACAGAAAAAATAGTGCGCCTAGAATTTGACTTGAGAAAATATACAAACTTGACAAAAATGCAACTAAAAAATGGATTCATGCAGCCAACGCAAACTGATTGGGACTTTAGGCTCGGTTTGGTTTGGTTAGGTTTAAAATCAAAATGCAACTAGAATGCCAAAATTCAAACTCAACAAAACTGCAACCAGTAGATGCCAAAAGTCCAACTTGACAACCAAGAGTCGCAGACACTAAAAGTAGAAAGATGAATATTAACCATAAGTTTAACGAAAGGTCTCTAACAACAATTTGCAGATTAGGCATGCCAAACTCAGAAAACTCATTTTCATTCCAAAGAACAATTTATTCACGGTATAATACGTTAAAAGAATTTGCTTATAAAATAAGGCTTGTCAACATAAGCATAGTACCAAATAACAGATAGTAGGACATGAATAAATACACCCAATGGGGAAAGATATGAAGCTCATATAAAACAAATTTTCAGCAATGGCAGAACATATTCTTCAAAGAAAGTATATTCGTTAAAATACCACAGTTTGACGTATAGGAAAAATTAATTCTATTAATGAAAACTCCTTAAAATCACCATCTCAGACCAAATACAATATTGAAAGATGGTGGAACTCTTCGCCACAGAGAGAGATAGAGAGAGAAAAAAGAAGGAGAAGAGAGAGGGAGAAAGAAAAGTAACGAGAAAGGGTATAAAGAACACACTTCACCGGGTTTCTGTGTGGTTTGGTACTCCCAGAACTTGACATCGTGATCAGTACTCCCACTAATGAAACCAGTACCGTCTGGAACAGCCACAATTGATTGGACAGAGCCACCATGAGCTTCCAGTACTTCCACACAAGTACCACTACTAACATCAACAATTTCAATTGTCCCAGCTTTTGTACCAACAACTGCATACTTGTTACCAGGAACAAATAAACCACACAGCCCATACCCTGAATCAATAGTTCGAAGGCATGAACCAGTACTTGGATTCCATATCTTCACTGCACTATGACTAGTGGACATCAAAAGAGTATTGTCTGAGCTAAGTGTAACACTTCTGACATCAGAACGATGTCCCTGGAGTTCAATAGCATTCGTTTTTGTAGTTGAACTGCTATCAATAGAATAAATTTCCAGTAAATTATTGTTCAGAGACAAAGCTAAGGTGGCCAGTGAGTTCTTTGGATTGATTGGAGAAAAAGAGATAGAGCATATCTTCTTGCCAGCTCGTATAGTCTGA
This sequence comes from Arctostaphylos glauca, assembly GCA_019985065.2. NCBI lineage: Eukaryota > Viridiplantae > Streptophyta > Magnoliopsida > Ericales > Ericaceae > Arctostaphylos > Arctostaphylos glauca. The sequence continues at coordinate 23,055,494 of JAHSPW020000002.1, read as the reverse complement.
AGAAGCTTGAAGATGTCAGAAACTGTAAGGAGGGGCTTGTTGGCTTCTTCTCCAGCTTCATGACTTGCATCTCCATTTTCAGTTACGTCAACTGCTCCTTTTGTAGATTTCTTTTCCTTCTTCCTGTTCATTCTCCTTTTTGCTTTACGCTTGGACTCAGCCTCATCCAATACACGGAATATATCTACCGTTTTACCAGCAACTTGACAAGCCAGCAAATTTCCAGAGTTGTTGAATCTCACAGTGGCAACTCTATCCTTGTTCTGTCGCTGAATTTCACCAAAATGCTTCAATACTTCCCATTTGTTTTGAGTTGTCACATCACTATTGTTTACAGAATCTGTTCCATTTATGTTAGACACAGATTGCCCATCTACTGAATCATGTTTCACCAAATAAAACCTAAGCTCTGGGTCCGCCGACCCAGTGACCAGATATCTTTCCTCTGGATCAGTGTCTACGGACCAAATTTCACTATGATGGCCACCAATGATTTGCATACAATGCTGGGTTTCAAGATCCCAAACCCTTAAGAATTTATCCTTGGATGAACTGACAAGCTTTTTACCATTATCCAAGAAAACAAGGTCAGTCACCTGCAATAAGTAAAGCAAAAAAGAAAAACATAAATTGCAATGGTGACCAAAAAAAAAAATCTTTCTCTAACTAATATTCTATAGATTGTGTGGGAATTCAAATGCAAACCTGATCACGGTGCCCACGAAGGCGGAAAAGCCCAGTCTCGCCAACCACATCCCATAAAATAATATCATTGTCTTTGCTTCCAGATGCAAGCAAAGAGCTAAGTTTGTTGAACCGAAGGGTGGTCACTGCCCCTTTATGTCCATTCAATGTGGTTTCACAGGTTCCTTTCTCAGAATCCCAAATTCTTATACTGCCATCAGCATAACCACTTGCAATCTGAAATAAACGATTAACACACTTTCTCATCTTTTACAAAAGAAAGCTATAAGAAGAACCTTGAGAAGTGTGTTTGGTGTAGTAGGTGAGAAAAGAAAAGAAAGGATGTATACTGTAACTCTGCAAGACTCGTGTTTGGTTAAAAATGTAAGCATGAGAAATAGGTATTTATGACATTTCATTGCCTTCATTTGCAATCTTATGGACAAGCTTTGTTTCTTAGAATACAATCAGACACAAGTAACACAACCAATCAAGATCCTTTAACTAATCCTCACCATTTGGAGAGAAAGAGAACTGGTTTCCTTTCTCACCATTTCTCACCTAATTTGCAATCCAAGCATGAAAGAGAATTCTTTTTTCTCATCCTTTGTCATCGTTTATCGCCAAATAATGCACAGTAAACAGGCAGCTCTCAAGTCAAATTAAACAGGTAAACATTTATTATACGAAAAAAAAGAGACTGCATGTAACATATGTATGTCTCATCATCTGAAATTTTTCTCCCATTTATTAGCAAATTAATCCTCACGCTTCCATTCCCTTTGCTTGCTCTGAGAAAATGCAGGAAACTTGAAACAGGGTAGCCTAATACTCTTAAGCCCCAGGTTCCAGAATTAAATAAGCTAAAGAAACTGAACCAAACCACCCAAATGAGCTAAAATTTCCTCCATTTTTAAAAAACAAAACAGATATCACGTGAATCCTAATTCTAAATCGTACAGCATTTAATTTTTTCCTGTTTCTTCAGTTGAACAATAAGTTGATGTATTTCCAAGTTGATACGTGTCCTTGTTCGAAACATATGCATCCATGTGTCGGTGAGTGTATATACACACGTATGTCGAGGGAGAGAGAGGAGTGGTACCAGAGAGGAAGGAGAGGAGGCGATGGAGGTGACGGCAAGAGAGGGGCCGTGAGAGGAAGTGGAAGGAGCTAGTGTTTTGGTGCAGACCCCCTGGCGGACTTGCCACAAGGCGACCTTTTCAAGCGCCGGAGCGAGTAGGTGCTTTCCAGAGCTGTCGAAGGCGATGTTCGAACCAACGGATGCGATGACTCCGAACGCCGCCGCCGGCTCGTACCGAAGGTACGACTTCACCATTGCAGCAGCTTCTGCCGCTTTGGCTCTGCTCAATTAGTTGCCGGGCATAAACCTCTGTTTGTGGGAAAAATGTTAACTGTCTAGGGTTTAAGACTGGTAGTAAAAGGTAAAACGATCAAAATACGGAGGGTAAATTTCACTAACACCCCTTACATTCTATTCAAACCACACTTTGTACGCCTATATTTTAATTTGCCTGGTGAACTTACCAGAGAGCACCCTCTCTTCTCCTTACTCCAGTCACCTGATGAAATTATTAAAATACACTCAAATACATCTAAAATATTTACATTTATCACGTGTCTTATTATTGTCCAATTTTAGAGGAAAAAAATTATCAACCCCACTCATTCGAACTTTTTTCGGTTTTGGAAAAAAATTATCAACCCCACTCATTCGAACTTTTTTCGGTCGTTCTGTTCGAATATTATTCTAGAAAAAATATTAAAAAATCTACCGTTAACTTAAAAAAATTAAACGTGAACTCAAAATATGCAAAATAAAATTTCTTATTTATAAAAAAAAAATTGGGTGTTACAAGTAAACTTAAAACCAAGAGAGGAAATAGGAGATCAGGGGAACCCCCAAAAAATTAGAACTTAGGTATGAATTTTAAAAATTACAAAAAAAAAAAAATTACATTTTAGCTCTCTCAAATTACATTCGGCTCTCTTCCTTTTTAAAAAATTCGATTTTGTTGCTAAATATGACAAATGAAGGAGGTTGAGGATCTTAAACAGGACCTAAACCATAAGGGCCTGATTGGATGAGTGTTTAAGTGGTGTATTAGTTAACACAAGCCTTAGTTAAAGCTGGGCCCACCTCTAACCCGTTGATTGGCAAAAATTTCTGAGGTGTGTTAGTTAGCCCGTGGGCTAATTAAAGCCCCCATTGATGTCTTAGTTAGCCTTACCCCCCCCCTAAAGCTAACTAAGACATTGCCTTAGCCTTAACCAATTACCAAAATACCCACCCTTTTATATACACACTTATCTTTATTAAACATAATACAAGTATATATAATAGACGTATATTATATATATATATATATAATAGACGTATATTATATATATATACTGATAATATTTATACACACATACATATATACTTATATAATATATAATACGTATTTATAAACATACGTATATTTTATAAATACATACATATAAACATATATATATAATACATATATATACACTATATATTATCCGTATACATTATACGTATATATATATGTGTGTGTGTGTGTGTCTCTCTCTCTCTCTCTATATATATATATATATATATATATTATATTTATATTATAAGTGTATATATATAAGCATGTGTGTATTTTTTATGTATATATACGTATATTTTTAAATATATATACATATGTATAAATATCAATACATACATATAAACATATATATATATATATAAAATACATATATACACTATATATTATCCGTATATATTATACGTATATATATATATGTCTCTTTCTCTCTCTCTCTCTCTCTATATATATATATATATAAGCGTGTGTGTATTTTTTATGTATATATATGTATATTTTTAAATATATATACATATATATGTATTTTTTTTAAGTATATATACATATATGTATATTTTTTAAGTCTATATATGTACATATATATATATATATATATTTTATGTATATTTTTTAAGTATATTATACTTATATTGTAAGTATAATATAAATATAAGTATAATATATACATATATAATATAATTATAATGTATATGGATATATAAATATAACTATATGTAAGTGTTTGTAGTTATGTACTTATAATATACGTATATATACATATATATGTTATTTTTGAAATAATTCATTAAATCCATAGCAAGGGGCAAAAATGTCTTTTGATAGTTTAATACACATTCTCCTTTTCAAACATACCCTTCATCCAATCACTATATTATTTAACACACCCTTCTTAAAAATCACATCAATGTGGGCCACCACATCTTATTTAACACACCATATTAGTTAACACACCCTCTTTACTTAACACACCAAAAATTAAAACGGCATCCAATCGGCCCCTAAGTTTCCTACTGTTTAATTATTTCTTATTATTACTACTTTTTTTTTTACAACCAACCCCAATACAATGTTAACAAAAAAATAAATCACAAGACAAATCTCGGATACCAATATTATTCCTGATTTTGAGCCAAATTCATCAATTCACGACGTAATTGAAAAATTCTAGGGCCATTGCTTTGTGAAAACCTTTCTTTCAGATCAGTCCAGATATCATATGCAGATTCGGAAAAAATAATGCTAGCAGAGATCTCTTTGGAAACTGAGTTCAAGATTCATTATATAACGACATTATTGTTCCTAATCCAAGAATTAAGAAGAACAGGATCAGTATCTTCTGGTTTATCAATGGTACCATCGATAAACCCTAATTTATTCTTGATGGATAGTGCGATCAGCACAGCTCTGCTCCATGAAGCGTAATTGTCGCCTGTAAGAGGTTGTGAGACTAATACGAGGCAGGGACCATCTGAATGGTGCAAAAAATAGGAGCTGGTTGGGTCATCAATGGCGGATCGAGCATCAACAGCTTGCGCCATCAGAAAATCAGAAAATCAGAAATTCAGAAAATGAGAAGGAAAAACGAAGAACATAGCAGAGATTTGAAGCGTTTAGTCGCTCTGATACCATATTTGTTTTGGATTTATCAGAGAGGGAGAGGGAACAGAGAGAGAGAGAGAACCAACATTTTATTTCTGTTATCTAAGAACAGTAGGAGCCTCAGCTTATATAGGCTGAGTTTGCAAAACCGTCTAACAACTTTACAAAACTACTAACTGACTTACTAACAAATTGGGCTAACAAGAAACCAACTATGAAACCGTAAGTAACAAACTATTTAAAACGTAATAGAAAGAAATATCGTGGGACCTAAATAAAATGTACATTTTACATTTTTTTATCACATGGAATGAAATCTGCGTCTTCTAATATCTTGAACAAAGTCTAAATAACATAGTCAAAAGATTAAGTTAAATAGGCGCAAATCTCTTATTGAAACTATATGTTTCCTATGATTAATTATACTATAAGGAAGTAGTAGGATATGCGTCAAACTCTCATTTTAAAAAAATAGAAAAAAAAAATCACCTTTTCTCTCTCTCTCTCTCTCCATTAAATGCACTAATTTATTTCTCTTTATTATTATTCATACTTTTTTTTTTATTCATCCCATGATTGTAGTTTGATTCTTTTTATCATTGTTAAAATAAAAAAAAAAATAGGGGATTTTTGTGCTTCTATTTATAGTACGAATTCCATGCATGGTACGATACGACATTTGTATACAATTTTACAAGCAATCACTTAGCATACGTGCGATCGGAATATGTATCATAAATTAGTGGGGAAAAACCTTAGCCACCCTCATTAATACAAGAAAAACATTAAAAAAATGCCTAAAGATTTAGGGGTTGTTTGGCCGCTTGCATTTTACATTTTGTATTGTGCAGTTTTGCATTTTCGAAAAATTAGGAGTGGATTACAGTATCAACAAAATGTATTCTAAGAAATAAACTGTATAATGCAGAATCTCAAAATCATCTCTAGACGAATTTTGTAGATTATTTATAAAAATTTATACATTATCTTTTCTGCAAAATCTAGTATGTATGTTATCATCAAAACACTTTTACAAATTCTAATTATAATCTAAACTCAATAATTTATAACTTATAATTTTAAATTTTAAAAAAAATTGACTCCAAGAACCCCCTAATAATTCACTAGTAGTTTAATCAAAAGTTATCAATACGAACAAACCAATTTTGTTACCGGTAACAGTCTTTCTGCCCAGCAAGTTGGACTTCAATATGCTCCAGTGATTTTGAGGGGGCTAACCCATACTTAACCCGAATGCCAACCCAACCATGGTACTATCAACTTAAAGGCCCAAAACTTCAAAAGGAAAAAGCCCGGTAGCTTTAGACGAGCGAGTCCGAATAATTCAAGTTATTTCAATTGATGAAATAGATGGGTTTTTTTTTTTTTTTTTTTTTGCGCTGAGCTGAAAAGGATGGAGAAAGAGTGACGGGCTGTAAAAATCTTTCTTTAGTATCACCATAAGAACTCCAAGTCCATGGAGTCTTGTGTCTCGATTGTTTACTCCAAAGCGTAGTAATTACTGTTATCGTACCGTAATATTGATTGGTACTAAAAAAAATTGTACCATTAGTCTTGTGTACCGTACCAAAAAATTTATCGGTCAATAATGGACCAATATCGGATCTCGAGTGGTACAATTGTTTTTTTTATAAAAATTTTCAATAGATAGTTTTTAGTAATTACGCATAAATTGAGACAAAACATAAACTTCAAACTAAGGAAGGAGGCAGGCCATTCTTCGCAAGCCATTCTCCGTCGATCTCTTTGTTGATTTCGTCCATTAATTCAAATGAAAGAGGTATGTATTGTATCAATTATAGTCTTTCTGTGTCATCAAAGGCTTGGGAGTTGGGAAGTCACAGTGTAGTGTATATTAAGAAAAATGGATAAAATCATTTCCTAGCCACTTAGGGTGCGTCCAGTGGTTGGCAAGTCTAGACAGGGCCCCTTCTCCAACTTTTAACTATGTTTAATATGATTTTCTTAAGAAAATTTTATTTAAAAAATGCATATTATTTTTTAATGATAAATTCGAAATGATAAGCCGGAACACAGTGATACTAGTATATACTGTACCAAAAAAGAAACGATATATTTACTAGTAAAAGATTGATAACTTTGCTCCAAAGTTGAAACCGTAATATTTCTTTTATTCCCAATATAGGTACAGACAACATAACTAGTTTGCAACCATCATAGTATTTTACCAACACAAAATTAAATTAGAATACAGTTGATTTGTTATAATCTAAATTACGATATGAAGATTTTCCATAACAGTTTTCTTAAGGCCTTCATAGCAAGCTTGGAAAAATTCAAACTCCTATAAGAAAATAAAAGTCGAATAACATCATCGTTGATAGGTCAAAGTCACCATGTCAATTTTCTTAAACCCCTTTGTTGCCGAGAAAAGGGGTTTCGTAGCCCTTCATGTTTGGATCGGCCCATTGCGTCGGCTTGCTTCGAGCGTCTATCTTCGTCTTCTGTTTTGCTTCCTCCTTTTCATGCCGAGCCCTTGTCTCGGAGCTTTCACCGTCCTTGATGTATGCATAAGAGACTTTGTGCTCATAGTTGGTAGCCTTGGCCCGTCTAGCGACTTTATGGCTTTGTGACTCTCGCGTAGGAGAATGGTGTCTTTGTTCGTCTTCTTGGTGTTTTTTACGGGAGCATCCTCGGGCTCATTTCTTCTCTATCGTCTGTCCTCGTTCTTTCTCCTGTTTCTGCCTTTGATGTCAGGAGACTGTTTCGGCCTCGTCCTTTTTCCTCATTAGGTGACAGAGCTCTCTGTCTTGTTCATCCAATCAAGTTAGCAACACTTTATTTAGTCCGACAAATTCAACTTGTGCTGGTATATCGATCCAACATGGGGTTGGCTGGCAAACCCCATTTAAGGCATCCTCTCCTGATTGCTGGACTTCCCTTTGTGTGCCTATTACTCGGCTGGGTGGAAACATGCCATACTATCACATCCATGGAAAATCTCCTTTTTCAAGCTTCCACACACACACACACGCACACACAGGAGTCTTGATGGAGTTGAAAGAGTGTTGACCCGAAGTACTGATGCTCCAGTCAGAAGTCTTGCCTACACAAGATAATAACCAATTAGAGACACCTCGATCAATGGTGGAAATGCCCTTCTATGGCTAAGTAAGTATCTATCTGAGGGAAAGCTACACAACAAACTGATATGGAAAGCAAATATGTAAAGTACTAATTACAGTAGTTTGATATTTGAAAGTGGCTAATAGAGTTCTTCATAATCAAACAAGTGTAAGGTCTCCAAGTGATCGATTCCTAACTAATGAATTTCTGCCCTATTTATAAGAATCAGTTTGGGTGAATGCACTTGAGTGTTTGTTTTTCATTAGTCATATCGTTGATTGCGGGATGATTTGACGTATCATCAGAAGACTGGCTGAAATGTTCATGCTGGTTGGCAGAGCTAACCAAGATATTTTGTAACCTGCAGTGGTGGCGTCCGGTTGACATCCACCGTCAGAAAATACGTAGGTTGGCAATGGATGGTCGGCTATATGGTGAGACGATCAAATAAACTTGTCATGCTTGTGTTCGCCCCGAGGTGGATGTGCCGATTTGATAAAACCATGCTCATTTCTCAGATCGGCCCATCAACAGAGCTCAAATTTTATCCGATAACTTATGAGATTTACTCATCTCCCAGAAATGCATTAGTTTTGGTGGTTGTAGTTGCATTGGCGGATAAATATAGAGCAAACCTACAGTATAGGAGAACGCAAAAACATTCAAAATGTTTAATATGTATTTGTAAGGAACGAATATAACTGTAAGTGGGTTGATTTTGACAATTAAGAAAGAAAGTTAGGATCTCACTATTCAGTAGAAAGAATGCTCTGAATGTGTGTACCTATGACCTGCAAGACAATAACCGATCAAAGAATCTACTGCCGTTGTGGCGGGAAAGTACTCCGATGATTAAGTCAAATAATGTTCACACGAGTATAAAGTAATCCACTCTAATATTCTCTATTAGCGCTTGAGTTAGTGTGTACATTTTTTCATGGATTCGGATTTTTATTTATAGACTTAACCTTCCTAATTTTCTTAGGACATTGATTCCCGATTAGAAATGGAGGGGAATGCTTTTTGATTGGCCACTAATGAGATAACTTCTAATTTGATCTCTATTAAGTAGTTAACTTCCTCCATTAGAGTTTTATTCACTTAATATTTCTCTTATTACTTAAATTAGCCGTGCATTTCTCATTCATATCTATTTAGAACCTTATCCTGACGTACTTGGAGTTCTATTTTATCTTGAATTTGAGGTCGTTCACTGTCCTTCTTAGGTTAATTACCAATATTTCAGATTGCCTTTCTTAGGTTGACAATACTTTAGACCGGCTTTCTCAGGTCGGCAACTTACTATGCCACCCTTCTTAGGTTGGCTTGTCATTGAGCCAACCTTCTCAGCTCAGATATAGCAAGTACTATCTTTCTCAAGTCGGCTATGCCCCCATGTGATTGGTACACGCACATTCATATAAACATCAAACTCTTACCGAGCTAAATGATTTATTTAAAGAAAACTCATTACTTTTTATTTAAATTTTACCTCCTTCAATAAGAATTTAATTATTACTAATTTTGCATCTCAAAAATAGTAAAAGAAATAAGATTTTTTTTGAATAACATGTTTGGAGAACCTCTCATTTTGAGCTATCATTTACATTTTTTTTATGACAACAATATTTTTTTTAAAGTAGTTGTGGTGTTTATTAATTTCTTGACAATGGGTTTTTCTTTTATAGAAAGTAAAATAAAAAAACAATTAATGGTTTGCCAATTACCAGAAGATGCTAGTTGTGTACGAAGAATCAATTGGGAGGGAGGGGGGAACTTTTATGGTTTGCCAATTACCACATGAGGAGGAATGAAATGTGAGTACCATCCGACTTGGACATTGCACATGGTTTGTACGTAGACATTATTATATCAAACTTTAAGTTAGACTCAAAATAGAAATGATGAAAAGGCATTCAGCAGCACAAAATCACTGGATCCCACGAAAGACATCGACACATATGTAATGAGATCTAGTACATATGGTTGATAACAATTTTGCTATCAGTAATGAAAATCAGCTTGAAAAACGTCCCGAAGACCTTTAAAAGATAAATTATTTATGCAAAAAGTTTAACTTCTAAAGATATTCGGTGGGAAGTTCAAGTTAATTTTCATTGCTGATAGCAGAATTGGGTTGATAATGGGAATTGGGGTCTCCAGTTGTGCGATGTGGTGCTGTGACTTCAAAATGATTTTAGAATCTAATTTTTATTGTTCATCTTGTAGAACTTGACACGTAAAAATTCATGGTTGATGACAACTATTGGAATGATTTGAAGCAATAGGGTAGGGCTGAATTCATTAATGGTTCCATCTTTCTTCTACGCAATCAATTGGTTGTTGATAATGTGAGGCAAGGCACGTCTGTGTAAAAATTCCAAGGGCTAAATTCAATAAAAAGAGAGAAGGTGAATAAGGGATTTGTCCTTCAAGATTATGAGGTTGAATTTCATCAGAACTAATTATTAAGAGTCACTGGAGATTTGTCCAATCATTAATTTCAGAGTCCCGAAAAATAATTAGTATTAGATCGGAAATAATTTCAAAACCAACCGGATAGCTCAGCCATAAAAGAAAAAGTGGAGTTGTTATTCTTGTGAAGAATACATACATACATAAAAGTTGATGAAGAGTTTTTTTTTTGACCCATGAAAAATGGGTTGATTTTGGCAGGAAATATTGTCTACTTTTTAAACTATTAGTATACCACCGTTGCTGTTGAGAGATATGTGTATGTTAAGTACTCTCTCCTTCTTATTTTCATAGTTTATTATTTCAATTTGGAATGTTTCAAAATAAAAATTCACTTTTCAAAAATAACAATTGAAATTTGGTTAAAATTTTTTTTTTTGGCTAATTTGTTCAAATAAAACTTGTACTGCACACATTAATCAATTTTTTTTTGAAAAAGATCCATTGAAATTCTACCTCACGGGCATATTTGGAAAAAAAAAAAAATTTCTTGCAGCAATTATCATGTTCCCCTAAAAAGTTAAAGTTAGGATGTGCGCAAGTAGTGCTTTCTTAATCATGCCTTTTTATTTGGAAAGCATCTTCATGGCAACATTGTTGATAGGGACCAATGACAAAAACACCATCCAATATTAAAACATGCAACCATGGAGTAAAAATAATAATTTTTTTTTATCGACAATTTTTTAAATTAATTTTTGAAATGTAAATTACAAATATTAAAGGAACTACGAGCATGGCGACATCACAGTAAAAAAAAATTCTTAATTAAATGGACACCCTAACACCCAACAAACGGATCATGTCACCCAAAACTCCATAATAGAAATGATGCGCAAGACACCAACAGAAAATAATAAAATTTACACAACATCATTGATTCATTACTTCCATTAATCGAAGCATAAACCAAATAAAACATCATAAAAACCGACAGTGTCAACATGAGCATCACTTGTAAGTGTTTGTACCATATTTGTCCTTACTGCTGATGTGGCCAAAAGCATTTTGAATAGAGTTTCAGGTGGTATAGAAGTTGATTTAGAAATGTTTTAAAGTCTAGACAAAGAGGAATTTCGTGCGTGTGTTCTTTGTGATAGGATATGATTAAGGCCAGTTACACGATCGAGAGAAATCCAACAAGTAGTTGAAGCAGTTTGGCAATTATTTGTTTTGCTTTGGAAACTTCCCAATTCTATTTAAATTCAAAGGTATATAATATAAATAGGCGTTGTGCATTTCAGTTTAGGTATCGAAACACCGATCACCCTTCGCATTTTTAACTTTGTTTTAGGAGTAGTTAGTAACTTAGTGCTCTTTCATAATTTGTCGAAGTTTAGTGCTCTTTTGTAATATGTCGAAGTCTTCAGTGGATTTAGTAAAAGTTATTTTATTATTTTCTTTGATCGATTTCGAGCCCTGTTGTGCTTCTGGCGAAATTCTGAAACACGGCAATGAACCACACATCCACCTTCCAATCAACCACGTTCTAGTATTTTGTTTGGTTTTTGTTTATTATTTCCTCACTCATTGTTGCTTAAGTGAAATTTGGGGTAACAAGTTTTGGTGCTAGAAAGAGGACAAATTTGCTAAACCAAAAGCCATAGCTCCGACAAAGAAGACCACAAAGGGACATACAAAAACTGAACTTCTTGAGAACATTGGCCATGAGAACAAGGTTCACAACGAAATGGACCCAGATGTGAGGGATTTTGATGGCCAGACTCAGGGCCAAAATAATGATGGCCAGAGAAATGACCAATCAAGAGGTTTAGATTTAACAAGCCTGACAAGGCAATTAACACAAACCGTAGCAAATACTTAAGCTGAAGACCTGCAAGATCTATCGTTGTGATGAGACTTGCGATATCTCCGAACTCAAAGTTAGAAGCGACCAATGTTCTACAGCCCGTGGGAAGGCCAATGGTCGAAACAACAAAGATACAGTCGCAGCAACATGTATACACGAATCTTACATTCGAAACAATTTTAACTGGTGCAAACCTGACTCCATTGGATCTGAGACCCATGGTAGGATCTGATAGAATTGGTCAAGTACCCACATAGCCCAGAATGGGGGCTGCACTTCTTTTAGGTCAGTGATATGGTCAAATTCCGCAACAAGGTCCTATGGTTAACCCATACATAGATCTTGTGCATGACCCGGTGATCATAAATAGGAGATGATGGAAGTAATTCAAGACACGTATAGTTCAAGTCTCCCAAAGACTGAGCAACCAATGTTTAAGAAACCATTTCCACCATGGGTGGACAATGCTATGCTTCTAAGGGGTTCATGAATCCCAGAATTGTCATTATTTACTGAAGAAGAAAATCAGTCCACCATTGAACATACAACCTATCTGGAGTGTCATAGTTAGTGTATCTGTCAAACGCGTGGGGAGGTCAATATAATTTATCAAAATATTTAGCGAATCTCAACCATTATATCAAAACAATCTCAACCTTTATTGTGAAAATGTAATTAAAGAATTTCATACCGTTTTGTATTGTAATATAAATATTTTGATTGCGAGAGAGAGAGATGTGGTGTTTGTAATGGCCCAATTTGGCCTATGATTTTTTTTTTTTTATCTTTATTCAATTTTTTTTTTTTGTATTTCTTATGTTTTCATCGATTTTTTTATGTTTATTGGTTCGTCTCGACGAAAGAAATTTTAAAAGTACAAATTTATACCCAAAAGCTAAAAAAAGCTCATTAAAAACGAAAAATAAATAAAAACGGATCCTGTTTTGATTTATTTTCGTCTTTTTTTACTTCTTTTAATTTTTAGTGATAATTTTGTACTTTTTAGTTTTTTTTCGTCGAGACGAACCAATAAACATAAAAAAACCAGTGCAAAATAAGAAATTATAAAAAAAAAAAATCAGACAATAATTCAATAATTATCACAGTCAAAATGAACAATTACATTATTAGAGAGAGGTGGAATGGTCGGCTGCCGGCATGAGACAACAAGATCGAGTTTGGAGGGACGGTGGAGGAGAATCTCAAGGTGACAAGAGCCCAAGCCAAAAACACATGTGTTTGGGATTATCTAGCTGGAAAAGATTAATAATTTACCGACCTTCTGTTCTTTATATATATTTAAGCATAAATGATTCTATCCAACACAATAACGCCTATATATATAAAATTATAATATTTTTGAAAAATTCAAAATATCAATATACAAATGTTAAAAATTCAATTTGATATTATAAATTTACGTATAAATATTATAAATTGTTCTAATAACAAATACATATTATATGTATTCAAATATATATCATGATCAATACAAACCATTCTGAAAGTGGAAGTGAGAGGCCCACTCTCTTTCTCTCTCACCACAATCGATCAGATCATTTCAAACTATGAGATTTTTTTTAAGTGGGAGTGAGAGGCCCACTCTCTCTCTCTCTCTCTGTGATGATCACTACAATGGGTCAGATGATTGAACAAGCAGTTGGGAAATTTGCTACCACTCGACTTGTCCTTGTCAAAGACTGCCGCCCTTTATAACAGTAACGACCTCTTGTCATTACTTTGTGAGTTCGGCTCTCCTCCATATTATCAACCTCCATAACCCTTCACACCATTATTTTTCGGCCCCTTCGCAAACTCACGATAATATCACTTCAGTCCTTCATCTTGTAGATTTCTCAAGTAACAATATTCTCAGTAAATATTAAAAAAAAAACAAAAGACTGTATTTTGTCTTAGAAAGTGGAGGAATAAAATTTTGAACTTAAACCATGCACTTGAAATCAGCTGTGCATGTATTTCTTGATGCTTGATTAAACTTTTTTTATTATTAGAAATATTGTTCAAAGCGAGATTTACAAAATAAATACGTAAGAGAGAGAGAGAGAGAGAGAGAGAGAGAGAGAGATATGAAAGATTAGGATATGGAGGGGAGCTTAACCCTTAATTTGTTTTCTTGGTTTTAATAATGCAACTCTCAGTCTGTTGCATCATGCACCAACTTGAGCGTTATACAGAATTACTATAATAAGAATGGTAGGTGCATGCAAGATGCTAATTAAGTAACTGTCGGTATTATAATATCTTAGCTAAGATAATGCTAATATAATCATGCTGCATTAATTTTTTTGCATAGGCAAACCATTTTCTGTTTAATTTACGAAATTGTTATCTGAACCCTTAAATTTATCTCTATCTCTTTATACTCTATATTAAGAAGGCGTGCATGTCTACATGTGATCCACTTTTTTAAAAAAAATCCACGTGAACAACTTTTCTAGGTTGACAATTAATGTTAATCTTTAATTTAGCTAGAAATTTTTGTACTTCCATGCATAATACGAGAATATTAAACATTTGAAAATTTGTAAGGCATAATTTGAACTTGTATACTGTAGACACAATTTATGGGAGCACATTATGGCCCAATTTGGGAGGTCGAAATATAATTTTTAAAATTTATATCTAGGTCCTAAATTTTGGACCCCCTGTCCCGTCTCTTATGTACACTAATTCTGCCCCTGAGGCATGGGCTTTGATTTGCTAAGATTTGGGGTATATACTGTTGCTTTGGATTGGCATATATAACTATGATAATTAGAGTGAGCAAAAACAAGTTTGCATAAATTTATATATCTACATGCGGGCATGTTTGATAAGGGGTGGGATTGAATTGAGAAAGTGGTGGGTGGAGCCCTTATTATTATGTTTGATTGCGCCAAATTTGGACTGAATTAGCAATTCAAAGGACTTACTAATCCCCAAAACTGTGGGACTCACCATCCTAATTAGGGAGGGTGGTATGGCTAATAAGATCTCACGGGATTGGATCTGTAGTTGCTGTTTTGTCCATGCTTCTTTAACCTATGAGAACAAATGCCTCTACAATTATAAATCTTGCTCTCACTCGGCCTTTTCTTTTGACCCCTTTCTCTTTAGTAAAACATAAGCAATGATCTTCAATCAGAGCATATTTCATTGTTTTTGTCATTTCTCTTTGTCTCATTTCATATTTTCTTATGCCCACAAATCACTTGTGACAAATTTTGTGCAAATTGACATTAATTATTTGTGAAAGAAGTTTTCGGTTAAGAAACCAAAATAAATGTACAAAAATGATCCGGAGCAAAATAAACATATACATGCAAGATGGATTCACCTTCTCATTAATAATTCCACATCATTATTATCAACTTCAATCACAATTCTACATCCTTACCAATCATCCCCAAACGGGCGCTATGTGTATATGTAAAATGAATGTACAAAAATAATAATGATGACTGGGATGGAGATATCGCGAAGCTATGGGCTCTGGTTTCAACCAAATTCAACCTCCATATGTTTTTGTGACTCTAATTTCCATTAATCACAACACCATTTTTGATCCATGATCAATATATAATACTATAGATCATTAAAAACCCACCAACAGTCCTTAGTCTCTCAAAAAAATACATATTCCTTAGTCTCTCAAAAAAATACATATTTTTAAAAGTGTGTGTAAAATTAGGTTGGGTAGTGAAACTGTAAAACCTAATAAGAGTTTTCTCGAATAAATAAGTTAGAAGTCAGTTTAGCGATATTGTGTTCTTGTACGCAGATATGTTCCTATCATAATGTTATATTTGTCAACCAAAGAAAGCGATTAAAAAATTATGATCAAATTTTAAGGAGGATAAGTTCCACACCCAAGTAATTGATACCACACTAGACAATGATGAGAAATCTTAGGCCAACTCTACCATAAAAAGTTAACAGTTGAATTAAATTCTAATAGAATAGATATAAGATTAGATTTTAAAGAGTCCAATTAAGACTTATCTAGTTATGAATCAATTGTCCCAAGTGTAATATGTCTCTAATGAGGAGTTAGAGGTCAGGAAGGGCTTAGATTAAGTAAGAGATAACCTCTATAAAAAGAGATACACCCATAGGGTACACACTGTAACTTGTTATTACACGCACTATATTAAGAGCTTGCGAAATTGAGTACTATCGTCATATTGTCGTCCAGCCCACTAGAGGTGGAGAAAATTCTTTGACGATTTCTAGTCTTGGAGAGTAGGTTTCTGGTGAGAGAGAAAATTTATGTGTTTAGCCAAAGTATGAGGACAAAACTTAGAACACAAGACTCGACGAAGAAAGCGCAGTTGCAGATTGCTTTCTCTCCACTTTTTAAGGCTATAACGGCGAAGGTCTTGCCAAGAAAGTTTCTCCACCCCAAATTCTATCTTTATAGTGGAAAAACAGACCTAATGGAGCATATTAAGAGATTTCCATTAGCATATTAAGAGATTTCTTCAAGTAATGGTTCTACATGCAGGGGACGAGAACCTCTAGTACAAGATGTTTGCCTTAAATTGGTGGCATAATTGTCCTTAATTGGTATCACAAGCTCTGATCTCGTTCTATTACTAGTTGGGGCCAATTGGCACAGGAGTTTGTGTCAAG
Organism: Arctostaphylos glauca; assembly: GCA_019985065.2. Lineage (NCBI taxonomy): Eukaryota > Viridiplantae > Streptophyta > Magnoliopsida > Ericales > Ericaceae > Arctostaphylos > Arctostaphylos glauca. Next base: position 23,038,787 of record JAHSPW020000002.1, on the reverse strand, counting down.
ATTTTTGAAAAATCAAGCCCAGCCAAAAAAGTTTGACTCTTTAATGGCTATGAAAGAGAACAAAAGAAACCATTAGGGACTAAGCAAGTTGTTGATACCATATTTTTCTCCACTACTCAAGATATCTCAAAGTACGTCACCGAAGAGGGCTGGGTTGGAGTCATGTGTTAAAAGACTATTTTGCCCCTAAATAGATGAAGGACAAAGGAAGCGATTTGCAATATATAAGTCCATTAGCATGTTTCAGGACTCAATCAAGCAAACTCAAGAGGCTCGATGGAGTTTAGGCACAAAAAGAACATTTTGCCTTTAAGCGGGCAAATGATGAGAGATACATTCTGCATGTCAAATATAATCAATCTGGAATGCCTCCATGATATATCCATATTTTGAGATTCAATCGGGCAATCTTAAAAGGCTCGTTAGAGATCGAGCATAAAAGGATAATTTTGCCAACTAAAAAGACGAGAGACATTCATAAGTTAATACAATCCAACTGGGACGACCTCACCACATTGACGGTCCTAGATACAAGGTCATTGGCATGCCTTGGGTTCAACTGAATGTCCTTACAGCAACACCAAAAATTCTTCAGGACAATTTTATAATTTCAGCTTAAAATTGTGATTTTCAAGTTCTCTTTTAAATTTTGAAACCGTAGTTTTCAAAATTTTCCTTAAAATCATAAATTTTAAGGATGTTCAAGTCTCATTAAAATTTTGAAATCAAATTTTTAGAATTCTCCTATTTATCCAGCACCTTGAAATTGAATTTTCAGGTCACTCATTCTCAAAATTAGAGAGGAGAGAGAATAGTCAACAAGAGAGTTAGAGACAAAAAGAGGTTAATTTTGTTGTTTAAAATGATACTCAATTTATACAATTGAGGGGGTGTTCGAGCAAATAACCCCAATATAGGTGCTATACTATGTATAAATCAACTCACCAACTTAACTACTTGATTTTGATGTAGAACTACTCTAATGGCTTACCCAAACTAGCACTAAACCTGTGCCTGTTCAGTCTCCCAAAACTGCTATTTGTGAGAATGGTTACATGTGGCGCACACTCACAGGGGGAATAGTTCCCCAGTTGTATGAACTAAACAACCTTTTTTATATTACCAGTTAACCAAATTAAAAAAAAAAAAATCCTTTTCTATGGTCAGCGGCATGAGAACGAACCCATATTGAACAACTATATAAAATAATTCCTTATTACAGAAAGTGACATTACTATTCAATAGCTTATCATATTATTATATATTAACGAGTATATAATAAACTGGTAAAAGTGGTCACTATCTTAGAAAGTGATTAAAAATTAACCGCTAACTCCAACTTCAATTAATATCAGCTTCCCTTTGTCCTGTTATCTATTACATTACCATATGTCTACTAGCTAGAACTCAATTAAATTCGAGACAAAGCGTTATATGAACTAATCTCATAGGTTTGAACCTGCGATTTCGAATCTGAAATCCTGTAAGAGATAGAAAATAAATCTCTAACTAAATATCAGGCTTTAATCATCAGGTCAATTTACCAGGGGTTTTTTTTCTGCCCCAAAATTTTGATTTCTTAGGTTAAGTTTCCACCATAAGCATAGTTGGCTTTAATGATTTAAATTGGTTATTTTTAATTTTTTGCTTAATTTTGTCATTTTGAATATTTTCAAGTTTGGTATATATTTTAATTTGCTTCGATTTTCTCACTAGGAGTTAATGAAAATGTCAAAAAAAAAAGGGACAAAAAATTGACCCAAAAAAAAAATCACTAACAACAAAAATAAATTAGTTACTGAGAACGTTACGGATGGATAGATTTCAAGAGTTGGATTAACAATGAGGTGAGAAATGGTGAGAGAAGACAAGCGTCTAAGCGAGTGAGAATAGGGAATTTCTCAAAATCCCCATTTTGATTCTCAATACTAATTTTGGTGAAATTCGTGAGAGAAAAAACTTGGAGGAGTTTAATTTTACATGTTGTCAACTTTATCGTTTTCTTCTTTTTTGGTACCGGTGACTACAAAAGGGTATTTTGGTAAATAAGTATAACAATTTTTTCTTTATTTTCTTTTATGCAAGCTAGCCAAATAAGATACGTAAGAAAATGAGAGAAATCACTCACTCTCTCTCTCACATTTTATTTATCCAAATAAAATGGTGAAATATCATTTTTTTTTTCTCATCATTAAAAAAATCATGATACTCATTTCATTTCATTTCTAATCTTGATAGCCAAAGGAGCAAGTTTAAGACGATCTAAACTCAACCTCAATGGTGGATCCATTTATTAAGGCAGATATAAAGATTTAAGACTTCAACATTTCGCCTATTTCATTCTTTTTTTTTTTTAATACTTAAAGTAAATTATGTCTGAAGTGCCCAAAGTGGGGTGTAAATATGAATATTGTGAAAAAGTTATAATAAAAATACCAATTTTTGAATTCTTATATTTCTTAAACTCTTTTTATTGAACTGTAATAATATTGTTGATTACGAAAATAATTACTATTCAACCTACCGAGATTTGTGTCTTTGTAGAAACTTTATTTTAGTTTTTCGAGTAGTTGGGCCCATAGGGCCTCAATCAACCACAACTGTACCACCCCAAAAGGCTCAAGGGTCAACTCCCTACTTGTACAATTGCCTGTCGTATTCCGTTATTTAATTAATCTTTTCACATAATTATTATTTTAAATACATTGGGATGAGGTGACCTTAAGTTGTTAATAATAAAAGTCATTCAGGAAGACCAAACACTTAATTATCACTCTATTTTTTGAGATCGTATTTCTTTGCTTTTGTTTTTTCTTAATAACTCAGAATCTTCGGACCAGTTTATAAGCACTTTGATAATTTTTTACGAACCAATCTTACCATTTACTTGTGAAGATCCCAATTAAAAGCAGAACAAAGTCTTGTATGTATTGATTTCATAAAAATTAATAATATCTGAGAGATTTTAAACGTGAAGATAACCTTTTGGTGTTTATATTTGTTTTCTTTTTCTCCACCAAGCACAAACGATAAATTAGTATTAAATTATTATTTTTTCCATGGATAATGTCAAGTGGGTTAGTGAGTAACGATGTTGATATATCTCAACTCAAACACAAAAGATATGTAGTGTAAAAAAATGCTATACATTAAAAAAAAAAACGCACACAGATATTTAATTAGTATTAAATTATTTATTAGTTTCCATGGATAATGTTAAGTGGGTTAGTGGGTAAATTTATCATATTTTAGTGCATGTGTTTTGATAGCTACAAATAACTATGTATTGAGAAATGTGATCAACATTTTTCAATTTTTCAACTTTTCTGGTATGATATTATTACTACTTTTCAAAAATTCAGGTGGTAGGTTTGATTCCCGGCGACATTTGTCATCACACCCCAATCTGTCTGACCCTTTACGTGTATGGATGTCTTTATTTAACAGTCTACTTTTTATACATATTTATGGATGTTATTACAGCATAAAGTAAACCAAACCAAACTTTTAGTCATATGTTCCACCAAATTGCAGCCCACTGCATGTTTTTAATATAGGACAGTCCTTTGTTCTATACAAGTTTTTTATTAAAATTTTTGAAAATTTAAAACAAATAAAATAGATTTATTTAAGTGTGTGTAGATTTTTATGGAAGTGAACTCAACAAGGAAGAAGTGTCACAACACCCTCGAGGTGCATAAAAAAATTACTTTAAGTTTAACAGTAAGTCAAAGCTTACCGTGTATCACTGTAATACTTTCATATTATTTTTATTTTGTCAAACTCTCTTTAATTTGTCAATCTAAGTTTTTTAGATTTTGGACATATGTGTTTTTTAGTTATTAAATACAAATTTTTTTGTTAATTTTTTAATTTATTTTGATGATAACACTCTTAAATTAAAATTTCTGATCCACCACTGATCTTTCAATCCAAATGAATTATTACTTTTGATTTTGAACGCAGAGTTACTTTCCGAATTTTTTTTTATGAGACCGTAATACTATTCTTTCAATAAATAATTTTTTAATTGCTTTCTTGTTACTTACTTGATTAATTAAAACACAAACTTTCCTTTTGTTTCTTTTTCGGTTCTTTATTATTATTTTTTAGCTCAAATTCAAATTTGAGTAAAATGTTTTAGAACATACATCAATTCTTAAATCAAATTTATACCAAATGAATTTGCTTAAATAAAAGGAGACTTGAAACTTTATTAATTTTAAAAGGCTATTACTGCCTCTCAAATTTATAATATTGGCATTAATAAACTTTTACTCAAATTCGTTAATGCATTAAAGTCGTTGATATTTAATGGAATTTTTATTCAAAAATTTAGATTATAATATAAGTAAGGTTGAAGATGGCCTCATGGTGCCGATATCCACAAATTTACGTTATATTTTTTGCTAAAGGTGGGCGTGGACTGCCTGGGATTCGATTCATTTCATTTCCAGTTGAATAGAATCGATCAAAAAGTTGTGGGCATCGCCTCTGCATCAGCCTAGAACTCTGTACAACTCTCTCTCTCTCTCTCTCTCTCTCTCTCTCTCTCTCTCATTGTTTCACAATTCACATAGATGTGTAAAAGTTTTTTCGTTTGATGTCTTATCAAAGAAACCTGATAATTTGGCTGTCGAACTGATTCCTATGGGGTTGCTTAGTTTTGGTTAAGTCATTGTGTCCATTTGTTCTGTTTTCTTATCGAATGGTTCCGTTTTCGGCGTGGTTTTTGGTTTATTGAACACTGTATCAGTGTTTTGTTCTCGATTCTGGATTTAGCAAATTTTGGACAATTCGAAGTTAGGGGAGGATATTTACTTCTTGACAGTTTCAAAATTAACCTCATTTCATAAGTCCTGCGTGCGATTTAATGGTGGTGCTGAGACTTAGTTCTGGGCGTTTTGTTGCAGGTTGGAATGTGAGAAATCAGCTGATAATATTTATATTTAAGGTTATTAGTGAACTGTCGACGGCTCTGTGCAATTCATAGGTGGAAAAAGACAGAATTTGATTCTTAATTTTAGCACAATAATATGGATGGATATTAAATTTCGTTCCCGGAAGTAGGTTTGTTTGCAGATTGAAAAATTGATGTGAGCTCAAGAAGTTGTTGGACGAGGTTGACAGAGTAAGGTAGTCAGGGATGCATATAGAACATTGGTTTTCTTTTCTAGTTTGCTGTATCATTGATTCTGAGCTTTTCAATAGTTAGTGAGTAGAGTGTAAATGAACTTAAAACCGAATCATGGTTCTTTCGTTGGCTTGTTTATGTTGTTGATGATCTGCACATCCTCTTCTTTTCTTTTTTTTTGTGCGCCCGCGCAACAGAATTTAAATGCATAGAAAAGTCTATTGAAAGATAAAGGAACTTTGCTATCAACACCTAGAATTGGGAAAATAGTTACATGAACATCTTTGGACTGGAATTGTTTTGATTGTGATGATTGTTTTCGTAAATGTTTATTTCTTGCGCTACACTTTCACTTGTAATAGCTGAATATGTCAAAATTTAGAAACTGCTCTGGTTTTACATGATGACAATCCCCAACCAGGTATGGCTCTTGCACGGCTTCACCATACACGGCTTTCTCCTTATCAGTCATCATTACTCACTGTCCTCCCCTTTCTGTAGGTCATGTCAAGTTGCCAATTTTGTTGGTTGAATCGTTTTAGAAACAAACTCTTATCACTTCATCCTATTTAAGAACATGTGGAATGAAAAGAATATGATACTCGGGGGGCTTTGTTTTCTGGAATATTATTGTCTTTCATTGGCGTTCAAACTTTTAATTTGCTTCCATTGTATTGTGAGGAGCAAGTTTTACACGTTTGAATTTGAAAATAATAACTATTCTCGCTCCGGCCTCCACCAATAAGTCAGAGAACAAAGAGTTTATCTGGTTTAATAGAAGGGTTTCATTTGCTCTCTCTTTGTTTTCCAAATAGGTCAAAGAAAGAGGAGCTCCTGGGCATGTGAAGCTTTTCATTGTCAATATTTCTATAGCATCCTTTTTGTCTCATAACTCTTGAGAACAATTAAGAGAGTTGTTTTCCTTAAAGAACTGGGACCTTTTGGGCATTATGCATGTCTGGTCCTGTGGCCATTGTTGATGCAGTTGGAGGACTTTCTTCGTCAGACAGGACAAAATCTTTAGATGTTGTTTCCTCTAATGGAAAAGACCACGCAAGCGCGTTAACGTTTGGGGAGCTTGCTCGTACTTCTTCTGAAGCCGTGGGATTTAGAGTTGGAGAGCTTGAATTGTCCAATGGGGAATTTTATTCTGGAACACTTATTGGCAACATGCCTGAGGGTTCGGGGAAGTATGTCTGGTCGGACGGTTGCCAGTATGAGGGTGAATGGAGACGGGGGATGAGGAATGGTCTTGGAAAACTTCACTGGCCTTCTGGAGCAGTTTATGAGGGAGAATTTTCAGGTGGTTATATGCATGGGACAGGGACATATATCGGGCATGATAATATGACATACAAGGGACGGTGGAAGTTGAATCTTAAGCACGGGTTGGGATATCAAGTTTATCCTAATGGGGACGTCTTTGAAGGAGCTTGGATTCGGGGAGTCTCGGAAGGGCCTGGTAAGTATACCTGGGCCAATGGACATGTTTATCTGGGTAATATGAAAGGAGGAAAAATGTCAGGGAAAGGAACTCTTACTTGGACAAATAGGGACTCCTATGAAGGAAGTTGGTTAAATGGCATGATTCATGGATTTGGAGTCTATACATGGAGTGATGTTGGGTGCTATGTTGGAACTTGGACACGGGGTTTAAAGGACGGAAAAGGATCATTTTATCCGAAAGACAGCAAACTTCCAGCTGTACAGGAGGTGTACCTTAATGCTCTCAGAAAGAGAGGGCTTCTGCCAGATTCAAGAAAGCAGAATCAAGTTTCACATATTCATCATGCTTCTTCAGTTGATATGGGAAGTGTAAAATTTGGTAGGAACCAAGGATCTCGGACCACTAATGTGTCATTAGAAAGACGCTGGAGTATGGAGGTCTCAATTGAAAAGGTTATTGGTCAAGATTTATCCATGGGTTTGTCTGAGACAGTTTCGGAAGGAGGAGAAAATGAGGGCTTAAAGAATGCTCCAATCCTCGAACGAGAATATATGCAAGGTGTTTTAATCAGTGAGGTTGTTTTAAATAATAGTTTTTCATCATCCAAAAGAGCAAAACGACGGCAAAAGAAATTTGCAAGGGAGGTAAAGAGACCTGGTGAAGCGATTATCAAAGGTCACAGGAGTTATGATTTAATGCTCAGTTTGCAGCTTGGAATCAGGTATATACTTTGTTCCTTGACTATTATTATGCTATTCTTCTAAAGCTACATTTTCCTCTAGTATATCTCTGTTCCTTTCTTTGGCAACATTTTCATCTTATGGTAGTGTTCGTTTGTAGTAGTTGATATGTTTGTACAATCAGCATCACGAACATCACCTTGTTTGCATCAACCGTTGATTGTTGAGTTAAATTAATTGTTTTTGTCCTTTGAAGTTTTGAGTCTGGGGAATCTATTTGAAGTTTCTCTTGGTGTACAAATCCTCTGGATGTGCTTATCACATTTAGTGCTTAGAGTTATTGTAAGGGCTCTGCTTTAGAGGCTAAGGGTGACTCAAAAGGATAAGTAATATAGCCAAGAGTGGCAAAATCCGAATCAGTACATGAGGTCATAGAAGTTTACACGGGGTTTACGCTAGTTTGGCTGAACCTTGGGAAAATTTGATGTATGAATTCCTCCTATTGTAGGTGTCTACAAGTAAGTTTTGACATAATGGGAGGAGAAGAACTGGGCATGACCTTGCGAGCTTAAGAATATACTGCTCTTTGAAAAGTGAAGTCTGTCTATCAATCATTTAGTATATCAAATTATAACTGTACGTTCTTTCAAGCCACGTCATCATAGGTCCAGATGGTGAGGGACAAGTTTTATATGTTGCAATCAGTATTTGATCTTCTGAATTCAATCAGGTCTTTTGAACAAGATGAAAGAGAAAGAGAAAGAGAAAGAGGAAGAGAAAGAGAAAGAGAAAGAGAAAGAGAAAGAGAAAGAGAAAGAGAGTATAGCGAAATAAGTTTCTACCTTTGAATCTACCCTTGCTATTATTAGTTTTTAATTATTAGTTTTTACTCCATGAGGAAACCATAAAGGATATGCGAAAATGCTATCATGGCACCACGGGAATGAAATAAGTATCTGTTTACTTTTGTTTCTAGGTGCTTATAGAGTTTCCATAATATGTTCCATAGTTTTCTATGACTTGGATGTTCATTTTCTTTCAATCATCTCTGTAAAGAACGTATTGCGGTATAGATTTAAAAAACACTCTTAGATACTGAATGTGCATCAGATTGTGATCAGATATACTGTTGGGAAAATTACTCCCATCCAAAGGCGAGAAGTGCGGACTTCGGATTTTGGCCCACGAGCAAGCTTTTGGATGAATTTCCCTAAAAAAGGCTCACAATTGACGCCATCTCATCAGTCAGAGGATTTTAAGTGGAAAGACTATTGTCCAATGGTTTTCAGGTTGGTGGCTGACTTTCATTCTAACAGACAAATTTGGTAGCATGGGTTGTTTGATTAAATTGCCTGGTCTACGGGGGAAATTTGCACTTAGTTTTAGCAGCATAGTATTTTCGTGGACCTTCATTTTTAAGGCATGTGGCAACTTTCGTTATATGGGTTAACTTAATTCATCACACCATTTTTCATTGTATTCATTTGGCTTCCACAAACAGTTGTATTGCATGAGCTCTTCTAAGTGAGTTTAGTAGGCATTGGACATGTATATATGGTGGATACCAGGGTAACAGTCGCTCCCTTTGATATGTGCAAATTGGATACTCGAGCAAAATGTCAAAACGTCCACCTTTTCCAGTGTAACAGAGTTACAGAAGTAAGAACATCGATGAGACCATGGTGTTTAATTCTTTAACACTAGACGGACATTTCCATCCCTGGTGATGTTGTGGCCTTAAGTAAAAAATTTATCTGAAGCACAATAATGTCATGATGTTCATACAAAAGTTGCCATATTACAAGGTGAAGGCTGGAAGAAGAAGAAAAAGGCTACCAGTTCACGAGGCTCCCGCTACTGCTGGGTCTGGGGAAGGGTTGAATGTACGCAGCCTTGCTCATCAGTGGTGAAGGTCAGAAGGAACTTGTATGTAAAATGCCCCAGGTGGTTATACAACTAGAGTATAGTGCATTACTATTTCGTGTGCCTAGAAATCTAGATACTAAATTTGAAAAATTGTGACTTTGACCAAATTTTTTTGGAAAATAGTCTTTTGACTGACATTGATTGAATCGGAAGCTTTAAAAGTATTTGGACAGATGACATATAAGGAGGAATGTGAACTCTTAAATAATTTGTTTTTTTATCTTGTGCTTTTCCCTTTTTTGGCCCAGCAGATTAACATCTCAAGGTAAAGAGATTATGTCAGAAGGAACTTTGTTTTGAAACCTCATCATTTTTTATAATTTCCCCGTTGAACTTACTGTTTGATTTTATCATCTCTGAAGGCATTATATTGGATAAGTCTTTAAAATTTGTGGAAGTTACAATGTTCATGTGATAAATGAGTGTTTTGTACTTGGTAGCCGTTCCCCGTCCTTACCTGCACCCCTTCCTCCCTTTCAGTTAAAATTTGGCCATTGCACAATGTTTAGCTCCATAGTTACATGTGGAAGTGGGAAATGAGGCTTGTGACCCCATATAGGATGGGATCTAGAAGTCAATTATTCTTTGCTGGTTCTGTCTTCCCTGTAAATTTAAGATTCTCGAAGGTTGTCGTGGCCGTATCCAGTACATACCTTGCTGGTTACCCCGTCCGCCCTACAAAAAGAGGAATAGCAAAAAGAAACCCGAGAAACAAGAAGAACAATAATTTATGTTAGTGAGACTTGAGACTTAGCAGCCCTATATCATTAAATTCTCTTTAATACCTTAGAGCATACAATCTGGTTGAAATATGTGTTAGATTGTATTTATCATTACTTTGTTGACTATGTAAATAGTAGGCATATAATTAGGAGCCTATTTAGGGATTCAGTTAGAGATAAATTAGGGATTCAGTTTGTACATTGTTCTATATATATTGTGCCTCCTCTTAGGAGAAGAATACACAGAAAATATATTTTTTAACATGGTATCAGAGCGGTAACGTACCTGCCGCCATATACTTCCGCTGCTGACGCCGTACATCGTCGGCTTCTTTTTCCGTCGCCGTCGTTGAGGCTTCTCCGACGCCGACGTCATTATCATCATCCCCATCCGGTTTCCATCGAACAACACCAATCATACTAAGGAGTTCTGTTGGAAGTTACATGGAAAACCTCCTTCTCGTGGGAAAGGGGGAGGCCCCTAGTGGATTTTCTCAGGAGGAAATGCAAGCTCTCAGGCGCCTTCTGACTCGGGCTGATTCTCCATCTACTATAGCTCCTACTTCTTCCGCAGTTCCATCCTCTTCCAATTTTGCTCACACAGGTATTCCAGCTAAGGCATTTACTGCTTCTTCTGCCATTCCTTGGATTATAGATTCTGGTGCTTCAGACCACATGACAGGTTGTTCCTCTGTATTTGATTCTTACACTACTTGTTCAGGTAAGGATAAGGTCCGAATAGCGGATGGGTCGTTCTCTGCTATTTCAGGGAAAGGTTCTGTCAACTATTCTTCCTCAATATCTCTTTCTTCAGTCTTACATATTTTCAACTTTGCTACTAACCTTTTGTCTGTTAGTAGTCTTACTCGTTCTGCCAATTGCTCAGTGACATTTTTTCCCACTCATTGTGTCTTTCAGGAACTGGATACGGGAAAGGTGATTGGCAGTGGTAGAGCACATGATGGCCTCTATTACCTGGAATCTGAACCTTGTCCACCTCAGCAGCCCATGTCATGTGGTTCAGCTCTGCAGGCCGATATGAGTCCAGCTCTTTCTATGTTACATCATTGGCATCGAAGATTGGGTCATCCCTCATTTGGGATTTTAGCGAGGTTGTTTCCTAGTTTAATAAAGTCTTGTTCTCAGAGTCAGTTTTTTTGTGAAGCTTGTGAGCTTGGTAAACATAAACGTTCTTTTTATGCACCCATTAATAAGAGAAGTGATTCTCCGTTTATGGTTATTCATACTGATGTCTGGGGACCTTCACCTATTACTTCTCTTAAAGGTCATAGATGGTTTGTCACTTTTATTGACTGTTATTCTCGTGTTACTTGGTGTATTTACTTAAGTCAAAAAGTGAGGTTTTTTCTTGTTTTCGCTCCTTTCATGCCATGGTGCGTACTCAGTTTGATGCCAATGTTAAAATTCTCCGTAGTGATAATGGTACTGAGTATATAGACGGACATTTTAGGGCATTTCTAGATGAGCATGGTATTCTTTTTCAGACGACTTGTGTTGACACTCCACAACAAAATGGAGTTGCTGAACGCAAAAATCGTCATCTTGCTGAAGTTGCTCGCTCTCTTTTGTTCACCATGAATGTTCCAAAATATTTGTGGGGAGAAGCGATTTTGACAGCAACTTATCTTATCAACCGTATGCCTTCTAGTGTTCTTACCTTCAAAACTCCTATAGAGTGTCTTCCTAGCAGTTATCGGGTCACAACACTTCCCCCCGAGTGTTTGGATGTGTGTGCTTTGTCCATGCCCCACATCCCTCTGGGGGTAAGTTAGGTCATAAAGCCCATAAGTGCATTTTCATTGGGTACTCCCCAACTCAAAAGGGCTATAAGTGTTATGATCCTCATTCTCGGAAGTTCTTAGTTTCTATGGATGTCACTTTTTGGGAGACAGAGTCTTTTTACTCCCCATCTCTTCAGGGGGAGACTAGTTAGGAGGAAGAGATGGCTTCCTTTTATACTGGTAAGGGGGAGCAACTCTTGTTTTACAATCATGGTGAGGGGGAACTGGGAGATCAATCTGGAAAGGAACAAATATCTATATCTGCTGACTCAGAAACGCATGACATTAGGGGTGATATTGAGGAACGGAGACAACAGCTGCAAAGCACTGACCCCACATGTGTTGTACCACCTTGTCATTCACAGCCTCCAACTCCAGTTCCAAACTTCCCAGCTGACTCATCCGGTAATGAATCTTTTATCTCTGCTGACTCTTCTAGTAGTGACTCTTCTCTTATTAAACCTCCTATTATTGACAATCGTCCAATTGCTGTTAGGAAAGAAAAGAGGTCATGTACTCTACATCCAATATCCCAGTTTGTTTCCTATGATCGTTTATCTTCTTCATATCGTGCTTTTGTTTCGTCTTTTTCTTCTATATCTATTCCACAGAATTGGCAGGATGTTTTTGTTATACCTGAGTGGAAAGGAGCTATGGTAGAGGAGATGACAGCTTTGAGGAAGAATGGTACTTAGGATCTAGTATCACTTCCTGGAGGAAAGAAATCGGTGGGATGTAAATGGGTGTTTACTATAAAGCACAATGCTGATGGTACAGTTGAGAGATACAAAGCCAGACTGGTTGTCAGGGGATTTACTCAAACCTATGGTATTGACTATGAGGAGACTTTTGCTCCGGTAGCAAAAATGAATTCTGTGCGGGCTCTCTTGTCTTGTGCTGCCAACATGAATTGGCCTCTTTTACAGTTTGATGTAAAGAATGCATTCCTCCATGGTGATCTGGAGGAGGAAGTGTATATGACCATACCACCGGGTTTTTCTTCCTCTGCCAGTGAGGGAAATGTGTGTAGGTTGAAAAAGGCACTTTACGGGCTGAAGCAGTCACCTAGAGCGTGGTTTGGCAGGTTTTCAAAGGCTATACTGGGTTTTGGGTACAAGCAGAGCCATGCAGACCATACTCTGTTCACCAAGAGGAGTGCTGATAAGATTGCTGTCCTTATTGTTTATGTTGATGATATAATAATGACAGGCAATGATGAGGAAGAGATCCATAACCTTAAGTCTCGGTTAGCACAAGAATTCGAGATTAAGGATTTAGGATCAATGAGATACTTCCTTGGAATGGAGGTAGCAAGATCAGATAGAGGCATCTTTATCTCTCAACGAAAGTACATACTTGATCTGTTGGAAGAAACAGGTATGTTGGGCTGTAAACCTGCAGACTCGCCTATTGAGACAAACCATCACCTGAGTGGAGATATGGGGGAGCGTACTGATAAGGAGAGGTATCAGCGACTTGTGGGTCGACTGATATATTTAGCTCATACCCGACCTGATGTTTCTTATGCAGTTGGTGTTGTTAGTCAGTTTATGCATGATCCTCGTACTCCACACCTGGATGCAGTTTATCGTATTTTGAGGTATCTCAAATCAGCTCCAGGAAAAGGGATTTTGTTCTCTAATCATGGTCACTTTCGGTTGGAGGCATTTACTGATGCTGACTGGGCTGGATCTGTGGATGAAAGGCGGTCCACCTCTGGCTACTGTACCTTCCTTGGAGGAAATTTGATTACTTGGCGAAGTAAGAAGCAATCAGTAGTTGCCAGATCTAGCGCAGAAGCTGAGTATAGAGCTATGGCTCATGGGGTTTGCGAGCTCTTGTGGATTCAAACCCTGTTACGTGATTTGGGTCTTTCTGATAGTGGCCCGATGAAACTCTATTGCGATAATAAAGCTGCCATTAATATTGCTCACAATCCCGTTCAACATGATAGAACAAAGCACATAGAGATAGACAGACATTTCATTAAGGAGAAGCTGAGTGCGGGTGTGATATGTATGCCGTTTGTGAAATCTGGAGACCAGTTGGCCGACATCTTCACAAAAGGGCTGGGTAGCAAGAGTTTATTCCCTATCGTGTTCAAGTTGGGCATGATCAATATCTTCGCACCAACTTGAGGGGGAGTGTTAGATTGTATTTATCATTACTTTGTTGACTATGTAAATAGTAGGCATATAATTAGGAGCCTATTTAGGGATTCAGATAGAGATAAATTAGGGATTCAGTTTGTACATTGTTCTATATATATTGTGCCTCCTCTTAGGAGAAGAATACACAGAAAATATATTTCTTAACAATATGTTATAGTTTCCATTCTCCTGTAAAATGCAGTCATTCATGGGAGATCTGTTTGGTTTGTTTTATTTTAAGTTACTTCTGTCTCAAAGCTCGAAAGACTCATTTTCCTCCTGTTTTAGGAATTTGAGGGAATTGTTTAAGATTGATGCTGCGGACTACATGATGTCCATTTGTGGCAATGATGCTCTAAGGGAACTTTCATCTCCAGGAAAAAGTGGCAGTGTTTTTTTCCTGTCGCAGGATGATCGTTTCATGATTAAAACACTGAGAAAATCTGAAGTAAAGGTGTTGCATCTCACTTTGATCCTCTGCGTATTTATGTCTTGTACTTTTTTTCCCCTTTATATTTCCTTCTTTCCAGCTAAGATGATTGTACTGTTATATTATTTCTGGTACATTGACAGATCCGTGTTCATAAATTATGCTTGAGATAAAATGCTCAGTATTGATGCTTTAATGGTTCAAGTAGCGATTCTCGTTTTCCTTACGATTCTAACTGTCCATAAGCTTTTCTTCTTGCCTCAACCATCCAAAATCTGAGCTTTATAACATTTGTTGAGGTAAAATGATATGCTATGCTTCAGCTAAACCATGTAACTTCTAGAAACTGGAACCAAGCATCAGATTAGGTAATGAACTGCCAAGGACAAGATGTGATTGCAAATGGTGAACTTCAAAAGATTATCTCAACTGAGTGTCTAGATGCTGCGTTGAGTGAACACCTCTTTCCATAAAAGACAACCATGAAGAAGGAAGAAAATAAGTCGATATTTTGGAAAAGGAATCAACTCCATCTGGAAGAACTCCAATTACTTTTGCTGATGTTCTTGGTTTTGGGGAACTTGTCTATTTCTTTTCCTTTTTATCTGTTGCTTTCTGGCTACAATCAATATTCTTCCGTTTTTTCATTTTTGAAGAAGATGTGACTAGATGATGGCTATCTCACATGTTTTGGATGTGTACCAAAGAGGAGAGGAGTATGTCATGTGATCTTTCACTTGGAAATAGCATGGCCAATAAGAGGTTTTCAGAACTTCACTAAGAGCTCTCCCATGTTTCTTTTGAGTGTCTCCCATGTTTTAGTATGCTTGGTAATTACTATCTATAGATTATGCTCGTGCTGCAATTTGGTCCTATGGTTTCCCTTATACTGTAGAGTCTAGTTTGCAGGGTTGAAACTAAGTCTCTTGTTTTCTCTTCCATTAACTGTTGTTGAAGCTCAGGTAATTAAGGTTCTTATGTACAGGTTCTGCTGCGAATGCTTCCAAACTATCACCACCATGTGCGGACATATGATAACACACTCATAACTAAGTTTTTTGGTCTCCACAGGATCAAGCCCTCTAGTGGGCAAAAGGTAACTACGCCATTATTATTTTTAACCTTTTTGCTAGGAATTTATTCATGTATGACGGCATAAGTTTTCATTGGTTAATACACATCAGTGAATGCAACTGGTTCTGAATATATAGCATACCTTTGTATAAGATGATGATGACATAGCTTTTTCATTAGTTAACACTACCTCAGCACATGCAATGGTTAGGAATATATGAATTTCATTGATATTGGCTTTGGTAGTCCCTTGTGGAAGAGGAGAGTGTATTATGACGACCTCCTGGAATATGAAAGGTCTTCGCTTCTTTGACACTGTGCTTAAGCACAAAATCTAATATTCCTCTTATTTTACGACCCATCACTGTGTTAACAAAATGGACATTCAATAAGGTCACTTTTTTGACACAACAATTTGATACTTAAAACTCATTTACATGCTGCAGTTCCGCTTTGTGGTAATGGGAAATATGTTCTGCACAGAATTAAGGATCCACCGCAGATTTGATTTGAAGGGTTCCTCTCTAGGGCGTTCGGCGGATAAGGTTGAAATTGATGAGAATACAACACTCAAAGATCTGGATCTCAACTATTCCTTTTATTTGGAACCTTCGTGGAGGAAGGCTCTACTAAAGTAAGTGTTGCTTAAATTATTTCCTTGTTACATAGGCCTTTGTGATATAGTAACTTAGTTTTCTACCGTGTACCTGTTCTAGGCCTTCATTTTTGAAGTGAACCTCTTTTCGTGCGTATTTTCTTGTTTGTATCTTCTCATTCTTTTAGAATTTCATTATGCAGGCAGATTGAAATTGATAGTAAATTTTTGGAATCTCAGCACATTATGGATTACAGCCTTCTGTTGGGTGTTCATTATCGAGCCCCTCAACACCTGAGGTCTCGTTTGTCTAACAATCAAAGCATAATAGCAGATGGGTTGGGAATTGTTGCAGAAGAAGGTGAGGTTAACATTCATCTGGTGAATATCTTCAATAATTGAGTTCACGATGATGTTTGAACTTAGTTGATGTTGGTTAAAAAGGGGTGAAAACAAACAAAAATCCATCTGAATGTCAAGTTATTATAAGCATTAGATACAATCTATTAGCGCATAAATTTGTATAAGCTTGTGTTCTTGAATTGCAGTCTCTATTATATGGTTGCACATGGATAAAAGGGAAAAAGTTAGGCGTAACATAGACACGTGCAACTTGCTGAAAATGCGGTTCAAACCTTAGCTAAGCATTATATGGGTCACTAATGTAACATATGAACATAGACTGAAGACAATCATCTTTACACTGCCTCCCTACAAAGGCATTAGCTAAAATTCTCTGTTCCACAACTATGAAGCATTTGCCATCTTACGTTTTTTTGTTTATTTGTTTAGGTTTCTGTACCTTTCCTATCTGAACTCTCCCATCTGTCATTCCCACCACTCTCCAAAGATTTCTTCATCTTTTGGGACATGAAACTGACTTCTAAATTTTATTGGCATTGTTTTGATTAGAATCTATGGACGATGATACCTACAACTATCCGCAAAGTCTTGTTTTGGTCCCCCGTGGAACTGATGATGGTAGTTTTGTTGTGGGCCCTCATGTCAGAGGTAGCCGATTGAGAGCTGCATCTGCTACTGGTGATGAGGAAGTGGATCTCCTTCTTCCTGGAACAGCCAGGTATGGTCATCAAACTAGGACAAGATTCTTGTTACATTTGTGCAAAAGCACCAGCAGAAGCAATAGTGTCCAACCCTAGGATGCCAAATCCTTTGTAAATCTGATATTCCAGTTTTCTCTCGTCGCGTAACTGACATCGGTAAAGCACCAAATAACCAAACCTACCTGTGTAGATGTGTGGAATTACTGACAGATGATGGGCTGAATAATTGAAGAACTTAGGCGAACCCTACGCGCTGTCATTATCAGTGTTCCACATTATGGCACTGTAGGCCTTGTTTGTTTTACTAGATCAATATAAAGAGATACGCAATGAGAGAATGAGATAAATAATCTCATTTAGTTTAATAGAGACAGGATTGTAAATACTGCATCCTCTATGGTATTGTGAATCCAACGATTAGTAGGATATTTTAGCCAACACATATTTGACACTAGCTACAAAGTTCCAACCAAACCCATGATATGTGGTTTCATTGGATTTATAGTCCAGACTCCAGTCCGATGCTTTAATCTGGTTAAAAAAAAAAGGGGCCATAGGGAAGGAACATTTCATCGTTAGAGAAACATGGTGACATTCCCCATGAACTTTGGCATTATGGTTGCAACAAAGAGAGTTTTATTATGCTCCTGAAAATTTTCATTTATCATTTTAAAGGTCAACTGATTTTGATTTTGGGTTTTCCTAATATTTGGTTAAGCAGACTCCAGATCCAGCTTGGGGTGAACATGCCATCTAGAGCAGAGCATATTCCAGAAACAGATAAAACAGAGATGTTTGAAGTGTACGACGTGGTACTCTACCTAGGTATCATCGACATATTGCAAGATTACAACATGAGCAAGAAGATCGAGCACGCATACAAGTCAGTTCAATACGATTCTGTGTCAATATCTGCAGTGGATCCTACATTCTACTCCGAGCGCTTTTTAGATTTTATTCAGAAGGTGTTCCCTCCAAATGTTGTTGCTAGTTAGAAGACCTGTCCTGTTTATGATTTATGAGTATTAGAGTTCTTTTTTTGATAAGCAGATGTTCAGACCAGTTTACGGGCACCTCAACTATTTTTTAACTCGTCTTTTCTTTTTCTGTTATTGTCCAATTTTGTTATGAATTTGGTTCGCAGAATTTTAGTAAAATTTGTTTTGTGTTCATTTTGAGGAGGCGTTCCGGTGTTTAGGATTTTTGGTGACCATCATCTACAGATTCAACTTCGGTACAAAGGCTGGAGATTGCATAAGTTGAATTAGCCAGTCAGTGAGAAAAAGCCATAGCTTGCAAATCTTCGTGTCCAAAACATGAAGCCAAAAAAAGAAAGAGAGAAAGAAAAATGATCTTTCTACTCTTATTATAAGGGAAAGTCTAGGCTCCTAGAAAATTTATCCAGAAACTTTTTCGAATTCAAAAATCAATGGTTGTGATTCATTTGAATTTGTGCCAAATTGAAGTGAATCATGACCATTAATGGCACAAATCCAAGTGAATTGTAGCCATTATCCAAGTGAATTGTAGCCATTGATTTTTGAATTCAGGAAAGTTTCTGGATAAGTTATCTTGATTTGTAACACTCCTCTTATTATAATGGTTCCAAATGAAATATGCTTTCTATTTACGGGACATCCATTGACAGAAACCTTTTCACTCTACTATGTGTTCCTAAGAGCAAGTGCAACAAAGTGAACAAATTCATCCCCCTCCCTATTTTACTCAGTTCAACTCAAAAAACAGGCTGCAACAAATTCCTTATACAGGTTAACAAAATGAGTTTCATGAATAGTGCCTCCCTAAATCAACCCTCATTTGATGCGCTACTGTTCATGACCCTTTTAATTTTTTATTATCTCTCTCTCTCTCTCTCTCTCTCTCTCAAAATGGGTTCTTTATTGTAAATATTTTAAAAAAGTAAAAAATAGTATTTTAATAGTAGAGAGTGAGTATAGGTAGTATTGTTGGAGTGTTGAAAATGACATGCGTGAATAAAGAACTGTTCACTAATTTTTTTGGCTAAAGATTTGTTCACCCTTGTTGCACTTGCTCTAACATAACACATATTCCTAACCTAACCTTTTCACTCCTCTCAAATTTCTTTTTTGTTATTTTGTTATTTTCATATTCTATATCTAACGTCTCTTTTTCATTGATTTTGTCTTTTACTAACAAGAATTTTTTTTCATTCTTTTAATAGAATGATAATTATTATCGGTGACGGATATATATATATTTTCACTTTGTCAGTAGCAATATATATAAATTCATGCGCTGATGAGATATTAATTATTGATAATTTATCCAAATTTTTTTTGAAATCTTTTCATTAATTTTTTTGCAAGAGCTTAATAATTTATCAAAATAAATCAGTACATAAAACCATTAAGAGTTACTCTACAAATAAACATAACAATAACAAAGCTAATTCTCCACGGCATTACTATGTTGTCATTATGTGTAGAATACAAATTCTTTTTTTCAAAAGTGGTTAAGCTAAATTGGATAAATAACAAAAATAGATAGTAGAATTAGAATAAATAGATAAAAAAATAAGTAGACTAAATAAAGAGTGTCATTTTTTTTATACTTTGGTTAGATAAAAATGAAGAGTTTGGTCAGAGATGCTCTAATGGCTCTTTATCATCCCGAACTACTACTTTTTTTGCAATCCATTACAAGTAGTTAAATTACATCAAATTGAGCCTAAATGATAGTCGCTTTTAAGGGAGACAAATATGGGGAACAAAGAATTCCTGTTTAGAAGGAAAAATAAATTGATAATAAATCTTTCATTTTTAGAGAATTAAATCGACTAACTAGTTGGTTCAAAAAAATTAGAAAATTAACTTTGAAATCACCTCTCTGGGCATTCTCGTGTGTTTCTACGTAGTGAGACCTCAGCCTCAAAATGGTGTTTTCTCTCCATTGATAATATATGGACTTGGGATTGCGCGCAGTTGAACGTGTTGTGCATTAAAATAATATCGTTTTGAGGCATAATAAATTATACAAATAGTCAGTCAACATTTAGACAGTTTTTTGTGCGTCAAAACGATATTATTTTGACGCACAACGCGCCTTGTTATGCGCACTGAATCCCCATTCCATAATAAATGCACCAAAGTCCGCTCATTTCAAATTATTCTCTCATAGTACCAGTCAACAATCCATCAGATTTGTATTGATGTCCACTTCATTGTGAAATGTGTAATAAAATTCAAACTATTTTGTCATGGCATTTGTCATTACATGCAACATATTTATTGTTTAACGAGCCGTCTTTAGTAAATACATTAATTCCAACAATTTTGCTATTGGTAGTAAGGAAGGATGGCGATTTCATCCGATCCACCCCGCCCTCCTTGGACATTGGGTAAGATTTGGAGATGACTCTTGTAATGATGCGGAATTTTAATAAAATTAAAAATTATTTTGAAGTTCATGTTGTGATTATTTATTTAGTTATTTGTTTTTATTTGAACGGTTAAGATAAATCGTATGATGAACAATTATCATTGGAAGTACATGCAAGTTACTGTAGTTCGCGTGACACCAGAATAATCTCTTCATTTTCTTCATTTATCTCAGGAATGGAATCCTAGGGTTTAATGAAAGGAATCAATTTTTGGATTTTATTACACAGCATTACGATGATTAAATTTGAGATTTTAATGGCATTTTCATGGATTTTATGAGATTTTATTTGGAAAAGTTCATGGGTGTTTATGGAAAGATAAATGAATTTAATGGAGGAATAACCTCACATGGCTTATAAAATCTACAAATTTCTCATGTAAACAACACAATAATTTTGTAGCTAGCAAAATCAGTGTTTAGAAAGAGAGGTTCGAGTGCAAAGTTCTACCTTAGATCCGAAATTCTGCCGGGAGGACGAGGATCCGACGTTTCACATCCAGTGGTTGTTTTAATCTCGCCATCGAGATAGGGATCTATACCTTCCAACCGTTAGGTGATGTGTTTTTATTTTTAATTGCTGCAATTTCAGTTTAAATCATATATTTTATGTCTCTGTTAGATCACTGATCTTAAATTAAGAAAACCCAGAAATCAATTGACTGCAATCTAGCTTAATCGGTAAGGGTGATAAATTTTACTGTGACAAATGACAAACCAATGGTAGGGAACTTTACCTCAACCCTTAGATCTAGCAATTTTAAATTAATCGCATTAAAATTTGTCTCTGGTAGTCACTATTTTTGAATTTCCTGTACCGGCACCAATGTCTTGTTCGTACGTTGTTCTTATTTTTCATAGTTTTTCCATTTCAACTTTCAAGGGGTGAGAGGAAGCTAGGGGGTTCATGTGATTAGAGACTTGAGTGGAGTACTCATTTGGGGTTTTCCAGTTCGGGACAACCCAAGTTAAAAACCTCACTACAAATTCTTTTGCCATGAGTTCTTATATGAATCTCTATGTAATGTGAAGTTCTCATTTGTTTTCTTTTAAGTTGTCTAGTTATAAATATTGATGTTTTTATTATTTTTTATAAAAGATTAGATTAATTGAATTTCAAAATCCGTCTAAATAAATTTATTTATTTTATTTTTCAAAAGGAAAATGAATGGCTTGATTTTGAACGTTTATTTCTTTGCAAATTAATGTGACGACGAGCCAAGTTGACACCGGTTGGGATTTTGAATTCGGACTATGGCCCAATTGATGGAGATTGTTGCAGATTTTCTATAATTAGACATAATCGAACTTTGGAGAAAATGTAGTTTATACGTAAGGAACATTGGATATTACTTTGTATGACTCCCGAATTTAGAAAACAAAGGGTGATTGATTGGTCGGTAATATGTGGTCACCTGTAGACAATTAAGGATAATAGAAATAAAAATTGAATGACTAGTTGTATGACCTAGGGATCATTTAGGATGCCAACGAGTCTTTTGTGGGTGTCGGTCGAGGTGCTGGACGATTATGATACATTGAACTGTGCTCGAGGTGCTTGATAGTCTAAAGGCGTTGGACTGTACTTAGTGTGCTGGACGGTCTAGATGCGTTGTACTGTATTCGGTGTGTTGGACGGTTGTGATGCGTTGTACTGTACCTGATCAGAGTATTAGACGATTTTGACACGTTGAACTATACTTGGTGTGCTGGACGATCTTGACGCGTTGAACAGTACTAGGATTATGTTTCAAGTTCGATTCCCAAGGTGAGTTTGATTTTCATTGGCTGTCGAGCCAAATTGTTATATGGTTGATTTCCAGGGCGTCGTCCTGTTTAAAAGAGAGAAATTCATAACTTATCTACGTGTTACTTTACTGCATGTAATATTTCAGCATCTAGTATTAATGTTATTTAGTTAATTGTGTACATATCATTGCATGTATTATTATCTTTGGGTTTGATTTTTCGGGTATATTTTTATACTAAATTTCATTACTTATTGGAGCAACTTTTTTGCCCCTGGTGTTTCATATCAAATTTAGAAGAGCAGATGGAGGAATCAGACGATGATGGTGGAGAGACTTCAATAGAATCGGGTTGTCACATAGAAGCTTTGAACTTCATAATTTTGTCTTTTATGTAAATCTAAAAGAGTATTTATGTTATTTTAAATGTAATTCTACTACACTTAATTTATTAATAAAAGAAAAAAATTTATGCTATTTTTTAAAATATTCACTTTTATATAACAAATGATTTAAAAATAATTTACATAACGTACCAAAAAGTCGGAGCATTACAACTCTAGAAACAAATTCGGAGAACGAGTAAGATTTGGAGATATGTAATCTCCATCCCCGATCTCCTTTTTGATCTCGTCCCGTATTTATATGCACCATAACCCTCACTCGTTCTTCCTTTTTAGGTTTTAACCTTTACTTTTATATTTTAGACTTTTTTAGGATTTTTGAGGAATTGAGAGAATGTTGGGGGCATACGATGCAAGAGATCCATCCTGACAGCTCGGTGGTTTTCTCAATCGTCTCTTATAACTACATTGAAAAAATTAGTTTTTTTTTTAAAATTTTTCGGTTATCCTCCGTTCTCCGTTTGGAGATCTTTATTCTCCGTTTTGGGCGGTGTGAAGGGTAAAAAAAATCTGTTTCGGGGGTCGAGGCGGAGATGAGAATTGGATAAAAGTTTGGAGATCGAAAATGAAGACAGTAATATTCACTCTCAATCCGTCCTGTTGCTATCCCTGATTAGCATAGAATAATAACTCAAACAACACACTGAAAGACGTGGCCCCCTTCACAAATGATGTTGGCACTCGTGGAAGATACGGCGTTACTGCTGGATGACAATGGAAATTCGTTTTAATAATATTCACTGCTTTGGATTTAAGGTCCTGTTGGATAATCTTTTAATGGATTCCTCGCGTGCAGAAGCTTTTAAATGGACCCGCTGCTTGTAGATGTTGATAAAAGCAAATATGAAGCGACGCATAAAAGACAAGGCCTGAATGTAGCTGAAAATTCTAAAAAATGGATTGGTTCCTTTTGCATTGAACAAGTTTAGGGATATAGATCTTAGGTGCACATCTGAATATAGATGTGTTTAGAATCATCGGATACACGTAGAGTTCTACATAATTATGTGAGCTCCACGCGCATCTGACGGTTCTGAACACATCTGTATCCGCATGTGCACTTAAAATCTGTGTTCGTAGACTTTTTTCTTTTGCATTTTGAGTGACAAGGTTTTCTATTTTGGGTTTTTGGTAACAGATTGTAAATATATTTTACAAGAACGTATTTTGAAAAAAAAATTGGAGAATGTATAATCTCATAATTACTTTCAAAAGGAAGTTTTTGAATTCTCCATAAAAATTTACACATTACCCTTTTACGGAATATATTATGCACATTATTATCCAAACACTTTTATATATTTTTATTATAATCTAAAAATTTATACTTTATTCATAATATATTATATAAAAAATATTTGACTCTCAATTAATACCTCTAACCCACCTCTTTATTTTACCTGGTCAAAAGTTAAAAAAAAAGAAGAAGACACTGTTTATTTTGTTTACTTACTTTTTTTTATCTCTGTACGTATTCCAACTCTAGTTTCTCTTTTTGCTATCCAATACACTCTTTTGTTTATCTACGTACAAAAAATAATTTTGATAAATTGGCCATAATTAATATCTCATTGCCGCATGAATATATATATATTATTACTGACAAAGTGAAAAAAAATGAAGATAAAATTTATTGTTAATAAAAGACAGAATCAATAAAAAAGAGGTGTTGAAAATATAATGTCAATAAAAAGACACCAACTTTTTATTTGGAGGTTTGCTTA
Source organism: Arctostaphylos glauca (assembly GCA_019985065.2). NCBI lineage: Eukaryota > Viridiplantae > Streptophyta > Magnoliopsida > Ericales > Ericaceae > Arctostaphylos > Arctostaphylos glauca. The sequence continues at coordinate 23,014,467 of JAHSPW020000002.1, read as the reverse complement.
GTGAGAATGGACTAGCTATATGGAGCTAGCGAAATTATCTTGAGGCAAATTAACTAGCCTAATAATGAGTGAGTTGGAGATTGAAAATAAGGCTTACACTAGCTATTACTGCTAATGTGATAACCAAGAAAAGAGTCTAGTCTAGGGTATATCATATATGGAAAGCACTTTAAAAGGAATAGACCAATTTTTACATGAAAATTTCTACAATTGGATTTCTTCACTTATCTGGATTTTTAGTTATACAAACTAAAGGTGTTTAAGAACTAATTATTTTTTTAAATCTTAGATCATAAATTTTATATTGTATACTTTAAGATAATAATGAGAATTCACAAAAATATTTGGAGTGAAAGTAGAATCAGAATTTAAAGTAGTCATCCATATGTGATTTTAAAATTATACATTCTTTAATTTATTTGTCAAAATGCTTTATTACTTAGTATTTTAAATGCACTGATATATCGAAGAATGCATAATCTTAATAATGTACTCCTAGTGCGAAACACTTAAAATGAGAAAATTTAAAATTTAAAGTACAAAAGTCTTGGGGCCGAACACCCCTTAAACTTGCTTAAATTTGCCTGCTAATCATGTAGATTCGGCTAATAATTGGTGCGATTAAAACTTTGATATCGAATGATCTCATAAATAAACTAAAATTGGACACAAATTAAAAACTCAATATTTTCAAGCTTAAGGAGTTGTTCGAGTGGAGGTCGAAATGAGCTGTAAGTTCAGATATCCTAATCTCAAAATTTGACAATCACATACTTGGAGTTACTGTAGATTTGTCCGATCGTTAACTTTAAAATTTCAAAAATAAATCGACAATAAGTAAGACATATCCCAATCTGATTGGATATCTCAATTATAAAATATATTTAAAAAAACAACTTACCCACTTCTAAACTCGATTCTAATCATTTAATAGCGTAATCACGCGAGACAACTCCGGAGCCCACAACCCACATAAACCCACTCAAGACTGTGACCAGACACCAAAGTAGATGGAGCCCAATTCCCAACAAAAGGCGCATATCTCGTCCACGGCTGCACCACACTTATTCTTGGAATATTTTCAAAAAATTGTAACCACCTCATTAAATACGTATAATTTTTATTTTCACCAATTTTTATTTTTAAAATTTTGCTTACGTCTACAACAATTGAAACGAAATTAAATTAATGTAATATATATTTCTTTATGTATGTAATAATATTATACTTGCAGTGTGCTCCCGCCGCTTCTTCCACCGGCTCAGGTCAATGGACATTGGACGCGAAAACGGAATCGCTTCTGAGCTTTTCAGAGAGAGAAGCAGAAAAATAACGTCTTTTGTCGTCAGGTGTCCCCAGAAACCAGTTTCCCTCTCTCTCTCTCTCTCTAAAAGGACACGCGTCTGGTTATTCTATACGTACGTTGTATATGTATCTGTTTCTCTCTCCCCCAAAGATTAGATAGAGATAGACGCGATTCGCTTTTCCCTTTTTTATAGGTGCCTTTTGTTCACTCTCTCCTAAAATACAGACATTGTCACTTTCCTTGTTGGTGGTGGTGTTGTGGTTGGGGAGAGAGAGAGAGAGTGAGAGTGAGAGAGAATATTGATGAACAATGGGGTCGTCGTCGGGGCAGAGCAGCAACAATTACGATCTGTCATTCAAGATCTTGTTGATCGGCGACTCAGGCGTCGGCAAAAGCAGTCTCCTAGTCAGCTTCATTTCTAACTCCGTCGAAGATCTCGCTCCTACCATCGGTAAATCACTCCATTTTCTCATTATCTATCAAGTTATGTTTTTCTAGTGCACTATTCACAACATCCATATATACGCGCACACATTTTCTGTGTCAGTAAAATTTCTGGTTGATTGCCGAATTGATTTTTGAAATCAAGTTGTGAATGTATCCTTCTTATTGGATTTATTGGAGTAATCCGGCAATGGATTTGTGAGCTTTTACTAAGCTCTGTTTTAACTAAGCTCTGTTAACGCTTAGACAGATGTGAATTTGAATCTATGGGGTTTGATATGGTTATCTATGGGATTTTAATATTGAGTTTGAGAGCTTTTATCAAGATAGATTTCCATCCTTCATGTCAAGGATTGTAGTTAACAATATCAATGATAAAATTGCTGTTTTTCACTAACAGTTTAAGTTTTTAGATAAGTTGGTTAATGATTTACTATGGTAGCACAAGCAATAGATCTTGTGTTCTAATCTCACAGCCTACCAAGTTATTAAATATGTACACTTATTTAGCCCTCTTATGGAAGTTGCATTCAATAGCCGACTTCTCTTTAACCATCCACTAGCAAGCACTCTACTCATAAAGGTTTTGGTTCCTCAAATTGTCCTCAGTTTTTGGCACTAATAAAGCATTCCCGCTCTAAACTTCAAACTAAATGAATGACTTTTCAAATGGATCTGAATGGAACTACTCTCCTCTTTTTGTGGGATTGGCTTACTGAGACTCTCCCCTGATTAGCGGAGATTCTTGATCTAATCATTAATTGATGTTGTTCCTCCTCGAAACTATCACCAGGTGTGGATTTCAAGATCAAGCTGTTGACGGTTGGTGGAAAAAGATTGAAGCTTACAATTTGGGATACTGGTAATGAGCAGGGATAGTATATACTGTTCCATCTTATTTTCCAAGCGAGAATTCCTGGTTTTACTAGGAATTGCTCATTGTTTTTGTTCCATGATCATGTTCCCATTTTTTTGTTTTTACTCAGTCACATATTTTGCTTTAACAAGATCTTGCTACGTTGTTGCAAATGTTTGATCTTGTTCCCATTTTCGTTTTCTATGAGAAAGATGACTAGACATGGTTCTCAATGGGAAAAGTTAAGAGCCAACAGTCGAGCACCCCACTAACCTGATTTAGGACTCGAAAGAACTTAATGAGACCTAGGAAGAACTGGTTACTTTGTACTGTCTATAGTTTGTGTGTGTGTGTGTGTGTGTGTGTGTGTGTGTCTAGTATATATGGAAAGTGACATACACTATTTATTTAACTTTTTTCGATTTGGCCAGATTTGAGAAGTTTCCCATTTTCATTCTTGGAGTTACACGTCAAATTTTGTAACTTTTTTGGCCATTAAGAGAAGTACCAAAGTTTCTTTGGTCTGGCTGACAATTTGTGGTCTGCTAATAGGTTATGATATTGCACTTTCATCTCTAAGATCAAATAACGGTGGATTAGTTATGATATAAGCTGCTGTGTTGGTGCATTTAGGAATTTTTTTTTTTTGTTGAAAGAAATCTTTGATGCGGGTGTGATGTCTGCTGGATCTTGTTGATGTTATGCACGTCTCTTGTGTCTTTGCGTTTGTATTAATTGTAGCACTGATTTCCTCTCTAAGAGCAAAATTCCAATTTCCTAATGTTATCGAGTAATTATTCAATGCTTCAGGAGTACCACGTGAAATTTACATGTGGTAGTTTCAACAAAACATGTAATTTACAGGTGACACATAATACATACTCTTGTTGGGTTGTTGAGAGACAGAGTGACTCAATAATATGTTTTGTTATAATTTATTGACTAAGAGTACCATGTAATGACGCGTAGTACTAAGAGAGTATTGAATAATTGGTCTATGTTATCCATTGTAAGTGACCCCACAATTCCTTCCGTTTTATCTATGTCAAAATTGTGACTGGATTTTGAGTTCACTCATGATCTCTGTTGCAGCTGGACAAGAGAAGTTCAGAACGTTGACAAGCTCTTACTATAGAGGTGCCCAGGGCATAATTCTTGGTAAGCCATCAACAATACGCTATCATGGGGCCTTCATTCTCGAATTAGTTTTTGTTTTTATGTTATGTCTTCACAAATTATTTAAGACCATCCTATCGTAAAGACTTGGCTTATTTCCAAAAAAAGGTTAACCTCCAATTATTTTCCTTTATTGAAGTAAAACCTTTCCTCTCCAGTTTATGATGTGATGCGCAGGGAAACCTTTACAAACTTGTCGGATGTATGGGCCAAAGAACTAGATCTTCACTCCACAAATCAGGATTGTGTTAAAATGCTCGTCGGAAATAAAGTTGATATAGTAAGTTTCCCGTTCTCTTTTGCTTCAGCAACAACCATCAAATACAGCAAACAAAATAAATGGTTATGTGAGCAGTACGTATATGTGACCGTAGACTTGGAGTAATGTGGTTGCGTAATGTGAAAGTTAATCTCTCTCCGTCTCTCTCTACGCTCATATTTTTTCTGATCTATTGCATGTTGCCAGACAAATTAGCTTCAGAATAGCTATCACTCTCTTCGGTTGCAGAAAATTTCAGTTATAGGCAAACGACAAAGTGAAGTTACTACCGCACAATGTCATCAGTTCCGATGAGAGAAAACCCCAAACATGAATTCCCTTTTGGTGTTGATTTTATTTGTTTGCTTCGTTTATAAATAAGATTGTAAACATTAGAACGTACAGAAAAACTTGAGCCTATGGACAAGAAGTATGCTAGGGAGGCATCAAAGTCATAGGAAAACCTTCGTGCTGAATAAATAGTAATGAAACTAGGAGAGATTTAAAAATTGAAAATAATTCTTCCAGCGTGGAAGATAAAATGTTATTCATAAAGATCTGTGTGTCAACAAAAAGTTGATTACTAAATCTCCAACCTTCTATGGTGGAAGATATGCAATGGGCTTTAGAGGAACCACAGGGTAAGTGCAAGTGTAGTCTGCAAGAGTATCATCAACCCCAAAATAAATTATCATGTACCACATAGGATATGAAAGTTGTGCACGATACGAAACATGCAATCGGCCTGGAAATATTATAAACTAAAAGTTCATAGACAGCTAATCCAAGATACTAGAATATATATAGCTGCAAACATACACATAAGCAAGGTAGAACTACATGCTTGTATACTGAAGTATCTCATTCGAAAAAATAGCTCCTTTGGTTGCATATGATGGAACTACTTGTAACTACTCTAGCATAATCAGATAAGTTCTTTGGAAGGTTGATGTGCTGAAACCTGGCAGGCCTTTTTACTTTCGTTGGTTAGATTATCAGTTGATCGACTGATGTTTCACTTTAAGTCGGCTGATTTGTTTCTTTTTGGAGCTTTTATAGTAGTCTCCCAAAGACATAGGTGTTTATCTATATCCACATTTCTGAATTTGAATTTATCTGGTGCATGGTTACAGGAATCAGAAAGAGTTGTTAGTAGAGAAGAAGGTATTGAACTTGCAAAAGAGCATGGATGTCTATTTCTTGAATGTAGTGCTAAAACTCGAGAAAATGTGGGGCGATGCTTTGAAGAGCTTGCTTTGAAGGTAAGGATAAATGTACTTCTACCCACTTTCCTTGTGGACTAGGTGGATAAATTAAAAATTATCCACCGACCATAGTTTCCGCATTGCTTCATAGATACAAAAAGAGAGGGAAATCTGCCATGGATTTGCAGAATTTTAATAATTTGACTCATGGATGATGATGCACAAATAGAAAATCACCGGGGGCGGGGACTATATCTCTACCTCGCTTAAAACAGAAGCAACAGGATGGTACTCTGAAATATGTGTCTAGTGTTCATTATTTTCTTAAAATAAGAATTTCTCTGGATACTACCGGCTTTCATATCTATGTACAGATAATGGAGGTTCCTAGTCTTCTGGAAGAAGGATCAACTGTGGTTAAGAGAAATATCTTAAAACAAAAGCAAGAATCTCAGGCACAACCTGGTGGCAGTTGTTGCTCATGAAATGCCACAACCAGATTGCGATCTATGCATCATCAGAAGGCCACAACCAGTTCTTCTCATTACAGTTGGAGCTATCATTCAGTTCCTGATCTATTTATGTACATTTGCCATTTTTTCCCTTGTACATTACTACTCTTTTGTGCATTTTTGTTTAAGTCGATGAACTGTTGTGCTTGAGTTGTCCAAACTAGGATAGCGGTTCTGGGATTATCGGCTATAAAACAACTATTAGATCGTGTAAAGTTTGATTTCTTTTTTGTCTGAAATTGGTTTGTTGATCCTCACATAAGTTGTATGGAAACAAATTCGAATGCCTTTTATCCGATTTAATGCGAGTTGTTTACTTGGTGTTTTTTAATGGGTTTTATATCTGATGCAGGATTTCTTTTTCGTTCTGATGCAGAAATTTGAGACTCTAGTTTAGGATCTTTTTCTTTCCAATGGATTGGGAACCCTACCCAGCACACAAAAGCATCCCCATACTTCCGTACTCGCCTCACCCCTAGACAACGGATAAAACAAGGAAAAGGAGACAAATAAGGGGGAAATGCGAGGCAGGTGAACCTTAACTAAATTTAGGCATATCTATACTCTCTGCACCTAGATTTTTGTTGAAAACAGTTGGGGTCAGGTTTGCAGTCCAAGGCTTTTTGCCAGGGTTAACGGTTGACAATGATGTAAATAAATATGCAGAACAAAAAATAATAATAATAAATAGTGTAAATAAATATGATCTTATTCTTCTTGTTAATCTCCAGGATCAAAAGTACAAAGTGTTTTATCCTTTCAAATTTCAAGGTCATAAACATCTATCTTAATAGCCATAGTTTGGTTACTCTAAGGAGATTTTCAGGTTTTCTGCATCTCCATGATAAAAGGCTGTGTAAATTCTCTCCCTTCCTTTGCACACACACCAGATTGCTGTGGACATTCCTCTCTAGTATCTGTCTCAAAACAAAATGTGGTTTTCTTACCTCCTCCACAAACTAGAGCTAGGTCTCGAAAAAGCAAAAAGAAGTGAGGACACAGATTATGATGCAAAACAAAGGGCTTGAAAGCATTACAAATATAAATTTTCTCCCAATAGAAAGAGAGAGTTCCCATTCTAAGAACAATAGTATATTTTTTCATGGCCGAGCAAAAAAAAACTAATATATTTTTTCATGAACCATCATTCTTAACTTCCTCTGTATTCAAGAACTGTTTCGTAACAAAGATTGAGCATCATTAAAAATTGTCACTACCACATGAGAAACAAAAACAGTGGCGACAACCAAAACAAAATCATCTTCCTATGCTGATCAGTCAAGAGTGCTGTCGTGATGTACCACTGGCAGCGACTCCTAGGATTCTCACAGCTTCTGTGTCTGGATTGGCTAGCTCACTTGGGGTCTGCAAAAATTGTAAATCAGTAAGTATAGCAACTAAAAGACAGTTCAAATGCGTCAGATGCTAACCTTCCCATAACTATTTATCATTGTGGGAGAAGCACCGGCAGCCAGCAACAATCTTATAACATCAACATGTTCACCTCTTGCTGCATGATGAAGAGGCTGAAATGAAAACACGGTCAAAATGATGATTAAGAGCTACTAATTGGAGTTCTCTCAGAAGTGACATAAATCATTTGAGCATATGAAGAGATGGATTTGGAATCACAACCACTTACAGTATCACCTTCTGCGTCAACTGATTCAAGCATTCTCTTAATGCACTCTGGATCATTGGTGCTGTTGATCAGAAGTCTGACTATCTCTGTAAATCCTGCAAGATGGTTCAGTACAAAATAATGATTATAACGTTTTCCACGGTGAATGATACTGGAAGGTAATGGCTAAAGCCTACCTCCTGCACATGCGTCATGCAGAGGAATCGCCCCATCTTCATCCTTAGCCTCCAAGCTAGCCCCTCTTTCCAAGAGAAGCTATATGTAACAAGATTATCACACCTTTTACCCATAATCCACAATGATACTGAATATAATGCTAACTGTACCCTGTAGTTATAAGGGCGAAAATAGAGGAACACGAGAGAGCTGACCTGGACACAAGGCAGATAGCCGTAGAGACAGGTGAGGTGCAAAGCAGTGTCCCCATCTTCCACTGGTTCATCTATGCTGCCACTCAAGTTATCTGTAGTTGTCAAAAAAATGGGAATCATAACCATACATAGGAGACATCATACATGCATAAGCAATCATGCGAAACGAATGCTAATCTGAAGCCATCACATCCGGAGTACCAGACCAAAAAAAAAACAAACACAAAATCGAAAGCAATGACTCAGAACTGTGACAGATGCAGTCTAGCTGATGTAAAATTCAAACGAAATCACCATGCTTTTGCCAACATCTATCTGGCTACTAAATTGTAACACATAACCGTATTAGAGGATACAGAGTCCGAGCAATCTCAAGTGCCAAACTACTAGGATGTTTTTTCCTTCATTTGGGATAGCGTCCAAAACCAGTAGAATTAGCATTTAACATCAAATTAGCTTGGCATCAGCCCAAAATCCATAACTTCACTTTAAAAAAAAAAAAAAAACTGATTACAACTTATGAGTCCTAAGTCTCATTCCATGCACGAGAAGATGTACATACCACCTAAGAATGAACCCATATTTTATATTTGTTAAACCCTACCTTGAAGATTTGAAGCAAACATGAAACCAAAGAACGGCGATGAAATCACATCTATATCGACTATCGTCATCCAGAAGAGAATGATCAAATCAATTAACAGTAAAGATGTATTTATTGGCGAATTGAAATACCTAGAGCGCGGCGGAGGGCATCAGCATCGCCGAGCTCGGCTGCTGAGGCGACGTCGCGGAGATGCGGAGGGGTGTCGGAGTCGAATTCTAGCATCAATCCGTCGTCATCTTCCTCGAAGAGGGCGTTATCTTCTTCGTCTTCGTCCATCAGACCATTGCGCCTCCCTGGTACCGCCATTTTCCTCTCGCGCGCTCTCTCTCCCTCTCTCAAACCCTGAAGCCTCGTTTCAACTAGGAAGGGCCGTTTGAATTATTTTATTATTTTGTTTTTTTATCGTAAACGTAATTTTGTTATCGTATAATTTTTGTTAAATTTTTAAAACTTTTGAATAAAAAATAATAGAATTAAAAAAATCCAATTAAGATTGCTAAAAATAGTATAGGCGATGAAAAATGACCGTTTTCAAACATTACAATGGGTAAATTGCACATACTTCTCTTGAGATTTCAGACAAATACGTAGACATTCTCAAAAATTTTGACAAAACTGTTAGCTTCAATTAATAAATAATTAAAATACCTTTTTTAGTATTTTTATTTTTTATGTATTTAGTTTATTTATGTATGTGAGAATAAAAATATACTTACACAACACGCACATATATGTGTGTGTGTGTATATATATATATATATATATATATATATATATATATATATATATATAGAGAGAGAGAGAGAGAGAGAGAGAGAGAGAGAGAGAGAGCTTGAAATGTTAAAATCAAGTATAAAATTCACTTACCTCCCATGAGGCTTTTGACAATTACATACACCTTTCTTGTTATTTCTGAAATTATAATGACCTCCCATTTACTTTAGTTATCGGTTGCACTTACTTCCTCAGCTGTTAGGTTGCCGTTAAGTTGCTGACGAACTCGTTGATGTTAACACAGAAATGACGATTTTAACCACCCCTCCAATTTAAGTCTCTGTGTAGATATTATACGTGTGTGTTATCAAAAAATAATTTGTACCCAATGATTTACTTTTGAAATAGACCTTGCAAAACATTAAAATCAAAACAACAAACAATTCGAAAAAATTGAATGTTAATTAAGCCAATGTTTTTTGGAAAGAAATGTAAAGAAATTGGCCTATACACTCCAAAAAAACTGATTTGCGAGAACATATTTTTTCAAAAAAAATAAAATTTAGATAAATAAGTTAAAAAGTAAGTAAAGATGGAAACAATTAAAATACGGTCGTACACTAAATTATTTAATGAAGCGGTCGTACACTAAATTATTTAATCACACTAAATATACACATTCAATTGATACACGTTTATGCAAATTTGGCCTAACTTTTGTTCTGGAATGTTTTTGTCTTATTTTAATTTTTTTTTAATTTCTTGTTTTGTGTCAACTTTTTGTTAATTATTGGTTCGTAATCGTGATGAGATCACCACAGGCGAAAATAATTTAAAAAATTAAAAAAGTTAAAAAAGTTAAAAGATAAAAATAATTCAAAAAATCTGTCCTTTTTGAATTATTCTCGTCTTTGGTTATTTTATTTTAGCTTTTAGATATAAATTTTTAACTTCTTAAATCTTTTTGGGTAAATTCCACTTACCTCCCCTGAGGTTACTGACAAATTCACTTCACTCCCTCGTGCTTCTGACAAATGCACTGCCCTCCCTTGCTTTTCAAACTATTTCGCTGACACCCCCCCTACCGTGAGATTTTAGGAGACGACGTTAAAATTAAAATGAACTACCGGTTTTACCCTTAGTATATATGCTCAGAATGAACAGGTATTTTCATTCCCTCTGGAACACGACCTCTCTCTCACCCTTCATCCCCATTGATGGTCGAACGGTGAAAACCCTAACTGGGGAAGGCGACTGTAGACAAATCCAAAAGCAACAGATCTGGGGAAGGCGACTGTAGACAGAGGGAAGGCGACTGTAGACGGAGGGAAGGCGACTGTAGACGGAGTACTTAACAGGTATTTTCATTCCCTTTGGAACACGACCTCTCTCTCACCCTTCATCCCCATTGATGGTCGAACGGTGAAAACCCTAACTGAAAATAAGTCACAAAATATAGGTGAAGACCGTAGCCGTTCCAAACCCAAAAGCAACAGATCTGGGGAAGGCGACTGTAGACGGAGGGAAGGCGACTGTAGACGGAGTACTTAACAGGTATTTTCATTCCCTCTGGAACACGACCTCTCTCTCAGACTTCGTGTTTTTTGCGGTTTTTGCGTTTTTTGAGTTTTTGCATGTCCTGCTGCTAACTGTTGTTTATGTATACTTATGGATGCCTACTGTCTACCAGACTTCGTGTTTGATATTGTTTTTCATATTTCAGACATGGCTGCGTTTCGATTGTTTGATATTGTGTTGCAATTCAAGGATAACGTTGTAGAAATATGTAACGTTGATCCCGACAAATACTGCTATTTTGACTTGCTTCAAGACGTGATTGATACAGTGTTATCCCACATTTCTCCTAGTTTGGGTATTGCCATTACATTACACTGTGACATCCCTGGTAGTTCTAAGAGAAAGGTTGTGGCCAATGACCACGATGTGTTAGATATGTTCTACATAGGGGGTAGGAAAAAAATAGTAAATGTGCATGTTGATGTTGACCATGTGAAAGATATTGGTGGTGTTGGGGAGGGGGGAGAAGAGGCTGCTGAAGTACATGGGTTTAGTGATGATGGAGGGTTAGATGAGGCTGGGAATGTGGAGGACGAGGAGGAGGAGGAGGATGAGGAGGATGAAGATGAGGATGAGGATGAGGATGAAGTAGACTTAGATGACTTATTTAGCCTGAGTGATGATGATGGTATTCATTGGAATGTGGGAGGAGGGAGTGAGCCACACAAGGGAGGGAATGATTCAGATGTAGAAGTTGTTTCAGAACACAATGACATGATCAGTGATGATGATATGCTAAGTGATTTTCAATCTGATGATGGGGACGGTAGTTACTCAAGCACATCCAATGAGGATAACAGTGGACCGAAGCCATCTTACTTTGATTCTAGCTACCATGGCAAGGAGCCATACATCGGAGAGAAAGGGGAGGTGGTATTAGAGAGGGGAATGCTATTTAACAATGTTGATTGTTTTAGGGCTACTCTAAGAGATTATATTGTGGAAACTGGTTTCAAAATAGTTAGGGACAAAAATGAGAAGGCTAGGGTAACTGCTCACTGTGCAGCAGATGGTTGTCCTTGGAGGATACATGCTTCTCCATTACCCGATGGTGTGACCTATAAGATCAAGACCTTGGTTCCGCAGCACACGTGTGCTAGAATTAACAAGAATGCTGATGCCAATTCTCCTTGGATTGCGAAGAAGATGTTGAGTAGTTTTAGAGAGAATCCAAACATGGATTTAGATGCTATGCAAGAGAAGTTACATCAGAAGTTGGGCATAGACGCTTCTAGGAATCAGTTGTACAGGGCGAAGAGGAGGTGTATGGATGAGCTTGAGGGGAGCCATGGTGATCAATATAGGTTACTACCGGCCTATGCTGAGGAAGTGAGGAAGTCAAACCCAAGAAGTTTATTCAAAATCCAGTGTGATAGGCCTTCACTGCATGTGAATCCAACATTCTCCAGGTTGTTCATCTCTTTTGAAGCCATGCATAGTGGCTTCAGGAATGGATGTAGGCCTTTCTTAGGAGTGGATGACACATTCTTGAAAGGACCATATGGGGGTATTTTGCTCACTGCAATTGCGTTGGATGGAAATGATGGTTTGTTCCCTATTGCCCTTGCTGTTGTTGAATCTGAATGCAATGATAGTTGGTCTTTTTTCCTAAAACACCTAAAGACTATACTCGGAGACCAACCCAAACCATGGACCATCATGTCTGATCAACAGAAGGTAATTTTCATTGTTTCATTTCCTTGTAGTTTCCATCATTTCATTTATTGAATGTTTCCCTACACTAATTATTTTAACCAATTTAATGCATCATATCATTTCAGGGTCTTGACAAGATTGTCATTCAAATATTACCAGAAGCCACACATAGGAAGTCTTGTAGGCACGTGTTCTGCAATTTCAAGAGTCGATTTCCGGGGTTACAAATGAGAAAACAATTTTGGAGGGCATGTAGGTCACACACAAGGAGAGAGTTTGACATGGCCATGGGCACTATAAAATCGTTGTCAGTTGATGCACACACTTACCTTTCTAAAATTCTAGTCCATGAGTGGTGTAGGCATGCATTTGATCATAGGGTGAAGAGTGACCACGTCACAAACAATTTTACTGAGTCTTTCAATAGTTGGATAGGAAAGTTAAGGACCAAACCGGTACTAACTCTCCTAGAAGGAATTAGATGCAAGTTGATGTCTAGAATTCAGAAGAGATTCGAAAAGGGGCAAGCAGTGGACTACCAGTGTCACCAAAAATATCCATAAGAAAATGACTGATTTGACATATGAGGCGAGGAGTTGTAGGGTTGCATATTCTGGAGGTGATGAGTACGAGGTAAGGGATAATGGGGTAACATTCCCGATCAACCTAGCGCATTGGCATTGTGTGTGTAATGTTTGGGAGATATCAGGTTTACCATGTAAGCATGCTCTTGCTTGTTGTAGTTACAATAGACTTAACTTTGAACAGTATATCCACCCTTATTATTCGAAGGAGATGTTTCTCAAAGCTTATGGTGGGATTATTCATCCCATCATGGACCACACAATGTGGCCCGAGATTGATGGAGACCCATTGCAGCCCCCACCATTGAGAAGACAAAAAGGAAGGCCAAGAAAGAACCGGAGGAGGGAGGAAGGGGAACCAGGTGTTAGTAAGCGATCCCAGACCCTGAGATGTGCCAACTGCCTACAATTTGGCCACAACAAACGAACATGTCAGGGAGGCCCAGTCAGAGGTAGAGGCACACAAGGCAGGGGCAAGGGGAGGACAAACAGAGGTGGTGCATATGCAAGGACCAGAGGAGGAGGTGGTGCATATACGGAAGGGTCAAACAGAGGTGGGTTTGCGGTTAGAGGCAGAGGCAGGACCAGAGGAAGGGAAGGGAGACAACGGGGAGGGACACAACCCCCAGATGAGTATGGCACTCAACCTTGATATTGGAAGGGTAAGTTAATTTCTGTTTTTGCATCTATTTATATATTGGGTACACACTATATTCATTTGGAGATCTATTAACACGAAAATATTTTTGGCTGCAGCAAAGGAATTTGCAAAGGAATTTGGCTGCAGCAAAGGAAAATATTGGAAGGTGTCGTGGTATCTGTTTTTGGGTTACTATGGGTCCACGAATTTGTATCTTTTTTGTCTTATAATTCTACCTTTTTTGCAAACTATGGCTTTTGGGCATGTAATCTGCGTTTTCTGGGCATGTAATCTGTGTTTGTAATATTTGGAAGGGTGATGTTGCAACTTATGAAACTGATTTGGCAGTGTAATATATGAAAATGCAATCTGGGCAGGTTTTGCATTGCATTGTAGCTTCTGGGCAGGTTTTGCATTGTAGTATAATGACCAGATTTGCAATTTGGGCAGGTTTTGCATTGCATGCAATCTGGGCAGGTTTTTATGGTGAAATGGGGCCTGTGTTTTATGGTCAAATGATACCTATTTTGGTGACTGGATTTACCTGTTTTTTTGGTAGTTTGGCAGTGCATTCCATAAAATGAAAAAACCATTCTCTACTGCACTCTATGTAAATCAATGGTCATACTTAAAAACAAGCAAATTAATAAAGTGTACTTCATAAAATACCAGCCCGAGTCAGTACACAAAACAAGTTACATAGTTAATAAGTGGTAACAAGTCACTAGTTTACTTCACTAGATACAAAATAATGTTAATAACCACGCCAATGGTAACCACCATTTTCAAGAATTCCATCTTCAATTCAAGAGCTTCAACCCTTGTCGTAATAGTTGCAAATTTGGCATCTTCATCCACTTCGATGCTCGGCCTTCTGATGGTGGGTTCTTCACTCCACCCGCTGGAGTTAATTCCTTTGCACCATTCCCAAAACGAGCAATCGCCTTTTGGACATGCATAATAAAGCTTTCCTTTATTCTTTTCATTTTCGGTAATCTTCAGAATTGCTTTAGATCCACAATAGCACTTCTTACTTCTTGCCCTAAGTATGTTACTGGTATTGCTAGACGATGACGTGTCCATGTACCCCTAATTCGAAAACAAACAAAATTAATTGTGTCGTTAGACCGAACAAAATTTTACAAGTAAAATTATCAAGACATATAATATGTGTATGTACAATAAAAAATTAAATCACCAATACGAAGACAATAAAAAATTAAATTCGTAATGCAAGACATATAAATTATTTGTTCATGCCACTTAAATATGTGTATGTACAATGCATTAACAAATAATGAGTAAAATATAACCTGTTCTTGAAGCAGCAGAAATGGAGGGTGGAAGGGGTGAGCGGCAGAAACAAAAACAGAGGGTGGAGGGTGGAAGGGAACCCTCTGTTTCTATTACCCTTGTATTATATAAGAGAGAGAGAGGCTGAGGAGGGTATTATGGGCATTTCCAAAAAGTAAAACCATGACAAGACATTTTCTTCACGGTCAACAAACGGCATCTCACGGTAGGGGGGTGTCAGCGAAATAGTTTGAAAAGCGAGGGAGGGCAGTGCATTTGTCAGAAGCATGAGGGAGTGCAGTGAATTTGTCAGTAACCTCAGGGGAAGTAAGTGGAATTTACCCAATCTTTTTTATCACGATGAACCAAGAATCTTCAAAAAAATTATACGCAAAACTAACAAAAGCAATTTGTTTTTTGGAATGACAGAAACATAAATAAATAATAGTAAGCCAAATCGCGATGACTTTGATTTGTCTTAATTTTTCTAGATTATTTTTTTCCTTATTAATATTTTTCATTTATTAGTTCTTAAAAATTTAAAAATGAAAAAATCAATCCAAGAAATCTATTCATTTATAATACTTTTCGTCTTTGGTAAATTTTTAAATTTTTTTATTATAACTTTTTATTTATATATATAAATTCTTTTCATAAAAAAAAACTAATAATCACAAAGATTTAACAGAAAACTAAATAAGGCAAAATTGATTGAGGTAATTTTTAAAAAAAAAAATGGTGTAGACATCAAAATAAACTCATCGTGAGTGTCAATTTGTCATGAGTTTAAATTTGTGATACAAAATGCTTTAAAAGTACAGACATTAATTAAAAATATCAATTCAAATTATATCAATTATTTCATCTAATTAAAAGTGTGCGAAACGAAAAAATTGATGTGAAATCATAACAGCCATCTGAAAAAAAAAAAGACAGATTTTTGTGCTGACTGTTTTTGCACTAGCCATAAAATTATGCTCTTATACTATGACTAAACAGCTAGCCGTTTGAAAAAAAAATCAGTTATGTTAACAAACAATCATAACAGTCGGTCGGTAATGGTGCCCTTAACCGCTCGGTATCTTTGAAATAGCGCGTGCAATTAGTAGACCGTTCTTATGAATTTAAAAAGAAAAAAACATGATCAATGACCATAAGCCAGCGTGAGCTCAGCCCCTCACCCAATCTATTAAAGGAGACTTCCACCCAAAAGATACTAGGTATGTTTATTTAAACTTACAGACTGCATTCTTGTCTTTTCCATACCCATACTTCATTCATCGATTACTAACTTGATTATGGAAGGGTTTTTGATCGGACAACCATCCTTCAGCTACCAGACTTATTTACATGAGCCAAGGATGAGTGCGAATTAACTTACCAGTTTCGATCGAGCACCATCAATTTGGGATCATCTGTGGAAACGACTTTTTTTCACTTGAAACAAATTTAACTAAAGTAAACAAAAATAAGAGTGAATGCCAGATCCACCCTTAGAGGACGATAGGAGGGTGCCGCTTTTCAAAATCCAAACCCGTTGGAGGCACATGTATAGAACCTTATCCAACTACTAATTGTGTTGGTAGAACAAAACGAAACCTGGTCCAGCAGCTACGGGCACCCTCATCCCACAATCGTTGACCAGTCGGTGGAAACTTAAGTCTGGGACGATTGACAGCTTAGAATAGCTCAGCAAGCTATTCATCAACCATTTCTATAGTTATCAATGGCCTGGCTAACTGGTCACATACCTTTTGAACATCAAGCAGTGAAAAGAGGAGTCGTTATAGGATTATCTCAAGTGCTTCAATGACAAAGCCTTACAGGTAGATTAAGTTGATAACAAAATCACCTTAAAGCCTTCATGATGGTCTACAGCTGATCCAATTCTTCTACCATATGTCCAAGCAGTCCCCATCCATAATGCCTGAGCTGATGGTCAGAGATCAGCCACACATGAACGCATAAGATTCAATGGCGACTCGTAGAGGAAGCACGCAGAAGATAATGATAATACCATATATTGTCCCACTGCTTGAAATATTTCAAAGCATGTCATTAAAAAGGATTTGGTGAAAGTCATATACAAGAATAGACTAGTTTGCTCCTGAGCGGGCGAAGGACATATGGATAATTTGAACACCATCATACTTCACTTAAAGAATTTTCAGGCACCGTATGGGTTTGCTAAAATGTCCTAAGATTCCCTCAAGTAATCTCAAGAGGCTTGAAAAATTTGAGCACAATTACATTGTCCGTAAGTCAAAAATTGTAATTCACCAAGACATCTAGTAATGGTATAATGTCCGTTAATTAGTATAGTTATGGGTTCCTATATCATAAGTTCAAGGTTCATGTTCTAGGCTAAACTTAAATGTGAGACAATGTGTCTATTAACCGATTGAGGTATGACTTGTACTGATTGAGAGTAGTAAAGTTAGTTTCTTGAAAGTGGTATGTCCACCGCTTGGGGTTAGATTTCTACCAGCTGAGGTTTGGAATATGAGACTTGGACAATAGGCTTTTCAATCGGTTGGGGTAAGGGTTCTCTTGGTTGAAGGGTGAGATTTCATTTCAGGCAGTGGCCAAATGGATTGGTTAAAGGGTTGGGTTCGATGGAGGACAATAGAAAAATAGACCGATCGAGGTGTATGTTAGACCAATTGGTTGAGTTTTAATTTATATTACATAAGCAAAATGAACCGGTTGAGAGTACAATTCTACTGGTTGATGGAAGAAATTTCAAAGTACAAAATAGTAACAAAAAGGAAATGAACTGGCCGTTAAACTTCAACTGGTTGGAAGTTGTCTTCTTTGATAGAAATCTTGGTTTATCCACTATGGAAGCTTCGTGAATCTCTTGGTTAATTTTCATCATAAACACAAATTGAAAGATAGGGTAAAGTTATTTACCTTTTATAAGTAAATTGGAATTTCAGATTGTTCAGGTCGAATCGAACAGGTTGAGCTTTCCAAATGAGTTTTTCCTTCCCCCCCTCCTCTCTCTCTATATATACATATATATACATATATTGTAACTTTCCCTCTTAAGCTCACAATGGCAGGTCTAATGCACTTTTCATGCTCCGTGGTTTCATGTGAGAGGAAAGGAAATGGAGCGGGCTTTGAATAGAGATGGGTTGAGTGTGCATTGCATCCTGTAAAAGGGAATGATAGGTTAGACTTGCAGTATCAACAAGGATGGATCAATGAGGAGAAGAAAGGGGAGGGATCAGCCATCGGTGAAGAGAGATTTTAGTCTGAGTGGTTTAGGGGCCAATACCATGAGAGAAATGTTGGGAAGTATTCAATTCCTTTTATTATACCAAGGATTGTATTGTCTAGGCCTTTTGAACCCTTTGGTCTTTTTGGAGGTGAGTAAGTTGGTGTCTTACCAACATCTTTCTCCATGTTGTAATTTTCTTCCTAAGTAATACTAATACGTTCTTTTTGGCTGTTCAAAAAAAAAAAAACAGTATGTTGTTTGGAGTTCATCAACAAAAATTTTGGCATGAAGGAGTGAACTTCAGGATGGGCGGATGATGATTATGAGGGAAAAATGTTCTGGTGTGGGTGCTTCCACAAGACGTGTGCCAATGAGTTTGGGTCAACATCGGGTGAGACCAAAAGGTCTGATTTGGTCTTGGGCTAAACATGAGAAAATGGACTGGGATAGGATGAGTCCAACATCTATGCACAAACTACGTTTATTTTCTAATTATGCAAATTCAATTATATATATGCTTTATTTAAATCCTTGAAATAAAAATAATTTTTTTTATTATTGAATCTTTACATTTGTACTTTCCATATATGAAAATATATTAAAGTTTAATAATTCAAAGACTCCTGCATATCATACGGCTTTGAGATTACTTCCAACCTAATGTCAATTAGTCTTCGGGGGGACCAATCTACCGTCTACTTGAGAGGGGTTCCAATTAAATCTAGGACATTTTGTACTGTATGAACTAGCCCCCAAAAAATTGGTAGCACTTGAGAAGTTTCGAACCTGAGATCTAAAAAGGATCATACCTCTAAATCCTAATTCTTGACCACTAGGTCAACTCCTTGGGGTTGTGAGCGTGTATTTTGTTTGAACAGGTGTGGATCAATACCTGGTATTCATATTGGTTGTTTGTCATATTAAGTCTATAAATATGAAAATTAATTAATTTTACTACAACCACAAAATGGACCTCAATACAACAATTAATACGTCACGTTAGGCATATAAATATAGAACAAACTTCTACTTTTAGAAAGGCAGGCAGACAATTTTTGTGCCACTTTCCAGCAAAAGATCCATTATTTTTTTTTGTAGCTATTAGTTTCTTGAAAACGTCAACTAAAAAAGCACCTATTCTTTGCAAAAGCCCAAAGGAAAGTGGTTATGTACACGGGTTTGGTTGAGTGATGGAATTGATATTCCAATCCAAAAATTAAATCCTTTAATTGGAGTGCAACTTTGAAACATGGTACTTTATTAATTGCGTGTTAAGGCATGTTAATTATATATATAGTACTACTACTCGACTTATAAGCGAAGCATATTTGAAATCGACTTGAATTAGAATCTTGACAGGTTTGTAACTTTTAACCGTACGCATCTTGCAAGAGAGTTAATGAGCTAATCATGAATTAAGTCGGGATTGTTGGCAGTTTTGTAATTCCGTACAAATTGTTTTTTTTTTTAAATACTTTAAGTATAAACCATAGCTCGTACTCGTTAAGTAATTTTATTCCGTTGTCATTTTTGGGGCTCGCTTCTTAGTATTGTAACTCTTCCGTGATGCGTTTCAGAGACTGTACCCAATGATAGAAGTTTTCGAACCTGAGGCCCTGTAGTGAGTCACCCCACTACAGGAGTGTAGTGAGGTCATTCGGTTGTGCATCTCACTATTTGCACGAATAGTTTAATTTGAATATAAATCGTCCGTTACCGAGATGAACGGCTAGATGACCTCACTACACCTATGTAGTGGGGTACTGACCGTTTCCAAAATTTTCATGGGTATATGTACATATAATTGGTGTAGATATCCATTAAGTTTTATAATTTTTAAATGAAACTGACACATACATATAGATAATATAGGGCCTGTAGCTTTCTTGTGGATAAAACAAGCGAAATTCCACCATTTTTGCTTGTGGGGGTGGTATTGGTACGCGTGTCAAGTACGAAATATGGATTCAGTCCTTCGATTTTGACACGGCTACTTTTAATTCTTTTTAAAGCTTAGGACTAAACAAAGTCGGGAATAAGAGTAAAATTTACAGGCTCAAAACGAGAAAAAAAACAAAAAGGAAAAAGAAAAGACAATAAATTGAAATTATAAAACACGAAAAATCTAGTTAGATTAATAATTCAATTGGATGATCAATAAATTGGAAAGAATTACAAAGAATCAATTTAACTATAAATATTATACAATAAAAAGAATAAATGTCAATGATTAATTTCACAATAATCATCTTGGCTAGTTAGCTCCCTAGCCAAATCTATGGTAGGGATGGTGAACTTTCAGTAATGACAATCAACCAAGGAAGACGAGGAGAAGACGATCACTTGTTTTTTGGAAGTAAAAACAAATTTCGATTCCCGGTGTTCGTCTTCCGGGGCAGGAAGGTTGAGGTCTAGGGCTAAAATACTTTTTGATTTCTTGATCACTTCTTTGTTCTCATCACCAGAAACGGTCCGGTGCCGCCTCATGTGCCCTCCCAAGGCTTGACCGGACGAGAACTCCGCCCCACATATCGAGCACTCATGAACCCTAGATTTGCTATTAGTACTCGACGAAACCCTAGAATTTGGAATTTGAAGGGAAAGAGCAGTACTAGTACTATCTTCCCGTTCATCTTGTTTTATCAAAGTCATCAATTGCTTCTTCTCTTCTCCACTAGCAATATTGGCCTTGCTTGGTTTATTGTGGCTTGCTCGGTGGCCGCCTAGGGCTTGGAACGACCGGAAGCACCGGTCACAGGTCTTGCACTGGTATGTTGATAAAACTAATGGCTCCGATGTTCTCGGGGTTTGGCCTTGAGCTAGAAGAATTAAACAATTCGCCATGTCCACTTCTTCTTCTACGCTACGATCCGTGATTTCGCCCGAGTTGGTGGTTGAAGTGGTGGTGGGCCTATCAATACCACCACCACCACTGGAATTTTCACTAACGCCACCACCATTGCCGCTGCCTTCTGCCATGCTTGAGGAGGTGGAAGCCATCGTTAGGGCTAGCGGGGACGATTGCCGTGGGCGCTTGGTGCGCTTTCCTTTCATTATTTGCGTGAATTCGTCTTGAAAATCCATATATGAGAGAGAGAGAGAGAGAGAGAGAGAGAGAGACGAAGGAAGCAAGGTGAGAGGGTGAGGGTTATTATAGACGGAGGGAGAGGGGGGGAGAGAGAGAGAGGTTGATTTGTAGAGGGTAGTTGTTTGAGTAAAGGCAGAGCCCGTGAAGAGTAACGGTGGATGTGTTTATACAAAACTTCCTTTTTTCCAAACGTGGAAGTCAATATATACAGGTATGTTTAGAGAGAGAGAGAGAGAGAGGAGAGAGAAGGAAAGAGTGGCAGATGCAATGTAAGAAGTATGAGGGCATCTCCAACACCCTAGGCAAATCAATCCCTTTAGCTAAAATAGCTAGCAATTTTTATTTTTAGAGCTCCAACAGACTCTTCATATGGCTAGTCAAAATACCTATTGTACTTTTCGCTGGCTAGAAATAGCTAGCCGAGAGGTGCTAGGCAAATAAAATTAACATTGGAGTGCATCTATAAAAAAGTGAATAGTCAAAATAAAAAGTGTACTTTTAGGTAGCCAAAATGCTTAATAGTGTTGGAGTTGCTCTAAGGACTGAGATTCGGTTGGCTTTGAAGCAAACCCCCGCCTCCCCTATTTCCATTACTTTTTGGCAACGATTCCTTGGGGAGGATTGGAGTGCAAGCCTGGCACCATAGAATTTGCGTCCCTCTCTCTCTCTCTCTCTCTCTCTCTCTCTTCACTCTTTGCCTTTCTTACTCCTGTTTCTCTCCAAACTATGGTCCTTAAAAATACACCCAGGATCCCTAAAATAAAGGCCTTGCATTTTTTTGTTTCTCAAAATTTCAATTCTATCATTTTTGTCCCATCTAAACTTGAATAATAATAGAATTGATTTATCTGAATTGCTTTAAATAATTCTGTCGCGTGTATCTGAGTTGAACTAACTCGTCCAAGATAAGATCTTTGAATAAAATTACTTCGTATATTAATTGTTAGGTGATGGATTTCTACTATTAATCCTACCATTCTCCTCCTAAAATCCTAAAATTTCGCCACCCATAAAAGCCTTGCAACATGCCACGACCTATAAATTGAAAACTTTGGGACATCAAAGTGGCATGTGGTGCATACTTTACGAAAAGTCTGGACATGTTATAAGTATTTCTATTAATAATTTAACGGCCAATTGGAATTGGACAAACTTGACTTAAAATCAAGATTCAATGGATAAATTTGTTTAAACTATTATTTTGAGTATCAAACTGCCAAATAGCGCATTGTTCAAGGACTATATGTCCATTTTTAATGAAGGTCTTAGTTTTATTCTTTTCTTTTTTTATATAGACAAACCATATGTATAGATAGTTGTTATCTCATATATATATATATAATATCAAGTATGAATTGGAGAAGAGTAAGTAATAGAGGAAGGTGGTACTATAGTGTGAAGAATTAAAATTTGCTGTTAATTAGACCCTTAATAAAGCAATTACATGTGCAGTTGACCCACCCACCTTGTATATGTATATATATATATATAGTGATGAGCTTGTTCGATGGATCATGAACCCAAAAATTGCGCCGGTTCTACGTGATAATTATTGGACTCAGAATCTTATGTAAAATGTCTAATTATTAATTTGGGAATTAATTGTACGGAATGATGACACATGTTCCCCCCCTAAAACACAACACCGGTGGCTTTAATTAAGATAAGATGCTCCTTTTATGAAATAGAAAACAAAGAAGATTAAGATAAGATAAGATCAACGCTACAAATAATCCATAAGTTTGAAACGGAAAAAAGCCGGTGCACAGAAAAATCTATATGTATTACACTTGTACTTTATATTTGGTATCACGTTGTATCTTTCACTATCAATTTGTACATTTTATACTTTAAATTGACTTTCAATTGTGAAATTTCGTTAGTAAGATCGTTAAATGATTAATAAAAAATTGTTATATGACTTAATTTAGAGTATATATTATTGTCTTGTTCAATAATTGTGTTTATAGATATATCCACTCAATTAAATGTTAAACTAATATCTTCGTAATCCTAATCTACTTCCCTTTAATATATGTGGATGTATTTAATCATAACCATGAGAAGGGTAGATCGGGGCTAGGTCGGCAATGGTTGCTTGGTCTTGATAGCTTTTGGTGATTGTTATAAATGGAGGTTCAAGTAGAGGTAGAAAAATAAGAGAGTGAAATTTATAGTTACTTTTTATGGTCCCATTCAAAGTTTTGATCTCTATGAAAACAACTTCAATTTGTCTACAAGTGCATCCAAATACATATACAGACACATTCACACACACAATCTCACAAAAGCCGCATGGGCAGCGCACACACTACACACTATGCAATATGCGTGGGCCTATGAGACATTATGAATGTGTGTGTGAATTTATTTGTGTATTGGGTGTGTAGTTATAAATTACTTCTATTAACCACCCGACAACCAGTGTTTCTTACACACACACACACATATATATAAAGCCCAAAAATGGAGGAGGGAGTTAGGTAGGTCCTTATAACAACAATAATTAATGACCAAAAGAACTTCACTAATGCTATTTCAATTACATCTTTTAAATCGTTTACACTAATAATTTTAAAAAAGAAAAAGAAAAAAAAGAATAGCATGAACTACAATAAATGGTTTTTGATGTCTAAAAGTTGCATGAAAATATAAACTTTCAAGGGTAATAATGGATATTCGAAAAGTACAAGTGGAATGATGGTATCTCCTAGTAATTAATTAATTGGAATTTCCAAAATAAACCAATAATTAAGGAGGGAGGGAGGAAGTATTTGAGTGAATGTGGGGAGGGGGTGAGAAGAAGGGAAGAGATTCTTGGCGTAAGGAAATACAACATTATTGATGAAGTGGGAATGTGAGGGACAAGTAAGGGGGTCAATGCCTTGCCAGAATACATGTATTTAGCACCAGTGCTTGTCCTAAGTAAAGCATATCCAAATATCTTGCTTTCCCACAAATTCATTACATGATTATGTGGGATTTTGTTGGTAAACTTCAGAAGCCTACTTTTTTATTCTCTTAGGCTCTTTTTCTAAGCTTATGTCTTCTATATAATACATATTGTTGTACAGTTGTGTAACTAACGATCCTTCTTTCAAGCATACAAGAAATGGAGAGCAAGCAAGTATGGCGGTGAATATATATATATGATATTCTCTAATACTCCACAGGGCATGACTTGTTTTGTGGGTTGAGCTCCACTTTCTAGGTTCAATCATTGAGCAGCTGTATAATGGAGTCAGCTCACCTCCTTTATGAATAGTCTAAACACACACAATCACATGAAGAATTAATTAAAAACGCCATTGCAAAACAGGACATATAAATTTTTACCTAATTTCTCAAAGGTACAATGTATTTAGTACTTTTACTATGCATTAAAGAATAAAATTACAAGATACATCAGCTCCTACACATAACATATGTTTATAATATAAGGTCTACATTACCAATTAAAGTAACTCTCTTGCCTATGTTTTGGAGGAGCTGCCCCGGCCCATTCCTCCTGCGACCTGACTGGACAGGTCAAATCCCGTAATAGTTAGTGAAGTAGGAATTGAAATCCAATCAGGCTTCACAAACTCAACGCATATGCCTCTACTTTTCAAACACCTCGAAACTCAATTTTTTAAGTTCCATATTGGGCTCTCAATTGTGATTCTAACCATTCATTCTTTGTAGCTCACATGACAGAACATGTGTAAACAAATCAATTTGATCAAACACTGACAAATAGATGAACAAGTTGTACAAATTCAATGGTTCATGTGATTTTAAACATAAACCGTTTATCTTATACAATTTTTTTTTTTTAATATCTGTTGAATTCATCAAATTTTTTTGTACTGGTCATGTACTTGAACACCAATTTCTGAGGAACCAAAGAATCTGTAGCAACAGTTTGTGTTAGGTTGCTATGAGACAATGAAACGAATTATGATGATTCATTGATAGAGAATAATACATATGCAATAATGTCACATAGTATTCTATACAACAATTTTTTTTTTCCTCATCATGTATTGGGAAGTAACTGATCAAACTCATTTGCAGTAATTAGTTATGACTCTTAAGCACTGCTATACATTTTTTCTTGAAATTTTTAGTTTCCTTTTTAGGAACGAAAAAATATAGTTTATAGGAATTAAAATTACGTAAAATTAAATACAAACAACACTATCCATAGGTTTAAAATGTCAAAAGCAATTAATAAGCAACAAAAAGATAAATAAAAAATAGACATTTGGTCGAATTAGTCCCCAAACTATATAATTTTGCCTTCAATTAATCCACTATTATGTGACGGATGATTCACTGCAAAAAAAATGGGAATTTATAATTATATGTACTTTTTAAAGGGCATTTTTTTAAAAATTGTCCTATCAAGTTATTAATAAGGTACTACCTTCTTACATATCTCATTTGATTATACCTTCTTTTTTTAAAAACCCGAATATACCTTCTTTTCATTTGATATATTATTAAAAAACCCAAGAATATTAGGGACAATGCTCTTCGATTTTTTAAAAATACTTTTTATTATTTAAATATTTATTAATTACTTTTGGTTAAATTACGAGAAATTTATAAATTATAAAAAATTAGCCTAACAACCAATTATTTTTCACGAATAAATATTAATCACATGTAGTTAGAGGCTTTTCATGTGTAGCCATATTTGAGAGAGAGAGAGAGAGAGAGAGAGATTACGTATAATTAATAGATGTCAGTCTCATTGATTTTTGTCTAGTGACAAGCCGTTCTCGTGCTAATATAGAATTAACAAATCCTAAACTTGTTTTGAAAGCGATAATTACAAATCTTTATCCCACGTTGCCGCTATGCGCTGGCTATGAACTAATCAATGACATAATATTATTGCCTAACTAAATTTAACTAATTATACTACTCCCAAACAGCGCCTTGCAGCCTTTTGAGTAATCTATGCTCCCAACAGCTTGGCTTTCCAATTATGCGTCAGGAGCCTAGTTTTGTTTATTTTAAGGTGAATAAATTATGTTCTTGTGTGAGATTATTTTGAGATTTCATTTTGATGATTAAAAATGTATATTTGTTTTGATTAATTTATTTAGTTATTATGAAAAAATTTAGTTTAATCTGATATCTCTAAGTGTTTGCTCTAAAATTTTAGTTTTTAAGTTTTTAAAATTAAAAGTAAAAGTAAAAAGTTAGATTTTTAAGTCAAGCAATTACCGATATCCGATTGAGTTGAAATTTTACATAATGATTGAAGAAATTAATTAGAATAAAATAGACAATTTTGATCATCGAAGTGAAATCTCGAAGTAATCCCATACAGCGGAGGGTGAATCATGAGAGGCTAACTTACATCGATAGTGACTTTCAGGTTTTTTTACCTAAACACGTTGAGTTATTAATAGAAACAATTGTTTAAAATTTTATCTTTCTTCAAATACAAAATTGAAAAAGCTCAAAAAAAACCCAAAAAAATAGCTCTAAAATTGTCTTTTAAAAGCTATTTTTGTCTTTAATGTCTTTTTCCTAGAAAACAATTCACAGTTTTTTAGTTTTTAGATTGTTTTGTCTAATCAAATGCTTAATTCAAGAAACAATTTGACACAAAAATAAAAATACTTTCACTTTATGTGATACAAGTAATTCAGTTTTCTGTAATTCTCCTGATTAGGGTTCATTTAGACTGTGGTATTTATTAAAAAAAAATTTCGTCTTTATGTGAATTTTTTTTGTAATTTTTTGTTTTTCCTCAACTTTTTATGATTTATTGGTTCATCTCAACAAGAGCTTTTAGAAAAGTTATCAATCATGAGTCAAATTTGAA
Organism: Arctostaphylos glauca; assembly: GCA_019985065.2. Lineage (NCBI taxonomy): Eukaryota > Viridiplantae > Streptophyta > Magnoliopsida > Ericales > Ericaceae > Arctostaphylos > Arctostaphylos glauca. The sequence continues at coordinate 22,987,486 of JAHSPW020000002.1, read as the reverse complement.
AAAAATTCAGAAAAGACAAAAATAAATTAAAAACATAGTTTTTTTTTCAACTTATTTATCGTCTTTAGTGACATTGTTTTAACTTTTGGACATAATTTTAATATTTTTTAGACTCATTTCATCAAGACGGACCAATAAACCACAAAACATTGTGGTTAAAACAACAAATGCAAAAAAAAAATAGAGACAAAAAAATAAATTTAAATAAATTTCATAGGCCAAATCCACCTTAACTTGGGCTAAACTGTTTGGTCTATGCTATCACATATGGGCCAATAAAAAATAGAGTAAGTCAAATTTGTTTCGGGTTAGAAAATCGAATTGGACTTTGGTCCAGATTAACTTGCGGGCCGCATGTTAAAAATATATATTGTTTGAGTGTGAGAGGTGATTCGAGATCAAAGTTATTGATTTCGTACTTGTTAGCATACTATTTTCTCTACTAAAAATGGTACATCCCATTTTCAGTATTTCAATATCGTTTGGAATTTATCGCAATAAGACTTTTACATGTCTTTAATTTTGTATAATCACAAAATCTTTAGGGTAGATGAAAAAAATAAGTCTCAACACTTCGACGTACGTCAATGTTAGTTGTAAGAGCAAATTAACATGACTAATAAGTCCAAGTCATTTTTAAGGAAAAAGTTACACTAATTGACAAAAATAGATGAAATCCGGTACGATCTGATATTTTAAATTGTACAAGTAATCGGACTACATGTTTTCCTCTTAAATTAGAGGCAAAATTTTAATTGATAAAACTGAAATAACCGACCAAAAATTTTGATTCGGTTCCCTTTTGGTAACATTATTGGTTCAATTCAGTTGCAATTTTATTCAAATTTGAATTTTGGTTCGATTTCGATTTTTATGTGTTTTGAACCGGTTGTAACCAAATCGACCTGAATAGTCAAAGGGTTAGTAACTGTCTATCTAAGCCGTCAAAGTTGTAAGCCCAAGAAAATCACAGCCGTCCAAAGACTTCTAATTCTAATTCATTTTCAACGACAAATCATTTTACAAAAGCGTTATTTCTTGTTTCTGATCTTTTCTTTCTCCTTTTCTTCTTCTTCTTTTTTTTTTTTTCCTCTCCTCGGGCTTTTAGAACTCAAAAGTCATTCCCTATTCTCTACGAGTAGTGAATCCGTCTAAGGATGACAAGCCAATAAAATATTGCTCGAAGCACCGAAGGCACACACCCCTTGAGATATGTGTTTGGTTTTTATTTATGTAAATCTTGATTTCTTTGTTTTTGCATCTTAGAATATAAGAGAGTCAAATTTCTTTTTCTATTCTTTGTAGTTGAGATTTGAACCTATTTCTTAATGTGCTTGTTCTGATATGATTGGTATCGAAGAAGAAAATGGTATTCTTACTGAACCTGAAGCTAATGTCACCGAGAGAAGAATTGGTGGTGAAAGGTCTAAGCCTTAGCCTAATCCCAAAGAGAAGACTCTTGTCACGACCCATCTACAAATGGAGTATATGAGTGATCAATCACTAAGTCTAACTCGCTAAGGCCTCTACATAAATCAGAGTTTACGAATTCTCATATGTCTTCACTGTTTATCCCTAAAAGTTAATCAGAGTCGCTGGAATATAAAATTAAATAAGTGAAATAACTCACAAGGACGTGACCAAAAGATAAAGATAACGAAATACAACTAGTAGTATTTATGTTACATAAACCCAATTTCGGCCAACCGTGACCTATACAACAAAAGTATTATATACACGTATGTTCTTACTAAAAAGATGTAGCTGGTTCAACCTGCTTCCAAAATGCCTATCCGCTTCAACCTCTTGACTTGACATGTTGCATAGCAACATTCATTAGCATAAAACTAGTATGAATCTAGACATACAAACCTTACAGCTTACCATGTCTTAATCTCATTTCACCGTAAACAATACAACCTAATGTCAATGTACGTAATTCAATCCATAGGCCGTGGTTGAGGACATATCAAACTATTTCACAATTTTCATAACACATAGCTTAATCAATTATCACAATTCAATGATCATTCATGCATCGATGTTCAAAGATAACCAACAATGCCTCCCATAACCTATATAGGGAGCGACCCTCAATATAATTTTAATAATTGGTATGATATCATCCAATACTACTTGGGTGTGAGACCCTCCCTTATTTCAAATCACTAGTTTTTTCACCCTTAGCGGTCAGGGTATCACCACGTTACGTGGTGTCATCTCATGATCATCTTTATGTTAAAAATTCACAAATTAATACATGACATTCAACCATGTAGCATGCCCAAGCATAGTTTTAGCATAATTGAATTCCCAACAGCATTAAATAACTTCTCATGCTTGTTCACGTATTTAAAACATTCAAGTAAAGAATGCACGCGTAATTCAACGATTCGCTTTAAATTCAACGTCATGATCGTGTCCTAATACAAATGACATGTTGCCTTTTAATATTAAATTCTAAACCATGAATACCACAATTAAATTTGTATAAGTCTAATGCGTTAGGTACTGGGTTTTCAAAGTTGGAACGAGGTTCGAAATGTTCCAATCCCATTCTAGGTTTATATTGGGGTTTAAGCATACTCTAGGTTATTATAGTATGTACTCTAACCATTCAGTAGATTATAATCAAGACAACAGAACACATCACCAACTGACAATCAAGCCAATCATAGGACCGATTGACCGAGGTCACAACCGCATATGTAGGTTAAAGGAGGCACAACGTGCCTGTTCCTTTTACCGCTCGAGTACTTTTGAGGATAACCCCTCTGAATGCTCAGCATCTTCGAGATCACGCACGAGATCAAGGGGCGATCCTCCCAAAAAGGGAACATGAACGCTGACGATGGCTTTTAGGCCGCCTCAGATTGCTCTCCTTCCAAAAGCACTTAAAACCTTCTTCCAGACATGAGGAGAGGTACACAATTATTCTATTCTAAGTCTACATTCGGATTATCTTCTCACACCATATTCTAACTTGTTCGTCGAAGGTTTGACGACCAGATAACCACCCTAAGTCACCTAACTTGTATGTGGGAGCTAGAAGCAGGATTCGGGAGTGCCTAACTATTTTCTAGAATCATTAGGCATAGCAACAACTATCATGGTTTCAACGTAACAGTAACATGAAATTTACAAATTATGGTCAACATTGGCAATCCTGCTCTCATAAAAAATTCCAAGAAAAATCATGGACATAATACGATCTACGTGTATGCATGTGCCATTTGCAGAAGGCTTTGATTTGCATTATATATCTGAGGCAATATTACCAAATTGCCCAAAAGTCAAAACCCAAGCTGGTTGGTCAACCAATTAGATAGCTGGATGTTTGGTCTTGCGATCGGTCGCGCATTCGGCTTTGTTCTTCAAGAATAGTAGCAAATCATAGCTTAAATCATGTAAATTGTTACCTTAAACATGTAATTAGGGGTTGAAGGTAACAAATCCTACCTTGATGCGTGTTCTCGGTTGATTTCGGTGGTAGTTCATTAGAGTTCCGACTTTCTCCCTTTGCGGAAGTTCTCACTCTCACTCTCACTCTCTCTCTCTCTCTCTCAAACTTTGCTCTGGTTAGCCGGGTTAGAACGTGAATGGAAGGAATAACATGGCAGGGTTTTTATAGCCTTCAAATGGTGAGCATCCTATTACGGCTTAAGAAAACCAAAGGGCCATGGGATTTTGGAATTCCTAAGGCCTCGTTTGATTCGTGGATTAAAATTGGCAGGATTAAGAGTTTCGTGACTAATAAGCTTAAGATTATTGTCCTGATACTATTTTAATACCAGTCAAACCGAATTTCATGTTTGATTTGGACTAGATTATTTTCAGGATATCTCACTCAAATGTCTAGGATTTTTGAATTTTTCATTGATTTTGTTGTTGAACAATCTGCACCTTCATAGCCAGAAAGTGTAGTCAAGAGCCATATGCAACGCTGTTTCTAAAGCAATAAGGCTCGCGACACACCAAGCCCCTCCTAATGCTATAGGTGTGGCGGTGGTGGGAGGAGGAGGTGGAGTAGTGATTGGTACAATGGCGACAAGTGGCGGTAATGGTTAGTGGCGGTGGTGGTTAGCTGCGGTGGTCGGTAGTTTTGATGGTTAGTGGTAGTGGTCGTCAGTGTAGTGGTTAGTGACAATGGAGCAGTGATTGGTACAATGGTGGCGAGTGGAAGTGGTGGTTGGTAGCGGTGGTCGACAGTGTGATGGTTACTGATGGTGACCAGCAATGTGATAGTTAGTTGCGTTGGAACAGTAGTTGGTATAGTAGTAGTAGGATTAATGATGGTGGTTGGTGGCGGCGACAGTGGTAAAGGGTTCAATCGCTAGAAAAGATGAAGGTATAGAGTAGGCCAAATGTTATGAACAAGAAATTGTTTTGGTGTCACTCGCTTCACTCATGCACATGTGCACTCATAATCGTTGCCTGTCTTTCAATACGATAATTAAACTATTATAAACTAATGTGCAAAAGTTATAGTAAATGCCATAAATAATTTTAAATTTAAATTTAAAAAAATTCGGGTCATTACGTTTGTTTCTAAATCTGTCTTTTTTGTTGTCATATTTTATATTTTTCAATAATATATTGAAAATAGAAAAAAGTATAGACATGTACTTTTATTTATCCTCAACTACAAGTGAGAGCATGATAATAGTAGTTAGTAGAAGTTATTTGGCGAGTTCAAATTATTTTCATATTGGCAAACCATTGAGAGTGATTTCTTATTTTATAATTTTTATCATGAAATTTTAAAAGTTATAAACGTGTACTCTTATTCAGCCCAATGTTCTGAATACCGGATCGGTTTGGGTACCGGTTTTCCTACTGGTACGGTACGTACCGGTACCGGTCATGTACCGGGTACCGTACCGAATTTATCGCAACTATCAATATATATATAAATTATAGAGAGAAAGCCAAAAAAAATTAATTTTTTCCGCAATTCTTAAAAAAAATTAAAAAAAAACAAATCCGGTACCGGCCGGTATTCGGCCGATACCGGCCGGTATTGAGAACGGTACGGTACTAGAGGTACTTGGTACCATTTTTTTATCAAAACGGTACGTACCGGCCGGTACGGTACGGTATCGATAACATTATTTCAGCCTCAAATTATAAGTGAAATAGCATGATAACAGTAATTAGGAGAAGTTATTTTGCGAGTCCAAGTTAGAGATAAAGTCATGAACGGAACAGAACTCAATCGTGATTTGTGAATTAGCTTGATTCGGTTCATAAAATATGTTTGTCTGGTCGTTAACTTCTAGGATTTCAAAGAGTCGAAAACTGGTCGGCAACAGGTAAAATATACTTCAAGCTCATTGAATATTTCAGTTGTAAAAAAAAAAAAAAAAAAACTTTTGGTTTAGACATGATTTAATTTCGATATATTAAAACCATAAATAACAGTTGGTTATTTGAATTTCTGTAGATTTGGATCAGTACAAACCATATGCACCTTAGGGCCCGATTGGATGGGGTATTATTTTCAGGGGGATAATTTTTGGAGGGGGTATAAGATAAGAGGGGGTATTATTTTTAGAGGGATGGCCCACATTGATGTGATATTTATAAAGGGGTATAAAAAAGTAGATGGTTTGGATGAGGGATTAAACAAGGGGATAAAGGGGGATAAAGGGGGATAAGAGGGGTGAATAAGGAAAAAAACTGTTGCTCGTTTGGCTGGAGGAAAAAAGAAGGGGGATAATTTTTGGAGGGGGTAAAAGGATCGATGTGACATGTTAAGCATGGTTTGGGAGCAAAAAATGCAAGGGGATAATTTTTCACCCCTCCAAAAATAATCCCCCAGAGAGGGATAAAGGGGGATAATTTTTGGGTAGGGTGGGAGGTGCCCAAAAATTATCCTGGAGGGGAGGGAAAAAGAGGGGAGGGGGTATTATTCTTGGATAATACCCCTTCTTCCTCATTACAAATACAAAATAACATTATCCCCCTATTTTATGTTCCATTCAAATTAAGTACTATTTTATCTCATTTTTTTAATACTTCATCCAAACTATCTACTTTTTATTACCCCCTCTATAAATATCACATAAATGTGGGTCAACCCTTTAAAAATAATACCCCTCTTATCTTATCCCCCTCAATAACTTATCACCATTTTTTCGTCCTTATTTGAAATTTTTTTGTAATTTTTTGTTTTTCATCAATTTTTGTTGATTTGTTGATTCATCTCGACAAGAGCTTTCAGAAAAGTTATCAATCATCGGCTAAATTTGAAAAAAGTTCAGAAAAGACAAAAATAAATCAAAAAATAGAATTTTTTGTATTTATTCGTCGTCTTTAGTGACTTTTTTTTAACTTTTGAACATAATTTTATACTCATTAAATTTCTTTTCATCAAGACGGACTAATAAACTATAGCCAAAAATAATCAAAATAGGGCCTATAATCCAAATGGGGACTAATAAACTATAGCAAAAAATAAATAAATAAATAAAGACAAAAATAACAAATAAATAAAAACTATAGCCCAAATGAGACCTATAATCCCTTATCCAATCAGCTTCTTAAATGACTATTTTTGAATAATTTAAGGATTTTTTAACTTTGTTTTACCAATTAACAAAAAAAAGAAAAAAATAACAACAAAATATAAATCAACAATAAAAAATTTAGTTAAAAAGAAAAAATATATAATTTAGCTCGCGTAAATTTAGTTAATAATAAAAAAGAGAAAAAGAGAAAAATTTAGTTAACAATAAAAAAGAGAAAAATATAATTTTGGGAGGGGGTGAAATATAAGAGGGGAGAAGAGGGGGGGATAATTTTTGGAGGGGCACTTTTTTCCTATCCAAACCATGCCAAAATTAATAATAAGGGGTAATAATTTTTGGAGGGGGATATCCCCCATCCAAACGGGGCCTTAATATTATTATAAGACAAGACGCTGAAAGGACCTCTTTTTGGACTGATGCTCATTAAAGTAGATAGGTATCTGAAAATTGTACAAATGGCGGACAACGAGTGTATGGGTCTGCCGCGCTGGTGCCTGGTGGCTTGCCAATGCGAATTGAATATTTAGGGGTGGGTCCCGTGAATTGAAGATATGGGAGTCTGTGTAAAGTAGGTAGACTTATTGATGAACTTTAAAAATTTGGTAGAAAAAGTATGACAACATAATTTTTTATATATATCCGATAAAGATGTTATTGAAATTATTTGATGTACAAAAAATTTATTTATATGTATCAAAAGATTTCGAATATATTTTTATTTAAATTTGGGCATCAAGAATGTATGTATAGGTTTATTGAATTTGATAATTCAAGTGATCCACACATCTTCGACAACAATCATAAAGATATAGAGCTAGGCGCGAATTCATAAATCTGGCTCAAAATTATCATTAAATTACATAACTAATTTTTTTCTATTAAGAGATAAATATGAATTCTTACCTATTTGTTAAATTAAATAACATGCAATGATTTTCCTATTTAAGAAAAGATATGAAAAAAATTATCTGTTAAGAAAAAATGAACATGTATTTTTAATTATAGACTCGTATTATTTATCAATTAACTTTATTCAAATATGATACAATTTTTTTTGCACAATCTGCATAATAGAAATACATACTCAATTTGTCCTGATTTGTTTTTCTATTTTTTGACTTTTATATGTTTCAAAATATTTGTCTAATTTTAAAGTTGACTTGTAAATTCCCTTAATACCCTCCCTATTTTAGAAAATCACACATTAAAAATTGTGCTCTTTTATTAAATGCTAAAAAAGCTAAAGGTATTCTTAGAAAGTTAAAGTTTTTAGGAGTAATCATTGTGTTCATTTATTAAGTTAGAATTTTAAAAATTGATAAATAAATTGGGACGGATGGAGTATTTTTTATTTGGATAAAACGCTTAGTTCAATTTTGTATGTTAGGTGAAATATTTGAAAATTTTTATACCTTACTTTAAATCTTGGAGCAATTTTTATACTTTAAGTAAAATACTTAGAGCAATGTTATAATTTTAATGAGTCAAATTCACTAATTAATTTTTAAATCTCTAATAATAATATAAATATAAAAAATTAAATGGGGTCAAGTGACCTTGTTTGACTCCTAGTGGCTTCTCCCCTCTATAGAGCAATTATATTGATGGTAACGTTTGTAATGTACATATATTTATGCTTTATCTAGATATAAACTGTCATCTTAGCCCCTGTTTGGTAGTAGTCAAATGAGGTGTACAAATTGCTTGACCAAATGGGTATCCAACAAATAAAGACTAAAAATGCGCCCCAAGAGTAGGACTGACTATCGGTGTAGCAAGATAATCCGGAAGTACCGGAGTCGAACCACAGAGACGGTAAACGGTGATGGACTCGAACTTAGTGAGATTTTAATTTAATTGGCTCTAGGTAGCCACCCCTTTGTTTGGATTTGATTAATTTAACGCACTAAAGTTAATTGAATTTACTTATGAACTTAAAGGAGAGCATAGCCGCGGGGGATCGGCATCCGCGATTAACCTAATTTAATATTCACTCGGGCCACAAGTAAAAGTTTAATTGATTTCAGATTTTAAGAAAATGGATTCTAACAAATGCGCACCGCTTGTTACCAATCCCGTGCTCATTCGGAATCCGGCAATGCCTGGATTTTTGTTCGTTAGAAAAACATTTCTATTACCTAAAATTGCATCAAACACGATTAGTTCAACCCGAGGTAAACACTATTTAGATTAATCACGGATTTCTCCGCCCCGCAGCCGCGCTCTAATCGACTACTCACACATACTTAAATAAAACGCAAGAATCGAGTTTAATCTAGATCTAGACATAATCAGGCAATTAAAACTGAAATAATGATTAACTATGTTACCGAAAGTTTGCGAGAACGAGCGTAATTAATCACCACGCGTAGAACAACAATCTAACTCTTGAAATCAATGGAACAATGTAGGAACTTCAATCTGGAACTTAAAAACTGGAGGAGCAGCCGCTGTTTACGAGAAAATTAACCTAGGTAATGAAAAACATAACCCTAATTCGTCTAATTAAACATATTTATACCTAAACACGTTTAACCCTAATGAAACTAATTAAAAATAATAATTATCCGCGGAATCTTCCTTCAAACGACAACGTTTTGGCCTCATAACTGTCTCGGTAGCGCTACAGGCATAATGAGGTAGTGCTACCGATGCTTTTAGGGTGACCCTTTTGAACCTTTGACCACTGGAACGACGGCGTTTCTCTTCTTGGCATCGTAGCGCTACACCAGAATTTGTGTAGCGCTCCTGAACATTCTGGAGGATTTGGGACCTCTTGTAACCAATTCTGAGCGCTACAGGAATTTGTGGGTATCGCTCCTAGACATTCTGGACGATTTTGGGACCTCTTGTAACAATTGTTGAGCGCTCCTGGACTTTGTGGGTAGCGCTCCCGATTCTTTTAAGTCTTTTCCTCGGGTAGCTTGACCACCACGTCTCTTTTTCACAGCTCTTCTTCATAACGGACCTACACGTCACCAATTTGCGCTCCAAATGTTCCCAAATTCCTGCAAAATCAATCAAACAAGCGAAACCAACCACGTGCACAAATTAAAAGGAAAATGAGAATTAAATCGCTCATCTAATGCGCTAAACTCCCTACTTAGGCGCTAAAACACATGTATTTCACGCGCCTATCACAAATCTAAATATCAAATATGGCAATTGGAGTTGTTATATTTGGGATTTGCTTGTGATTTCGGACCAATATATGATATTCGGGGTCTAAATTTTATCCGCTAAAGAAAGGCAAAATTTGAACAACCCCTCCACTCATATCTTCTGCAAATACCATTATTAAATACAAAAATATAATACGCATGCTTACATCTACCATATCCGCTTCCTCAAAAAACACTCAAACAAACATTTTATAACATTCAGTAATCTATAATAAATTTTTACTTCTACTATGTTCCTTGTTATTATACCCGCTATATGTGCCATTTAATTTTAACCGCTAACAAGTAGCCGTTGGGGTTTGGTTTTTAATAAATAACTTGATAACTCTAAGCTTTTTCAAATGAAGTCATATACTAAAAAATGTAGTGGTGACATATTTTGGCATGATATCGTCTATGTAAGAGTGAGTGTTTATATATGTTTGAAATTAAAAGAGGTGTGACCTCAACATAACATTATTGAAATTGATATGAATACGATCTTTTTATCTAGATGCATTCATTTCTTGTCTGTATTCGCGTACAGAAACAGGATTACTCTTTTCGTGTATGAAAATAAGAATAACGGATGGAAGATGATATTATAACTTTACATAAATAAGGATAGAAAAACATATTTATAATGACACGTGTCAACAATGTAATTTTGTTTTTATTTTTTGAGCTTTCTAAAAGTACTTCTTTATAAATCTTAATTGGAATGTCACTCTCAAGGTATAGATTTTAGGGGTACTTAATGTTCAGTCCTATCTCTAAGACTACTTTAGTGTTTTATCCTATACACTTTTTGAAATTATTTTTTCATCCTAAAATTTAAAAAATACCCGGAATGTCCTTAAAATGGATTGAGCAAGAAATCAGCATTTTGGTCCTTATTTTAAGGGATTTGTTTAATAACTTCCCTTTATTGTCCAAATACCGTCCGACGGTTCATATTTTGTCACGTCCGTTCTTCTTCTTCGTCCTATGGTCCCGTTACAGAGGCAGCATCCTGAAGACCGACAATGTAGGGTCCCGAGTTGCCGGCGACGTCCGAACTTTGGTGCGATTGACGGGACTGGGTTGTGTTCCGATCGAACATCTGACCGTTGGTATGTATTGTCGTTCTGGATTTTCAGCCTCCGTCCTAGGGTTCCAAAATTGCAGTAGCCTGCTGACAAACGGCGATCTAGGGTCCCGATTTTCCGTCTACATTCGACCCTTGGTGCGTATTCACGGGGCTGAGTTGTATAAGAGAGAGCATACCGTCGTCTCGGACAATGGATGCCCAAGGGGCGTTCTTCCAGATACCTTCTTTTTTCAATTCACAAGGAACATCGCTGGAAAAATAGGATGTAATTTATTATCACACATGCCGTGCAATGTTTTGACAATTTTTTCGCATCACATTTTGATGGTAAATTTCAGTACACAATGTTGATGTTAGACTCCTTTGTGTGCGGTGATAAATTTCATAGAAGGGGTGGTAATTGTAGTTAGGTTGATACCGAATGCTACTAATCATGTTGATGGTAAAATTCAATGGATGTGGTCAATTTTAGTGTGGGGTTCATAAAAAATAATTAGGTTGATGGTAAATTTCAATACCCAAATCTATTGAATTTAGAGAAAGACAATTATAGTTCAGCATTTGGCGGCTCCTATATCTGCACTCGAATCTATGAAACACAATTACGTTTATGGTAAATTTCAACACATGACATTGATGATAAATTTTAGCCACACGGTCGTGTACAGTTTTTGCGATTGTATGGTGAATTTGAATACCAGATAAATACGAGGCAAATGAGGAATGTCATTACACAATTTGGTTTTTGAATGGTAAATCTTCCAAGATTTGTAATGGTATATTTGATTGTTATGGTAAACTTGTATTCTATGGTTAACTTGAACAAACAATACAGTTTACCAAAATTTAACTTACATAACATGGTAAATTACTACAATCTGAAAAAAATCTGGCGAATTGATACTATGATAAAATTTGGTAAATTTCGCCATGAATTTACCATAATCGAATGTATATCCATGAACAAAATCCAACGACAATCTGGCTATAATTAGACCACTCGTTACCTTATTTAAACCCTTAATTGTAGCCATATTTATGATTACACAATTTGGTTTTTGAATGGTAAATCTTCTCAGATTTGTAATGGTATATTTGATTGTTATGGTAAATTTGTATTCCATGGTTAATTTGAACATATAATACAGTTTACCAAAATTTAACTTATATAACATGGTAAATTACTATAATCTGGAAAAAATATGTCGAATTGATACTATGATAAAATTTGGTAAATTTCGCCATGAATTTACCATAATCGAATGTATATTTATGAACAAAATTCAACGACAATCTGGCTATAATTAGACCACTCGTTACCTTAGTTAAACCCCTAATTGTAGCCATATTTATGATTACAATTATAAATATACCAAATCAGAATATAGGATCTAAATTAAAAAAGGATAAGAGGGTAATCTAACACCCGAAAATAAGGGCAAACTTGTCGAACCATAAAAAATGGGGATGAAAACATAAGTTAAAAAAGTGTATGGGATGAAACACTATACTGTAAATCTAAATAGGACCCTGATTTAATTTACCCTAGATTTTATAAAACATTCAACAAATGTTTCTTGCTTTAAGTCATTTCACAACATGTGAATAATAAATTATAAATCATTCCGAAAATGAAGTTCAAATCTATCCTTCACCTATCAATTTTTTCATTAAAATCTATGTATCTATTGATACTATAAATTAGAAACGATCATTTACTCTGAATAGTTTTTGTGACGACACTTGCAATGACCCAATAATTTTGTTTTCCTTTTCCTGAAAGGAATGATTCTCAAACCATGCCAAACTCGTTGTTAAGTAATTCATAATTTATTTTCATTCTTCATTTTTTTGAGTGGTTGTTAGGCAATTCGTAATTTACTTTTTTTTTTTAAATATTGATAATTAGGATTCAATAGTTGTTTTAAAATATCGGGTGTGTATTATCCTATTATTTGACTTCTAAATAAATTATTTTATTAATAATTTTTTAAATGGTGATTTGGCAATTTCTTCGGTTATTTTTGTAAGATTATGATGCTTTGGCAAGTTATGGGTGTTTTAGCGCTATTTTAAGTATATTATTTTTTATGATCTCACATGCCTAAATTTTAAGAAAGAAATAAGGGTAATGTTATTGTTATATAAAATATCACATACATTTATGACTAATAGTATAAAAAGTAATATTTTGTAAGTTCCCAAGAATACAAATTAACTAAATATGTGTATTTATTGCACCTTAACATTTAGCAGAACCGAATTTTTATTGCTGTTTCAAGTAAATGGCAAAATATATTTATCCATTAGAACTCTATTTTCACATTATTGTTTATGATTTATATTTTAATCTTTTTTTTTTTTATCAATTTTTATTATCTTCTATGTGCAGCATCACATTTCTCCAACCGGTTAACTGGTTATTGCAAGTTAAACGTGGCCTTCTTAAAGACTTAATCACTATAAGTAGCGGACTGCATGAGCTATATATGATATCGGTCTGTATTAGACAAACACCAAGAGCGAATACCTATCAATTCTTGACCTTTTGATTTCCATCATCCGACCATGTCGCATATCAATTACCGGATTCACGAAAGGATCGCCGTCGGTACGCGGCATGAGGCTACACATCCAGCCGCTCTCAAGGCGGCCCTGGCCGAGTTCATCTCTACCTTAATCTTCGTCTTCGCTGGCCAGGGCTCCGGCTTGGCGTTCAGCAAGATCACGCACCACGGCTCCACCACTCCCGTAGCCCTCGTCGCCGCCGCGCTTGCGCACGCGTTTGCACTTTTCGTCGCTGTTTCGGTCAGTGCTAACATATCCGGCGGACACGTCAACCCTGCAGTTACTTTCGGCGCGTGCATCGGCGGACATATCACCGTCTTACGTGGACTGCTCTTCTGGATTGCCCAGTTGCTTGGCTCTGTAGTGGCTTGTTTGTTACTCGGCTTTGTCACCAATGGCATGGTTAGTTTAGGCAGCTGATTGTTTGTTAAATTTCACACGAAATTACACAAATCTATTGGAAGCTCATTTCCTTTTGGATTTTTGGGCAAAAACAAAAAAAAACTAAGAAAACTGTTAGCCAAACAAGCGTTGTAGTAACTGTTCACCGTGTATATATATAGTTTAATATTTCTTACTGTGGTGCAGACTACAGAGGCTTTCTCATTATCCTCAGGAGTAAACGTATGGAACGCTTTCGTATTGGAAATCGTGATGACCTTCGGCCTGGTCTACACCGTGTACGCGACCGCACTGGATCCGAAGAAGGGCGATTTGGGAACTATTGCACCGATCGCGATCGGGCTTATTGTGGGAGCCAATATTTTGGTGGGTGGCGCGTTTGACGGAGCTTCGATGAACCCGGCCGTTTCATTCGGCCCGGCCCTAATAAGCTGGTCCTGGGAAAACCATTGGGTATATTGGGCAGGGCCTCTAATCGGTGGTGGGCTTGGTGCGGTTGTTTATGAGCTGTTTTTTATGACCCGTACTCATGAGCAGTTGCCCTCATCGGAGTACTGAGTCGTCACTGCGTGGTTACTGCTTTTTTCTCCTGTTGTATTTACATCTTTTGAGGGTTTATTTGGTAATAATTGTAGCCGTTGATCTTTCTTGGTTTGTGATCTGCGCCGTTGGATCCCTAGGATATGTTGTGGTGGTGTGGTTTCGTGATGGAATCCCATGCTTCGTTGTGTCATTCCACTTGGTTTTGTGATTCCAGTATCTTGGATTAAGAGTTTGAAGTCCATTTTCTCGTTTATACTCCTAGAACATTCTTTTTGATGTTTTACTCTATTTTCCCCTTTCAGATCCTGCTCTTTTCTTCCCTTGATGATGAAATGATAACGTTCCATTGCCAAAATATTGGATCCTCGGCTAAAAGTTCCAAAATGAGAGACTTGTAATACAATGAACCCATCTAATATTAAACTAGAGTAGGAAATTCTTTTGACACGCAAGTTTCAAAAAGGCCCTTGTACCAAACACAAATTTAATTTCAAATGCACAATCAGAGAAATAAAGTTCAATGAATAACTCTATCAGATATTGAAAGTGGACAAACAGGTAACTTCATCACGTCTGACAGATAAAGTTTTAATATATAAAATAATACATAATATTATCAAATAATTTTATCTGAAAATATTTGTCAAATTATAATGTTATCTATGACAATTGTAAATAACATTGTCCGATAATATTATCAGATAATGTTGTATCAGATAATGTTGTAACAGATAATATTATCAGATGGTGCGAACTATATATACTGTAATCAAAGAAGTATTATGATGCCAATGTAGAATGCACGGCTTTCCAGGCAATGGATCTAGTACTCCTGAATGTGGTCTTGGCAACTAAAAATTCAAGGGACGAAAAACTTGGCCTGAACTGATAAGGACCATACCAAGTGGAAGAGCTCATCAAATCGGTGGTCTACCGATTAACGACCAATGTAGCCAACCGTTGTTGCAGAACTGGAATGCGGAGCACCTCTCCAAATACTATTACTAGTATCAATTGTAAAAGTGTCGTTTTTCCGATTAATTTTCTATCTGAGTGAGTTTTCTTTCGATACGACAAATGTAATGACCAAACCAAAAGTCAATAAAAGTTTCACTATTTTTTTCCCTAAAAAGCTTCTCTCGCTTTACAGTCCAATGCACTCGAAGTGTTAAAGGATGGGATCCCAGTGATGAAGTTGTGATTGCCCCAAGACCAAAACTATCACCAGTCTGGTTCTGCCTTGGCCTCCTTTAGGAAGTAGAAAAAGAAAAACTCTGCTACCGTGAGGGCTCTCTCCTTGTCTCCCGGTTGATGCCAAAACACAATCATCAAAATCAATAGCCTCCAAGCATTCGGTATTAATTGTCCTGGGGCCAAGTTAAAATAATGGAAGGTCTCCCGGATGAATGGGTAGATAGGGAAACGTAATTCGCACTGGAAATTACTTTCATACAAGCAAACCTCACCACGAGCATATGTGCAAGCCCTATCTTGGACTTGGGAAAATGCAAGTAGAAGGTCTTAGGAAGTGAATAAGCGGCCCTATTTCTATCCAAATCTTGGTTTGCCAACCAAAAGTTGTGCCCTCAACAATAAAGTGCTAATCTTGTAGTTTGTCCGCAGGGCCAACTATCACGATAGGGGTCACGTTGAGGACACCCCTCTCGCAAAGCTATGAAGAAGAAGTATTAAAGTCAGAGTCAGTATACAAATAAATGGGTTGTTGATGGGTCTATGTCTCTGAATCGTAGGAATAGAGAAAATACAAATATGGAGCGGATAGTGTTGAGGAACTGGCAGTCGTCGGTCCAAAGATCGATAGGGCTAAATCACAAGAGACATCTAGGGATCGTTGAAATAAGCATATAGTTGTGAAGCCGAGAAAGTTTGGAAGAAAATGTCTTCGAAGATCAGCGATGCAGTGGGATTCAGGGTGAAAGGTATGAGTCACAACTAAAGCCGGAGACAAAGGTGCACAATGAATAGCTATATGGAGACGAGGATAGAGAGGTATTCGAAAGGAAGACCACTTTAAGGGGGGGAAGAGTTCCCATGCAAAGCGGGAAAAACGGTTCAACGATCATGACCGTTGAACGTGAGAGAGATGAAAGATGGAGATTGAGCCACATCATGATAACGACAGTGCACATGTGTAACTGTCAGTTATGGTCGAGCCTTTCGGGGATGCGAGAGATCCCTACGCGTGGAGAATTGAGCGACAAGGGCAATGGAATGGAAAGATGGCTATTTAATGCCTGATCGCTTCTCAAACGTAAAAATTATTCCCCACAGTCATACTTCTGCATTGGCTAGGGAATGGGGGGCAATTGATGAGTCAGGTTTGGCCATAGACCGATCAACGATGAGTGAACACCTCAGACCAACCAGAATCGCCTATAGTGAGGGTGGTTGATTAGCCGGGATTGTGAAGTATCGGGCTGCGCGCTTTCCCCTCGGTCACGATTAAATTTAATGTACCAGTCACATGCCTATGTCATATTTAAGACCATGTACCAGTTACATGCCTATGTCACAATCACAATTAAGTTAATGTAAGCTAATTGCATTAATCCATGTCACGTTATCATGAGGAAAGGAGATCATCAAATGACATTGTAGTGGGCGGTGAGAAAGTCAAATTTTGCTTACCTTCTATCGTGTGAAATTATTTTGAGATCTCATTGCGATGATTAAAATTATTTATTTTGTTCTGATTAATTTCTTTAGTCATCAAGAAAAATTTCAGCTCAATCGGATGGTAAATGTGACTTAAACATCTAGCTTTTAAGCTTTAATATTAAAAGTTTCAAACTAAAAAATTAGTTTTTTGGGCCAGACACTTACCGATATTCGGTTAAGTTGAATATTTTCATGATAACTAAAGAAATTAATCACAAAAAAATGATGATATTGATCATCGACATAGGATCTCAAGATGATCTTACACGACAGAGAGTGAACAAAATTTATTCACCTTTAGAGACTAGAGTAAACAAAATTGGACTCACGTGAGAGGATCTTTGCTTCCACAATAGATGCAGACATGATAAATTCTCATGAAGTTCTCCTTGTGTAAGTGCATCTTGAATTGCAATCATTCATCAACTGAAACTGTGTTTGGGATATTCGGTTGATTGGTTTACACAGAAACTTAAAGAGTGAAAACAAAAGGGGAAAAGAAGGCAGATTAATGATGGATATAAAGGGTCGTTTCCAATCACTCCAATTAACAAGGTAGTGGTAGTTATCATGTGTTTTTTTTTTCTCTTACTTAATTTCGCATATATTTTTTCTTTTATAAATTAAATTTTTTGAATCAGATTACGCGCATCTAAGATAATTTTTTTTAAATTATATAGATTCGATTTGCGTGTCATTCTTCATACGCCAGTAATTAATGAAAACAATGTATCGAATTTTATAGTCTCGTGTTGAGTGTGAAAAGATAAAATATGCCTAAAATCAAAACGGGAAAAGTAAAAAAAACATAAAAACAGAGTCGGGTTAGGTAGAGAGAAACAGAGTACACGAGAAACTCGTGTAGCTAATTTCAATCTATTGGTGAGTCAAAAAAATTTCAATCTTTTGGTGGGTCAAAATATACGTACCCTTATCTCAAGTCTGCAAATGTGTCCACATATTTATGCAGACTCCATTTTTTATTATAATAAAGTTCATGTGACATATCGTATATGTATGCAATTAAATGTTGAAACGTGGTTGGTGTGGACCACAGAGTGCATGTCCTCATCATCATCATCATCATCACCATCACCATCACTCAGAAGACAATTAGTAAATTATGGACCTACCAGATTTATTTCAATCTTTGTTGAACTGGCTGTTTCTAAATGAATGCCCTTGATTACGCAAACAGAAACCCAAAATGGAGTGTGAACCCTCATTATTATAAATAGCCTGAATGGAGTCTTAAATTTGAGGTGTTAAATAAGAAGAGTAGTCATATAGTTTGATAATCAACGTTGAAATTATTCTTGTAGTCATAAATTTCACGAATTATAAGGCACAACGCATACAAAAAAATTTTAGGTTGGCAATATGGACGTCCGACGGTGATGACCAATTTGTTTTATTTTAATGTACCATGAATCATGGTACATCAAAATAAAATAAATTGGTCACTACCGCCAGACCTTCATAATGCCATCATGAAAATTTCTTGTAAGCATGGTACCTTTACAATTCTTGAACTGAATGAATGCTACCCTAACCTCAATGTTTATTATCAAACCATGTGACCTATAAATAAAACATCACACTTTTTTTCCTAACATAAAATACAACGTACTATCCAAGGTGTTATTCACGTGACTATCAAACCTAAAAAAATCCAAATATAAAAATGATCTCCAACCTTCGGTATGTCTAAAATTTCTTATGACGACAATTGATGTGTCTAGAGACTTGGGCGTTGCACTTGTACCAAGTAGAATAGATACTCTGCCTCTACCCAATGAAGATGACATAGTACCAAATACCTGCCATCAGTTATCTCTTTCCATTAACAAAAAGCAATATTAATTTTCAAGCATAATGCAAATGCACATGCTATTTTATGTACACAACTCAGATTACAGAATTTGATGGCATAAGGGCCTACTTTGCAACATAATTTCATGTCCCGCCAAGCATATTCACCTTTCTCTCACTACAAGAAAAAACACATTATTTGCCGACAACCATTTTCGTCGCCGTATGTTGATGATTTTGTCGCTAAAGGTTTTTCCCAACAAAAGTCGTTGGTCGGGAATTTTGTCGGGAAATCGAAGTTGGGAAATGTATTTGGCGACAAAAATCATTTTGTCGGCCAAACTGTCACCAATGCCGACAAAATGTTTTGTCGGTAATATTTTCGGCGACCAAATGTTCGTTAGTCGCTAAAAACCGTTTTGTCGGCGAAACAATAACCAATGCCGACAAAAGGTTTTGTCGGGATGTTTTCGGCGACCAAATGTATGGTCGTCGCTAAAAAGCACTTTGGCCGACAAAACACTTTTAGTCGCGGAAGAGTTACCAATGGCGACTAATGTTGTTGTCGGCAATATATTCTTCGACCAAAACATAAAACGACGACGAAGCCGTTTTGTCGCTGTATGCCTGTAACCGTTTTGAAATCTGTACGCCATTCATTGGAAACCACTGCCCAAATGCATCAAAATGCTATAAATCCAATTGAACAATCTTAAAAACTAACAAAATCATACAAGCATTTCCTCCAATAAAAACATCAAACTATCACGACTTGCATTAAACAAAACATGCCCATTGTTAAGACAATAATCAACCAAACGTTATTACACAAGTAAGCTTGCAAAGAAAGATTAAAAAGAAAGAGAAAAGAAAACGTCCTTAATTAGTAGGAGCAACAAAAATTGTTAGCAGCAGTTTGCATCCAACTAGAGATCAGTTTGCATCAAGTGTTCGCAGTAGATGATCAAAACGGCAACACCAGTAGTAGTTCCCATCAAACCAGAGATCAAAACAGCAACAAAAGACAACCTGCAGCAGAATTTTTTGGTTGGGTGAACTATTATAAGGCAATCTAGAGCATAATTTATATATGTCATCTCACTTGTAAAACATATAGTTCAATAATTAGAATAATTTGGTCTGGTAGATACACATAGAGAGCTGGATAAATACGAGATAAAAAACAAAAAAAAATATAAAGACAGCAAGTAAGCAGGTAGCAAGCACAAGACTAATATACTTACCTATTATTGCAACCATCATCATCCGAAAGGCAAATGACTGCGTCCAAAATTATCCTTGAATTGGCTCATAAAATTTTTAAGTTGGTCAATCTCCCTTTGTTGGGCATCTTGACGTCTCTGTGTCTCCTCCTCCCGACGTATTTGCTCCTCCTCACGCTGTCTTTACTCCTCCACATGCTGTCTCTGCTCCTCCTCGCGTCGCCTCTACTCCTCCTCTCGCTCTCTCTGCCTCTCCTCGCGAAGCATCTCTAATTCAGATCGAAGTTTTTCAAGCTCCTCCCGACGTGCAATGTCAGCTTCATTTCTACGAGAATAGGAAGTGGGTCTTGGCCCGACCCCAAATCCTCTTATGTACCGTTTCTTCTCCCCAAGCACTGCTTGTGAAAGTTCTTCCTGCGTCATTGGAGTCCCGGACTCGGAAGCTTCATCTCGTACTACTATCATTTTTGACTGTTGTTTCAAAGAAGAATATAAAAAAATCAATGGAGAAAACATAAAATGCATAGAGAAAAGAAGAAATACTAGATTCTTACGTGTAACTCTTCGCAAATAGGTTTGATCCAGTCATTTGTCGCTTTCAACTTATGTGATTTTTCGTAAAAGTCACAAAAATTTGGCAATTGACCATCATTATCTTCAGCCTATAATATCCAATCAACATAAAATACAGTTACTAAAACATGTAATAAATACTTACAAGGCACACATGTAAGTACAAAATCTCACCATAAGGCTCATAGTAGCAGAAAATGATTGAGATCCAATAGTATGATTATATGGTAGGAGGGTTCTATTCATTTGGTAAGCCACTCTACGAGCCTGGAAAAAATGCACTTGTTACATATTAACGTACAATTAAGAATGTAAATTAAGTAAATAATGAGTAACCTTTAATTTTGAGTCCTTGAATATGTGATCGATTATAAACCTCCACCCATCTATGTTTGCCCCTTTATACGGATGTTGATACGGATCGAGTCCTCGGTCTACTTGATGGGTGTAATGCTTGCCCATATTGTGTTTCCAGTCTCTATATAACTTACTAGCCTTCTCATCAAGTACCTCCTTAACCAATTCAGTGTACTCTTCTCCCTCTTCCGTGATTTTGAACTTATCCTACAAGCACTGTAACAAGTGAAATCAATTCGATGACAATGGGCTACAAAATCTAAATAATCTAACTCGAGTATGTTACCAAGATTAGACATTCTTACCCGGATGGCCTGTACAATGGCTTGCTTAAGCACTGAATCAACAAGCTTCCACGAGTGTGCGAAGCCTTCATGAGGGCAAATTCTCCTAATCTGGGAGCCCAACTCGTTAGCCACTTTCGTTGCATTTATCCCACAAAAAGCCCGCATTTCTCGATGTACATATACTTGGAGCCTCTCCCCACGATTGTGGGCGATTATTTTTGTAATTCGTTTTCCAACAGTAGGCCCTCGCACACGCCTTAGTGGAGGCGTTCCTGACAAGAACAATAAGGAGTATTTACCAATCAAATACAAAAAGATGAAGTTAAACCAATTGCAATATAAACTTCAATGTAAGGTTTGTATTTACCAAGTAAAACCATGAAGTCAAAATAAAAAAGTTTGTATTTACCTACATCACTAGATTCGGTAGCAAGAGATGGCACACTCCCAGTAGGGGATGGTGTAGGTGTTGTCCCCACTGATGGTGGTATCGACCTGCGCGATGTGCCTATAGAGGATGATGATGAATTACTCCTTCTAGATCCAGGAGACATGTTGCAACCTGTCATAAATTAAATGATATAACGAAAATTACATAAATTGACAGACGTAGTGTTTCATATAAAATGCTTTCATAGCTTCATATCGTCATATGTTGAAATACATTTGCGAACTAATTAGGTTTTCCCGAGTCTAGCCATACTAATAAAGTAGTGTTGGTGTTGTTGAGATCGTGCATGACACTACATAAGTTATCCCGCAATTACATCAAGGTTCTACATCAGTGTCGACATAAAAATCACTACGAAGCTCTTCTTCTTCCTCTTCATCATCAAAATCTCCCATTACTTCATCTTCATCTTCGTCATCACATATGAAGGTTTCATCGTCTACGCCTTCGGGTTGTGCTCGTTGAGTAGTCAAATATAAACCCGCATCCTCACTAACAATATCAGATTCAATATCAGTGGGCAAGTCGTCGATATCATCGTCCATAATACCACCAACATAAATTGGTCCAACATAGCATGCAACTGGTCATCATTAGTCTCTGTGCCCCTTCCCATGTCGTTCCCACTACCTTCATCGTGGTCACGTTCATCATCATTGTTTACTTCAGGCTGATCATTGAGAATAATTTCCCCATGGTGCACCCAAGTCTTATAAGAAGAATCTATTCCTTTTCATATCAAATGAATCCTAACAACCCCAATGCTAAGCGTTTTACTATTCAAGCAATCAATACAAGGACACCGAATATCAGCCTCCGGTACTGAATTTGTCATTGCAAACTTTATGAATGATTCTACCCTTCTTTATATTCCCTACTTGACCACTTATTTCTAATCATCATCCAACTCTTGTCCATTTCTTCTCACTTAAAAATTAATTAAGAACTCAATACCAGGTCCTCACACAATCAACTCAAGGATCAATACAGTGTCGTTAAAGAACAAAAAACATATTCTTAAAGCAATACCAGGTGCTCACACAATCTACACATAGCATTAGATTTATGTGCACACATCCATATTCACACAATCAACTCAAGAGTCAATACCAGGTGTTCAGGCAATACACAAATATGCAATATAACAAAATAAGGAGTCTTGCAACCTGGTGCTCTGCTCCAAAAAGTCTTTCAACTTTGGGACAGAGCTTGCAACCAGGTGCTCCAAATATAAATTATGGTCAAAGAATATAATAACATGCCCAAGTTATAACATAGCAGAATAAGGAGTCTTGCCACCTGGTGCTCTGCTCCAAAAAATCTTTCAACTTTGGAACAGAGTTTGCAACCAGGTGCTCCAAATACAAATTATGGTCAAAAAACATAATTGTATGCCCAAGTTATACCTGATGCTTGGTGAGACGTCTACGCAGATCGAGAGGTAAGTACTTCTTGTTCTTGTATACTTTCTTCAGAGCAACCTTCTATTTTGTTTTTTTTAAATCACTGTCAACACCTGGACAATGGGCATTTTGTGAACTCTAATGTAATAGGATGTAATAAGTTGAGTAAAGAACAAGAAGTACTTGAATGTGTAAATTTAGAAGTACTGTACAAAAAAATGATATACATGTAATTATTTTGATCTATTGGTTTGAAATCTTAAAAACTTGTGCTCTCAACAGATGGGGTGCTGGATTTTTGCAGTGACATTTTTGAAGGACAACTACACAATCAAAAGAGTTATCTAAGCCATATAATCGATATTTATTAAGGTGTAGTTTGATGATAGGAGGACTTTATCTAAGCCATACAATATATCTTTTTCCTCTTCAGTCCAAGTAAATTGTCAAGGTGGGGGTTAACTTGCTTTTTCACTCAATTGTCATACTGCTATTGCTTTTAAGAAATATTCCTCAACTATTTCAAATTGATATAAAGACTCATCAATAAGTGACTTTTTCACAACCATTGTTCATGAAATGTAGAACTCGAAGACAGAGGTATCTACCCAATGGTAAATTTACGTGCTATGCATCAAGTTTTGATGACAAAGTTCAAAAATAGCCAATGGATTGTACTCACCAACTCCCTTGGAAGACCCTTCTCTTTGCTCATCCTTTACATCCACATAATCTTCATTTGAACCCCAAAAGACAATACAAATTAATTAAAAAGTAAGTGTAACCAGAATATACACATGTCACTTAATATTTAATAATGATCATTTCTTATAATATTCATTGAAACCAAAAAAGACTAGTGTAGGTTTCCATGTTGGGATTCCCTAAACAATAAGTACAAAAACAAAAAAAAATGATAATTTTACATTTACACGTGACTGTTTGATGTTCTTCATCGCGCGGTGGAAAAAAGCCATGAAAGTTCCATTTGCTTAGTAATCATGCGTGCAGAGCAGTTGACTAAAAACATAAATATAGCGAGATTCATAAATATACACGTCACGCTTAATTTATTTTTGAGTCCGAAAGTATAATAACTTCAATTATCTATCCAAACTGATTTCATCCCTCAGTCTTTTTCTTCCTTTTCTTCTATCCTCGTGTGTGTGCATTTGTGGAAACCAGGAACTAATTAACCCAAATTTAAGGAACAGAAACCATAGATTATTGTATAGTAAACTTGTCATTAAATTACTGATGCCACGACATCCCTTAAGAACTAGTAAAAAGTGGTAAGTTTTATCCCTAATATTTGTCGGCTTGTCGGTATGGCTGATAACTACAACTTCTTGTCTTGTGGCTGATAAACTTGGACGAAAGTGATTGATCAAGTGGATAAATCATCTGTGTGTTTCATGGATGAACAAACCATGAACTAAAATTATATCGTAAATTTTCGTAACACAAAATCTCTATCAGCATATATATACTTTTCTTGAGTTTCGAATGTCAAATTAATTAGGAATATAAATGCAAAAGCTTCTACTAATTTTATTCACGTACATAGGGAAGATCCATATACACCAATCAAGGGAAATGTCTACCTTTTGGGTAGATTTATTAAACCAAAAGCTCACAGTCCAATGTCTGCCTTTTGGGTAGGATAAACAAACCAAGGTCAAAAAGCTCACAGTCGCAAAGGCAAAACAAAAGGCACAAAGTATAAACTATTCGCACACACTAGAATATCAATGGGCCATGCCATATGCTATATTAAAAAAGGCAAAAGCTATTCACCAAATTAAAGTTACAAATACACCAATGAAGAAAGACTCACACTGAGATTTGATCTCAAAACTCCCGGTCGGACAACATCTCACAGATCAGTGGAGGAGCGAATCCACGAAGAGCAACCACAAAAGGCCAGAGACGGGGAGAAGCAGCAGCGGAAGGACGACGACGGCGAGGGCTTCGGACGGGGGAGGCCAGAAGAAGAACGCCAGATCGAGCTCTGGATCGTGGGAAATAAGCACTGAGTCGACAAAACTGGAATTTAGGGCTTGAATAGTTTTAATCCACAAAACGACATCGTTTAGTGAAATCAACATTTGGCGACAAAACCCATTTTGTCGGTAAATAACAACCCTTTGCCGACCCGATCCACTTTTGTCGGTAAAGATGGAACATACGCCGGCTACACACCATTTTGTTGCCCAATTAATTAAATTTCCCTCCAAAAAATTATCTTCCGCGGGAAATTTAGCGCGCAAACCATGTCGTGACAAAGAAATTTTTTGTCGCTGGTGCGTAACCCTTTGCCGACAAAATAAGCCTTAGTCAGCGAATGTTTAAGAAACCAGCGGCTACGAACTCGTTGTCGCCAATCAGCGTAACCTTTCGGAGATGAAAGAACCTTTTGTCGGCAAATGTTTGATTTTCGGCGACTAAAGTGTCTTTTGTCGGCGAATTTTGTCGCCAAAAATGTTTTTTCTTGTAGTGGGATCTAGTGAATCCGCTATTAGCTATCACAACTGTATTATGAGCTATTTCCGTTAGTTCGATGTTGTCCAAGTTGCAGGAAAAATATTTCCCAACAACTAAAAATAGCTAGTCAACAGGATACCAAGAATTATGAATGTGGCTACCGTGCTTACCCAAGAAACACCTCATTAAAGAAGGCTCTAAAATTCATCATAGCCATCAAGGCTACAAATATGTTCATTTTCAAAATTTATCATAACCGAATTGTAGCACGTCAATGCTCAATTGGGGCACCGATATATATGTTTCAAGGTGCACTTGTTACTGAATTCTTTGTTTCTTGTCTGAGTGAATTCACACCATACACACCCAATTCGCACCCATGCACCCAATTCACACACACACCATAACCAGCTACATGTGTCCACAACATAAACTAAAAACACTAACAATAGAGTTGTTCATTTGCTTGTCATTAGGTTCTTAATTTGTTCCTTGTTAGAGTGAATTCATACACTACACACTCAATTCATATGCACACAACCCACACCCCACAACCAAGCTCTTGTGTCCACAGCACTAAATTAGAAACACTAACAATAGAGTTGTACATCTCAAATATATAGAACCCTGAACAAAATACGAATTGGTAAACACACAAAATTAAGCAACTCGACCTGTAATGAAGAACCGATGAAGACAAAGAACATAAATATAGATGAACAATTGATGAAGATGCTAGGGGAACCCAAAAATTGAGAACACTAACAATAGACCCTCGATTGAAGAACTGATGAAAATGTAAATGTCATTTGCAGTAAAAAAATCCAAAACCCAAAACCACAACCATCAACTAAAACTAGAGTCACACAAAGTTAATAGAATCTCCAGAAATGTATAAGAAATTATATATGCAAACAAAACCCAAAAATTGAAAGTGGAAACACAAAAATCTGAATCATGATGTAACATAAAGTGTAATCACAAGTCCAATAAAAAAATTGAACACACACATAATTGAAAATCAGAACGATGGTGACCAGACATTCGAGGAAAACGAGAAACTCTTAGAAAGCATAACTCACTTCGAAACGAAGAACAATAGTATGAACAACCTAGAAACATGGGAAACGAATTCAGAAAACTTATTTATCTCTAATTCTAAAGCCCAAACAGCAATTTATGTTGAAACAGAGCTCACGAACAACCCAAAAATCACAAGTTGTGAGCTATAGGTACTTCGATGAACTTAATTACCATGGCGGGGCCACCCAAACTGATTTACAAATCTTTACGTTCACCTAGGTGTCACTATTCATAAACTTAATTATAATGCACACTCGACACCCTCCGCTACCTTGTCCAAGTTTTATTCGAACATGTGTCCCTAGTGTTCATTCTAGATTTTTCCCAAATTTAAATAATAAAATTTTTATAGAAAATCGGGCAGAATAACAATAGTAAATCGATGATATCCACTATATCCAAGGTCTCAATAACAATCCACTTTAACTTTCCAATGACATAACAATACTGTATAACAACTGATCATAGATATAATATGGTCAAAGATGGTGATCCCACTCTCACGAAGTCCCAAGGTGACTTCTGGAGATTATAATGATAATACAATGTATGCTTGTGCGAGTGTAGGTGAGATTGGGGGTAATTTTCATCATTCAGATCAAAGCCTGAGGTCAAAATCCTAACTGGTTCTCATGCCAATTCTAAGACTGGTCGTTTGCTTTGGCAACCGATGTGGTATCTGGAGTTCTGGGTTTATAACGAAAAGAGAAAAATTAACACAATGTGATCCAAATAAACACAATCTAAGGGTTGAAGGTTGTTCTCCTACCTCGTAGCATACTCTAGTGGTGATTTTGGGAAAAACAGTGATGATTCGGCGACATAAGTTTTCTCTCTCTAGAACTCTCCCCTCTCTTTCTAAATCCTAGCCTAACGTTGCTTTGGTTCGTGAGTTGATTAGTGAAGAAAGTGAGATGAGTGTGCTCCATTTATTTGGTTATCACGATCAAACCACCATGAAAACCCCCGTCAAAGGCCATTAAAACCACCATCAACAGGCCATTGATAGGTTGGAAAAAAACATAACGGTTAAGAAAATTGATGCTGAAGGAAAATGTTCCAGTGTTACTCGTCCCACAACATCACTCGATCTCAACCATCCAAGCAACATACAATTAAAAGACACAATTAATACTTGAATATGTCATTAATTAAGTGAAAATCTCTTCTTCTTCTTCTTTTTTAAAAGAGTTTGAAAATCGCAGGTTATTAGAGGCCAGTGTGTTCTGGCATACCATTTCGAATTTATTGCTAAAAAGTAATGTATATTTCTCAAATAATATTTTTAATAGAAAATCAATTTAACATAAAATAAGACCTCACAACTTAAAAATAAATTATTAAACATAATAATGAATGGTTTTACTCCGAGGGTAATTAACTTTGAAGTTTTACAACGTTTGTAGTCTCAATTTATGTTTAATTATCAAAAAACTATCAATTAAAAAAATTTAAAAAAAATTCGTATCGGGCAATATATAGCTTGTTATTGACCAGATCACCCAATATTAACCGGTATGTTAGCGGGTAATGTACGTGGACCTGTCTGTACCATTTTTAATCCGATCCAATACATACCGCCCAAGTACAGAACAGTATGGTACGAAATTAATAACAATACTTCATACCTTAAAGCAATTTTGTTAAAATTTTACACCATACTAGTGTAACAAGTCAAATAATAATTTTTCCTTGAAAAAGATGACTAGTTGCTCTAATCATGTGATGACTATAAAATGATTCGTTAAAAATATTTCGAGGTGTGCACAAATAGGCTAAAACACTCTACACATCACTGCAAAAGAATATACACATATATAATATGCATGATTTGCAGTACATATGTTGATTGGGATGGGGATGGAATTAATGGTCAAATGGGGAAGTTTCAACGTGCTTTACGTGGAGTACTGGAGAGTCGAGAGAGACATTGGGATTATCATCTTATCTCTTTTGTCCAACATGGCTAATCAGACTGATCCAACCCTTTGTTTAAAAAATATGGTTTACACTTTATACTTTCGCATTAGTTAGGGCTAAATCATTGTCAGGGCCGATTAGGAATAAGTCCTGCAAGTCCACGGACACGGGTAATTTTTCGGCACAGTACAATAATTTTCTATCAAAGTTAGATCACTACATGAAGATATTGGACTATCATCAAATACTTATTGTCCTACAAGAAATAAGCATATCAGCCTTTAATTTTCTTTCAACTAACAAACTAAGTTGTCTTTTAAAGTGGCATTAACAGTAGTCATCTCTCATATCAGAGATTCATATAATGTTGTTAAACTCCAGATACCTTTTTCTCCACCCTAGTAGGACTAGGGACTTGCTATGATGTTAGGTGTATCAAAATCTGAACTCAATTCCCTGAGTCTTTCCGTTTATGTATGTCAAAAATTGATTCTTTGTGAGATTGATCCTGCATTTGAATCTTTTATCTTCATTGGACGAAGATCCTTAGCATACAAGCCTACCTCTATATTATTTGTTTTGGCTTTGAAGGGGTGCTAGTCGGCCCAAAAAATTGCCATTTACTGGGATTCTCCTGGCGTATTTTGAGTTAAAAAATCAAGACCTGATAAAGTTATGATGGCACACATCCATTGATAGATATCCAGTCTCTTCCTAAGAAAGCATTGTATTTGAAAGAAGGATTGATCCCAAAGAAGGTTGTGTTCATAACCCTTGAACCAATTTGAAGTTGAAGAGAGAGGAGCCCTTTGACAGGTGAGCATCCTTCTGCAGAATTGGTAATTGTGACCTCTGTTGGGATAAGGCCTTCATCTGTTTTATTTAGAACCCTCATCATCCTAGCAGGTAGGATATTCACTATGGCTCCTGTTGATACCACATTTTGTTCCGTTTTATTTATTTTTTATTTTTTATTTTTTTTTACATTTTTAAAAGAAGTGAATGAAAATTTTTATTGTGTTTCAAAGATTCAAAGTTGAAAATTTTGTTTTTGTGTACCGGTATACCGAACCAAAATAATTTTAAAAAATGTGTTTTAATGTTATTTCTTTCTTTTGTCCAAACAAAAAGAAGAGAAAAGAAAAGGATTTTAGTAAAAACCAAAAAAATACATATATATATATATATATATATATATATGTGTGTGTGTGTGTGTGTGTGTGTGTGTATAAATAAATATAAAACAAAGAATAAAATCGGAAAAGAAAAAAAAATAGCGCGGGACCCACCATGCCGTGCCCGGCAGGTGGGCCGTGGGCGGCCTGGTTGCCGTGCCCGGCTTTGATGCCGGTTGGGCCTCTTGGGCCGTGCCCGGTTATTGCGCGTGGACTGGATTTTTGCGTGGACTGGACTTTTTGCGCGTGGGCGGTTTTTAGCGCGTGGGCGGTTTTTAGCGCGTGGGCTTGGGCTGGGCCGTGCCCGGCTTGTGGGCCGTGCCCAGCGCCTGAGCCGTGCCCGGCATTTGGGCCGTGCCCGGCTTCCCGACCCGGTTTTCCGTCCGGATCATCCGGTTTTTGCGCGGTTTTTGGCCGGTTCGGTGGGTTTTCTGCCCGGTTTTGGACTGATTTGTCCGGTTCTTGTCCAGTTCAGGTGGTTTGCCTCGGTTGTTGGTCGTCGGGCTTGATGATGTTGCGGCGGCCGGAATCAGCTGGATCACGATTCGTCAATTTAACGGCCGGTGACGATTTTTGGGCTTATTGGTTCTTCTTGCGGTTTTTTCCGGCTGAGGTATTAACGGGATTGGTTCATACAACAGCAGCCGTTATTCGTTTGAATCGAAGGGGCAGCTGCTTCCCTTTTTGTGCATCCAAAGGGCAAATGTTTGCCTATAAATACTGAAGCTCTGAAGACAGAAGGAGGATCGGAAAAATCAGGGAAAAATTGAAGGAAGAGGAAAGGTTCTGAGGAAAAATAGGAAGAAATTTTTTGAGAACAGAAATACTTTGAGAGTGAGGTTAATTTCCAGAGAGAGTGTTCTTCAGTTTGATAAGTTCTAAACTTTCTAGTTTTGAACTATCAAATATATAAGAACAATATTAGAGCAAGTATAATTTTCTTTTCAGAGAGTGTTCTTTTCGTTGATAAGTTCTAAACTCTTTAGTTTTGAACTATCAATATATAAGAATAGCTTAGAATTATCGGGCTCTTAGTTAGAGGTTAAGAGGAGATTCTGTCCAGTTCTCTTTTCAAATTCCGGTGAAACTTGAGCGGCTGTTTATATCAGCATAGCTCGGGATAGCAAGAATTCCTTGTTATGCCAGGTTATGGTCTTATCTAGGCCCTCAGGTATTTTTCACCACTCCGTTGTAATTCAATTCTCGACCCAGTGAATATAAGGTAATTGTTTTGCCTCTGTATATTTCTTTCTCTGTTCTGTCTATGCAAATTTAATTCTTTAAATCAGTATTAAGATTAGGCTTATTAAGCCATGTTCGCATCTCTAGTCCGTGGTTCTGAAATTTCTAGTCCTTTCCTGAAATTTTCAGTCCATACTTCTAGAATGTCAGGACATTTTTATTTATTCTTTCTGTCTTTTTTTTTATGTCAATCTTAATTGGGCATCCGCATCTCTAGTCCGCAGTTCTAGAATGTCAGGATTTAGCCCGCTAAATCACAAAAGTCGGTGTTGGCCTATGCCAATGTACTTTTCGTGATTTAGCCTGTTTTAATCACGAAAGTCGGTGTTGGCTCGGCCAATGTACTTTTCGTGATTTAAACAAAAAATCACTTTAAACAAAAATAATACTCCGGCATATTGCTCGATTGCGTCGGCCCCTGTCGGAACTAACTACTAACTTTTCCCTTTCCCCGATCTCCCGTAACTCTTTCTTTTTTTTTATCCCTTTCCCGTACCCCGTAACAGATACCGCTTTCTTCTTTTATTTTTATTTTAAAAAAGGAAAAAATTCGTTACTTGGCTAAGTTATATGAATAGTGCTGTTAGTTCACGCTGACACATTATCCATATCACTTGGTTAAAAATCCCGGTAATCTCGGAATTCCATAAACACACGGGTGACATAGGTAGCCCATGTTAGTGTTTTTGGGATGAAAATTTAACGGGCAATGCACGTTATCTTTTCACGACAGAATATCGCGATTAAGGTGACATTTATTAAAATTTGCAATTTGGACCGCCAGTGATTGTGTAGCTGCCGGGATGAAGAATTGCAGATAAATAAAACCAGTTAAAAAATTCGTTACTTGGCTAAGTCATATGAATAGTGCTGTTAGTTCACGCTGACACACTATCCATACCACTTGGTTAAAAATCCCGATAATCTCGGAATTCCATAAACACGCGGGTGACATAGTTAGCCCATGTTAGTGTTTTTGGGATGAAAATTTAACGGGCAATGCACGTTATCTTATCACGACAGAATATCGTGATCGAAGTAACATTTATTAAATTCTATAATTTGGACCGCCAGTGATTGTGTAGCTGTCGGGATGAAAAATTGTAGATAACTAAAACCAAAAAAGAGAGTTGACATGACGATCCTTTAAATGGAATCGGGTCATTGTTAAACTTGAAAATTCCTGCCAGGGATTTAAGGTACCTGGCACCCCGGGAATAGAAACATGACATGCAGATACCAGTTTGCGTATCATGTTTCAGTCAAAGTTTAACATATACTCGTTCTAACTTTTTGCCACCAAAAACTAAATTATGTAAACTGGGGTCCTGTTCTCACACCCGTTTTCTTTGTATAGCAATCACTAGATTTTATTTAAATTTGGCCAAGGATGATGAAATAAAATTAATTGGGAAAATAAAGTACCGAAAGGGCGATGTTGGGTGCCTAACACCTTCCCGACTCGTAACAGTAAATCCCCGAACCCATCTCTGTTTTTCGAATACCAAATTTCTTTTAAAGGAGTCATTTTTGTGCGTTAAAATAAAATTATTCTAAGGGCATCTTCCTTGAAAATGGCCTTAGAGGGTGACTTGACACACCCGAATTTCATGTCAAGTGGCGACTCTGAGTTGTTAATAAGTCCCAGCTGTTAATTTTCATTAAAACGTCGCATTTAAAAGCAAGGAAATTTTCGGGCGCGACAGCTGGCGACTCCGCTGGGGACTTAGGGATTAATAAAAGAATTTGCAAATCGTGGCTCTATTTAGCGGAAACCATTAACCTACCCCATTTGGGTAAACTTACGGTGTAACGCAAGTTAAAGAGGGGTACTATTTGCAAACCTTTTATTTTTCCTTATCAGTGGATTTCGGCTTTTTAAATTTTCCCAAACAATTTTTTCGAATTATCCTTGGCCTGTTACTAACATTATTCTTGTGGTTGTCTTTCAGGTGCGCTTTTGCCAAAAAAAAAACATGCATAAATATCTTGTTACTAATATTTGTTTTGCAGGGAATTACATTATTCTGAAAGGATTTTCTCCAAATATTTACAAAATATAAAAAAAAATATTTTCAGCATATGCATACATTCAGCACAACATACCCAACTCTCTTCTCAATCTCCATTCTACCTTTTATTTTTACCCATAGGATTAGGAGGGGGTTCGAAGTACGTGACGATCGTCAATGGTGCTTTTTTGTAGCCAAAGATGGTTTTCACTGAAAAGGACACTCCAATCAAATCACCAACCAAAGATAATACCCTTCACGGGGGCCGGAGGTTTGAAGATTTGGGAACCGTGAAACCATGCTAGAAATGCATTAGCAAAAACCAAGCCGTCATGCTGCATGTATTATCCCTCAAAAAAGAGTCAAGCCAAAACCTGATAAGAACATTCATGAAAATTGGAGAGAGTCCTCGTTGATTATGTTAAAAGGCAAAATTTTTCAAACTTCCATTTCCAAATTATTTTAGACTAAGTGTCCAGAACGTACTATTAGGGTACAGAAACATCCTCATATGGGTTAAATACTCTCGCAATTTTAGATTATATACTGAAGTCATGCCGAAATGCCGGCTAAACTTCGAAAAGTATAAAAAGCCCATGTGAGTGGTGGAACTGCTAACCGATAGTATATTTTGGACCTACCCATGCTGAGAACACCAAACTAACTTGGAATTTTGGTTTTGTGAATATCAGGTGGTATAGGAAGCACGGCTCGCTCTATCTCTCCCCCTAGAAGAATTATTATCACAAGATCAAGATCTAGGGCCATGGCAGAAGAGGCTAACCGGTCGCAGTTACCTGTTCAGGGGACGGTGTCCCTTGAAGATTTCAATGCTCTTCAAAGGGATATGGAGAATATGCAAATGATGTTCACGACACTGTACAATCAAGGGGTATCCCCCTCTCTAGCTCACCAGGCCGGGGTCGGGACTCCAGTCACTCTGAATCATGCAGCACCGAGTATGCCTAATCCTATTGCCACCGCACTCCCGTCTGGGGCAGTGCCAGCAGGACCCTCAGCAGGGCCACATCAGCAGCAAGCGCCTGTTATTCCAGTTATGCCAGTTATGCCGGTTCACGAAGATTACGAAAGCCAGCAGGGGGACCCTAATCCCCCTCGAGAACCAGACTCAGCCTGGAAGCAAAAAATGCAACAAATGGAGGAGATCCTGAGAGCTATTCAGGGAACAAATGCTTACAACTCTACCAGTTTCTCAAATTTATGCTTCTTTCCAGAGATGCAGCTCCCGCCGAAGTTCAGGATACCCGACTTTCACAAGTTCAACGGAACAAGCGACCCAATGGCCCATCTGCGGCTCTATGCCGGGGCATTATGTGGGTATCCCCACCCAGAAAAGCTAATGATGCAGCTGTTCCAGCACAGCCTGGTAGGCCCAGCAGCCCAATGGTTTCCTAGGCTGGATGTCCGTCGTTTCAGAACTTGGGCTGAATTGTCCCAAGAATTCGTAAAGCAATATCGCCATAACGCTGAGTTGGTTGTTGACCGACTCTTCTTAATCAGAATGAAACAAGAGCCCGAGGAGTCATTCCGGGCATATGCCTTGCGCTGGAAAAATCTGGCCACCCAAGTGGACCCCCCACTGGTTGACACCGAGTATGTTCATCTCTTTGTTCAAACATGCAAAGGGATATATTATGAGAAGTTCTGTACTTCCATTGGCCGATCATTTATGGAGATAATCCAGCAGGGAGAAATGATTGAAGATGGCGTTAGGACGGGAAAAATTCTCGATCCTTACGCAAAGCTGACAACCGATACAGCCAGCTCGTCCCCCCTGCTAGTAAGAAGTTCCCTCCAAGGAGGGGGGAGGAACCCGAAATTGCTGTTGTCATCCCATATGACAAAAGGAACAACCAACTGCCACTATATAACCCAAGTCCTCCCATGTATAACCAAAATGCTCCACCAAGGTATCCATTTCCATACCCACAAAATTTCCAAACACCTTTTCCGTCGCCTCCACCATACCAAAACGCCACACACCAGTCCCCCTCATATTTCCCCAATCCAGTGCGAAGCCGTCCAAACCAACCTTATCCTTACCGGGCACCTGCACCCGAGCAGAGGAGGGCCCCTCCCAGGAGAAGAAACTATACAGCCATCGCCATACCTATGGCCGAGGTCCTAGGCCGGCTTGTTGCCTCCGGTCACTTAAACCCAATCCCGGCGAAGCCATTGCCAAACCGACTACCACCTTCATATCGGCTAGAGACTAAATGTGCCTATCACTCCGGGGAGATTGGCCATGATATTGAAAACTGCTGGACTCTCCGAAATAGGGTTCAAGACCTTATTGATTCTCAGACTATCAGCCTAGAAGAGGCAAGACCAGCAACTTCGAATGTTACCACCAATCCACTCCCTAACCATCAGGGAGTGAATGTTATCTCAGAAGATGTCAGCGGCAATCCAAGTCATCTCATAGGACTGCCGGGCACAATCATTGTACCAGTTCGGCTTCCTAATGACCCGCTCATAGCCATGATAGTTGGTGGCAGACAGGATCAGAGGACGTTCAAAGAAAGGATATACCAGGGGAATCAACCCCCACGTAGTCCCTCCACTACTATTCCAACGGTGTCTCGACAACCGGTCACTCTACCGGTTCGTCCCAAGGTTACTTTACCACGAAGGGCCCAGCCGGAGCTGAACCTCCACCACGTTCCGTGGAAATATCCATACAGGCCAGGGAAAACCACCCCTTTTCAAGAAGAGGCCGTAGGTGAAATCGGAGGCCTTACACGGTCCGGGAGGATTTATACCCCGGCTGAGCTAGAAAGAAAAAGAAGGCAAAGAAATCACCGAGCAGGAAACATTGGAGTTTGTCGGAGCCTTGAAGAAAAGCGAGTATGACGTTGTTGAACAGCTAAAGCGAACTCCAGCTCATATCAACATTTTGGCTTTACTGCTCACATCCGAGCCACATAGGGAGGCATTAATGTCTGTTCTAAAAGAGGCACAGGTGCCAAAGGATATCTCCCCTGACAATCTACAAAACATGGTTGGCACCGTGATGTCGCCAGGGATAATCTTTTTTTTCGATGACAAGATTCCTGACGAGGGAACAGGGCACACCAGAGCCCTGCACATAGCTGTCAAAACCAAGGGGATGATAGTGGCCCGAGTATTGATAGATAATGGCTCGGCTCTAAACGTATGCCCCTATGCCACCTTAGAGAGGTTGGGAATGGATGAGTCTTCATTACAGTACAGCGGCATGATCGTAAGGGCTTTTGATGGC
This sequence comes from Arctostaphylos glauca, assembly GCA_019985065.2. Lineage (NCBI taxonomy): Eukaryota > Viridiplantae > Streptophyta > Magnoliopsida > Ericales > Ericaceae > Arctostaphylos > Arctostaphylos glauca. The sequence goes on along the minus strand of JAHSPW020000002.1, from coordinate 22,951,229 downwards.
TCTCGTCGGGAAACAATGGGAGAGATTGAGTTGCCAATTGAGATTGGACCAGTAACTTTCGCCATCCGGTTTCAAGTATTGAAAATCCCTTCAGCCTACAACTTCTTGTTAGGCCGACCCTGGATCCACGTGACGGGAGGAGTTCCTTCAAGCCTCCACCAAAAAGTGAAGTTTCTGATTGATGACAGAGTGATTTCAGTCTTTGCTGAGCCAGAGTTTGCCATCTATGGCGAGCCAGCCATACCTTTCATAGAGTCTCCGGAGCCTTCCAGTTATCAAACATTGGAGTATGTCACTGCTATTCAGGGAGCACCCATTGACCCTGAAATCTCGGAGAATGGAAGGATGATTGCTCGATATTTTCACCGGCATGACTATCAGTTGGCAAAAGGGTTGGGAAGTTCTTTGCAAGGCGAGCAGGGGTTAAGAAGGATCCCAACTCAGACTCACACCTTCGGCCCAGGGTATCAGCCTACCATCCAAGAACAGAAGGAGGCAGCAATGCAAAAGAGGAAATTCAAGAAGTATCCACCCCCAAGGGTGGTCAAAGCAATTCCACCCCTCAAAAGGAGTTTCGTGCTCGGGGAGGTGATGAAACCAGAGAAAGCCTCAATAACTGCGCCAGTTCCCAGCATGGAATTCAGTCAGGTTCAGGAGCCTTTGGAAGGATAGCAGACATGTTCCCCGAAATGAAAATATTGGTCATTGATGGGCTAGTGCACGGGAATGGCGGTCAGAGCTCAATGGAAGGATCAATCCGACCCATGTATCCTGGCGAGAGGATTGCCAATTGGACCTCGCAGCGGGTCTGCAGAGCTCGCAAGTTTTGGTAAACTTGCTCGAGCAGTGTTTGGTTTTTAATTGCTTTTTGAGTAGTGTGATTGCTGTTGTCTTTATTTTCTTAGTCTAGTATCGGCTCTTTTTGGGCTTGCAGCCATGTAATTGCTAGACAATTTTGAATGCCAGTTAATGAGAGTATGTTTTATTTTCATGAATGCTTCTTCTTCAAAAATTTTAATACTTAAAAAATGTTGCCATTTCAGGGATCCTAAAATTTGCGCTTTTGACCCAAATGATGTCACAAACTTAGCACAAGACGAATATGACTTTGACACGGAATTAGATTTTGAGCTTATGGGAATTGACCACGACGAGTGCACGGGTGAAGAGATACCTGAGGAGATAAAACTCATGGCTGAACGACACGATGGCCGGCAAACTCCCAATATTGAGGAAACAGAAACCATTAACATGAGGACTGAGGATAAACCAAAAGAAGTTAAAATTGGGATAAAATTAGACAAGCAACAAAGGCAAGAGTTCATTGAGATACTCAGGGCATACCAAGATGTGTTTGCTTGGTCCTATGAAGACATGCAGGGTCTAGATACGTCCATAGTAGAGCATCGGCTACCTACCGATCCTTCTATGGTACCAATGAAGCAAAAACTCAGACGTCTCAGGCCTGAGTGGAGCTTAAAAGTCAAAGAAGAAGTGATGAAGCAGTTCAATGCAGGATTTCTACGAGTGGTCACTTATCCCGAATGGTTGGCTAACATTGTTCCTGTACCAAAGAAAGATGGAAAAGTCAGAATGTGTATCGACTTTCGGGATTTAAATAAGGCCAGTCCAAAGGATGATTTTCCACTGCCCCATCTAGACATATTGGTGGATAATACGGCCGGACATGAAATGTTCTCATTTATGGACGGGTTCTCCGGGTATAATCAGATCAAAATAGCTGAAGAAGATCAAGACAAGACAGTATTCATTACCCCCTGGGGTGTGTATTGTTATCGCGTTATGCCATTTGGTCTGAGAAATGCCAGGGCAACTTATCAGAAAGCCATGGTTGCCCTATTCCACGACATGATGCATAAGGAGGTTGAGGTATACGTGGATGACATGATTGTGAAGTCTCGACACCATGAAGGGCATTTGGTAAATTTACGCAAAGTTTTTGACCGGTTACGCAAGTACCAGTTGAGGCTTAATCCTACTAAGTGTGCCTTCGGGGTCACGTCGGGAAAGCTGTTAGGGTTCATTGTAAGCCAGCAAGGCATAGAAATTGATCCAGCAAAGGTCAAAGCCATCCTTAATATGCCTCAACCCAAGGGAGAAAAGGAGATCCGATCCTTCTTGGGAAAGCTGAACTTCATCAGCCGTTTCATCTCTCAAATGACACATGTGTGCGACCCTATCTTCCGGTTGCTTAGAAAGGACGCATCCAAAGTATGGAACCCAGATTGTCAAAAAGCTTTTAGGGCGATTCAGGAATATTTGCTCAACCCGCCAGTTCTGGTTCCCCCAGTCCTTGGTCGTCCTTTGATAATGTATCTCTCAATTCTTGAAAATTCGATGGGTTGCATGTTGGGCCAACAACACGAAGAAACAAAGAAGGAACAGGCGATATATTATCTCAGTAAAAAAAATTTTCAATATGAAGCCAACTATACCATGCTGGAAAAGACATGTTGTGCGTTGGCATGGGCAGCCCATCGCCTTCGGCATTATATGTTGGCCCACACCACTCATCTAACTTCAACGGATGAATCCATTGAAGTATATTTTTGAGAAGCCGACCCTCTCAGGACGAATAGCACGATGGCATATGATTCTGTCCGAATTTGATATCGTCTTCACTACACAAAAATCTGTCAAATGAGCGGTCATAGCAGAATATTTAGCCGAGAACCCACTAGAAGATGACGGGCCAATGAACCCTCTTTTTCCCGACGAGGGAATCATGTTCTCAGAAGAAACAAGGGGTGAAGAACCTACTGGATGGAGGCTATTTTTCGATGGTGCCGCCAATAGAAGAGGAGCCGGAATAGGGGCAGTTCTAATCTCCGAAGTCGGAACCCATTTGCCCGCTACCGCTAAGCTGGTTTTTGAACATGATGCAATTATTACCAACAACATGGCGGAATATGAAGCATGTATCCTGGGGTTGCGAATGGCCCTGGAATATGAAATCCTAGACCTCACGGTTTATGGAGATTCAGACTTAATCATCCAGCAAAGCAATGAGACATTCAAGACTAGGGATCCTAAACTGACCCCCTACAACTTGAAGGTAAAGGAGCTGAGAAGACTTTTCAAGAAAATCCGATTCGTCCATGTACCAAGGACAGATAATTCATTCGCCGATGCACTAGCTACTTTGGCAGCCGCAATCCAGTTCGAAGAAGGAGAAATTCCTGCCATAAAGATTGAGTTACGACATGAGCCAGCATACTGTTTGGCGCTCACTGAAGAACCAGATGGGCAACCTTGGTATTATGATATTAAGAGGTATATGCAAGAAGGAGTCTATCATGAGGAGGCAATTTCCAATGACCGAAAAACCATCAGGAGGTTAGCCACCCACTTTTTCCTCCGGGGGGAGGTCCTATTTAAGCGGTCCATGCATGGCCCGCTAAGATGTATCGATGCCGTGGCAGCCGACGGTGTAATGAAAGAAACTCATGAAGGGGTATGTGGACCACACATGAGCGGACGCACTCTGGCCAAGAAAATCCTCCGTATGGGATACTATTGGATGACTATGAATGACGATTGCATCAAGCATGTAAAACAATGTCATCTTTGCCAGATTCATAGCGATGTTCTAAGGGCACCTCCTAAAGACTTGCAAGTTATGACGGCTCCTTGGCCGTTTTCCGCTTGGGGCATTGACATCATCGGAACCATAGCGCCCAAAGCATCGAATGGTCACCAATTCATCCTAGTGGCCATTGACTGTTTTACAAAGTGGGTGGAAGCTGCGACCTTTGCGCAAGTCACGGAGCGGATAATCACCCGGTTTATCAAGCATAATATCATTTGTCGGTATGGCCTTCCAGAGACTCTGATCACAGATAATGCTCGGAATCTGAATAGCACCCTCATGAACAAACTGTGTGCGCAATTTAAGGTCAATCACCAGAATTCTACTATCTACCGACCACAGATGAACGGGGCAGTAGAAGCAGCCAATAAAAACATCAAGAGGATACTCAGAAAGATGGTTGAAACACATCGCGACTGGCATGACAAGTTGCCATTTGCATTGATGGCATACCGGACAACAGTACGCACTTCTACTGGGGCAACCCCGTACTCACTAGTCTATGGGAGCGAAGCAGTTCTCCCAGCAGAGATTCAAATTCCCTCTTTTAGAGTGCTGATGGAGATAGAGTTGGAAGATGCCGAGTGGGTAAAGAAGCGGTATGATCAGCTTTGTTTATTGGATGAGAAAAGAATGGCAGCAGTCTACCATTCGCAATGTTATCAAAGACGGATTTCAAGGTCATTCAACAAGTTTGTCCGTCCACGCGTGTTCAAAGAGGGAGATTTGGTGCTGAAGCGCATTCTTCCAACTCGAGACGAAGCCAAAGGAAAATTCGCGCCAAATTATCAAGGCCCTTTCATAGTAACCAAGGTGCTGTCAGGAGGAGCTCTTATTTTGTCCGAGATGGACGGGGAGATTTTTCCACAACCACTGAATTCAGATGTTGTAAAGCATTATTATGTGTAATTCATTTCGAGACATTTAGGTGGTTGTATGCAAAATTGTTCCGTTAAGTGTTATGTATCAACTTAATTCCAATCAAATGGTTTATTCCAAAATGTTGTTTTAATCATCGAGCAAATAAATCATTTCTTTGTCTACTTTTGTCTCGTGCTTATACAAAATTGGGGGTTACGAAAAAGAAAAAGGAAAAAAGGAACAAAGAGAAAAAAAGAAGAAGAAAAGAGTGTACAAAAAGAAAAGACACTCTGGTAAATAAACCCCTAAAAAAGGCCTTTCTCTCCATTTCTCTATCGCAAGATGAAAAATGCTCGATTTGATCAAAACTCATAAGGAACATCTCATTTAATTGGAAATAAGTTGCTTTCAGTTGTAAATAAAAAATAAAAAATCAAGCATGGCCAAAATCCGAAAGGAGGCCATGGCAAAAAAGGATAAAAAGCCAGCATGGTCAAAACCTGAAAGGGGGTCATGGCAAAATCGACTAAACCGGCATAGTCAAAACCTGAAAAGGGGCTATGGCAAAAATGGAAAAGCAAAGGGCCCAGTCAAAACCCGAAAGGGGGCTGGTGCGCAAAAAAAAGTAAGAGTCGGCACTGTCGAAAACCCGAAAGGGCGATAGTGGCAAAAATGGCCCAAAATAAGAATCCAAGGGCAGGACGGAAGCCAGAAATCCAAAGTCAGTTTTTTTGCAAGTTGGGTCGACAGATCTAAAAGGGGCATGAGGTCACTGGTGCGTCGTGGTTTCATTTCCCAGTCAACGGTCAGAAGTGTTCTTGTCAAAGTCATGAAAATGTTGTGCTAGGTTTGTGCGCCAATTGGATCAGTGGGTTCTTTTACAGACTTTGTTTGTTTTCTGGTAAGAAAATCTTTGACTATCTTATTAGTAAACAAGTAAGTTTAAATTGAAATGCACATTTAATTTTCATAAGAAGAGGCATACATGATAGGAAAAACTGCATCTATATTACATTCATTATTTCAACAAATTACAAGGAAAAGTACAGAAAGAGTGCAGGTACAAAGAAAATAAAGGCAACAGGTTATAGCTACCAAAGAAAAGGATAAAGATAAAGCCCGTTCAAAACTGGGGAGGCCCACCACCACTACCCGGGAATTGGTACAGAAGGTCCCGAAACATGAACAATGCCTCTCGGTATCGCCCTAGCAGCGTATGATCATCGAGAGCCCCCGCGGCATCAGTGTCTATGAGATCCTGTACAAAGCCGAATAGGAAATGAATGCGGTTGGCGTCAAGCTGTCCATTTGGAAGTAATTGCGCTATCATGGAAAGCTGACCCCGGAGCTCATCAACCCTACACATCATATAGCCTCGCTCGAGGCTCAATTGGTGTTGCGCATCTTGAAGCAGGTTTTGGTAGGCCTGATTTGATTCATAAAGGGCATTGCGGATCATCGACACTGAATCACGGTCTTGGGTCATGTCATTAAGCTGTTGCTGCGTGGACCGAAGGGCTTCTTCTAAATCAGCAACCCTGGAGGACGAACCAGCCCCTGTCCGAGCATCATATAAGGCCGAGCTCAGAGAAGCAATCTCTTGTTGGAGAAGGGAAATCCTTTCCTCATTGTCATAAAGAAGAGCTCGGGCTTGTTCATGGCGGGCTTCCGCGAACTCTCTGGCCAGGTCGGCAGCCTGTTGGGCTTGAATAGCTGCCTCCCTTTCTTTGATAAGAGTTTCCCTCTCTGTGCCGAGCTGGTCCATCCGTATATTCCACTCCCTCCATAAATGAAGAAAAGAGGTTTCTCGTGACTCGGTGTAACGGGCATGTTGACCGGGCCCGGGGGGACCTCTCCAAGAGGCAGGGGCGTTATATCTCCTTTTTTCCCTCACAATTTCAGATTGTATCCATTCCAGATAGCCTTCCGCGGTGCCTGGTGTATCGCTCACTTCAGTAAATTGAGCAAGGGTTCGCTGGTTCCATATCATCAAAGCCTCATTGACAGCCTGATCCACGGAGCCAGGATTATAGCAAAAGTAGAAGTCTGAGCCCACCCCGCTAGGTTCGGAAGAAAGACGTACTTGAGCCACCCCAAATTGCCGGAGCACTCTGTTCCCGAAGTAAGGGACCACCACTTGTAAGCCCACCAAGGGTAGAAATGGCAACCCAGGACCAGAAAGGGATATTGGAAACTCGGTAACCTGAAAAACACCAATTTCCCAAACAATGGTGTCGGGAGTAATATTGTCCAGTACTTGTAGCCACTGGAGACGTCTCCTTGGTATCTGAGGGTTGTTTTTCTGCAGAAGGGCAAGACGCCGCACTGGGATTTCCTGGAACCATCGAGGATGGGAGGAATAACTCCGGAATAAATGAGCGACTATCCAGATATATAACAATTCGGCACCCGATATAAGGGCATTACCCTGACCATTATGGGCAAGCGTGAGACTATGGAAGGTTTCAGCCAGTATAGCGGGTATAATGGTTTGTCCTTGAAGAACAGCCGTTACCAAGAAAGTGGCCCTCAGGTCAAGGAGGCCGTCTTGACGGGGGAAGAACATACCAGCCAAAAGTGCAAAAGCAAGGGCATACTGTCGCCATCTGGAGCCAACTTGTCCACTGGAGAGGCGTATGAAGCTAGGGCCGTTGGGATGAAAGTTCTTCAGGCTGCCAAAAATGCTGTATAAGAACACTATGGAAACGGTGGGGATACCGTCAACTTCTTCCACCTCCACTGAATTTCTCTTTAAACCAACCAGCTCGGCGAAAACGGCTTTTGGTGCCCGCCTGTTGGCGAAATGCCCCGGGGTATGCAGGTCAGGTCTCATCCGCAGCATATGGTGGTACTCCTCCAAAGTAGGAGTGAGTTCATTCACCCCGAAACGGAAAAGGTTCAGGGAAGGGACCCAAAACTGGCTAATGATGCCCAGAAAGTCGTTAGGAATGGCTATGTTAAGGAGGACGATCAGACCCCCGAAAACGGCTTCAAATTCTATCGTTTCCTCGACAGAAAAACTCGTCCACCAAGATAGCAGGAGAGCTGCCAAGTCAGCAAGGAAAGGCATGCTGGCACAAGTAAATAAAATTTTAGTATCACCTTTTTAATTATGGGAGTTAGATTGTGATATGTACAAGTGGCATGCAGACAGTGTAATAAAATAAAAAGAAGCAGGAATACAGCTCATACAGACGCTTAAAGTGAAAAGTGCTGATATTATAAACAGATCTCAAATCGAGTTTTAAATACATATGATACTGGAAAACATAAAAAAGTGAAATCAGCAAGTCGTCCAAAGATACAATGAAGTCCTGGGGGTTCCTAAAGACTAGGGGCTGGTATCTTCTTCCAATGAAAACCAAGCCAGTCTGCTGCGCTCATCAGCCTCGGGAGGATCGGTGGAAGGTTGAGGCGGGCCCTGAAAAACAACAATAGAGCATAAATCAGAACCAAAAGGGTAATGCAAGTAATGATGTGACTAAATGAAAATGAAGGTGAAGTAAGGGTATACCTGCGAGGATGACGCCCCAGTCAAAGGAATAAATGGAGGAAGGTCCATCTGGGGGTAATATGGGGCTACCTGTCGCTGTTGCTCCTGTTGAGCCCACGCTGCCCGCTCCCTGTCAAACTCCGTTTGCATTCTGTTCCGCTCGGCAAGCAAGTCTTGATAGATCTGGCTTGAGGACACCTCTTCATCAGTCACAGGTCGTCGGTTGCGACGAGGACGTCTAGCTCTAGCGGGTGGGGTATCATCTCCGAAGTTGGGAGAAAGAAGTCGCCCAATAGAGACAATTCGGAACCATGAAGCGTAATCCTCATTGGCGTTGAGCAGTCCGGATGCAAGTTGGGAGTGTGGAAAATCCTGGAACCCTCGTCTCCCATAAGTAGAGGGTGGAGGATCCATAGGGACGACGATCTCTCCAATGGTCTGGCGCATGCAACGCTCGCCCATAAATAGCTCCCATGTGTGAAAGGTGGAGATGGGGACTTGAAGCAAGGAGAGCCGGAATTCCAGAGTCAAATCTACTTGAAGCCCCGGATTCCTCATGAAGTTGTCAAACGGGCGCCAGTCGATTTGGTCAGGGGTGATGCTCTCCAGCCAAAGTCGCAACGATGGAAGACTTGGAATGTCAGCTCGCCTGGAAGAAGGAGCCCTCCATCTGAGCGCCCTGGGGAATGTGTCCTCATCCTGGGTGGAAACACCTATGGTGGTGGGTAAATGCTCAAAGGTCCACCACATGAGGAAAGGCCAAAACCCAAGTTGAGTAGTATTGGGACTACTAGCCCTCCGACGCATGGCTTGGAGGAAGGCCCCAAAAGTAAATTGGCCCCAATCAGGGCGAGCAGAGTCGGGAAAGGAGACCACGTCAACGTGGTCTAGGGTGTATTTGGACGAGTTTTGGCAAATAAAGCAGGAAACTAAAAGGTAAAGTAATAATCGCCTACGCCTTTGAAAAAGGGTTGGTCCTGAACTCTCACTGGTATAAAAGCCCGGTGGTCCCGCCAAGCTAGAACCCAGAATCCGCCCCCCACTTAGATCGCCTGCGGTAAGGCCCAGTACCCGGAAGACAGTGTCAATGTTTCCACCGGCATCCCATATTTGGTTACCGCGCCCCATCCTAAGGCCAGTAATGGTTGTCCACTCAAGGGGAGTTACCCCCAGCTCACAGTCTCCCAGATGTAGGGTATTGGTTTCACTAAACCAACGCTCGGCAAGGGCATTCACTAACGTGTGAGAAGTGCGGAAGGGAGGAATGGATAGGAATTCCTGGAATCCTTGCTCATAAAGGAAGCTTTTATAGCAGTCACGGGCAGACGAGCAAATTCGGTGGGCATTCGCCCAACTGCCTCTAAATTGTCGAGAGACAGGTACTTGTTGGCTGCGGAGGAAAATAGAAGGATGAGCCCCCAAATTACGCAGCAATGGAGTATCGGGAGCAACGACTATATGGCCGTCAGACCCTGCGACTCTATCATTACTCCGAAGTGAAGTACCAGGGCCGAACAGAGAAAATCTTTCGAAATATTTGGTTATCTTATCAGAAAGATGAACGGCACCAACGTTCTCGCCGATGTCTTCATCAGTGGAATTTTCAGCATCCGAGGGAATATCCTCCGGGTCACGGCGTGAACTTGAAGGTCGAGATGAGTCAGGGCGACGAGGAGCCATCCTGTGTCAAATAACAGGGAGTTTTTCTTAGTTTTTATTTTGCTTTTAGTCTTTGTTATCTTCAGTACTAGAATCAAATTCGTTTAAGGTATTCCAGTTTTCAAAATCAAATTCTTTGAAATTACTTGTTATTTACAATTTACTTGTCTTAAAGTTCAAAATCAATTTCTTTATATACAGTTTAGTTATTTCAAAGTTCAAAATCAATTTATTTACTTGTCATTTACAATTTATTTGTCTTAAAGTTCAAAATCAATTTATTTACCTGTCCTAAAATTCAAAATCAATTTATTCACTTGTCTTAAAGTTCAAAATCAATTTATTTACTTGTTATTTACAGCTTATTTGTCTTAAAATTCAAAATCAATTTATTTACTTGTTATTTACAGCTTATTTGTCACAAAGTTCAAAATCAATTTATTTAATTGTTATTTATAATTTACTTGTCTTAAAGTTCAAAGTCAATTTATCTACTTGTTATTTACAGTTTATTTGTCTCAAAGTTCAAAATTAATTTATCTGCTTGTTACTTACAGTTTATCTGTCTCAAAATTCAAAATCAATTTAATCAATTTTATAATTTATTTATCTTAAAAATTTCAAAATCAATTTATTTACTTGTCATTTACAATTTATTTGTCTTAAAGTTCAAAATCAATTTATTTACTTGTCATTTACAGTTTACTTAAAAGTTCAAAATCAATTTATTTACTTGTCATTTACAATTTATTTGTCTAAAATTTCAAAATCAATTTAATTAATTGTCATTTATAATTTATTTGTCTTAAAAAGTTCAAAATCAATTTATTTACTTGCCATTTACAATTTATTTGTCTGAAATTTCAAAATTAATTACTTGTCATGTATAATTTATTTGTTTATTTAAATTTCAAAATCTCAAGATTGATTTTAAATCATGTATTTATTCTGAATCGAGTTCCTTGAAATTACTCATCATGTGCCAGTTATTTGTCTACTTAAATTTTAACAATTTTTCAAAATTGTTTGTCTTATTATCACGCATTCAAAAATCACTTAATTTTAAAGTCAAATTCTTTGGAATTATTTACTTATTTGCCTACTTTATTTTTCAAGGTTCCAAAACCATTTATGTTTATTTCAAAGTCATATTTTTTTTAAAAAAAAAAAAATTCTTGTTCTCTTTTAATTTCAAAAACAAATTCTGCAAAATTACTTATTTCAAAATCCAAAATTTCAAAGTTGTTCCAAGATTTAAGTTTCATTAACTTTACCCCTTCATTTTGCTTATTTTTTTTGCTTCAAGGTCAAAATTTATTTTACCATTTATTTTCTTTTCTTTTAAAAAAAAAAGGGGAGGGGGCTTGAGAGGAAAACAAATGGTTTGAAGATAGATCTGCAAAATCGTTTTGTCTATTACTATTTTTGAGCCCAAACTTTGAAATTAACTGGCTCATCAAGCCTTAATTTCATATTGTAATTTCAAGTGTTCAAATCGTTTCTATTTAAAAAATCGTTTTTGTCCTTCTTTTGAAAAAAATATATCCTTTTTAATACCATGTCTTGATCTAAAAAAGGAGAGAAGAAATGTGTCCTTTTAAAAAACCATGTCTTGGTCAGTGTTTGTTCTTTTTTAAGGAAAAAATCAGTGTTTACTCTTGAGGAGAAAAAAAACACACCCAAAATCAGAGTCAAATTCTCTGTACTTCTAAAGTCAGAAATATAAACCTTTTGTTAAAAAGAAAGAGAATCATTTTTAGCAAAATTTTAATATGTTAGTCAAAAGTTTGAGTTCGGTTATTTAACTAAAGTTTGGTTTTAACGTTTTCTTAAAAGAAAGAGAGAGAGTTTTAATCTGTATGGGGTTGTGTTTTCTCTACAGATTCCATTGTGCACCAAGTATATATTGTCTTTCACGTTTTTTTTTGTTTTGGAAAAAATGGCATGCATTCATTTATTAATCTGTTTTTTACTTCGAGCTTCAGAGCATGTATACGGGAAAAAAGAAGTTTTCTTTTATTATTTTTGGTTCACTCCTACGGTATTGTCCCCTCCTAGTTTTGAAAGCATGTACTGTAACTTTTCGATGCAACAAAAGTAGGAGGAGTCCAACACCTCCGGGCACTCAAACTACCTACATATATCACAAAAATCTCTTATATCAGCAAGAAATAATACGAAGTGTTCAGAGTTTAGCATGATACACTAACATACATCATTTCTTTTTGTAGGAGACATGCAAGCAACATAAAGCAGCTGAAAAGGACATGCGAGAGTTGTAAAAGAAGAACAAAAAAAACATGCAAAGGTTACAAGTTTGAAAAGAACAGAAAAAGACCTCGGATTTTTAGCAACTGAAAAAGACATGCAAGGTTTTTTTTTTTAGGAACACGTACATGCTAAGGGAAGAGCATCATGACAAATGACAAAGAGGAGTTATAAATAAAAACGTGGGGTAAAAAAGGGGGTGACGAAAACATTCCAAAAAATATAATGATCAAAATAACCTTGTATATTAAGCAGTCTGAGAATACACTCTAAGTTGTGACTTGAGAAGTTGGACCTGAAAAAAGAGCGTAATAATGAGAATATTAAATGTAAAAAGGGAAACAACCACCACTAATATTAAAAAAGGGAGACCACCTGAAGAGAAAAATCTTGTCCGTAAGTTGGTAGGAAGAGAGGTAGGAAAACAGAGAGAGGAAATTTTCTGCTCAAGTAAAGGGTTAGGGAGAGTTTGAGCTGATTTTTGGTGTGGGACTCAGTAGGATATGAGAAAATGAAAGGGGGTTTTAAGTACTGGGGGATATGGTAGTGGTTGGCGTAAATATGGTAGGTGGTAGCAAAAAGAGTGGGGCTTTAAAATTTGGGAGAAAATAGAGAGGTTTGGGCCAGTAAAGCTGAGCCAATTTTGTCCTTTTGTATTTGTTTTTTTTGCTTTTTCAGGCCTAGTTCTCTTTATAGGGTTATAGAGTTTTTAGGTAATGTAAGTTTGGGGTATAGGTGGAGAAGGACGGAGAGAGAAGGAGAGAGGGTTGCGTGTTTTGTTTTGCTCGTAGTGAAATGTCGTGTCCAAGTTCTATAAATTTTTGTACAGAAAAAGTTAGGGGTGTACTTGATTTTTGTCCGTAATGTTCATATAAAATATAACTTTTTGTTCTAAAATAGATAATTTGTAGTAGTATTAATGGGTTTTTCTTTTATTTTATTTTATTTTTATGTTCATATAACCAAAAAAAAAAACCTTGCTTTTCTTTTATTTTATTTTATTTTTATTTTCTAGACTTTTAGGGTGAAACTGATGCGTGTTTCATTTTGCTCAGTGAAAGGTTCAGATCATAATTTTTCAGATAAATTTTTGTGCTACCAAAAAAAAGAGAAGTGTACTTTATAATTGGTTTTTGTATTTACATAAAATTTTGTTTTCGAAAATGTTTGGTTTTTGTCTTTACATAAAATTTTGTTTTCCAAATATGGTAATACAAAATGTAGTATTTTATCCTTTACTCGTTCTTATTTACCAATAATGAACGAGTAAAGGGGGCAGCTGTTGATACCACATTTTGTCCCGTTTTATTTTTTTTATTTTTTATTTTTACATTTTTAAAAGAAGTGAATGAAAATTTTTATTGTGTTTCAAAGATTCAAAGTTGAAATTTTTGTTTTTGTGTACCGGTATACCGAACCAAAATAATTTTAAAAAATGTGTTTTAATGTTATTTCTTTCTTTTGTCCAAACAAAAAGAAGAGAAAAGAAAAGGATTTTAGTAAAAACCAAAAAAATACATATATATATATATATATATATATATATATATATATGTGTGTGTGTGTGTGTGTGTGTGTATAAATAAATATAAAACAAAGAATAAAATCGGAAAAGAAAAAAAAATAGCACGGGACCCACCATGCCGTGCCCGGCAGGTGGGCCGTGGGCGGCCTGGTTGCCGTGCCCGGCTTTGATGCCGGTTGGGCCTCATGGGCCGTGCCCGGTTATTGCGCGTGGACTGGATTTTTGCGTGGACTGGACTTTTTGCGTGTGGGCGGTTTTTAGCGCGTGGGCTTGGGCTGGGTTGTGCCCGGCAAGCTGGCCGTGCCCTGCTTGTGGGCCGTGCCCGGCGCCTGGGCCGTGCCCAGCTTCCCGACCCGGTTTTCCGTCCGGATCATCCGGTTTTTGCGCGGTTTTTGGCCGGTTCGGTGGGTTTTCTGCCCGATTTTGGACTGATTTGTCCGGTTCTTGTCCGGTTCAGGTGGTTTGCCTCGGTTGTTGGTCGTCGGGCTTGATGATGTTGCGGCGGCCGGAATCAGCTGGATCACGATTCGTCAATTTAACGGCCGGTGACGATTTTTGGGCTTATTGGTTCTTCTTGCGGTTTTTTCCGGCTGAGGTATTGACGGGATTGGTTCATACAACAGCAGCCGTTATTCGTTTGAATCGAAGGGGCAGCTGCTTCACTTTTTGTGCATCCAAAGGGCAAATGTTGGACCCGGGGGGGCTGTAGTGCAAAGGCTGCACTGCAGCCTGTAGGGCACCAAAACGACGTCGTTTTGGTGCCAAAAAAAGCAAAACTTCATAGCCCCAAACGATTTCGTTTTGGGGCTTGTTAGAAAAAAAATCAGCACCTGCTAAGTGCAAACCCATCTCTCTCTCTTAAAATACCCTTGCAAAATCAATGCAATTTTGGGGATCCAATCCCTCTCAGAATACCCAAACTCTCTCTCAAACCCAAAATAATTGCAAGATTTCCAACTCCGAAAATGAATCCCGCTCGAATCCTTCTCAATACCCTACTCCTAAATATCCACTAATGCGTACAAATTCTAAGCAAAAACCCTAGAAAATAAAGCTATGGAGGTCGATTTCTCTAAGCCTCTAAACCAATCCACGAAGCAGAAGCCGAGATTTTACAGGGTTCATGTCTGGTTCTGTCTCGTCTTCAATTGGTTTTTCGGAGGAGGATCTCGATGATGCGTATGACTGGATGGTGAACATGAAAGTTTAGCGGCTTGATGTTTCTGTGGATGAGCTTTAGGGGGTGATGAAGAAGAAAGAGGAGAGTGGGGTGACTGGTGCGATGGTGAATTTGGAGGATTTGGAAAGTGGGTTTCAGTTTGTTTACGGAAGAACAAGAAGAAAGGGGAAGAAAGGTTTCAGTCGGTGGTAGAGAGGGATAAGGTTGAATCCTCCTTTGAGAGAGAGAGAGAGAGAAACAAATGGGTTCAAAGGAGAAGAATTATTTTTTTCTAAGAAGCCCCAAAACGACGTCGTTTGGGGCTCTGAAGTTTTGCTTTTTTTGGCACCAAAACGACGTCGTTTTGTGCCCTACAGGCTGCAGTGTAGCCTTTGCACTACAGCCCCCCCGGGTCCGCAAATGTTTGCCTATAAATACTAAAGCTCTGAAGACAGAAGGAGGATCGGAAAAATCAGGGAAAAATTGAAGGAAGAGGAAAGGTTCTGAGGAAAAATAGGAAGAAATTTTTTGAGAACAGAAATACTTTGAGAGTGAGGTTAATTTCCAGAGAGAGTGTTCTTTAGTTTGATAAGTTCTAAACTTTCTAGTTTTGAACTATCAAATATATAAGAACAATATTAGAGCAAGTATAATTTTCTTTTCAGAGAGTGTTCTTTTCGTTGATAAGTTCTAAACTCTTTAGTTTTGAACTATCAATATATAAGAATAGCTTAGAATTATCGGGCTCTTAGTTAGAGGTTAATAGGAGATTCTGTCCAGTTCTCTTTTCAAATTTCGGTGAAACTTGAGCGGCTGTTTATATCAGCATAGCTCGGGATAACAAGAATTCCTTGTTATGCTAGGTTATGGTCTTATCTAGGCCCTCAGGTATTTTTCACCACTCCGTTGTAATTCAATTCTCGACCCAGTGAATATAAGGTAATTGTTTTGCCTCTGTATATTTCTTTCTCTGTTCTGTCTATGCAAATTTAATTCTTTAAATCAGTATTAAGATTAGGCTTATTAAGCCATGTTCGCATCTCTAGTCCGTGGTTCTGAAATTTCTAGTCCTTTCCTGAAATTTTCAGTCCACACTTCTAGAATGTCAGGACATTTTTATTTATTCTTTCTGTCTTTTTTTTATGTCAATCTTAATTGGGCATCCGCATCTCTAGTCCGCAGTTCTAGAATGTCAGGATTTAACCCGCTAAATCACAAAAGTCGGTGTTGGCCTATGCCAATGTACTTTTCGTGATTTAGCCTATTTTAATCACGAAAGTCAGTGTTGGCTCGGCCAATGTACTTTTCGTGATTTAAACAAAAAATCACTTTAAACAAAAATAATACTCCGGCATATCGCTCGATTGCGTCGGCCCCTGTCAGAATTAACTACTAACTTTTCCCTTTCCCCGATCTCCCGTAACTCTTTCTTTTTTTTATCCCTTTCCCGTACCCCGTAACAGATACCGCTTTCTTCTTTTATTTTTATTTTAAAAAAGGAAAAAATTCGTTACTTGGCTAAGTTATATGAATAGTGCTGTTAGTTCACGCTGACACATTATCCATATCACTTGGTTAAAAATCCCGATAATCTCGGAATTCCATAAACACGGGGGTGACATAGGTAGCCCATGTTAGTGTTTTTGGGATGAAAATTTAACGGGCAATGCACGTTATCTTTTCACGACAGAATATCGTGATCGAAGTAACATTTATTAAATTCCACCATTTGGACCGCCAGTGATTGTGTAGCTGTCGGGATGAAAAATTGTAGATAACTAAAACCAAAAAAGAGAGTTGACATGACGATCCTTTAAATGGAATCGGGTCATTGTTAAACTTGAAAATTTCTGCCAGGGATTTAAGGTACCTGGCATCCCGGGAATAGAAACATGACATGCAGATACCAGTTTGCGTATCATGTTTCAGTCAAAGTTTAACATATACTCGTTCTAACTTTTTGGTACCAAAAACTAAATTATGTAAACTGGGGTCCTGTTCTCACACCCGTTTTCTTTGTATAGCAATCACTAGATTTTATTTAAATTTGGCCAAGGATGATGAAATAAAATTAATTGGGAAAATAAAGTACCGAAAGGGCGATGTTGGGTGCCTAACACCTTCCCGACTCGTAACAGTAAATCCCCGAACCCATCTTTGTTTTTCGAAGACCAAATTTCTTTTAAAGGAGTCATTTTTGTGCGTTAAAATAAAATTATTCTAAGGGCATCTTCCTTGAAAATGGCCTTAGAGGGTGACTTGACACACCCGAATTTCATGTCAAGTGGCGACTCTGAGTTGTTAATAAGTCCCAGCTGTTAATTTTCATTAAAACGTCGCATTTAAAAGCAAGAAAATTTATGGGCGCGACAGCTCCATTATCAATTAAAAACCTGTCAATGGGTTGCCCATTGACATGCATATTGACATACAAAGGTTTCAAATGCCTTATCAAGGCATCATTAGGTTGCCTCAAACCAACCACATGTTTCCTTTGTAGTCTTGCTCTATTCTAATTGAATCTATATGTAATGTTGTCTCCTTGCATTGGTAATCAAAACCACTGCTTCAGTCTTGTTTTCCACATTTCCTTCCAGTCTCATTGCAAGTCCTGATTTTGCCTTCAAATTTTGAGGCAGCATCAAAATCAATGTTGCAACCAAGATTAGGATGTACTGATCCACTTTGAATAGCTGTTAACCTTTCCCCGAAATCAGCATAGTGATCAGATCCCGAGGTTTTGATATCATCACCAGAATCTTCTTTAGCAATCCCTTGGTCACTCAACAAGTCATCCATCGCCTCATCTTCATCCGATAGCAAAACCTCCTTAAACTCGTCAATATTTTTCTTCAATCTTTTCTTAAGCAGTTCTTTTTTCCCCGAGCTTGTGAACAGGACTACTTTCCTTATTCTCTTAGTGAATCTCTCTTTTCCACACCACATTTTGTTTGGACGTATGTTGGTATTACCGTATTAGCAACTTCTGTTTTTTAGCTTTCTCCTTTCGTCACTTACTCAAGGATCATTGTAGAACTTTTTGGAGAACTTTCTTTGCAACCTTATTTGGTAGATTGTAATAATTGGTGTACACCATCCTTCTGTTGGAAACTTAGGACGAACCAGTGAGTCCCAATGGTCATGTTCCAAGTTAAGAGGTTTCACCATTCTTGACTGAAATCCTCCTCTAAAATGACCTCTTCGCCTTTCGTTCAATCCCCCCATAGCTCTTGGAGGTGAACCTCTGATATCATGGAAATTTCCTCTTCCTGGAAAACCTTCCAAATGCCTCATATTTTCTTGAAACAAATTTGATACACCAGGAAAAGCATGAGCCATTGGATGCGCTTAAACAAGAATGGGACATCATATGATCCATAGCAATTGCTTGATTCACTAGGGCTAAAAATCTGAGAAACAATATGTAGAAACCCTAAATTTTAATTTAATTTTACATATTAATAAATACATTTTCTTTTAATAGTTGAATTTTTGTTGTTTAAATATTAGAATTTTAAAATTTGTAACTCACTCGAGCGAGCTCTATGCCGCTTGTCACGACCCATTCCAAATTGGAACGAATTAGTGACCGGCCAACGGTTCTACACGCTGAGGCCTGCTACGTTAATTAAAGAGTTTATGAACTTTTTCGAATTATCTTATTTAACCCTTGACATGCTGCAGAGTTTAGCGGAAGCGTTGTTTATTCAATAATAAAATAACATCAAGGACGTGTAAACCTGACAATCATTATTGAATTAAAAGCATATTTATCCGATACTTATTACAAACCATAGTACTGGCCTAACATGACCTAAACATAACGAAATAGAACTCTATATGTACATAAGTTTTAAACTACAAAATTCAAAGCGTGAAATTTAACTGATTAATTTTTCATTGTCCGCCAGGTCCTGCCACGGGTCCTGTTGTGTTGCAAGGCAACACCCATTAGCTTACAGCTAGTATGAATCTAGATATACCATTTTACAGATTTTACATGACATAATTAAAAAAAAAGATAATTTATTAATATATTAACAATACTTATGATTGGGTCCATAGGCCGTGGCCGAGGACGTATATATGAATAATATATAATTTCCATAACCCGTGGGTTATATCAATACTGAAATTAACGGTTTATTGTGTTTTAAACAGAAATAATTAATGAAATAAACTCAACAGTTGATTCTTCGGTGTATATGCCAGAACTGGATTAAGAGAGCTACCCTTTGAAATATAACACATATTTGGCATGACGTCATCCGATGCTACCTGGCCGTGGGACCCAACCTTGTATCAAACCACCGCTTGTCACAACCCCAGCGGTCAGGGAATCACCGGAATTCACATTTTACGAGATGATATTTATATGATCATCGTCAACAATTTTAATAATATCTCATGCATACGTAAGTTTATTATATAATAATTTTCTCTTTTCTCTTTTCTTTTTCTTTTTCTTTTTAACAAAATATAGCAAATTTCTATTTTTGGGGCATAGCTTAAAAATTTACAAGTAAATGGGTATATCCGGACTCACCTTGAGTGACGTGGGGTATTCAATACTGTGCTTCGCCTTAGATATCGTAGATAAGATCTTGAAAAATATTCTGTCGCGCCCGGAAATTTCCCGGCCCCCCTCGCGAATATATGAATTGTTTGAATGGGGCTGAATAATTTCTTAACTTGTAATGCGACGTTTAATAAAAATTATTTGACAGCTGGGACTTATTTAAAAACTCAGAGTCGCCACTTGACATGAATTTTAGGTGTGTCAAGTCACCCTCTAAGGCCATTTTCAAAGAAGATGTCCTTAGAAAAATAATTTAATTTTAAACTCAGAAATATGATTCTGTTTATAAAAATGACTCCTTTAAAAGAAAACTGGTCTTGAAAACAGAGATGGGTTCGGGGATTCACTGTTACGAGTTGGGAAGGTGTTAGGCACCCAACATCGCCCTTTCGGTACTTTATTTTCCCAATTTATTTTATTTTATTATCCTTGGCCAAATTTAAATAATATCTAGTGATTGCTGTACAATTGGATTAAAAGTGGAAACAGGTGCGGGAACAGGACCCCGACTTATGCAATTTAGCTTTTGGTGGCAAAAAAGTTGGAACAGATATATGTTAAATTTTGACTGAAACATAGTACGCAAACTGATATCTGCACGTCATGTTTCTATTCCCGGAGTGCCAGGTACCTTAAATCCCTGGCAGGAATTTTCAAGTTTAACAATGACCTGATTCCATTTTTTAAA
This sequence comes from Arctostaphylos glauca, assembly GCA_019985065.2. Taxonomy (NCBI): domain Eukaryota; kingdom Viridiplantae; phylum Streptophyta; class Magnoliopsida; order Ericales; family Ericaceae; genus Arctostaphylos; species Arctostaphylos glauca. The sequence continues at coordinate 22,931,387 of JAHSPW020000002.1, read as the reverse complement.
TGGATTATCATGTTAACTTTCCTTTTTTGGGTTTTATTTATCTACAATTCTTCATCCCGGCAGCTACACAATCACTGGCGGTCCAAATTGCAAATTTTAATAAATGTCACTTTTAATCGCGATATTCTGTCGTGAAAAGATAACGTGCATTGCCCGTTAAATTTTCATCCCAAAAACACTAACATGGGCTACCTATGTCACCCGCGTGTTTATGGAATTCCGAGATCATCGGGATTTTTAACCAAGTGATATGGATAATGTGTCAGCGTGAACTAACAGCACTATTCATATAACTTAGCCAAGTAACGAATTTTTCCTTTTGTAAAATAAAAATAAAAGAAGATAGCGGTATCCGTTACGAGGTACGGGAAAGGGATAAAAAAAAGAGAAAGAGTTACGGGAGATCGGGGAAAGGGAAAAGTTAGTAGTTAGTTCCGACAGGGGCCGACGCAATCGAGCGATATGCCGGAGTATTATTTTTATTTAAAGTGATTTTTGCTTAAATCAAGAAAAGTAGTTGGCAGAGCCAAACACCAACTTTCGTGATTTAGCGGGCTAAATCCTGACATTCTAGAATGTGCAGACTAGAAATTTCTAGAACTGCGGACTAGAGATGCGGATGCCCAATTGATATTTACATAAAAAAAAGCAGAAAGGATAAATAAAAATGTTCTGACATTCTAGAAATGCGGACTAGAAATTTCAGGAAAAGGACTAGAAATTTCTAGAACCGCGGACTAGAGATGCGAACATCAGCTCTTAAGCGTAGTATTTACATTAAGTAAAGAAAGAAAATAAAAAAAAAATTAAATAAACAGAGCAGAAATTAAATAAAAAAATGACAGATATTGAAATAAAATAAATTGTTGCAATTATACCTCTGTATTGATATTTGAATCAACTGGTTACATGAAAATAAGAAAGACACGCGAACGGCTAAGTAAAACCATAACCCGACATAACACTGGGTTTGGAGCCCTGTTATCGCGAGCTATGCTAATATAATAGCGCGTTCGGTTCTTTCTAAATCTGAAAATAAATGGGCAGAATCTCCTCTTGTTTTTGGGCCAAAAGTTCTATCTAAAAACCCTAACTCTAATTTATTCCATGTGTCAAACATTCCACGACTACAGAGTCGAAAAATAGTTGACAATGGATGATTGAAGTCAAGTTCTCGTTCGGAAAAATATATGACAGAAGGTTTCCTAAAAAGTTAATTTCTCTGTGTAAATTTCTCTGTGGGTTTTTCTCCTCTAGTTTTTCCCTCAGTTTCTGTTTCTCACTCTCTGGTTTTCCCCTACGGGTTTCCTCCTCCAAAAAATTCTCTTTTCAAAAGTTCGGTCCTCCGGGTTTTTATAGACAAATAGGGGCGGTGAAAGGGGAGAGAGAGAGTTACGCGTGAGAGAGAGAGAGAGAGGAGAGAGAGAGGGCCACGTGTCAGCTAGGGAGTGGAGAGAGAAAAGGCGCGGGAGAGAGGGGTGATCAGGTGCGGGTGAGAGGAGGGCGGTAGAACACGTGGCGCAGAGAAAATGAGACGCGTGGAAGAGAGAGAAAAAGGCAGTAACTTCTAGCCAACCAGACAGGTCCACGTCACGGATATACCAGGGCGCGACTCCACTGAATTATCTCCCCGCCGCGCACGGCATTTAAGAGAGGAGAGAGAGAGAGAGCGACACGTGTCGCAGTGAGAGAGGAGAGAGAAGCGGCTGAAAAAAAAAGAGGGATTGTGTGCGGGCGAGAGGTGTGGTTTCGACACGTGGCGCAGAGGGAGAGGTACACGCGGAAGAGAGAGAAAGAGGCGGTGGATTGCAACCAACGGATGGACGACACGTCACTGATACACCCGCGCACGCTTGCACTGGATTATACCCAGGCCGTGCACGGCTTCCCGGACGGGCACGGCCCACGTGCCGTGCACGGCATTTGAGGCGCGTGTCCTACACGCGCGCGTGCGGTGCGTGTATTTTGCTCACGTCAGCCTCTCTTTTGGTATTTACAAAAATGCCCCTGGTTTAAAAATGTCTTTGCGCGCTATTTTTTTTATCTTCGGATGTCCAAACGAACTCAGATTTGACCACGGATACAGCCAATGGACTCGTGTCATCGAGAGGATCATTTTGAGCCTAATATTTGATTTATGGACATGTCGGCTCGCAAACCTAGCTCCCACATAATGACCGGTACACTGCTACCATTCTTTAAAATGCCGTTTCTTGAGCTACCGAACTAGGATTTGACCATGGATACAGCCGATGGACTCGTATTTCTGTGCTGATCAATAACATGTGCCTCTCGATGTCTGAACATATCAGCTCATAAATTGTGCCTCCGAGAGCCCGTTCTGAGCAATCAAAATTTGTCGGTGTTGTCTGATTTCACCCCAATCACTGTCACTGGACTCGTGTTGTCGTACTGATCAATAGTATGAGGGTCTCATAACTTGAAGAAGTGGTCTCGTGAACAGTACTCCCGAACCCCGGACTGTGCAAGGGCAAAATAGCCTTTTTGTGCACAAATTCTTTTAAACCCATTTTGATGGCATTTTTCATAATACTTTGAGCGGTGGGGTCAAAATCTGGTATCAACATATTCTTCAAACCTTGAGCTTCTTTTTTTTGCATAATTTTTCTCGTCCCGCTCTCTCAGTATTATTCTCAAGTCTTCATATGAATTTCTTTAAACATCCTAGGCTACTTATAGGGAGAATTTGAAGCAGGTGGTGTAAATTTTGTTCCCCGTGTCAATTCCTAAAGCAAATATCTCCCTCATTAGGATAAGTGATAACTTCTGTTCTTATCTTTTCGACAATAAATAAATAAATAAATTCTAAAAACTCCGAATCTCGTCCGATTGTCCCCTAAAGTAATATCGATGTTAACCTCCAGTTACCATTAATGTTTAAAATAATTTATCAAACTATTATTCGGTCTCTGAGTATGTTTTGAACCAACTTCATTTATCCCTAAAATAACTTTGGAGTTTTATTAAATAAACTACCTAACTGACCTAAAAAGTCTCTGTTTCTTAATTCAATCAAAATTTTAATTTATTCATAGTATTTTCTATTATTTTATATTACTATTATTATTTTATTATTATTATTATTTTTTTTTTGGGATTGGGGTCTGACACCGCTCAAGCAACTTGTTCGAATTCAAGGATAAACAACTATTGTATTGAAGGCCATTAATGGAGAGATCCATTTTTGATCGATTTTTACAAAGGAATTCTTGACTTTTATGTCATGAATAATGTTGATTTATATTACATAAATGTAGCTAGGATTATTACAGGATTATATGAAATCAAACTTGAAATTTTCAAAAAGTTTTTGGGAGAGAAAACTCTTGAGTATTCTTGAGATTTTTGGTTTTCGAGGAGATTATGCCCGTGCGCGATTTATCAAAACCAAGGTTGTTTATCGCTCTAATCCGTTGATTGAGGTAGGGGAATGCACTTCTAATCCTAGAATGTCAGATTATAGTAGGCTGTCTTGTCAATTTTGTGATAGAAATGCATGCTAGGGTTTATATTCATTTGTTCTTGACCATGCAATTAGTTCTAATCGTGGAGTACAACACCGAATTGATAAAGGGAAAAAGATCGTTAACTTTTATAGTTTCTGTATTTGATCTTATTTTCTGTTTTGCATTAGAATCATAGAGTAGAGTTTCAAGCATGATGGTTTTCACTTACAAACCCTAAAATCAGAGTGTGCCAAAAACTCGCTCGACCGAACTATAGGCCGCTCGAGCGACCTGTTTGATTTTTTTTACAGATTCTGACTTTTGAATCTAATATCTAGAACCTGATATTTTTTAGACCGCCCGAGCAAGCATTAGGGCAACTCCAATGGTGGAATAGTACTTTTTGCCAAAAAATGGCAATGCTGAGTTCGGTGGTTCATAAAAATGGCAAGGGCCATTTTTTCAAACAATTACCATTCTATCCTTTTTCATAACTAACTTTAACCAACTACATGTCCCAGTCAAATTTAAATGTTTGTACGAAGATTCGTATATTATTGAAAAAAAATATTTTAATAATTTTATAATTTTTATAGTAAATCCAAATTATCGATAAATTTTAAATTTAAAATATACATTTTGACAATGAATTAATATAAATAAAATATATATTAAATTCAACCACCATATTAAATTCAACCACCGTATTAAATTCAACCACCGTATTAATTTCAACCACCGTATTAAATTCAACCACCGTATTAATTTCAACTACCGTATTAAATTTTCAACCACTGTATTAAATCCAACAACCGTATTCAATTCCAACCACCATATTTAATTCACCTCTATAAATAAACACTCTCAACTACAAAATTTCATATCCTACTTTCTAACACTCCCAACTACAAAATTTCGTATCCTACTTTCTTTCTATTTGCAATGGAAAATTTCAAGAAACTACTTCTGGAAGGAGAATTATTCAAATCTCCGTTTTCATCATCTTCATCCGATGAAGATGATATGATGATGATGACCCAAGTTATGGCGATGGAGTATTACAACACGATGCAAGAAGACCAAGCGAAACATGCTGGTTCAAGTAATGGGAGACGCTATTTCCGTCGAAATAGAGCCAGCGGCAACGAGCAACTGAGGCGGGATTACTTTGATGAAGAGTTCATATTTCCAGCCGACGTCTTTCGTTCACGTTTCCGCATGAATCGCATTTTGTTTCTACATATATTGGCTCAAGTCCAAGAACACGACGATTACTTCATCCAGAAACCCGATGCTGCTGGCGTTATGGATTTATCTGGTTTGCAAAAGATGACAGCAGCTCTTAGAATGCTTGCATACGGCATGCCTGCTGATTCTGTAGACGAATATCTTCGTATTGGTTGAAGCACAACCCTAGAATCTCTAAATAGATTTTGTCGGGCTGTTGTGCACATTTTTTCAGGGCCAATACCTGAGATCGCCAAATGAAGCAGACGTTGCGGGGCTCCTAGAAGAGGGTAGAAGCCACGGGTTCCCCGGAATGTTAGGAAGTTTGGACTGTATGCATTGGAACTGGGAGAGTTGTCCAAATGCTTGGCATGGTTCATTCACTGGACATGTGCATCAACCAACCATTATACTTGAAGCTGTTGCCTCTTATGACCTGTGGATATGGCACGCTTACTTCGGGATGCCCGGAGGATGGAACGACATCAACGTTCTCGATCAGTCTCCACTTTTTAATGATCTCGTCGCTGGACGTGCCCCTCCTGCGAACTTCACCATTAATGGCCACGACTATGACATGGGGTACTATCTTGCAAATGGTATATACCCCACATGGGCAACCATCGTCAAGACGATTTCTCAACCGCAAGGGCAGAAGAGACAATTATATGCGAGGATGCAAGATGCATGTCGAAAGGATGTGGAAAGGGAATTTGGTGTCCTGCAAGCACGATTTGTCATTGTCCGAAGGCCAGCACGCTTGTGGTACCCCGAGGATCTTGCATATGTCATGAAGACGTGCATCATTCTGCATAATATGATAATTGAGGATGAGCAAGATGATGATTCTGAGGCCCGACATGCCGAACTTCTTTCAGCAAATCCAGTTGATGTGGCACGAGACCTTGCAACCATATCTGAATTCTTCTTCACTCAATAGGGTAGGATGCGATCTTCTGAACATAACAGAATCCGTAATGATCTGATTGAACACATTTGGGAGCGACAAGGAGAATTACATAATCTCATTCTTGACTAAAGCCTGTGAATTCTGGAAAGTAAGGCTGGGGAGGTTGGCGTGCGACCATTTTTTCCATGATATCATTCTTCAACATCGCGTAGTAATGCCGTGTTTGAGGGTCCGCAATCTGAGATAGGTCCATGTTCATAATTTGCATTTCATTCTTCATCTTTTCATTTGCTGCTATTTCCTCCATTGCTTTAGTTTTCCTTTCTTCCATTTCAGTTTGCTTGTCGGACTTTTCCGCTTTCGAAGCAATTTTATCCAAAACATTCTTGTTGAATGCATCCAACAAGCTACAAAATTTCTCATTCTTCTCATCTGCCATCTTGCTTTTCCTTTTTGCCTCCTTTTCTTTTTTGCTTCCTGGCAGCCTCTTTCTTGGGGATTCGACACTTCCACCAGTTGGAGTATTATCTGAATCCAAAGAAACAAAGTTTCCTAGAATTTGTGAGCACGCAGGAGATGGAGGAGTGGAAGTAGTACCCATTGTTGATGTTCGTGCCCTTGAGGAAGTGTCGGGGACATTCTGCCACTTCACATGCTCTTGCAATATGGCCCAACAATGGTGAAATGGAAAATCTTTGTTATGAATTTGACGGTAAAGTCTATTTGCTTCTTCAACCTATTGAATAGCATACAAAAATTAAAAATAAAATACTTGAAATTAAATTTAAAAACACAAAAGTAAAAACACAAAATACAAATACAAAATTAATTTATACGTAATTCATTTCTCACCTTGTCAGCTTCTGTTTGGCCACTTTGATTTTTGGCTTCAATTGACTTCACGTATCCGCTCCATTTTCCACATAACTTCTGGATATCTCTCCACCGAGTTTGTATAGAATTAATCATCCGAGCATCATCTTTCGTATTGTTTGTATACTCATCCAGAACACGACTCCAAAAAACAGATTGTGATTGCGAGTTACCAACAACCGAATCTTGACTAATACATAAATACGCATTGCAAATCGCTATATCTAATGCCGGAGTAAAAGCCTTTCCCCTCTTTGTAGACATAATTTGATCGGACTGAGAAGTAGTGTTGTATTGTGCAATATTTTGAGAAGGTTGTGTGAAATATTTTGAGAATGAAATGAGCAATATTTATAGAGGTTGGACCAAATTTTTATCTGACCGTTTGTTTCTTCCCGTTTCTTCCCGTTGGGCACAAAGCCCAATCAAATTGTGGCCGTTGTTTTCTTCCCGTTTCCACCACCGCTTCAACAAAACCCAATCAAACAAAGAGTCCTACTGTCACACTCCTCTCTCTCTCTCTCTCTCTCTCTCTCTCTCTGCCTAAATATCGGTGATGCACGCTCAAGTCTCAACACAAATCCAAAACTCACGCCTCTCTCTCTCTCTCTCTCTCTCTCTCTCTCTCTCTCTCTCTCTCTCTCTCTCTCTCTCTCTGCGTAAAATCAACAGAAGCATCCTCGTTCACTCTCGATCTCGCACCTAAATCTCGATCCTCTCACAAAATCCTCTCACAAAAACCTCAGAAGCCTCCTCGTTCACTTTTGATCTCTCTCCATCTACAACGCCCATCTCCGCCTCCTCTCTCGATCTCTCTCCATCTCAAACACTCCCACGAACCCACCGCCGCTCCGTTCAAGATCGGGGCAGACGAACCCAAACCGCCGCTCCGTTGCCTTGCCGTATGTAGTATGTATTTTTTTTTTATTTTCTGCGGGAAGAAGATGGGGGTCTGTTGTTGGTGTTCGTAGATCTTGTATCACAAACCCCAAATTTTGTTGGTGTTCATTCATTTTGTTGTTGTGTTCGTTCAATTAATACACAAGCAATTTTAATTAATACATTTTTATTTTGTTCCTGGGGTTTGTTTTTCGGTAATCTGATGGTGTTGGTTTTCGTGCATTTTGTTGGTGTTCGTTCATTTTTTATTTTGTTGCTGATGGAAGGAAGCAGTTGGGATAAATTTTGCCGGGAAGGGGTTGGTTGGGGTGACCTGGCAGATTTGGCAAGGGCTATTTCTGCAGCTATTTTTGCCCAGAAATGGCTGGAAAAATGCCAACAGCCAATTTTTGGCCCTTGCCATTTCAACCATTGGACTCTGGTTTTTGCAATTTTTGCCAAAAAATAGCAATGGCAAGGGCCATTTTCAGACCATTGGAGTTGCTCTTAGGCCGCTCGAGCGACCTAGTAAAATTCAGCAAGTTGTAGGATATTAACTGAAATTTTCGGGCAGTAGATACAGACTGTAGTACCACTATTAAGCATGATCGTACAACACATGCATCAACAAACACGTTATGTATGACCACAGGTCCCCATGTGAGCAAATTGACCAATTTTGACCATGACTTTACATCATCGCATATTCACAGGTGTGAGGACCCGAGGTTTGATATCTTATTTTCTTACTTTTGGCCTATTTTAGAACTTTGTGGTTTTGAGTTTAACGTTTAATTATGGTTCAGTTGTAATGATAGGGCATGATGTGTGACATTAATAGTTCGAGGGGGGTTAATGTAATTAACTAATTTTTTAATATAAAATGATTAGGGAACCCTAAATTCCGTTTTTACTTAAAATTTATAGCTTTTTCTAGACCTCTCTAAAATCCTAGTTTGCTTGAGAAAGAAGAATGACTAACTGATAAAGGATTTGCGCCAAGTCATCAACTAGAAGGTCATAGAGGGCATTGAAAGCTTTGCATAGAGCTAAAGATTAGCCGAGTACGCGGAGTATTCAAGGTATTTTTATTCATAACAATATTTTTTGTATTTTTATCGTATAAAGTAGGATTTCATGTTGATTTATATTGAAATATTACGTAGATCGTGTTTTACTCAATGGTATGTATGTTGCTTTTGATGTGTGATTGAGTCATGCATATATTGCGGTGTTTTCGAGCATATTGGACAGTTAGGTTGCAGAAACGAAGGTAAAAAAAAAGTCTATTTGACAAAACAGATTCTGAAAATTTACCTAGTCTGCTTGAGTGAGCTATAGGCCGCTCGAGCAAACTCCTTTAATTTTTGACAGTCTGTTTTGGACAATAGATTGATTTTGGTCACTTAAGCGAGCTCCTGGATACTCGAGAGACCTATTGAAAAACATAATGTTCTCTTTTTACATTTTGGTCTGTTTCGGTCTATTCGGGATCACTATTTAAATATGGAATCGTGTGTTGTTGCATGGATGTTGGATATCGAGTAGGGGTTGACCCGTCATTTTGGTAGCCCGTGAATTCTACTTGGAGTCCTTGTGATTCCTTTGGTGAGACCGTGAAATAATCAGCTAAAGAGGTGGTCATACGGTCGGAGTGGCTTGTGAACTCTATGATAGGGTCGCCAATGTGGATAGCCCACGATGCAAGACCATTCAAATACTGCTTGAGTCATATGTTGAGCATGATAATATTGAGGATACTTAGTGATTGTTTACTTGTCGTTTATGCATATTATATTGTTGATGCAATCATACTTTATTCAATATGTCGATGTTTCAGTATGATTTTCTACCCGAGCTCTGATTTATATTTTTCTATAAACTCACAATTTCTAGGTGATAATGTAGACCCGAGGACTTAGACTGGGAGTATGAAGATGGTTTCGCATGCTAGTTTAGGATTTACTTTTATAGTAGTATATATCCATGTTTTTAGATGTTTCAGACTTTATTTATTTATCCGAGCATTGTGGGCATATTTTGATTAGTTCATCTTCAGTGACTAGGGAGATTGTTTATTCGATTATTGTGACAGTTGACTACCTCGCTCTGATACCCTTGTTGGGGTGGGACAAGAGTTACAATTAATCACACAACATGAATATAACAACAAATTTACTCTTCTTATTATTTCAACTGAAACTCACAAGAAACACGTAAATCAAACACGCTCTCCCATAAACTATAAGGCCCCATTTAATTCGGGGATTAGATGCCTGAGATTGAACTAATAGCACCTAATCGCACGTTTTCCTTCGTTTGCTTCTTGCTTTGTAATCTGGGATTAATAATACAGGACTATTATAATACCTATAAAGGGGTATTATATGGGGGAGCAAGGGGTGAAGGGGACTATTAATCCAGGATAAAAAATGTGGATTGTTAATTATAAAATTAACACTAAAATAAAAACCTAGAGTGGACTTAGTTCTTTTTTCTTTTCAATTCTTCGTTTTTTTTTCCTCAATTCTTCGTTTTCTACTGCTCTCTCTCTCTCTCTCTCTCTCTCTCTCTCTCTCTCTCTCTCTCTCTCTCTCTCTCTCTCTCTCTCTCTCTCTCTTTTAGGGGTGTAACCAGTCCAGTTTGATACTAATCGGACCGAATAAGAAATTTTAATTTATAATTTTGAAATCAAAATCGAACCAAATTATTTCAATTTTTGATTCGATTTCGGTTCCTTTGGTTTCGGTTCAGTCCAGTTTGTAATTTGGTTAAAGCAAGCCAAATATTAAAAATTAATTAATTTTTCAATTCACAAATAAATATTTGAATACCAACACGCCAATTAGTCCAATATATAGAAATAACACATATTATTGAAAATCAAGAAATTAAAGATTACAGAAAATACAAATTACAAAAAAATACATATTACAAAAAATACGTAGTACAAAAAAATTACTGCTTTTTTAATTTCGGTCTGATAAACAATCGAAATCAAACTAATTTTCTTTACTAATACACTAGATCGAACCAAACCAGACCGATTTAACTAAAAATTGGACCAAATAATGATAATTTTTAATGTTGATATTATGTTTTCATGAGACAATCGAGGTGAACTTGATCACATTCAAACAGGGTTCATGACCGCAGTCATAATCACTATTCTCTGTTCAACTGTGCAGTTTTTTTAGGACCAATTTGGTAACGGCCTTACACGCCATATTGTCAACAATAATTTTTTTCACACTTTATTAAGTTTTTTCATTTTTCATTGTTTTTTTGTCTCTAGCATAGTTTGTTTAGCCTACAAATTTTTGCCAAAAAATGGATGCAAATTTAGACAATTCTTTGATTTTAAGTTGAGTTATGTTGGCAAAATGATTATAGAACTTACATTTTATTTGTTCAAAATTATTGAGAAGTGAATAAAAAGTTGACTTCAATTATATTAGTTGAAGAAATTCAAATAGAATTTATTTCTTTTGAATTTTATATAATTTTAATATGTTATTTATTAGTGTAAAATTGTGTTTAGTCGTTGACATTTATTCGGACGAATAATTATGTCACTTATAGTCGTGACTATTCAGAAATGTCACTTACGAATATTACTTATATATATATAAGTGTGTTCCCTCCATTTTAACATGGGTTCATGGAGACAATTTAAAGGGTTTGCAATTGATTTTCCATTTATGTTTTCGAGTTTTAAGTCTTCATATGAGAGAGTACAAAAACATTATTTGGTTCGTTAGGCCTATCGATTGGAGTGCTACTTCGGCGGGATTCGATCATTTTATTATGGGAGACAACCTAGAGAATTTGATATCTTAGATGCTATGAATTATGCACAACTATAACAAGAATCCACAATTCATAACCATTTCCTATAAAATCAAAATAAATAATACAAAATGAAAATGACGAGACAACCATCTCCGTAGCACTTGTAACCATTACCAGAAATTGGAATTACAGTACACTCATAAACATTCAAGCCACATCCATTACATAATAAAGTACTTCACAAAAGTGAAAAACCCAAAGTAGTTAAACCAAATCTAACAGACTGAAAGTAGTTTCCAAAAATATTGGTACTTAAAGTAGTTATCCGTTGGATTTACTGCTTCCATTTTGTCTTCCACAGATTACTACTTCATCTTTCCATTTTCCTCATGTCTGGCTAGCTAGAACTAGGATTTGGTTATGAAACCTTCTTACTTCTTGGTGTTGGTTAGTTGCTAGATGGATTGTTCAGTGGCTCTCTTGATCCTCTATTGGTGATGGCATTCCTGCACTTGCGTGGTGATGGGTGGTGATGGACATCTTATTCCTCCATTGATGTGTGGTGGTGGCCTTCTTGTTCCTTCATTGGTTGCATTATTGCTTGTCCTTAATCAATAGTGTTCCTTCTAAACTAGAATTTACACAAAAGAAACATTCACTCATAAGTATTACCAATTAAAAGTGAAAACATTCTGAGTTGAAACACATACCTTTATTTTGGGTCTTCTTGTCGTTCCCTTCTCAACAACCGATGCTCCTTTGCAACCTCTTATGTTGTGTTCCAGCTTCCCATAAATGCTACAAGTGTTTTTGTGTTCATCCTCTTCATTTTTATTGGGTTCTCCGATTCTTCTGGTTGTTTTGTTCTTGCCTTCTCGTGTCTCCTTGTTTGCCTCTTCGCATTTGGTGGTTTCCCAGTTTGATATCACATCTCACTTCCATGATATGGTATATTATGGGCTCATAATTTCTCACATATCTTTCTTTGTTATACTAATGTGCCGCTTAATCTGTAGTCTCTTTATGATTAGAGTAAATAGTTGATATTGTATTTTTTACACTTAAATGATTGGTCCTTAACATCCACAATAACTTTTCCTCTACTAGAGCATCTTACTTGGTACGTATAATTGTTCACATAAATGGAAGCATTGCAGTCAATTGCTTCTTCTTTCTTTTCATTCAATACGGTCATCATATCGGGACATAATAGTTAATTTTGTCCCCTTATTTTTTTTTCTCCTTGACTCTTGTTTTTCCACAAAGTAACATCTAACATCTTCCAAAATTAGTACTATAGTCTTCCGCCTAGCTTCTAAAATACACTTGTTGAAGCTCTCACACATATTATGCAGCCCTGCAAGCTCTCACACATATACACTTGTTGAAGCTTTTGTCGCATCTTCTTCACTAGATGACACTATAGACATTTACTCATGTAGTCCATGATATTGTGTTTCATCCCCATCCACCAGTAAATCCTCTTCAGGTCTTGATACATTTTCATTATTCTTGGGTGAATAGTCAGCTTTTATATGTTCATCATCCATGATATGTCTCTTGATCTCCTCATCATTGGGTACACATACGCGATTTTGAAACTTGCACACGCCGTCGACCATGGTGAATACTGAATCCGGGTTAGTCGTTGAATGTTTAAATCTTCTTGAGTTTGGGATCTTTCATTTATTGCCTTTGATCTCTTCCAAAATAGCAGGCTCTGCAATGATTGCTCCACACAGTCCATATTGGTCTTTGTATGGTAATTGTCGCAATGAATGTAGACAAATTGACTTTCCCAACGACTTATGACTCAATGCATTCGCTACCACGTTTGCCTTCTCCGAATGGTATTGAATATTAATGTCGTAATCTTTCAGAAACTCCAACCAACAGCATTGCCAAAGGTTCAAGTCTTTTTGGGTGTAGATGTACTTCAAGCTTTTGTAATAATTGCGTATACCATCCTTCTGTTGGAAACTTGGGATGAACCTGTGAGCCCAAATGGTCATGTCCCTAGTTAGGAGGTTTCACCATTCTTTGGATGAAATCTTCCTCTAAAATGACCTCTTCCCCATGCGATCAATCCTCTTATAGCTCTTGGATGTGAACCTCTGATATCATGGAAATTTTCTCTTCCTAGAAAAACTTCCAAATGCCTTATACTTTCTCAAAGCAAATCTGGTACATCAGAAAAAGCATGAACCACTGGATGCCCTTAAATAAGAATGAGCCATCATCTGGTCCATAGCAATTGCTTGATTCGATAGGGCTAAAAAACTCAGAATCAATACCTTCATATATCAACTTTGCCCCATTATAAATTTGAAGATCATTGCCCCCAATAGTATTGGACCAAATTCCTGCTCTAGCATATCTATCTATTATAATGGCCTCTCCTTCTTTAATTTCTCTCTCACATCTCATACGAAGATACTTTTCCATTCTTTTTCTAGGTTCGTTTCATCAATCTCCATTTTTTTGTTTAGGCTTGCTACCTTTGTTTGTCTCCACCACACTAAGCAATTTCCGAACCTTCGTCATATTGGCAGTAAACATCTTCACGTCCATATTCATTTGAGAAATGATCAATATCAACTCACATAATATCCTTATTTCCTTTGGCATATTACAACATTCCCTTCTGAACCAAATTCTGCACATACTTTTGAAATGTTATACAGTTAATAGGAGTATGTTTAAAAGAATTATGTCATTTCCAATATTCCTTCCCAATCCCTTTTTTATCAAATGGGATGATATGTTCAGGACTTCGTGTTAAGAACTTTTGATGTAACAGTTCATCAAATGTTTCATTTGCCTTAGCCAAATCAATTGAATACTACCAATAGTTTGACATATTATTCTTCTTATTTGGCTGAGATGAAGGCATATTAAGTGATTTGTCCATTCTGGTCAAGGTATCAGAAACTAGAGAACATTTAACTATAACTTGTGCTACATCAATTTCAAGATCTTCTTCAGCTTCTTGGTAATAATTCCTAAGAGAGGAGTTCTTCGTTTGCTAACCTTCTCTCGAACTAGCGTCATATCTTGTGGCCCTTATTGAGAGATCGAACAAATCTTTGAATTCTGCCTCCTCAAACTTCTTTGTAAACTTATACTCAAGGCTCGTTTGTACCAATTGTACTATTTCCGATTTGGAAATGTGAAAAAAGGCATTTGTTTCTGGCCTTTTTGAATCTAGAGATAAATTACTCTGCATTTCCATCACAGAAACTTCTGGTTCATCTCAAAAGAATTGAGCATGGTGTTGATCTTCCATCTCTTGCCAAGTGTCAATCGAATAGGTAAGTAATTAACCTAATGAACCAATAAAATACACTTCGGGTTAAGGACTGTAGAAAAGGTTTTAATGTCATAACTTCATCATTTCCTACTTCATCCAACTGAAGTATAAACCTTCATATATTGTTCTATTGTCGACTGATTTTCATCTCCTGAAAATAAGGAGAGAACGGATTTTTACAATTTCCTGGCAACATTACATTGTCAACCCAATTTGGTAATGGTTTTTTAAACATAGGCTTCTAGTCCGTCTTAGGCCCAGTCCATACATCTCTTGAACCACTTCCATTACTTGTGTCATGTTCATTACCAATGGGTCTCATACTGGATCCACTTGATAATCTTATAAGGCAGTGGCTATGGAAAATGTACAGAATATTGATTCTAATTGATTCAATTAAAATTCTGGCTTTAATTATGATGAAAACCATGATTAAGATGCATTAATGGGACAGGGCTACTATTTGGGCCAAAACCCGTTTCTGACCTTGGTTCAGACACAGGATATGCAAGGGTATGAATATCAATAGTTGGTGTTTCTTTTGTTACTTGGCCACCATTTCAGTCGGTTCTGGTATTTAGGCCACTCCTCTGGCCTACCTCTTGAACCTGGAATCTAGGTTATGTGTAGTTCTTTCTTGGTGAACATTTTTCTTCTGAAATTGTCTCCGGTCACCTCGCTTAGTTCTCGCCATCACCTATATGTTAAGAACGATGCCCTTAACATTTGTCCAAGCAATTTTGACAGATGCAAAACTGTTGAACCTAACAAGTGACATGTCTTATATTTTGACAAGCATTCTTACATAGAAACTGTCATCACATAAAGCTGTTACATGTCCTCTCTCAAGAAAATTCCCCAATGTTACAGATCTTGTTTATCGACCACGTGACCATTGTACTATGAATGTGAAGAGAAGTGATTGAAGTTGATTTCGTTTTTTCCTAAAGATCCTTACGCTTAATTATCTTTGCCATTGACAGTTGTTCCCTGATGCTGGTTTTTGCTTAGCCCGTGAGGTGAGTGATATAGCCAGTCAATCATCAGTCTCAGGTGATATGGAAGTTTCGACTTCGTCAATTCTGCTGAACTTTACTGTGTGAATATTAGCTTTGCGAACTTTGGAAGCGTTTTTGGACCTTGCCTTCACCTAGTCTGTGTGCAAAACCAACAGACTCCATGACATGACATTATTGCAATGTGGTGTCTCCACACTCACGATAGTAAAACATTCATGTACAATCTATACACTTAATATTGAACTCCACATAAACATTTTCTATAAAGAAAACTGAGATACCACGTGACTGCCCAGAAACACGACTTACCCAATGCTGCCACAAATTTAATACTACGCCAAATACTATGACGTGATAACAACATTTCCACCTTGTTTTTAATAGGCTTATTTTTCCTACGAAACAGGATCCAAAAGGTATTTCTTCACATAAGCATAATTAACACACCCATCTCCATTCAAACTCCAAGTACAATTGTTCATACCTAAACTACAGAACCACCTTCCCACAGGCTGCTAAATCCACCAACAAACACTAGGGAAACTAATTTTTTTCATCTGGTGTTCAAATCAAACTCTCCCACATCACGCCAGTCGTGTTGCATGCTTGTTTCTCCATTCTCAGTCTCTTCATCATTCAAGAAATCTTCGGACGGTTCTCTCTCATCTCTCTGCGCATTACCTCCCCACCCATTGTCGATTTCATCGGGATTACCTCCCTCTTCGTCGTCACCCACCATCTCATCACTTACCCCAAGATCACCACTTCTGTGGGACCCAAGTGCACTTGCTCGTATCGGTGCACGGGCCATATGTGACTCGGCAGCTCGAGTTTGCTCGGCCTTAACCATGGCCGCGATCCGCAACTTGGCCTCGTGAGCCTCTCGTCCAGCTTTCTCCATTTCTGCCCTCAGTTCGAACATGGCTTTTCTTTCTTCTTGTAGAAGAGCCTGCTCGATCATCAACCTCTCCTCTGACCTGAATTCCCCAACAGATCGCTTGCGTGATATTATGTTGAAGGCTAGAGCCTGTTTCTCAAAGGTGGCAGTGAACTCTGCGACTTTGGCAGCAATGTTGTGGTCCCACTGCTGGGAGCGAGACAGCATCTGTCCTGTTGTGTCAGAATCAAGGATCCTGTCGTCCTCCTCAGCTTCATAATCTGCCACCACGTGATATGGTAGTAACCTGCATAAATTTTTGGTGACCAAAAAGGACAATTAAGCTGTAAGACCTACTAAAATCGCAAATATCCTACAGACAACCAAAGTTTCGCCATCAAAATTCTCATTCATAAATTACATATATGGGATTCCTGCAGGGATCAAATCACTTGCGTTCTATTACACGACATAAAGCACTGTTGAATATCCAAAAATACAGAGACCATTTCTACAAAGTTATCTTTCCTTGAGGTTAAAAGAATATCCAAACTATAAACAACTTCAATTATCGGTCAAGTCGATGTTAGCTCCAAGATTTATATGCCTTCTGACCATTCTATAAAGAATTCAAGTACAATTCATAGATTGTAGGATATGGTGTTCAAATTTCTCATTCAGAATTACATATATGGTGCTCAAAAGCAGGAATACACTTCATCGCATTCAATCATATGCCACGCAATACTGTTGAATATCCAAATACAGAGGATATTCCTACGAAGTTATTTTTCCTTGAAGTTGCAAGAATATCCAAACTCTAAACAACATCAATCGCCAGTCAAGCTGATGTTAGCACCAAGTCTTAAATGCCTTCCCAACATTCTTAAAGAACTAATAGTAGGACATTGCCGCTTGATAATCATGTTATGTAGAGCTGGGCAAGCCCGGTTATGTGTGTCTTGCTTTCTGGGGTATCCCCAGTGTCTTGGTTGAAGGCTGGCAAGGACAGGATGTCTTATTGATTTGGGTCTTGGCTCACTAGGCAAAATGGAGCCATAGAATTGGTATAGACAACTGGATGTAGATAATGGACCTGTAAAGCTACAAAGGGCAGAATCCACATGTCCCTTTATTGGCTGTTAAGGAGTTCTTTCCCTTTTGTCATTGATTCTTCTTAGACCTTTGAAGGAATTTGGATGTCCTTGTGGGAATAGATTTAGTCAAGTTTCTGGTGCATATTCCAAATGGACATGGTTTGTTCCACCCTGGTTTAGGCACATTTCCTAGTTCATTTCACCATGATATAACATTATTCTATCCACCGTACTACACTCACTAACTAGCAAACCGAACTTAGATTCCGAATGGATTCTTAGCACATAGTTTGCCAACTGCCAAGTATATCACAGAGTTCAAGAGCTCCCACTAAGTCTTGAACTCTCCCATTTCCTCTCCCATATAACACTAGGACCACCATAGGTTCCATCACCTCGACAAAAGAAGTTCCGGAAACAAAGCAACTAGACTACTAACAAAATGCTAGCATGCTACCAATATGCTACTAATAGAAACTGTGCATATCCAGCAAATGAATTTTAGAAACGTCAATGGTTTCAACACCAGACAACAAATATTCATATCTCACAACCAACATCACAACCTTAAAATCTAGTTTGCACAATCATACCTGTTTTCTCTCCACTTCATCTATAACCAACTAGTAACATTGCAATAACCCCAACTGAATGTCCGACTCTTATTCACCCCCAGATATCTATTGGCCCTCACAAGAACGCTCTATCTTATACAGTTTCAGAACGTTAGTTGTAACAATCCACCAACAAGTGTAAACCTTGTCGAACTCAATGTAAGCAAGATGACATGCATGCGACAAAACAAATATTCTTATTACAGAAACCTGGAAGAATAAACTCAACTTATCGTCAAACAACAGTTCACTTGTTTCAAATCTATTTCTTCCCACAAATTTGAAGACAATCTGAGTAAGACTACGATGAAAACTGGTGATGGTATGACATTTTAGCAGTTGAAAACATAAGCAACGACTATTGTTCAGAACACTGGGACACGAAGTAACTTCAAGACTTAAAAGGGTAAAGAAACATCACGTCTATTCAAGTTTAAGGAGGATAAATTTATGGAGCACTATATCTGCATTTATTTTGCATCTATCTCTAATGCTGCTTTGAAAATGTTGGAACAAAATCAGATAACTATTTCCAGTGTTTTACAGCTACACATGCTGCAAGTTTGAACTCTGAAGTCGATCTGGGAAACCTACCAGCACAACTTTCTACCACACAAGACAATGCGTCAAACCCATTCCACCTATCTTTATTCATAGGGTTATAACCTAAATAGTGTGGAGAGCATCCTGTTTAACCACAATAGACAAGTGCTACAGATCAAGGAGTAGTAGCCTCTGAACTGAAGCTAGGGGTTGGTTCAAACATAAAAGTTTCCAGAGAGTAAAGAATAATTACTGCCATTCATGTTAAGATAAGATGTCTCTGTTTAGTCTCTCGTAGCTATACAACCAGGCATCAAATAAACATTTGTGCATGTAAGACCATTTGCTACCGTTACTCAAACTTCTACTCGAATTTGAGTAAAACCTTCATTTGCTAGGAAGCGCCGTGATGCAGAATCTCAAAAACTAAGCAAAAAATGGAGTAAAAGCTTTATTAATAGCACTGTTTTAAACTTGAAAGACACGAAATAGCCTTAAAAAGATTTGAGCCTCCCGTGATTCGAGTTAAAATTTGACGAAAATCACAATTTGGTGTGCGTTTAAGTAAAGGGGTGGAATGATTATGAGTTTGAGCGTAAAAAGGGGGTTGAGGCTGGAGATGCACTAAACTGAAATATCAAACTAATTCACCAAATCATTGTCAGATGGTAAATTGCCTTCTTTCCCTCTATGAAAAGCTTGATCTAATAGTTACTCGTGCACATCTCTATTAATTACATATAGGAACCAACCTACTGAAAGAACCGCTACTACTATTAAAGAAATTAGATGAAGGAAAGAAAGGGGAGGAAGGAGAAGGGGGGAACCTCTCGCAGGCGTCTTCAAGGGAAGAGAAAGGACTTTTGAAATCTGGATGACAGACTTGGTACGCATCCCTGTAGGCCATTTGGGGTCCGAAACCATTTACTGCTGCGGGTCGAATTGCCGCTGGCGGTGCTCGAATTTCCTTCATTAGTTGCTGTTGTTGTGGATTGGAGTTAGGGTTTTGATTTTGCTGGATGAAATTAGGGCTAGGGTTAGAGTTAGAGTTAAGTTTGGGAATTTGTTGTGGTTGTTGGGGGTTGAGGGACCGGTGTTGAAGGCCCGGAGGTCTGAGATGTGCGTCGATGTTGGAAGGGAAACGCGAGATAGCCGACTGCTGCTGCTGTTGATGTTGATGTTGCTGATGTTGTTGCTGTTGCGGCTGTTGTTTCTGCTGCTGCTGCTGTTGGAGTTGAAAGAGGAGTCGCTGCTGCTGCTGCTGCTGCTGTTGTCGCTGCTGCTGCTGCTGCTGCTGTTGGAGCATTAGTTGCTGCTGCGCTATAGCCTTCGCTTCTTCCATCTCTCTCTCTCCCACCCCCTCCCTCACAAACTCTGTCCTTCCTTCCCGTCCCTTCCCTTCCCTGTTCAGTCGACTAATTTTCGATTTTATCCCTCATCTATCTTATTTTTTCTATTCCATTCCTAAATTATTAATCTTATTTAAATAATTTCTAAATTATATATTTTTATGTTCAATTAGTCTAATATATGAAAATGTGTTTAACTCCATAATGGAAAGAACTAATTTTTATTTTCACCCCTTAAAGTTTATCCGCGATGTTATGATAAATATCACCAAGTTTATCCGCGATGTTATGATAAATATCACCAAGTTTATCCACGATGTTCCCTTCTCTATGATCTCGATCACTATGTTATCGATCAACATGTTCCCAATCGTTAGTTTTCGTTCATTGTGTTTCAATTACTATGTTCCCGTTCATCGTGCTCGAATGCCAATTTGACTAGTAATCCTCTAACTTTAATGACTCTAGACTTAATGAAAAATAGACACAATACGGCAAAAGATACAGTTCAGCTCAAAATATGACTTGGCTCAAGACATGACATGTCATGACTCAAAATTTAACTCAACTCAAGACATAATTCGGCTTAAGATATAGTTTGACTCAAGACATATCACGGCTCAAGAGATCCTACCATATTCCATTTGTCTCATTCGTTCTAGTGCAAGTTCATTATGTCTAGGGTGCACAGTCCAATCCTATCACTACTTTATCATGCATCATTCGGATTGTAGAAGGTAAACTTAAGTCTCACTTAGTTTCAATTGTTCGTAAATTAGTACATGTTTTTCTCCAATGACAAATTACGTAAGTAGGTCTGATATTGCATTGTTTTACTATTTAAGTATTTATAGTTGATCAGTTCATTTCAATTCTTTTTATGTAATTTTAATTTGTAATCTGTAATTTCAATTTCGATTATCTATATAATTATATTAGTGTTGGTCTAAATTTTAGTGTCATTTTTCTCTTTTTTTTTAAAAAAAAGAGCATGGTATAAATAGATGAATAGAAAAATATAAATAAGTAAAATACTTAGCTAGAATAATTAATCAACTTTATTTTCCTAGTATGTAATATAGAATAACATAATGTCACATCGTATTTGGAATAAAACCAATAATTAGTGGACTTAAATATATCGAATGATTTTCTAATTAACGTATGATTGGCCGGCAAACACTGTCGTGACGCCTAGTTGGAGTGAATAGAACAGTAAGAATTACATTATTAGCAAACTTGTACTGTTACAATGGAGAGGTTTCTTCTTCTTCAAACCCACCAATTCACAAGGTTAATACCATGATCTGTACCTGATTCTTTGTATTCCCCATACTCCATCAGCTCTCTGACTCAATCCTATCTTTCTCTCTCTCGCCCAGGTTAATTTCCATGGTCTTCTTGTCCTTTTCTTCATAATTTTCCGCAATATACGATCAATGCTTATGTATAAATGCTTTGTCTAGTATTAATTTGGTTTTCTGTGATGTGGGTTTCCATTGGATTTTGAGCATACAAAGAAATGGAGAGCGGATTGGGGGCCCGGATGAGCAACACCTCGGGAGCTGATTCGCTGGTGGAGATGGGATCTGGACTTTTTGGGTACTTCTGCCAAATTCCCTAAAGCAAATTTAATTGTCTTCGACTTCACTTTCCTTTTCTCGATCTTTTCTTCCTTCTTTTTTTGAGATTCAGTTGTCCTTAATTTCCATGTACATACAAATACACTTTGGTCAGGTGCTCACATTACAGAAGAAGATGCAAGATCAGAGCGCCTTGCTGTGATGAGATATTTGATTGCAGGCATTGCCATAACGAATCCAAGGTCAGTTTCTACTTCTCTTCGGTTATTTATTGCAAGTATTTCTAGCAGCTATACTGCCATTGCTACTGCTCATGTTCTTGTAATTTGAAGATTAGAAAACTGAAAGTGAATGCAATCTCACTGGTAATCTGAACAGAATTCACTAGAAGTTGATCCGCTAAATCGGCATGACCTTCCGCGGCATGAATTAAAAAGGGTTAGTGTTAACAGTCTCTAATTTTTTGTTTGTTGTTTCTTACCCAGATGTACATTGAGCTCGAAAGTTTTTTTTTTGCAGTACTACATTTTATCCTATTTTTATCTTGTGCATATAGAGAAATAGAGAGGAAGGGGAAAGGTTTATGCATTTTTCTTTTCTTTTTTTTGCAAAACTACTTTGATTTAAAATATGCTCCAAAATATGGTTGATTTTTGGAAATGTTGTTTGGTCTGTGGAAAAAGCTATGGGTAAAATCACACGATACAACCCCCTTGGGGGGAGGTTCAAACTAGTATGTTCTTTTTTGGTTCAAAGGTCCATTGACATCTCTTTTGACCATATTTTGCAATCTTTTTCTTTCTTTCTTTCTTTCTTTCTTTTTGTTCTTTTGACTTTTTATGGATGGATACACTGTCTTTTTTGGCTGAACATCGAAGGTATCACAAATCTAAGATCCTAATGTGTTATTTATATTTCAGGTCATCTGCTCATTGTGTCACACAGAACAAGATGTAAGTTGGTCTCCTCAAAAATTTTAGAATACCAATTCGGTAATAATAATCGGATATAGCTTCTTCTTATTTTCTTCACCTTATGACTAGGTAGAAAACAATATGTGCTGCCCCTATGGAGCTATTTATCACCAAGCCTAGAATATTCAGGCACTATAAAATAAACAAAATGACAGTGAAGTTAATAAAATGAATTGTTAGATTTCAATCATCCCCCCTTCAGGTTCAACAAAATTGCATCCAATGTGGTATTTGCATGGGGAAATATTATTGCTCAAGATGCAAATTTTTCGACGATGACGTAAGTGTTTCCCTTGATATTCCTTGTCAAAATTCAAGCCTAACTAAGGTATACTTGCTGAAACAAGAACATGATTTTCATCTCTAGGTTTCGAAGAATCAATACCATTGTGATAAATGTGGAATCTGCAGGTTAAAATTCTTTCCCAAGTTATTCTGTTTTCTTCTTATTAAGTTCTCATGTAATTGCTTTTGAACTCAGCAACCTATCCTTGGATGCCCTCAAGAAGTTGTTATGTAGTACAACCATTTTCGGCATCTAACTTTGTTCTTCTGGTTTCTAATTTGCATATTCCTCATGAAGTCTTCTAGTTAGGTTATAATATCCCTCATAATAATTGTTATCTTTTTCTTTTCCTTTTACTAGAGACGTGGTACTCACTATGAGAGAGTGTGGAGAAAAATAAGTAACAAGCACTCATAGGTTGTTTATTTGGAAGCAATTACCAGGAACATGTGTAGCATTTGTTTAAACGGGAAGGACATATTTGGCAAATGACTCTCTTTAGATAGAAGAGATTATCATGTTTGGATATATATGCCAAAACCATCTTATACTCCTTCAAAGTTCCATCCTTTTGATTGCTATTGCTAGATCACCCCACCCAATACTGTGGTTTTAAATATTCTAGGGGTTCCTGCAATTTATGTTATCATTCTCATCCTAATGTATGCAATCTACATTTTTTCTGCCTCATGTTTTTTGAGTTATTATTTGGCCATTGCATCTTAAACCTTATTTCCATATGCGATTTCTGTGTTGACATTTTATCTAAATACCTTTTCGTTGTTTTCAAATCTCAGAATTGGGGGCAAAAATAACTTTTTCCATTGTAATAAATGTGGTAAGCAACTTTGTTATTAGTATTGGAGCACCCATCTCTATTTTCGATTTTTCATGTTTACATAGTAATGGTTTTGGACTGTATATTTCGAGCTCAGGCTGTTGTTACTCAAGAATGATGAAGAATTCACATACTTGTGTGGAAAGAGCAATGCACCATAATTGCCCCGTTTGCTTCGAGGTAAAAGACTTAAAAGGCAAGAAGTGACTTCAAGTTATAAATCAATTCTCATGTGCTGATTCATTCAATTTCTTTATGCAGTATCTTTTTGATACAACAAAAGACATGACAGTCTTGCCCTGTGGCCACACAATACACTTGCAATGCGTAAAGGAGATGGAACAGCATTTCCAGTAAGTAAATGAGATAAAAAAAAAAACTTAACTGTGTTTCTTGTTTAAATAAAGTCAATTTTTCTATTCTGTTGCAAATACATTTCATATTAATCAACTCAGGTTTGCAGGTACTCATGTCCTGTTTGTTCCAAATCATACTGTGACATGTCTCGCGCATGGCTAAGGCTTGATGAGGAGGTATTCTAATGATATTTCTGATCATGTTTTGGTGGAGTGATTTATCAAGAGAAAAAAAAAAATGATTGCTATATGACATAGCCAAGATTAGATTATGCATTTATCACTTTTATCTTTTCCCTTTGCCTTATCCTTTCCCTCCAGAAATCTACTCTCCAAACTCAAACTCGAGTATTTTTTCGCGACTTATGCATGGTTGTATTCTTGTTGCTTTGATAACTAACACAATTTCAGGTTGCATTGATGCCCATGCCTGAAATGTATGAAAATAAGATGGTAAGGATGTCATATATATCCGCTAAATTTTGTAGAACTTTGGTGCTTTTTTCACATATTAACCCTTTGGTGTTGCAATTGACTAGGTTTGGATCCTTTGCAATGATTGTGGGGAGACATCTGAGGTAAATTTTCACATTGTGGCACACAAGTGTCTGAAGTGCAACTCTTACAATACAAGGCGGACACAAGGAAGCCCCGCTTCTTGCTCATCGAGAATTGATACGGTGAGATGATTTTCGTCTAAAATAACGTCTCAAGAAATAAGTTATTTCTGAAAGAAGGGAAGGCATCGTGTTCCTTGATTATTTATTCTGATTCTCTCTATAGTTTCGATGTTTGAGGTGCTTTGCTATATCTTTTAGAAGTGTCAAACCACAATCTTGTGGACTATTTTGCCTTGAAATATAACTGATAGATTTATCTTTCTTGCAAATGTTTTCCTCATTGTTATTAAAAACAAATTCAATTTCATTTTGACATCTTGGAATTGAACCTGGAATGTAGTTTTCTTGTTCTGATTCCCAGCTAGAGTATGCGGAACGAATCGTTTTTACCAATTAATCGAGCCTAATTGATTGTTATCCCAAGTTCTATCAAACGATCTTAGGCTATTAGGTTCGGGGATATATCATTACATGCATGTTTGATATTCTGTCTTCTTAATAAAAAACTAATAAGGACTGATATTGGACCTAGTTATAATATATATACATACACACATTAGTATTATTTCACATACGTTACACGCAGTCGCGTGCTTCTTGACATGCTTATTTTTTGCCTCTTCATTTGGTCATAGCTCAATTACGTTGTGTGTAGCTGTGAATTGGAACAAAACTAAGTAAGCTATAGACGTGATAATATATTACGGTAACGCCTTGAATTCGGAGACGTTAATTAAAGCATTTTCCAAAAAAAAAAAAAAAATCAGTGTTGGATATTACATTTCATTTCATCAAGGTAAAGTACAATTTGAGTTACAACATGTTAAACACCAAAATAAAATCTTTTACAAAAAGAGCTTTACAATTCAAAGATTTTCCAAAATGTGGAAAATATAAAGCGTTTATGCTAGGAAAACCAAAATTTTCCAAATTGTTATGTTTTTTGTTCATCGTGTCCGAACACTAAATACTTTCTAAATGTTCCACGACTACAACTAAACTTAATGAAAATAGACATGACACGGCTCAAGACAATAACTCAGCCCCAAACATGACACGACTCAAGACTTAGCTTGGCTCAAAACATCAATTCGGTTCAAGACATTAGGTTGGCTCACATTTGGTGATCCACAATGTTCAAGTTACCTAGGACAGTCTTATCATGTTTCTTTTTCAGAATGTTCTGGAGACCCTAAGTCTAATTTGAGTCCATAATCATTAATCACAAACGGTTGACCAACCAACCAGAATACAATCCAATCATGATAAGTTTGAGATTGAATATGCAAATAACGGTGAATGCAACATGCAAATGTTTCAATGTTTCAAACATGATTTGATAATCATGGCTTGACATGTTTTGAAATATAAAATCTAAAAAAAGGAGTTCAATAATGATCATGAAAAATCTAATATGGCTTAATCCGTCATTTGAATATAGTCTTAGAGTCAACATGAAGTTACATCAAAGTTTAAGGAAGCAATCCAACATTAGTTTGGAACAGACTCTAATAATACCGGCAAAAGAAATTATTCTATCGGTAGAAGTTCAATAATTCCAAATCAAACAGTTCAATGTTATACTGGTAAAAGACAATAGTTCTACCAGCTGAAATTTATATTTAATAAAACAATTCTAAGTTGTACCATTGGATGAAAAAGATTCTACTGATAGATGCAATATAAAAATAAAGACAATAGTGATTTATACCAGTAGAAGAATAAAGTTCTACCAGTAGAAGTATAAATTTCACTAAGTTAAAAGCTCATTGTACCGATAGAAAAAGAATATTTACCAGTACAAGGTCGTCTTCTTCGCGAGAAAACCCTAGTTTTCTACCATTGGGGCCTCGTAAAGCTCCTAAGGTTGTTCACAAACATCAAATTAAGGGAAGGATGTGGTTTACCTCGATTTGGAGTATAGAACTTGGATTGAACTTTTGATTTTGGTAAAGTAGGTTTCTCTTTCTAACTTGAATTTCACCAAATTTCTCCCTCTTTCTATCTCTGGTCTGCTCTGAATTTCGTGGGGAAGAAGAGAGGGGAGAGAAGGGTTTATATGAGGAGGGATGTTGAGACAGAGGGCGGGGAGTAAAAGGGGAAAACAGAGTACATCAAAGGTGAAGGGGGAATTCCTTACGATGGGAGAAGAGAGAGGAAAAGTGAGGGAGTGATGGGAGAGGAGGGAGAAGTGGTTAAGGGAGAGAGTGGGGAAGAAAAGAACCAGGAGGGCGATTAGGAAGTCTGAGAGAAAGGCATGGAATAAGGTGTGTTGGAATCTGTTGCCTAACACACACACACACATGTGGTATAATGTATATATGCATTATGTACAAGTATATATGTGGGTGTATGTACCGATGTATGTATGACATAGATAGTTGAAATTTCTTGTGGATCACTGACTACCAATAGCTGAAATTTCTGTGGATTCGTTGTATTTAATTTTAGCTCAACAAGATGAACTCATTGATAAAACGAACTTTAAGCAAACTAATTTCAGGATACATCACAAAAAATAAATAAATAAATAATGTTTATCTCCCAAGTTCAAATAGTAGAGACAAAACTATGTTTTTCTTTTATTTAGTGGAAAACAAATTATGTATGTAGGGATCCAAAACAATTTAAACTATAAATAATAAAATCCAAAGTATTTAAATTAATTTCACATAATCCCAAGTAGTTAATTGAATTCAACGTATTTAATTTTGAGTAGTTAAGTTTGATTTGTGTAGTTTATGTCATATAAATGTATTAGACATATACTTGCCATATATATACATATATGTATCACCAATATACCAAATCTATTATATAAATCATTACCTTTTTTTTACTTTTCTTGTTAAAATCAAACCCTTTCCCATAGTTTATTCCCTAAAACCACCTACTACTATGCATTGTCATCTCCCACGCCAGCAACTTGCCATCCTCTTCACAAACTCCTCACCTTCTACCATCGCATAGGAGATCACCAAGCCACCCCCATCTCACCCTTCATTATGTCAAAAATTTTCTCCACCATGGATCATCAACTCCTCCACTGCCTATTTAAACTAACACCAAGCCTTCCTCCTTTCTTCATTACTTGCAAGCTGATATTAGAGAGAGAGAGAGAGAGAGAGAGAGAGAGATCAGAGTTCAGAAAAGAGATAAGCAACAATAGACCTAAAGAAAGAAGGAGGATACCCATTGTTATTCTCCAAGTCAACCAATCTAATTCATTTTCTTATCCAAATCTCCAAATTAAGATAAGTTATCCTTCCATAATCTTTATTTTTGTATTTTGGAACACCTACAAAGCTCCACAAAGCTCTTCTCGTGAAAGTCAATTGGAGAAGACAATCCAAGACATCTGATAGTCACACCAATGGACTGACCAAAGTCCCGGCTAGGCCTAAATAACAAATTCTGGTTTAGATAGATTTTTTTTTACCCAAATTGCAAAATGACCATTAGAATACTACGAGACTCGAAATGATCCCAAATTTGGTAATATAATAGGTTAATGTGTTATCTTGCAACTTCAATTAGAACCAACTCATTTCAACCTCTAAAACTCCGTGAATTGAAGATTTAGTAAACTCTATCACATTTTAACCAAATCGTCCAAATTCTCCCAACTTAGGGACACCATCAAGTCTCGAGCTCTTTATTAAAAATGTTCGCAACATATTAAACTACATTTTCGTAAAATCATAGAACATTTGGAGTTGAATTAATGAATATCTTAATTTCATGTTATTGTAAACCAAAAGGTTAGATCAATAAATATCGATTGTCGTTTTAGTTATCTTAGACCCCAGAATCTCCTGTACTTGCTTAAGTTGTCATTTAGGAAATATATTTACTAATTTAAGAATATTTTTAGATTTATGGTACATGATCATCATTTTGACTTAGAGACCCGTCGAGCCTTAAACCCAGCATTTCATCCATCACATATATCATGTTTGAATAACGAAATTTATCATGATTAAAAATTCTTTGTGTACAATATTGTATTCTGTTATTAGGATGGATACCCGAACATTTTAAACCATGTTATCAACCTTGTACCAACATATGCCATACTACAAAATAACATATAGCACATTCATGTTTATATACTCACTCGCGCTTCAATTTATTATTCTCATATTGTTATTCGACTATAATGAAACATTGGGATTTATGGATAATGGATGGACTTGGAGTTAGGATCTCCGATACACACTCGAACGTCGGTACATGAGAATATAGTTTTTATAAGGCTTGAACATTATCACAAATTTGACATTATCTATCGAGACTTAAATTTTGTAACTAAATCCCTTATGATATTAATGTGACAATTATCAGAAATTATTGGCAATGTTGTTGGCCGTTCGTGCTTGATTATAGACAGCGTTGTTGACGATCCGAGTGTGGAATATTAGAGCTGGTATGACTTTAGTTGTATTATGCTAAACCATGAAGTATCATTAGTTGTATTGCGTCTTTAGCCTAGCAGTGTCATTAGATGTATCGTGTCATAAGCCAAGTTATGTATTGAATCGAGCTGTGTTACTAATCCTTTGTCGTGTCTTTCAAATAAAATCTAATAGTAGTAGAAGTGAAGTATGATATTTTAATCTCAGACACGACATGAGAAAACGTAACATTCGAGAACATAGCAATTGAAGCATAGTTGTCGAGAGCCAGCGTTTAGGAGCGTTAGTGGTCAGGAGCACAATCAGCATAGTGATCGAGATAGTACACAGACATGAACATCAGATATCTGATAGAAGCATCATGATGTATAGTGCATGAACCTTTTAAGCAGTCGACACTCAGTGGACTTTATCATGCTCCTTCATTAGGTAATATATGCATGCTAAGTTGATATTCTATGATGTAGCAATTATCATGGTTGATGAGTAACATTGTCGATAATCAGTGGGCTTTGACATGTTTCGAATTCAATATTGTGGTAATCAGCACTTTTGAGACCAAATGACCTAGCGGATTATGATTTGGCGTGGAATTTAGAACGGCTAAAATATTTTCGATTTGAAAGATATGAACTGTTGAATATCATTTGGATGCCTTAAATTGCCAGATGACCTGTTAAAGTTTACACTGGACATATGATGACACTTGGACATTGACATTATTTATTTCCCGTACTTATGTGTTACCACTTTCCGTATATATATGCATCATTCATTATTTCATATACATAAAATGCGACTAAGGATAG
Organism: Arctostaphylos glauca; assembly: GCA_019985065.2. Taxonomy (NCBI): domain Eukaryota; kingdom Viridiplantae; phylum Streptophyta; class Magnoliopsida; order Ericales; family Ericaceae; genus Arctostaphylos; species Arctostaphylos glauca. The sequence continues at coordinate 22,901,549 of JAHSPW020000002.1, read as the reverse complement.
GATAGTTCTTTGAGCATCATTGCTCCTGGTGCAATTTCTCTGTCTCTGACATTTCACCTGAGATATCTTGTAGACAACAGCACCATAGACAAAGACTTCTTTGAACCTTAGCTATTTTGGATAGATAATCTGTATTTTTACTTTTTGAACAGTATTCTGAAATGTATTTAACATTCTGTCAAGTTTAAGTTCAGATTTCATATGTTGTACCAATAAAACTTGCATTTTTCTTTTTAGATGAAATAAGAATTGTTTTGGAGTTTTGAAAATTCTTTTATTAATATGTTCAAAAATTAGGGCGCTACAATATATTTGTGGAAATGTATTTTTCTTTTTCGAACCTTAAATTCTGTTATTTTTCTTCTTAAATTGTTTATTACCTATCCGTATTTGCACTAAACAACCGATTTTTAAGAAGTTCATCCATAATTGACATTAAAAATTTTCCAACTCTGAGAGAATTTTAATGAAAGTCTTTTCATTTGCTTCTCTTGGAAGGAAGCTTTATTTTTGAATCCCCTATTGAATTTACAAATATTTCAGCATGCTACAAAGAGCTAAAATATTAGTGAATACAAAAAAAAATCTAGGTATTATATATGGTGGAATTAATATTTTCAAAAATGTCGTACTTTTTTGGCAACGATGAACACTACTGAAGTACCAACTTCTAGGTTCATTTTGTGTGAGTGATTCATAATGGACTGTATTTAATTGCAGGTGTCCATTATATATTAAGGTACATAAGTATTGTTGGACGTCATTAAATTCTTAAATACAACAACGAATATATCACTATATCAGAAGATACAGTTTGTAAGTCTTTATGTCGCTCTTTTTAAAAAAGAGAATAATATTGAATGTTGCTAATTTTAAGATTGTTCTTTGTTTTTAATCTCTTTTAGATTAACGGAGAAGGTTGAGGTCTAGCATTTTGTTGTTTAATTTGAGAATTAACGGCATTAATGTCCTCTATCAAGTCATGGAATCGTAACTATATAGTTTTTGCTTAAATGTCTTTAGGACAAGGAAATAGAGAAATTTATTCTAAAATCAAACTTTACGTAAGACCATTACCCAGTTATGCGGCTTTTTTCCTTACCTTATCCATTGTGAGTTATTAAATATTAAAAATTTAACATGAGTACAAGATAACGTGCATAGTCTGTTGCTTTAACATTATTAACTACAGAATCTCAACCCCAAGGGGTTGGCTTAGAGGTCAACGCCTGGGGCTTAAATGTATGCTCCCTTCTAAATCTCAAATTCGAAACTTTTCAGGTTTTATCAACCCTTATGGGCTTAGTTCATACAGGGCAAAGCCTTGACTTTAAATAAAGCTCCCGCAATTGAACAGTAAAATTGGTCCCTCGATGATTAGTTGGCAATAAGTTGAGATAATCTCAAAACCGGCCGGATATCTAGACCAAAAAAAACTGCAGAATCTCAAAATGAGTTGTGGTGCACATAAACTAAATTGAACATCCAATTGTCACAAAAGGCTAAGCCAGGAAATGATGGGAAAGGATAGGAAATTTTTCTGTAATTTTTTTGGTGTTCAGTTACCAAGAAAGTTATGGAACTCATATCTAGATTTTTTTACTGGGATTTACTTTCCCTCAAATTATGTCCTGCCAAATTTACAAGATTATGCATTGCGGAAAAATGTTAGAAGCCAAAAAAAACAGCCTAACAAATGCGCTAAAAAAGTGACGCTAAAATAAAGAAAAAAATGACTCCAGTATAAATCTTTTATCTTTCTCTTTACAAATATAAATACAAAAGATGACTCTTTATGACAATCATGTTGATGAGATAAACTTTATGAGATACTTGTCGTGTGTTTAAATTTATAAGTGGTTTGTTTATTAGAAGTATTTATCTTGTTGTTAGTGAAATAAAAGTATATATTTATCTTGTTATTATGTATTTAACTTGGTTGAATGAGGTACCAGTATTTTTTATTATAAATTTGTATGACAACATTTTGATTTATATAAATCATGAGGTTTATGCAATGATAAATTTTAAACACATAAGACTAGTTACTATGCTCTCAAAATTAATTTTAAAAAAATTTTCCTATAAGATTCATTTGTCAAATGAACACACACACAAAAATAAAATTTCTTTTTTTTTACCCTTTTTGAGAACAACTTTTTCTCATAACTTTACCGACAATTGAATGGAGTCTAGGTATTCATACTTCACCTTTGCTTCTCCAGAAGTCCTTGATTACGGAAATGGGGCTACGCTGGGTTACTAAACACCAAAGTAAAGCCCTTTTTAGTTTCATCAGCCAATAAAAAGGGCCTACATAATGTCAAAAGTCATCTGGTATTTAATTTGATGGCCCCAGTTTCCTTGGAAAAATTGAAGTAACAACTCTGATTGTTGATTCGGCACTCTCAATTGATGCTAAAAATTCTCATCACCCAGCTCTCTTCTTTATGTCTTAATCGTGTTACAGTGGTTATGACACTACCCATGATACCTTTGTTTGGTATCTTTTTCCTCTCTGATTATTCACTGTTTTTTTTTTTTTGTTTTGTTTACGTTGTGTTTTGAAAAACATAAACTTTGGAACGTTATGGTAAGGGGAAACCTTGCGAAGCCACGCTAATTCCCTAAGTACTTTTACGCACCCAGGAGTTGTCCCAAGGGTAAGAGCGAGTGTCCAGTCTAAGGAGAATTCCTTTAGGTCTGGAGTTTGATTTTCCATTGAGTGAGTAGGAGAGATTGTGACGGTGCGTTGTTACGCTAGTTTCTTTCGAAAGTTCGGGTTGCACAATCGAGTCCGAAAGACTTGGCTGTAAGATTGTTCCTCTATTTGGAAAAAAAAGGTGACACCGAAACTCTTACTGTACATGTTGTATGGTGCGTGTAAACAGGGAATACCGGCCAGAAAAAAAACAAAAGAAGGGGGTTGGGGCGCGCGAGTGAAGTATGAGACCCACAAAGCATATGCATAAATGGTCAAGGGAGATGGACCTACCAAGCATCAATGGTCAAAAATTAGATTCATTGGGTGGCACATTCAATATTTCTATTGATCATGTTTTGTAGGCAAAAAGTCTTCACCCTGTATAGCCTGCATTATTTCGTAATTTCACAGTGGATTGCCAGAGAAACATTTATCCATGCCTTATCTGGCTCAATAACCCATGGTGTTGAAATATAACAATCATTCAATGCCTATTGCACTTTTTCTTTTCTTTTTTTATGTATCCAGTCGACTTTAGAATTACTTCCAATTTAATGTCGATTAGTTTTTTAAACTCTAAAATTAATGACCAAGTAAACCTCTAGCAATCCCTAGTAATTGATTCTGATGAGATTAGACCTCGTGACCTTGAGGGAAGGGGAACAATCCCCTTACTCACCCTCTCTCTTTCTGGTGAATTAACCAATCATATTGCATTTACAGTTCAATCGTGCGGGCGAGCCCCCACACACACACTGACACACATATATATTAAGTATTTGTATAACACACAATATTTTAAAAAAGAAAAAAATTACACAAATTCAACTCATTTTTCTAATATTTCTCTTTCATTTATGTTCATTTTTTCACTTACACTGGAGAAAAACCTTCAAACTCTCTCTATCATATAATTGCTTCAATTAATGTTAAATTATAATTTAATAAAGTTTTTCCATACTTTTCATGCATAATACAAATACTAGCACTTGTCTATAAAAAATCATATATGTCATTATTAAGTAAAGAGGCCAAGACAAGCATGCAACAAAGGGGAGTATCACATAGACTTTAAGAGATACCCCGCAATTTATTGACATAAAAAGTTACTTCGTAGTTTACTGATATAAAAAGAGGAGTATCACATAGACTTTAAGAGATACCTCTCAACTTATTGACATAATGATGCAGCGAAGCGTATGATTGGATAAGTGTAACACGAGAACAATCCCAAACCTTATTTGAACTAGAGGTACTCCCTCGTTGAACAAATAAATTGAGTAAGACACTTACTTTTTATTAATCAATTAACAACGGCTTAGCCCTTAGGCTTACAAAATAATTTATAGGGAAATAAAACCCTATACCAACTAGGAAACGAAATAACAAAGATTTAGGTTTGCTAATTTAGCCTAAATAAAAGAAAAATAAGAAAATTACTAAGAAGGAAAAATTCTAATTTATTTTGGAAATCAAATACTAGAAAGAAATATAAGATTGCCAAAACAAACGGCGACTAAAACGAAAATTTCTACAAAAAGATATAAGGAAAGCAAATCTTTCCTAAAACGGCAAATTTGCTGATTCGGAGGCCTAAACGAGGGAATTAGGCTGAAATCCACTGGAGCCCATGGATCAATAGGTCGATGAGCCTTGATCAGAACGCCGTTTCACTTCCTGTGACCCACGGGTCAATTTGCCACCGGTCTGTTTGGCCCGTGACCAATCCAAGCGTTCCAAAAATGTGATCACGACCCACTCTGCATCACTTAAGAATCTGGCTTTTAAAGTTTTAAGAATTAAAAATTTTGAATTAACAAATTAGATTTTTAGGTTAAGCACTTAAGTTAAGTGTTCGACTGAGCTGAATTTTTTCATGATAACTAAAGAAATTAATCATAACAAAATAAAAAATTTTAATCATTGAAGTGAGATCTCGAAATGATGCCACACGACGAAGGATGAACAAATTGGTGAACACAACTGCTCCCCACTCTCTCCCTAAAAAAGTAGCAACTTTTAACTTCCACTAGGGTTTTCGCTTGGGGGGAAGCCGCTACCTCCTTCTACTACCCTCCCCCCCCCCCCCCCCCCCTCCACCCCCACCCAAAATTCCTCTCACCCTCTCTGTACTAAAAAATGACCGGCACTATAACCAGGCAAAGGGTGGCGTAGAAGCTGGCGGTTAACAACGGTTACAGATCTCGACATTTGGATTTATCCTGAGCGTTTAAGGAGGCCGAATATGCGATTTCTCGACAGTCGCAATTCTTGCTTCTCAACAGTATGATTTCTTGGTATCCTTAGTCTCTCTTCTCTTCCATCTATTTTTTCGACTCCCTATACTGCTCCTCCTTGTTCCTTTGCTATTGATCCGCCCTTTTTTTTCTCGATCTATCTCCTATCTATAGTTACTAGTTGATTTTTTGTTGAAATTACCGGCTTGCGGCCTAACAGCAAGGTAGTGTTTCAATAGCAATGATCTTTCATCGTGGTCTCCCATCGAGGACGCTGCTAGGTGGCTTTTTTGGCTCCCAAAAATTGATGGACAATGTTGGTCTTTTGGTACAAGAAAGAGTTTTTTTTTTTATAGCCAAAGTATCTGGTCAACTTTGGGATTACTCTCAATTTAATGTCAATTACTCCTCAGGGGACCAATCCCACTGTCTACTTACGGGGGGGCCTAATTAAAGCCATAATATTTTTTAGGTTTAGGCTTTCCTTGGATGGGCTTAGCCCACTTTGTTTGGACTCTGCCAATATTGGCTTTGAGTTGTTGTTGTATTTGGGTTTTTCAACCCACATGTGTGTGCTCTTATGGTTTTTGTTGAAAATGTCCTGAATTTGAAGATTGAAGATTTTTGGACAGTGTCTGGAACTACCAGTAGTGACTGTTACTACTGGTAGTAAGTGCTGACTGGTTTTTGGGCAGTGTCTGGAACTACTGGTAATGACTGTCATTACTGGTAGTATGGGGATAGGCGAGAATTTATGTGATAAAGTTTAGGAGATTTGTTTTCTTAATCTATTTTGAATGGTGCATATCCTTATATATTATTTACAGATTTATATTCTTATTCTTTAGGAATTGATATTATTTTATATTCTTTGGGATTTCCTACAAAAATGGTAGATATAGTTTCCTAAAAGATATCCCTAGAAAGCAAGTTGAGATCTAATTGATTGGGCACCTCACATTAGGGCTTCAGAACATAGCCAGCCCTTATAATCTCTCTTAATCATAGTGAAAGCAATCTCTCTCCTTTCGTGGACGTATGTTTAAGGTATTACTTATTCGGAACCACTCAAATCTCTGTGTCTTTCCGTTTACTTGTTGATTATTTCTTCTTGTTTATCGTATTTGTCGTAACAGTTTTCTTTAGGCATTTTAGGCCATAGGTGCTTAGGGCTTTTTTGCCCTCAAGTATATTTTCTAACCTTTGGTTGGATCCCCTTTCTCCTTTCTTAGTAAATTGCAGGTGTTAGACGTGTTGAGAGAGAAAAATAATAATCAATGTATTGTATTGTAAATTAACATTAATGTGCAAACTCCTTTATGTAAGAGAAAAAGGATAACCACGAAACAATTAAGAATAAGTATGAACCTAAATTTTATCGCTAAACTAATATTAAACGAAATCTAAATTATATACAATATATGTATATTAACAGCACCCCTTAAACAAGAAGGGTAAACATCAATTAGTTTGAGTTTGAAAACGAGGTCAATGAAGCGGCTAGGACAACAAAAATAGGAGAGTTTGAGGGATCCATGAAGCAATATCAATAGTATAGAGGTAGAAACAGAAAAAACCAAGTATACTAGTGGATTCAAAAGGTCGAAAACAATGGGAAACCAGGTTGAACTGGCCCAAACGGGTAGAAAATTGGGTTAAATCGGATGCAAACCGGACTAAACCAAGGTAAATCGAGTTGAACTGCGATAAACCGGACTAAGTCATACTGGAATCGGGATGAATTAATTTGTGGGCTGGAACCAAGCTAGGGCTAACGTGGCACTGACATAGGCACATAAGGGATGACGCAAACGCTTGCTAGGACTGATGCAGCGCGCGTGCCAGCTCGTGCGAGACTGGAAGCAGAATGGTTGACGTGTCGAGAAGAAAGGAGGCACGTGGGTGGGTTTCTTACGACGGGGTTGGTGGCATTGGAATCGTATAGAGATTCTGAAAACGATAGTGTGATTTTTATGACCAGTGACAGATTAGAGATTTGACCAGTGGCTAACCAATAACGGGTTGGAGATCGGACCAGTGGCGGAGCAAAGAAGAAGGAAAAACAAACAGAAGTGAGGACCAAAAAATTACTGATGTTTTGATCAATGAGACGGAACTTTCGGCTCTAATAACATGTTAGATGTGTTGAGAGAGAGAAGGAATAATTCTATATTGTTCTCTAAATTAACATCAATGTACAAACTCCTTTATATTGGAGGAAAAGAATAACCACGTAACAAATAAGGATAATTATGAACCTAAATTATATCCCTAAATTAACTGACATTAAACTAAACCTAAATAATATACAATCTATACCTTAACAGCGGGAGTCCCACTTATGTGTTCGGGAGTAAATCCCTTACTTGCTAATGTTTCTATTCGATCAATTTTTTGAATTTTGACCGCTAATGAACGAATCTTAAAAATTTAGCACTCCATTTTTTGTTAACATTTACCATCGTTTTTTTTTTTGTTTAATTTAATGTTACTCGTTGAAAGCATTATGAAGATGTTGTGTAATAATCTGAAATTTTAATAAGATTTAAAATTAATTTAAAATAATTTTATTTTATGTTTAATTATTGGTTAATTTATATGCATTTATGTTTGTTTGAACGATTAGAATCTTGTTTTATACGAACGGTTGAAATTGAGAGTCTCGAGAGCAAAAAGCACTATATCATCTTTCCCATCATCTTCTTCAAGAGAATCCTAGAATTTTTAATAAAGAAAATCAATTTTCGGATGTTTACAACCATTTTAATGACTGAATAATAGATTTTAATAGGAAAAAATTATTTGAGGGAAATTGACGGCTTTTATTTTGGGAGTTTTAGGAGGGATCTTCTCCCTCTGGCCTATAAAAACTCATTGCTTTTTTTCTCAATTCACTTTATTTCGTAATAAAAAAACACCAAAGAATAGAGAGGCTGTGAGGTTTTTGGAAATTCTTAAGTCAGAGTCGAGGTTATTTCAAGGTCATTGTCGATTCATTACCATTCTTCGCGTATTTCAATTGATTGATATAGGGATCTATACTTCCAACACTTAATTAGGTAGTTTATTTCTGTTGTTAATCATAAATTTTAGGTCCATAATATATTATTTTATGTTCTATTGTGTAAGAAATTTTTTTAAAAAAATATAGTTTTACAGAACTTGAAAGACGTAGCTCGCTCAACCGAGGTCTTTAATTTTTTTAAATTTTTTTTGAATAAGCCGCTCGAGCCACGTCTAGAAATACAGAAATTTTAAAAGGTTGTCCAGACTGCTCGGACAATATTCTCAAACAATTTTATGATTCACCTTGATTTATGTACACACTATATATTTCCATATGCACTTAACTTATGTCCACGGATCCCCGTGAAATTCTGTGAGAGTAGGATTATCACTCGAGACTGTATCTCTATGTTTTGTTTATTTTTGTTGTTGATATCATGCCATTGAAATTGTTCTTATTGTGTTGTTGGACTTCTTAAAATATTGGTTAAGCTCAAATACAGCTGTTATGTTGCCCGATTTTATGTAAGGTTGTTGTTAACTGAATATTGGGAAAAACCTAGACTTAAACGTTAGGGACACTTGGATCAAGGCGGCAAAAGAATGATCGAGTGAACGGCATTATATGATCACTTGTACAAACCCGTAGGGACAATGGAATTTGAAAATTATGATTTGGTTTGAATAACATCGGGACATCTAGGAGATGCCAGCGAGTCTCATAGAGGTGTCGATCAAAAATTTGGACGGTCTTGATGCGTTGAACTACCCGATTGGAGTGTTGGGCGGTCTTGACACTATGAACTGTATATGATCTCTTACACTGGATTCAATAGGTAGGTTGTGATTTTCCAATGAGGGAATCCTAGAAACATTAAATAAAGATTCATAATGAACTTATGGGTTTTCTTTCGCTGCTATACATTATGTTTGTTAACTTGTACTTATTGTACTTGGTTATCTTCGGTTTTGGTTTTTGGGTATATTTTTCTATCGAGTTTCATTACTCATGCAGGAACTTTTCTACCTTTGGCATTTCATGCTAGGTGTAAAAGAGCAAATGAAGATGTCATCCGATCAAAAAGAGCCTGGAGGTGAAAACGAAGAGTTCAACAAGACTTGATTATTATATCTTTAGAAATTCTGAATTTTATAAATCTGTCTTTTATGTATACTTGGCATTTCTGTCATTTCAAATGTAATATCGTTACAGATTATTTTTAGTAAATTGGACTATTTCTTTTAAAATATTATTTTATTTAATAAAGCATTGTGATACCCATAATATCTGGACACTCTTAACCATGGTGGTGAGATAATTACGGACTAAAAAAGCATGAAAGTATTATTTCATTTTCCTTTTACGAACTTTACTGTCTCAAATGTGGACCATTAACCTATAAAGGGGCAGGGAAATGGGCGCTCTACTTATCACCGGATCCCAATGACATAGTCTTTTTTACTAACCCCAATTACCTACCATATTAACGTCCCTTTAGTAGCAAAAAGGCCAATTAATTGGTTAACCATTAAAAAAAATAACACACAGGAATGCTAAATATTAGATGAGCAGGACAATAATTGTTAAATATATTCAAACATTTGAAATCTTATCCAATGCAATAAATATCCAAGTTTTAATATCAAGAAAAACTAATTTCGAGAATAGAACACATATCAGAAGTATCGAATACTTGCGCGCGATAATGCGCATGAAATACAATAAATACGACTCTTCCGTCAACTTTTGCTCTAATATTATGCAACTAAAAGACCATTTGGTCATCCCATTAGGGCACCATGGCAATTCAAAATCCTATCTCTCTCCCCCTTTTCCTTCACAGTGAATTATTTGGTAGAACTTGTTACAATGATTATAAATTATGAAACAAACAGAGAAAACAGAAGACCCTGAGTTGGGGAAGTGGAGAAACAGTTCTTATTGTCTTCTTCACTCCTCGAGCAACTGCACTACATTATCCTACCACATTCCTCTGCTTCGCCCCAAAAATGCTCCAAACAACCTGCATTTTCGTAATCTCTGTTTTGGTCTCATTTTCTGCACTTAGCACGGCAATGCTGAATCTCTCTCTTCCCGGACAGCACCCCTACCCAGATGCTGTTGTCGAAGAATTCCAGAGGTATGTAAAAACAAAACTGTCTACTTCCAAAAAATAAAGAAATCCAAATATAAAATTTAGGACCCCTTTAGGAATTTTTGGGAACTTTTTCCTGGCATGTTTAGAATTATAATTGTGGGAGAGAGAGCAAACGACCAAGGGGAATCTAAAAACCTTAGCCTTACCCATGATTGATGAAAAAGAAAACAACTGGGTCTTACCTTTCTTTGGACTTTCCTTCTTTCAGCTCTCTTTCTCTCTGTTCTAAGGTGCTCTGTTTCTGGATTCTGAAATTGTAAGAAACTCTGTTCCCTTTTATTTCTCTGTTCTAAGGTGCTCTGTTTCTTGATTCTGAAATTGTAAGAAACTCTGTTCCCTTAAAAGTTTCTTAAATATGAACTGCATTTCATTTTTTTTCCTTTTATTTAACTTCAGTTGGTAATTATATGTTCTAATTCCTGTGTTCTTCTTGGGTATATACTATCGCCTACTTTTTAGTTATCTTTTTGCTGGATCATATGGATTTTCTGTTGTTCCTGAGATTCAAACAAAATGGGTGCATGTTCCATCTGGATTTATGATTTGTTTTGTACTTTTTTAGTGGAGCCAAAACACTCATAATTTCGGGTCTATAGAGCATCCAATGAAAGTCATGTTTCTCCTTTCTGTTTTCCTCTTTCCTCTTTTAATTTCTTTTATGCAACTAATGTATACATTGTGCAAAATCATTCCTTGTATTTTATGCATAAAACATTTATATGTCCGAAATATACATTACCCATAAATGTGTATATAAATATATATCTACGTGCATTTTACGTATCCGGAAGAATATTGAAAACAAATATATAAAGTATATTCATTCGAGATTGTTCCACTAAAAACCATTTTTCATTCAGACTACCATCACTATCAAGAGATTTGGGACAAAGTATACAAAATTTCCACTTGAAAATACCATCCAAAAATGATGTTACAATGCTATTTTTAAATTTTTTTACAACTCGAGGTGATATTTTGTTCGAAAATGATAAAATTACAATAGGTCATATAATTTTTTTTTTTTAAAAATAAGATGTTAGTAAATTATTATACACATATCTATTGTATGTTATAAGAAAAAATAGAGACATCGCAATTTCTTATACCACATATGCAATGGAGTCGAAACTACAATAAATCAAAAATTGTCTTAATGTAATGATCTTTTATATAAATTCATCACAACTTTATTTAATAATTTGATGAGTTCATTTCATAATTCGTTTATATATCTTTATATGAATTTAGGTTAATGGGACTTTGATACTCAAATGCCTCAGGAGAAATAAAAGTATAGATTTTGAATTTTTTTTTGTGACAAATATATTTTGACCAAGTGTTTCCAAATATGAGTTTTAACGTGAATGATAAATACTCCAAAACTATAAAATAGCAGGCTCAAATCATCAAATAAATTTTATTTTGTATCACATAACCACATCCACGTGAGGGATTATGATACATACAGAATCTCAATTCGGATCTACAAGCTTTATGTTTAGTTTTTACATTGTACATTATGCAGAAGAGTGAACGTTTCATTATCAAGAAGACGACTGCTCTCCACCACCGCCGACGACCAATCAACCACGACTTGCCTAACCGGGAACCCAATCGACGACTGTTGGCGGTGCGACCCCAACTGGCAACTCAATCGCCAGCGCCTAGCCGACTGCGCCATAGGATTCGGCCAGTATGCCCTAGGTGGAAAAGGTGGCCGCTTCTACGTCGTCACCGACTCTTCCGACCACGATGCCGTCAACCCCAGCCCCGGCACTCTCCGCTACGCCGTCATCCAATCGGAACCACTCTGGATCATCTTCTCCACTAACATGCTCATTCGCCTCTCCCAGGAACTCATCTTCAACAGCTTCAAAACCCTCGACGGCCGAGGCGCCGCCATCCACATCACCGGCGGGGGATGTATCACTCTCCAGTACATCTCCAACGTCATAATCCACAACGTACACGTCCACAACTGTTACCCCTCGGGGGATGCTAACGTGCGGTCGAGTCCAACGCACTACGGATACAGATCCAAATCGGACGGTGACGGGATATCGATATTCGGTGCTAAAGACATCTGGATCGATCATTGCTCCCTTTGGGAATGTACTGATGGTTTGATTGATGCGGTGATGGGGTCCACTGGGATTACAATTTCGAATAACTATTTTGCACATCATAATGAGGTGATGCTTTTGGGGCACAGCGATGAGTATTTGCCTGATTCGGGGATGCAAGTGACAATAGCATTTAATCACTTTGGGCAGAAGTTGGTACAACGGATGCCGAGGTGTAGAAGGGGATATATACATGTTGTGAATAATGACTTTACGCAATGGGAGATGTACGCTATTGGAGGAAGTGGGAATCCTACTATTAACAGCCAGGGGAATCGCTACATTGCACCTTCTAATCGAAATGCTAAAGAGGTAACCGTTAGAATGCATGCATGAATTTAGATTAGACGTTATCCTAGTTAATATTTAAAAATAAATAAATATTGGGAGGTGAATAGTCTTATAAATTATTTGTAATTGATATTGACTTTAGACAATAACAACACGAAGAAACAGGAAAAGAGAATTGAATTAGAGCCTATAGAAACCTCCATTTCCATGTGATGTGTCATTATCAGAGCCGAAAGTGAATAATCTGATTGAATTATTTAACGGGACCCACCAAGCAATGTAGAGCGAGCCACCATGAATGTTATGACTCAATCCCCCATTTCCGTACACACACAGGTAACAAAGAGGGTGGAGACAGAGGAGGGGCAATGGAGGGATTGGAATTGGAGGAGCGAAGGGGACGTTATGGTAAATGGAGCATTCTTCGTGGCATCAGGTGCTGCTGTGGAGATCAACTATGAGAAGGCCTACAGCGTCGACCCCAAATCTGCTGATTTCATCGATCAGCTTACCACCAATGCCGGTGTCCTCGGTAGCAGGTAACAAACACCTTTTCTATTTACCCTCCTCCTTTTTTGACTTTTCCTCTTCCCAAATTGACCAGTGGGTCTAGTTTTTCCTTTTACGATTATCTTGTGATTCACTTTAATAATAGGTGTTTATGGAAAACAAAAACTATGAATTGGGTATAGGTTTTAACATAAAGAGTAATGGAATCATGAACAGGAGCAACAAACAAGGCAAGTGGACAGCAGCAGGAAATGACAGTGACGCTGGTGGTGGTACTATTTTAGACTCCAGTGGAAATGAAGACAGCGCCAATGATTTGGTCGGGAGCGGTGCACCATCGCCGCCTCCCTTTCTCTTTTCGTTTCTAATTACTTTTTCATCCTTTGTGGTAACCATTGCATTTGTGGTATTGTAATTGAAAAACAAGTTGTTAACTTCCAAAAAACACAAGATTTAACTTAATGAGTAATGCTAGGAACACAGACTATCCGGACATAGAAATATTCGAAACCATCGGGGAATCGTTAAATTATTAAGGATTCCACGTGCATCTAACGGTTATGAACACATCCGTGTCCGGATGATTTGTGTACACAGACATTTTTCTAATTAATTTCTCAATCTACAACAACTCTAAAACCATAATTGATATATACTTTCTTCTTTTGCTTCTCTAATACAAATGCTCCACGGTTTGTTTTCTTGGTAGTTGGTAAACAACCTGCAAAATAGGTGCACTGCAAAAAAATTATGGTAAATTACACTGGACTCCCATGGGTTATTTTTTACCTTTCTTACTTTTAAAATTATTATACAGCTAATTTTTTAGCGTTGGAATCAGTTAAACACCATTAGACAAGATATTAAAAGTTCAAGTCCGAGATTTTATTGGGCAAAAAAATTACAACATCAGTCGATTCCACTAGTTGAGCCCAAAGTTCAGTATGATGCGATACTAGATGTTTACTTTACGAGATTTTTACTTTATGTTGGACTAGAATTAGATTTCTTTTGAGCAGTGGCGGAGCCATTGAGAGGGGGGAGGTGGCACATGCCACCCCCAGCCCCAGTTTATCTATTTTTTTTTTTAATAATTGTAATGTTCTAAAATTTATTAAAAATATTATTCTAAAACTTAAAACCTAATATACCCATAGGCCACCCCCGTTAACCAAGGCACCATAAAACTTCTTGCACTCGTTGTTCCTAGATGAGGTCGAGCTCGTCACTATCAGGATAAATTTCTAATTGAACAGTACTAAAGAGTAGATATTTTTTATGTTGAAAATGATTCCCAATATACAAGAGTTAAATGGTTATTTTAATGAACAATTAAGGAAGTTGATCAGTCTTAGTTTGACTCATCACTTATCTAAGGAGAATTGCTTAGAGATATAGTTTAGAACAAAATTGTCAATCTCGTCCCGTACTAGTCGGTACTGGCCGATACGTCCCATACTGCCCTTGTAATGTACCGAACCACCGGAGTACCGTTCTGGCAATTGTTTCGGGCTTTTCTGGCATGTTCCCAATAATACCAGCCGGTACCATACCGTATCGGTCTGTATTTAAAAAAAATTAGAAAATCAATTAATATTTTTTTGGATAATTAGGCATAATTTAAGGTTAAAATCATCTTTTTTTTATGTTTGGTGATTTATTTTTAAATTTTAATGCTTTATTTTTATGTGTTAATATGATTTTTTGTTGAAATATATTATTTAAAATATATATATTAATTTTAGCAATAAATTCAAAACGGTACGCCAGTACACACCGGTACCAGTACGTATCGTACCAGTAACAAAACTAGTACACTCGCCAGTACTAGATTGATAACTTTGGTTTATAATCAATTTTGGGTGATTTCGAGATTTAAAAGAACGTTGAGTTCCTTTTTTACTCTTTGTTACGTTATTTTGTTTCTAATTGACTAGAATTCACACAAAATATTTAATTGTTTATTTTTGGTTAGTAGGAATGATTATCGTTATAACACATGTATTTTTTTTTCAGGTTGAATATTATAATTTTGTTCTTAGTGGTGCCACTCCCGATCGTAAATCCTAGCTCCGCCCTTGCTTTTGAGGGAGATATCGCTACATTGCTTGAATGGCCCAACATGTTCATCCATCACAACAAGCTTAAACCCAAATCCAGAGAGATTTTGGCTGAAGGTCTTGAAAGCATGGTCAATGCAGATGATATATGGCAGAAGAAAAAATCTATGCACAACGATATTTGTAAAAGGCTTCACGTTGGGATTCAAGCGATGACCCAATGGATCATTCACCAAGGATTGATTGTAGAGGCAATGAGGGATGTTGAGAGATACAAGTCTGACCCTTGACAGTTAATTAGAACCGTTAAGAATGACCCACAATATAGGTTTGACCCAGAAGTGTCATATTTTTGCTGAATAGTCATAGTGTTGCCGATGTAATATTTTATGCTTTCTTGTTATCTCGATCCTCGTAATTTGCCTTATTGTATTTATTAACTCATTCATCATGAAAAATCGTAGTCAATAAAGGGTCCATTTGACCTGGCTGAATTATTGGATTATTCACTGTTTAGTTTTTTGTCCTTATTTGAAATTTTTTTTCAATTTTTTGTTTTTCATAAATTTTTTGATGATTGTTGGTTCGTCTCAACAAGAGCTTTCAGAAAAGTTATCAATCATCGGCTAAATTTGAAAAAAGTTCAGAAAAGACAAAAAAATAAGCCAAAAACAGCATCCGTGTTGGCTTATTTTCGTCTTTAGTGACTTTTTTTTAACTTTTGGACATAATTTTATATTTTTTAGATTCCTTTCGTCGATACGAACCAATAATCCACGAAAAAATGAGATAAAAATAACAAATACAAAAAAAATTTGATAAAGACAAAAAAAAAGCCGGATAATCTAGCCTGGATAATCCAGGCCAAAGTGTTGATTAATTTACCATCATATAAAAGAAATAACATAAAAAGCAGAATATGCAATACACGTGGAAAATTCGAAAATAGGTAAAAACCACAGAAAGAAATCAAATCACTAAAATTACCATTGTGCGATTACAAATCGACTATACTCACAACTACGACTCCTCACAATTGATCTAAGATTGATTTATCCGCGGGTCTTCGTTCACCGCACCATTCGTGGTGTATTTTGATCGCATCTAATGCATAATTTTGTTTAACTCGGAAAGTATAATGATGAAAATTTCCTTGAAGCTATCTCAATTTGGATTAAAGTTGTTATGCTCAAATGGGCAATTTCGTCTTTTGGCTTACCCCTACTCTGCTGCCACGTCATCTACAACAAGCCACAAACCTTTTCTTAATTTGAAATAATTTAATCCAAATGGGCACAACTTATTAAATTTAAATAATCTAAAATGCCAATAATTACCTGATGCCAAATAGAGAATTAAAAGATTCGAAGCTCATTTGACAATACACTAATTTTAGAGCAACATATTTAAGGGCAGACTAAGAATTTCCTTATTAGGGTGCTGAGTTTGAAAGTTCAAATATGAGAAATAAATTAAAATGCAAGAGTAAAATTTGAAAGAAGAAATATAAACAAAGATTATATTTTTCTCAAAATTCATCTATGATCGAGTTTATATTAAACTTCAAGACAATTTATATTAGAAACTTTAAGGGTGTGTCTGCTTCTCAACATATATTACTTCTCACTTTTTAAGTTTTGGGACAAACTATGCAGAGGTCAATTGACCCCAAGTATTTTTTAAAACTTCCTTTGCATGAAACCTTCAGTTTTGATGCTTATTTCATGAGTTTGACCCTTATTAAAACTGTAGCATTGCCTTAAACTCCCTATGAATGTTATAAATATGCCCCAAGTACCCATGATCAGTATAGAGGAATATCACATTTTTTGATGAATTATGAAGAATCGGCTTCTAATTGACCGGCGTATTGATGATAGTTTGTGTACGATAAATGTTTACCACCTATCTTGAGTGTGAGAGTGCGCGTCAATTAATATCATTTTCATGATTGTGAAGAAAAAATATCTTGCATTAGAATTTTGAACCCTCTGACCAACAATACAACATACATGAAGCTCCTATTATACTAGGCTAGGTTGGGCTATTAAATTAACATTACATGGCATTATATCAAGATAACCCCAATATGGTAAGAAAAGCATGAAGTTTAGATAGAGCTTTGTCTCCACCAGAAAAGGAAACCCTAGTATTTTCAAGTTTTAAATTCTGATAGCATTTTGAACAACTAATAGAAGTTGCATTTGTAGCTAATTTATTGTTGTGACTAATGCAGTAGTCCATTTCCTTAGAGGACATACGTATACATATATACATATATATATAGATATATTATATATGTATATATAATCAACATCATCATCCTTTGGCGGCTATTTGTCCCCATAGTTGGTAAATGGAAAACATTATCCTTTGGCTTTGTGTTCTTTTGGGTTTGTGATTACACTTGACCAACTCTAATGACATATGAAGATTACAATGAGTTCACATTATTGGAGACTTTTTTAATGGGAATTCTTTCATGATTCTATCACTATCTCTTCCTACAGAGGGAAAAACAAGATTTTTAAAAAAAAATAGACATAAAGCAAAGGAAGATAAATTTGTTTTATGAATCTCAACTTGAAACTTCAGAAATACTGCAATTGTGAAATGAATTTTCAAGAAATTGAGTGACCATTCTGTTTTCAGATGCCACATTTGATGATGATAAAAGGTTTTACTTACCATTACCATTCTTTGCTTTCTACTTTCATGACTATTTTTACCTCTCAAAGTAATCTTTCTTGATAACATGTCTTTGATTCAGTTGCTTGCTAAACTATGAGATGAAACAGCTTCCTGCAACAAAATGAAACTAATTACTTGCTGTTGTTGTGAGTCTCTGTTAGCCTTTTTATTGTTGTCCACATGTCTTTCTTTTGTGTTTTCTACCCCCACATGTTTGTTCTTGCATGCATGTTTGGTACACTTATGGGTTTAATTCCCCTTACAAATACAAGTAAATAAGCCCCATTACTAGGTAACCGATTTCGTAAAAGTCCTACCAAGTTCAACCTCGATATGGCCACTGTTTTCTCTCATTTGCACATAGTAACAAATAAAAAAGAAAAGAAGAAACAGAGAAGAAGAAGAAGAATCTTTCATAAAAATTGATAGGAATATCCTCAACATTCCCTTCTCAAAGCTCAAAGGGTGACGGCATAATCAGTTTACATCCCAGAGGGAACCTGAGGAGCCCCATATACTTGTCTCACTACAGATTTCTGAATTCCAAACTGGATAGCAGAAACACAAGTTTAAACTCGTACAATCCCCGTAGTGTCTCACTTCACTTTTCTCCTCCAACCAACCTGATAACCAATCTGTTAACCAGCTTTCATATGGTGAATTCGCAATTGCATAGTTTGATAGCTCAAGCACATGAAGGGGATCATCAGTGGTTTTCAAACTGCCTGTATCACTTGTTATACTGACTGTATCACACGTTGGATCGCACACTTCTTGTTTGGTGTTGTTTGTGAAGCTTTCGCGGCATTCTGAATAAGATGAAGAGGATTAAAAAAGTGAAAAACCACAGTATTGGAAGAGTAAGTAGAAGAAATTTGCAGCAGTGCACCTTGTTCTTGGACTTGTGCTTTCTTTCTCAAATGACTCCTCCAGTAATTCTTAATCTCGTTATCCGTCCTTCCAGGCAACTTTTGAGCAATTTTCGACCACCTACAAATTTAGAAGTGAAAGAAATAAACACAAAATTATTAGCAGAGTTGGAGTTACAACATACATATGTGAGAACAAGGAATTAAATAAGATTACCTGTTACCCCATTGCTTGTGAAGTTGAAGAATGATTTTTTCCTCTTCACCATTTAATCTACCATGCTTAAGATTAGGTCGAAGATAGTTCAACCACCGCAATCTGCAACTCTTGCCACTCCTCCTCAAGCCTGCCAGTAGATAAGCAAACTTTTATACCTACTACTTAAAACAACAAGACGACGACTTTTCCTGAAATTTTTTTAGCATTGAATTATTGAATGGTACCAGATGCTTTTGCTAGCGAATCCCACCGTCTTTGGCCCATGATATCAACAATGGCAGTCAACTGCTCATCTTCTTCCTCAAGCCAAGGACCTTTCCGCAATTCTTCTTCTTGCATGGCTGCTCGAAAAACCTATCACTCCTGCAACAAACTCACAGGACTATCCTTCTTATATAAGGAACTACAGAAGGTGGCAAAAGGTAGGGCAAAAGTGAAAGGTGGGAGTGATACAAAAAGCTTGCGTAGCACAGTAGGTGGATAACACAGTTTGTGGAAACTCCACAATGGGCTTACATGTATTCATGCTCATGTTGTTTTGGTTAGGTCACCAAGGATTTTTTTATTGCATCCAAGGAGAACAGACATCATCATGTCTGGTGCTAGCAAAAGATATCTCCTTCACTTCTGCAGGTCTGCTGCAAGTTGAATGGATATTGCAGTTTTTAAATGTATAGCTTTTGTGTCTTAATAATAGACTACCCAATGCACGACGCTCCCGATACTGTAGGGTCAGGAAAAGATATAGATGTACGCAGCCTTAGTCTAAAAAACGGAGAGACTGTTTTCGTGACTCATACCCGTGTCCACTAGTTCTTGTTTCTGTCCATTTTAAACTTCAAGGTCATCATGAGTATATGACTGAGATATGAAAAAGAAACAATATTAGCACTTTAGAGAAGAGTAATGCTAAGAACACAGACATTCCGAACACATCCGAACACAGATGTGTCTAGAACCATTAGATACACGTGGAGTCCACAAATTAGTCCAGAACATTTGTGTTTCTAGATTTTTTGTTTAGAGAATATGGAATAAATCATCGAAATGTGATATACTCGTGAAGTCTTCTATCTGCCTGTACATATAGTAGATGACCTTTTGATCATTGGAACAAAGTGGGATTTTTTTTAATTAACTCCCCCCTCCCTCTCTAACCTTATCCATGGTACTTTTGTTTATCACCTTATCCGTAGCTGAATTTGAATTATTCAATGTCATTTATATTATTCATTGGCACGATCCCAAACAGAGTTTGAACAGAGAGAAGGGAAAATTGTATGAAGCAAAACCATCCCACTCTGACTGAATGGCAACTAAGAGGCCGGGGGTGATGTCACAGAAGGACTAAATAATTTCTACATATCTTGTGAGGCCAATAGCCCAACTTTAATTGGACTCTTGTTAATGAATAGTGAGCTACTTTCAGGAATTAATCGAGGTATACATAATTTAACTTGGACACACTGAATTTCATTCAAAAACTTGACATTCAAATTAGAAACGTTTTGAAATGCTTTGCCTTCTTTAACCAAATACAGTCCAAAAAAAAATTGAAAGAGGAGATGCCCAATCTGGGCCCTGCAACATCCAAACTACAGGCTCTTCAATAGACAAAGCATGGTTTGCAAAGGTGAACTACTGCATTCATCATTCCGCTGCAAACGAACCGGGCACACTTTAATTCCATTCCAACAAAAGTTTGAAAAAAAAGAATCCCCACGGCATTAAATCCAGAACCACAGGTCCATGTCTGTTCATTGGGAAACAGATAAATTAATAGTTCGTATCTTTGGTAGGGCCAGAAAATGTTGAAGCAAAAATACATAACATACTTCACAAACCATTCTTACTTGCAGCATTTGTAATACACAATTTTTAAGTTACATTGCCTGCTTCTGCTTTGATTGCCATATCAGAAAAGAAATAGGACAAGAAAATTCAAAAGAAAAAGGCGAAAGAAAAAACAGTGAACAGCAGAATTTCAATATACCAATTACTCTGGATTGTGAGTGCCGCAAAAAAATCATTCAAATTTCATTTCATCCCCTCACCCTCCTTGTGCTGCAGCAGTAGCCAATCGCTGCCACCTCAACTCCCGCCGCTCTTCTAGCTCTCTTGCTTGTGCCTCTTTTTCGGCATACTGCCTCTGACACTCCTCAAACAATTCAACGTCCATGTCCAAGAACATTTTCCGGACATTACCGGTCAGCCCGTTGACTGCCTGATTCCAATGAGACTGAATGTTCCTTTCCAATGCCTCGAAAATAATTGGCAAAACCACACTCCGGTTCTGTGCAATTAAGTTCACAATATGGTCGTTGTTCCATAGAAAGAGAGCTCGTTCGGCAATCTGCAAGTTTAAGTAGGGATCAGAAAAACCTCCAATGAGATTGCATTTGCCTCACCAAGCTTTTTAGCATATGTGTAACAATATGAGAGAGTAATTCTGTACGTCACAACTATGGTACACTAACAACAACGTAAGATGGAACAATGCACAAAGAGAACTTAATGTATTAACAGCAAAAATGACAAGAAATGCCCTCATTGGAGGTTTTTAATGCATTACATTTTTTAATATCGTTGCTTATGGAACTATTACAAGGACAACAAATGTATGGGTTATTCGAGTTGGACATGTGAGAAAAAAATATTTCATGTTCCTTCACTTCAAAAAACTTTTCTCAGGAAATAATTATTTGCATCAAATTCCTGACAAACAAACAGAGCCTACACTTCTTTCTAACTTCTGAAGAAACTGTTCTAAAAGTTGCTGCCACTAGTTTTCAATCAAATGTGCGGATCAACAAAAGCTCTCATAAAATATGGGAAAGCTGTTCGAGATGGTATGAACTTCTTGTATATGGATACCTATGCTAGTAAAGACGAATGATTTGATTCCCTTAGACGTGGTACAAGGGAAGGGAAAAAAATGTTGAGGATAACATGAGTTGAGGTGATTAGAAAGGACTAGATTACCTTAAAACTTAGCTAAGAAGACAAATTGAAAGAAAATCAATAGGAGAAATGGATTCATGTACCGTAAATTGCAGAGCAAACGCCAGAAATATATACTGCAACTTGTACGTAATATGAGGATTACGTACACGAGTGCAACAGTGTCTCCCTCAATGTGCGCGCACACACGCGTGTGAGAGAGAGAGATTGCAAGCATTAAAAGTGCTTTCTTGGTATTAAATTACTAAGCCAAATGATGTTTATCTACAAACCTTCGCAAACTATTAGGCTCATACAAAAGCTATTGAGTATGGATACTTCTAGATGAAAGTCGTACCTATATGGCATTTGTAACGGATAACGTATCCTAAAAGCATCCACAATATAAAAATTATTACTTTTTATTTTTGACGTATCAGATACTTTTCGAATACTCTATATGAGGTATCCAACACTTTTATAAAAGTAAGATTGTGGCATTTCTAGCATAGTATTTGAGTAAAATTGAACCGAGTAAAGAAAAGTATAAATTTTTAATATTTTACTTACTCCTTAGAGAGAATGATGCAATTAAATAAAATAATGCCATCGTTTTTGTCAGGTAGAATATACTTATAGTGCGATACAGTTTTTTATAACTTCAAATTTTAACTATTAAACAAGTAACCAAGTAAACTTAGAAACGACATAAGAAAATTACAATAATTTATCAACATCATTGTAAAATTATATCCTAGTTTAAATTATCAAATTCGTATATATATCCTACTCTTTTAAATTTTCTCGTATTATTGTATCCGTATCATACCACATTTGTATCTCTTATCAATACCCATGCTTCATAGTACAAAAGCAACAGAATTGGAATATCAAAGGATGAGAGGGAGTTAACTCCACTCATTTGACTATATCTTTCCCTTAACAGGTTTGAAGGCCAAAGACTTCGAAAAAAGATGAGCATATCAGTCTTTTACAACTCAAGGTTTTGATAACTTTTTGTTGTTCGCGAAATTTAACTTAGAATCTGCTGAGACTTTTTCACAAAGTACTTTCCTTTGAAAGGATTGTGGGACGTGGTGTCCAGTCATTGCAGTCCAATCCATTTACATATAACCAATCCTGTGGATTCAGGCAATCACCCACAAACTGCATACGTTGAGTAAGCCTGGCAACATATAAGTTAAGAGATTTGGCTACTAAAACATCCCCCAAGCTAATATCTACTGCTCACACTACTGAACCGAGTTAATTCATCTAAAAGGAAGTTAAAAGTCCATAACTTATCCAGACAAAATCGTGCAAGCAGGTAATTGGATTATCAAATGAGCTCATACTACTACCACTCCCAAATCAAGTGATAAGCAAAATAACCTCTTTAATGCACTGAACGTGCTTGGAGGCAGAACTCACTTCCCCTAACGTGATTTTCCATTGGCTCTATATACATACACCCTGTTTGTTAGCACTTATAACTCAACTTATTTATCTTATTTGCTTAAGGTAAGTTGATGAATGATCTTTTGTGGCAATTATCAATAATCACTTATTTAACTTATTTTAGCCTATTTGACCCAACAAATTGAGATTCTTTTGAACTCCACTTTGTAGCCATTTTTGCTTATTTAAAGTTATACAAAGATTACAAACTATAATGAACAAAAATGAACTTAATTGCAAGAGTACCTCTTCAGAATTATTAAGGACAATCTAGACATTCCTTTAGTAATAAGTTATTCTAGAACTTATTTAACCCAGTCACTAAAAATATGTTCAAGCATAGAACAAGCTACACCATGCTTAGAGCTTATATTAAGTTTTCAAATAAAATCACTACCAAAATCATAATCTAAATATCTACCCTATAAATGATAGCTCAGAGCCATATACTCTGACATGAGTTCAAAGCAATGCCACCTACACTGACATCAAGGCCTTGAAAATACTAATAATTGCAGAGTTTGTGGAGATGAAAGGAAGCTATACAGGTGGTTGTTGTTTCAAAACCAATATAACCAAAATTTGGTGAAACAATAAAACTCGGAAGTGAATCTAGTCGAAAACCAGTTGAAGAGAATATCCTTCTGCAGTTCAAACTAAGATAGAGAGATGTAAGAATTGAAAATCTAGCTCCTTACATAAATGAGAAGGGAAAATCTACATTATAATTATCAAATCTAGGGCCTACGACCACCAAATTAGAACATCCAAATAAGAAATGTCCGAAAGAAAATCTCTTCACTGAAAATATGCCTGCACTTAAAGCAATTCTATTACAAAAAGATGTCAACAAACACATTACGCCAACTTTTTTTAATTTCATCCTAAACGATGAATGTCATGAGGCTCATAGTCTTGAATGTCGTGAGGCCCATATCCTTAAAAGTCAAAGTTAACCAAATACAATGAATGTGGTGAAAATGCCACAATAAGGAAACAATGACTCAATCAACTTTCCAATTAGACCAAGGACTTGAATGGCACAAGAAGTATATTCTTCCAAAGAAGATATATTTTATTAACAATTGCTACTGCATTATCTATCGCTATCGACAAATTAATCATATTTTGTGGTTTTTGTGGATTCTTATTTATGGCAAGTACAATTAGTACTGAATACTAGTTATAACCATTTTTACTGTTTAGTTTTTTCCTAGTTGAGTGCACCACGGCGGTGATCAATCTTTCTCAGGATAAAGTTTTAACAACTTCTCTTAGAGGGAGAGCATATTTGCTAAGTGTTTGTGTTGACTATTTTCAGCTGAAGTTAGAAATGGATTTAACAATACCAAGTTCCACATTCATAAGTTCTGTGATCATTACACTTTTACAAAACACTCGATATTTAGTAGAAAGTACCACGTGTGAAATCTAGGCAAAATACATGGCAAACGCACAAACAAGGAAGGTTTGTCTCATATTTATTGGGGAGTGTTCCTTCATTGAGGTTTATTACCTTCCAGTATGATTGAAAATCTACAATCCATTCAGAAGAACAAAGATTGCATTAACAAGCAAGTTCAAAGAAACAATAGGTGAAGAAGCGTTGACAAAAGAAGACAACTTTTTCATTCAAAGGAAGAGGTAAGATATGTCTAAAAACTCTTGTTCGAGAGGAGCCAAAAACACAAGAAAGTATGAAAGAACGAAAGGGAATTCGTAAACCCAAATGTTGACAACACAGTCGTCCATAGGAATTTGTCTTTTGATCAGCGATTCAGCGGTAAAGGTTTGATACTGTAGTCATTTTCCATGAAGTAGATTGATAGAGAAGCTCAACAGATAGTACACATACTATTTTGAACTATTTTTTACAAATGGTTGTCAATGTTTTGTTCTCGTTCCTTGCAGTGGTTAGGCACAAGATTATATGATATTGTTTCTGCCTAGATGTTGAATTTGCTTGGCTGGTTATAATTTGTTTGTCCTGTCAGATTTTTCTCCATTGGCAGTGCCTCGTTAATTTGTGTTTTTGCTACACGTGCTTTGTGTATTTAAAGTCTCGTTTCTCCAGCATTCTTCTATTCAAGAAATCAGTTTAAGAGTGTTGTGCCAAGTAGTTTAGGTTGGAAGTTGCAGATTAGATATAACAGTTTTACATATAGTTGTCATTTGTTAATGTGCGCTGTTTAGACTATTAACACAATAAATGTGATTTCTGTTTGTACCCTTTTTCCTATCAAATTAATAACCTGTTGGCCCAACACATTATGCCAGATTTGAGACATTTTCATTATGCATGTATCCTATACCAAAGGATACAAAAGTTAAAGGATAGAAAATACAAATACATTAAAATATAAGAAAAACTCAAGGCTTCAAAGCTTTCCAATACCTGAAAATGAGAGCTATTGAGGCAGCGGGCTATCTGTCTGAAAAGAGGAACCATGCACCGCTGAAATTCTGCACCTTGTGTTGCCTCCAGTACTTCTTCTAGTTCCCCAAGAAAGAGAACTTCCTTCTGGCAATTTGTGACTGGCCAGTATTTCAACAAACCCCTTATGACAGTGTCAGACAGTTTGTAATCTTTTTCGACAAACTGAATAATGCAGTATGAGAGCTGCTGATGATACAATGTAATCGGCTTAGGCTTGTGGAGTGGAATAAGCGCTCGAACAAGGAACAACTTATGCTCCTCTTTCATTGGCAAAGCAAACCCGTTAATTATACTCCCCAGAATCTCCAAAAGCTCACCAATACCACTGTGTCTCTCTGTCTCGTATATAAACCGATAAAATATGTTATTGATTGCTTTCCTAATAAACGGGCGATGCACCATGAACTTCCCATATATCCGGTGGAGGATTGTTTTCAAGTACTCCCGCTCCCGAGGGTCCTCCGAATCAAACAAATCAAGTAGTTTCAGAACAAAAGAATGATCAATATACCTCTTCGCCACCTTAGTGTCAGTGTCTGACGACACAACATATCGCAAAAGCAGCTCATAGACAAGCTGTAAGTGGAGCCATGAAGGGTCGAGATAGGGATCATCCTCTTCCGGGTCCACGTTACCCGAACCCGTGTTTTCATGGGAGGCTGGCGGCAAACACCGGAATATATTTACCGACACCATCCGAATCATTTCTTCCTGGTTACTCTCTGCAATTTTCCCTGAACCACCGGATTGTACAAAATCAACAAGATCCCCAAGGCACTGCCTCTTAATCTCCTTCTCTCTGACCATTTTCAGAGAATCATCAAAATCGAATCGGAAACAACAAATCTGCAGTTTCCTTAGAAACAAGTTTTGTCTTTCGGAGACTGGAACCTCTCTGAACATAGGGAGGCTTTCTATGGTCCCAGAAGGTGGGGCAGCAGCGGCCGGAATAGAAATTCCACCGGAGTTGGCTGCAGGCCAGCCCCTAGAGGCATGGTTTACGACAATACTCGACGTCACGGAGTTCCGATTCCCCGGAGAACCATATCCGAAATCGTTACCGTCTGATTTCGAGAGCTTACGGTTCCCACGCTTTATAATTCTGTTGAACATTTTCCAATCTCATAAACCCTAACCCTAGAACCCCTACACAAATAAACAGGAATTAAATCATCAGGATTGGACCCCAATATTCTAGCGCTTCACGAATCAATCATCACAAAGAACAATGAGTTCGTGCAATGCTTAAGGATTAAAGCAAAATCAAAGAACTATACGAACCGGAGAGGAGTTGTACCGTTGGGCGTTTGAATGTTGCGGACACGGCGATCACCGGCGGCGTATCGCCGGGATGCAGGCCGGCGGTCCGGAGCACTAGAGTTTTTTCAGATGATCACCCGAAAGATGTTATGTACACAGATATGTATAGATATACGTATTGCCGGAGAGAGAGAGAGAGGAGGGGAAGACTTTAAGAGAGAAAATGTTGCGAGGATAATTAGATGAGAGAGAAGATAATGGAAACGAATACCCCTCTTTAACATTATTATGAGGAACTATAGGGGGTAATTTATTCCCAGTACACCTAATATTTACTGGATATAATAGTTTACAAGCCACATAAACAAGAGAGTTCAAGTACTTGAAATGGAATTAATAAAGAATTCATTGAATTAATAATGGGTGTAGAATTATATCTCTCTCCTTTTCTCCCTTTTAACTTTTTCTTCTTTAATTTCTTTCTTGTATTGCAGATATAATAGCAACATTTCAACCCCAAGAGTTATACGAGTGGTAGAGCAATTATATTTAATAGTAGAAATTCGACAACTTAATACTAAGGGTCACTAACTCACTAGGAGACCCAGAGTATTGAGAACTAGTTGGTAATTTAAGTTGGGACTTTCTCAAACTTTTACCCCAACTTATATGTTATAAATGGGCGGATCCGTTTACTTTTTTCAAAGAATATGCGAATTTGTTTTGGCATCGGTTGTTTATTTATTTATATTATTATGCATTATTAAGTACGAAAAATTGGAGAAAAGTATAAATGTAGGGTGAATTGACCCATTAAGTCTTGGTTAATTTAATTTTTAAGTTAAAATCCACTGTTTTTAAAGTGTTAATAAATTAGCTTATTTAATGAATAAAATTATCATCATTGATTGTTTCTCTTGTCCTCTCATTCTTAGCTTCCTTCGTAGTCACCTCGCCTTCACCTTCGTCATTGCCTTCGCCGTCCACCCTTAAAATCGTCATTCGCTTTTGCTTTCGCCTTCACCGTTCATCACATACACTCCATATCTTTTGCTTTTTGTGAATAACAATGGCGAGACGAGCTATGTGGATGAAGAAGAACAGCAACCATGCAAACAAAATCTCCATCTAATTTCTTCTCATTTCTCCTTCACTTCATGTGATTCGTCACACTAAAAAGATTAGGAAAACAAACAAACTAGAGCAAACATCTGTCGCGGATCTTTGGAATGATGAGTTATGGAGATGAAAAATTGTGATTTGTGAATCAAAGCACGTCGTGGGCTAATAGGCAGGATTTTTTCAATTGGGATTTCAAGATTGGAAGAGATGATGAGAATGATATATATGGTTGATGATCGGACTTCTCTCTCTCTCTCTCTCTCTCTCTCTCTCTCTCTCTCTCCCCACCACGAATAATTAAGAAATCTTGACATTATCTCATTATCAAAAAATATTACTATAATGTTATCAAATGATGTTACTATAATGTTATCAGATAATATTATATTCAAAGGTCATAGATCATACTATCTGATAACATTGAAAATCTAATAGTAAAATCGAACAACGTTTTTTGGTACTTCAAACCATGTAAGCTCTGACAGATTATATGCCACTCTCGATCTCCTCCTTCTCGTACTTTTTAATCTCTCTGTCTCTATCTCCTTCTTCTTGTCAGTTAAGTGAGTAAATCGATCAATGGCAACTTTTTCGTCGTTCATCTTTCATTATGTTAAGCTAAGCTAACTGTTTGGCACAAGGGTACTTTTAGAATCAGTATGTCAAAAGAACTTTCGACTGAAATTTATTGTTAGATGGATTAATTATATTACAAGTCTCTTACTTTAGACTGTTGGCCAAATAAATCTTCAAAGTAAGACAATTTATTGTCTTTGTATTCCTTTAATAAAAATTGTAGGTCGTGCAATTGTAATTCTTAACTACTCAAATCTCATGTATGACAATTCCAATATGGGTCCCATAAATGGCAAGCTTCACAAATAAGAATGTGCTCTACTTTTAAGATTTACTTATTTGATAATTAAAACTTATATATATATATATATATATATATATATATATATATATATATATATATAAACTCTGAGCTACACCCAATTGCTTCTTGGTTATTTGGAAAGAAGAAAAAACACAAAATTCTTAGCATAGGTTGTATTATCAACAAATGATATGGCTCAAATGACTTCCTTTGACTATTCATATTTTTAAACATGTTTTCACTACTTTGTGCACTCTTCTAGACTTTTAGGTAGATTAAAATATTTAAAACTTAAAATAACCAAGAAATAATTTGAAGAAAAGAGAAGTAGATTTGTTAATTAATTGATCACTTTTTCATATCTCGAAGATGTAGTTAGCAATGAGGATGGCGAAGACATTGATCTTGATCTGCATAAAAGATATTGTAATTTGTACGCATGTTAAATTAATGAAGGAATTAGCACTGCTGACGTGTAAAATTAGAGTACCTAAGTTTTTTGAGAGCTTGTAATTAAAGACAAAAGAAAGATTATAGACATAACAGAGGTCATCTATTAAATTTGATAAAACTAAAATCTTCAATTTTTTTTTATAAAAAGGGTTGATAATGCTGGGCATTGAGGGTGATAACTAATAGAAATGATGCAAAAAACAAAAAGATTTTTTTTTTAAATAGTTTTGAGAGTAAAAAATGGTAGATAGGGTGAAAATTATAATGACTGAAGTTAACAACTCCTGGCTAGGTCAATAAGTCTGACACGTGCATATCACATACCTGGGACTAGTCTATTTATAGTTATCACCTAAAGTAGTATATTGTATTTGCAGACACAAGCAAGCATATTGGATGAGAATATATTAGCCTACCGTGTTGCTTCCTCTATCTTGTGTTTATTTATTCAGGTTTTGACTTTTAAGTATTTTAAAATATTTGTCCATTTTCACAAATTTATAAACCAAATTCTATACAATTTTCCTGTTGTCTCTTAGTTGTTTAACTAAAAGTGACAATCTCTATAAAAAAAAAAAAACTTAGACGAGGGTAATTTTTAAATGTTAAAGCTTAAAAAATGTGACGATCGGGTCAGTAAATTTTTAAATATAGAGAAATAAATTTGGATTGGGAGTACCACTTAAACAATTGGAATTGGGAGGAAAGGTTTGAATGGAAAGATTCAAACCAAGAGGGAGACACACTTGGTCAAGTGAAGTTATTTGACCTGACTAACTTTCATATTACCCATTGATCAATTTAAATTTTTATTCTATTGCGTGAACTAGAAC
Organism: Arctostaphylos glauca; assembly: GCA_019985065.2. NCBI lineage: Eukaryota > Viridiplantae > Streptophyta > Magnoliopsida > Ericales > Ericaceae > Arctostaphylos > Arctostaphylos glauca. The sequence continues at coordinate 22,871,293 of JAHSPW020000002.1, read as the reverse complement.
CCACATTAAGGATGAAATTGATCCAAGTATAAAGCAACTTAAGTGAAATTATAAATTTGTTATCTTATCAACAATGTGATTTTATTAATTGACGCTCAATAAGCGTAGATAATAATTCTGATGTCTTAATTTCTCGACACGTTAATAAATTTTTTTAAATAATATATTAAATTAAAATTTTAATTTAAAAAATTCAACTTTGTTTTTATTAGAAGATCAACTGTTTGCAAAAGTACATATGAAATTACTAAAATACCCTCGCAGAGTTTACATCTGAAGTTTAAAAATAAAGTACAGAGTCTTCTATGGATAAGGCAATCAAGCCTCGTTGAACCCTTCGTCTTCACATCCCAGCTCTTTTTGCTCGGGTTGTATCTTTATATGTTTTTCTCCATCTACTCTTCTCTATTTGGCATGCAACATTAGGGGTAAAGAAATTGCTCCATGAGTGGTGTCATTCAGTAGAAAATATTACTTGAAAGGCAAACTCAAGATATCTATGAACATAACAACAAAGTATATGAATCAACGGAAGTGAACACATAAGTTCGTTATGAATCTTTCATTTACGTTTCTAGGATCCTTTACCTCGAGAATCTAAATCTTACCCATTGACTCTAGCGTAAGGTTCTCAGTTAGGATTGACTAGTCCTTACATACCATAGATCCATAGTCCAGGGTCATATACCCGACTTGAATATTGACGACACTACAAAGAAGGCATCTTCTAGTGTCCTTTCAAGTCAATTCCTATCTCACCTTACCTAGATTTTACATTGAACGTAGTGTATTAGGTCAGGTACAATAAACCTTAACTGCTTTCCCTTCCAGCTCAAGGACGTTCATGACACTGACTATCACTCCTTTTGGCTCCAGAGTTGCCTTTCATAGACATTCTTGAAGTCACCATCAATCGTTTCCAGCTCCTTCTGGTTAGGATCCTTTCAATACATAAATAAAGGGGTCGACCTCCAATAACCAAATCGCCATGACGGGGCCTCCCAAACTAATTGTCATTCCTTACTTTAATCTAGGTGTCACTATTCATGAACTACTTATAATGAATCCTCCGCTGTCTTGTCCGGATGCGTCATTTGAATTGGTTCCCTAACTCATCTTTATAAGTTTCCCCAGCACTATGACAGGCATGAAAGTAAATGAGCAGCATAACAACTATACATTGAACATAACCATCATAATCAGGATCTCCACAACAATCACACAACTATAGTCCAACGGCATAGCAACGTGGTTTCAACATAATGATATCATATAGTTAATGAATATAGGTCAACATTGGTACTCCTGCTCTCACGAAATTTCACGGTGATTCATGGACGAGCTAACGTGTAAGCATGTGCTAGGTTTGGGGGTTCGATTTTTCATTTATAGAAAAACCGACACAACAACCAAAACTGCCCGTCAAACCCTAATCGGTCGTTAGTCCCATCGATCAGCTGACTAGATGTTCAGTTGATCAGCTGTTGCGACTGACTGTGCGATCAACTGTGCGTCCGGCTCTGGGTTTCTAGAACAACAACAAAATAGAGATGAAATCTTGCTAATTTCTAACCTAAATCTTACAATCTAGAATTCAATGTAGGAACCTCGATGAGTAATTCAGAAGTGATTGGTGGTGGTTCAACAAAGTTCAAGCTTTCTTCCTTCTTCCTCCAACCTCACGAGTCATCGTAACTCTCTCTCTCTCTCTCTCTCTCTCTCTCTCTCTCTCGGTTTCACATTGATTTGGTGAAGAAGAAGATGGAATGCATGGGTATTTATAGAATTGGGGTGGCCAAGGATTAGGGAGGGGATTTTCAAGGATTTTGGATGAATTTTGTTAGGAAAATGGTAGAAAGAGGACGGGCAGCACTGAAAAGAACCCTTGAGATCATGTTTATCCAGCAATCCATTGAGCGACCAAAGGGTAAGGGGATAAACCAAGGAATTGTTCCGATGCTCTTTGCTCCACACTCACACACGTGCACTTGCGATCTTATCCGTTTGTTCGGGTAATAAATCTAATTATGGGTTTTGTAACGACCCGTTCCCGCTTTGGACAATAGTATCTGCTTTGACTATCCAAACTCAATTGACTTCCCAATAGGTCACTTATTCATGGATTGTTAAAAGAGGAGCACTCTTAACTGTGAAGTTTCATGTGATTTTGACGTCCTCACGGCTTTAAAAGGCTTTGTACAAGGTATGATCATGATGTATTATAAATAATACTCAACTTACATTCACCAAGCGATGTTAAACCCTTGACCACCCATCCAAATGTCCACCAAGACTCTCCCTCTCGAACACTTGACCTAACAGCTAACACTACAACCTAACTGGGGTGTCACATATTCTAATCTAATCACCAAATGTAAACAAAATAATTAACATAATTAACTTTATAAAAAAAAAAGGCCGGGTTATTACAATAATCATCTCATACTAAAAACTTAAATTTTAATACGTAATTTAAAATTATGAATGCACATGCATACACTTGTATGCATGTTTCACGAATATTAAAATACTTTTTGCCCCATTAATCACCGCCCTTATAGGATGGTCAATCGCGAATATTTTTCCATTACTAATAGAATGCATCTTAATTATCAAATTAGGATGTGATATGTGTTAATATATTGACTCCTTTATAAAAAATCTCTAACTCCGTTCTTAATTCGAATCCCATAATACGGTCATCAACATATCATACGATGTGAGGTGAGACAACGTGTTCTTAACGAGTAGAGTTCAAAAACTTTACCGTTCAAGACCAATGGTGTGTGAAAATACAAGTGTTTTGAGTTGAACGACTTGACTTGGTTAGTCCCACAAAAAGAGATAGAGACTAGACTTGGTAGTGGGTCAAGTCTGGTTAGTTATGAAATTAAGTTTGGTCAATGGTACATATTATAAGTTCTCTAAATGTCTATTTGATTAGAAGGATGAACTTGTTTTGGTCTCAACTTAAATGTTCCTATCAAACTTTCAATACGGCAATAGGTTGCTTTAGTGGGACCCATTTTCTATAAAAAAATCAATGGGTGGAAATTTTGAACAACACACACTTTGTTTTGTCTTGGATTAGAGAGGAGAATGATGAGGGGAGACTTGAGATCATCAAAGCCCAAGGTGAATATGGGTTGTTCATTTTTAGTCGAGTTGGGCCTTTAGGCCCAACTTGAATTCCTCCGAATCCCAATGCTAAATGGTCTGTCCCAATTTGTTTGTTTATTTTAAAAAATCTAAGGGGATATAATTATTGCATTATAAAAATTTTAAATTTTTAATAATGTCCTTCATTTTAAATTGTACTTGTCCACTTCAAATAAAAAAGAAGGATAAAAAATTATTTTTATAAGACTTCATTCTTGGACTTCTTAAAATAGATAAACAATTTGAAACATTGAAAAGTCAAAAAAATAGATAAACAAAATGGAACGGAGAGATTACTATTTTTTTCGTTATTTTTTAAATTTTTTATAAAATTTGCTTCATTTTTTTTTTACATTAATCATTGTCTTAAAAAAATCTAAGAAGTAAAAATTCATGGTTATAATACCCAAAAGATTCACCAAATACGATTTAAAAAAATAGATTTCACTGTCTTTAAGGTTGTTTCATCTAAATTTTTTCAATTTCGGTCTTTATTTTTATGCCTCTTTGATTTCTCTAGATAAATGATTGGTCTCAAAAAAAAAATTTGTGTTTTGATTAACTGGACCCTTAGTAGAGGAAGACACAATGCCAATCCCGACATTTAAGTTGCCCAAATCCAGCCTTAGATTAGTTGTTTATTTAGTTTTAAGTCATAACAAAATTAAAAAATATATAATCAAACAACAAAACAACAACAAAAATAAGGTTACATTATACTTTTAACTTGAATTACATAAAAAAACTCAAAATCAAAATGCTACCTAGGTCATAGTACTTTATGATTAGTACGATCCGATTTAAAGAAAACAACTTCTTCTTATTTTTTTGGAGCAAAATCTTTGATTAAATCATCATAGTTTAATTTATTTAAATATTTATTATCAAATGAAATCATAGCTAATTCACTTAATCAACCATGGTTCTATTTATAGTCCATTGATGCTGGATGCCATCTGCTTCATTTGAATTTTCCTGTCTAATTTCTTGCATGATCCCTCATTCGATATAGAGTCAAATCATGGGTTCTCCACTTCGACAATCTCCCCATTCTGCTCCTATGTCTTTAATGCACATTCTGCCACTTTCTTCTCCTTTGATTCTCACACATGTATGACAGTTGCAATAACTGTCCATGCATACGAAACGTCGCCGCTTCATATTCTGCGTACGCCATAACTGCCTCCGAGTTTCGAGCGACATTATACATACATATATATATATATATATATATATATATATATATAAAGAGATAATAGGGATATTTTAATCTTTTTATTAATGAAAACTAACGGTATTAGTAGGAAGTTAACGACATGTGATATTTGCTAAATAGTTTATAAAATAGGAAAAGTCAGTGCATTTATTAGAGCTTCTTGGGAGATCAGTATATTTTACCCAAAATATAATGAAAACAAAAGAAGCTAAATTTAGCCTTTTCCCTCTACATTTTCCCAAAAATACTACACAAAATCATTATGCAGCTCAAGAGTTTTGAGAATGGACCCTTTTTTTGTTCCCTTTTTCCACCATGGCCTATGACTTTTTTGTTTGGATCCAAGATTTATGGAGGGATTAGGAGGGAAAAAATTGTGACTTTCCTATTTCTTGGCGAAAAAGTAAATTTTCTGTAACATATAAGCATTACAAATCAAAAGCAAGAACCCAAATAGGTCTAAAGGCACAAAGCCCATATGTAGATTCTCTTTCTATTGGGCCTTCTGCTTTGTTTATTATTATGGTGTTCCTAATCCACCAACATTGTGCCCATCCATCAACGAAAAATAAAGGGCTTGTGTTTATCCGTAGTTTAACAAGTTATAATCATAAAACAGAAAATTGGTTAAAAGAATAAATTTGGATTGATTGGATCTATAAAAGATAATCTAATTTAATTTATGAGTTAGGGTCGATTATTTTAAAAGTTTTCATGGACTAGGTCTATGATTTTAAAAGTGTTAATTCGTGAGGTCATTTTGATCCTTTTACGGATGAAATTAATTGTCCTTATTTTGTTATTTAACTATTGGTTGTTTACCGTGTCTCTTTTTTTATTTGATGATTCTATTTTTTTCTGTTATCTGTTGCAACAAATAACATTATCTGCTAATGTTATCTATTGCAACGGATAATGATAAAGATATCAAAACAAACATATAAAGTTAGTTGTTAAAATAATGAACAAATGTTAAAAATTTATCTATTCTATCAATTTCATTATTTCAACAAAAAACAGATAATGTTCAGATAACATTAGCAAATAACTTTAAATTATCTTATTTAGTATTTAGACTGTTATATTTATTGAGTTATTATTTTATTATTTTTATATATTATTTAAAGAAATTATAATTTTTTTTATTGGTTATTGATTTATCTTGACAAGAAATTCTTAAAAAAATAAAAAATTATGTTTAAAAATTTTAAAAAACAAAAAATTAGTCATAAAATAATTTATTTGGGCTTCAGATGATATTATCTGATGCTCAAATAATATTATTTGATAACATTATCAGATAATATATATTATTGATCTATATGCAAAAGTATTTTTAGAACCATGTGTTAAAAGAACTTCTAGCCATTGTTTAGTTTTAGATTGACTAATTGCACTAAAAGTCTGTTGTTATGGACTTTTGACCAAGTCTCCCAAGGTTTATAAACTGGGCTTCAAAATATTATCAGAAAGTGATCTAAATAGTTTTTTATAAAACTATTTTTGTCAGTATTTATGAAAAATCGCTTGGACAAGTCCTTTCCGATATTTTTTTGAGTCAATTTCTGATGAGTATCCTTATAAATATATTTTAAACACATTTAATGATTCGAATCATCATAATTTGATTAGAAAATATAAGGTTCATATTTTAGCAAAATGTGTGCGCGTGTGTATTTTTAATTTTTTTTTTTACCAGATATGCTGAGAATACAAGTAATTATTAAAAATTAAATGGACTGAGTTGGGTTACCATATACAGATATACTATAATCATGCGTTGAATGAACTGAACGGCGGACTTAAAAATTAAATTTGGGGGTGACGCCCAAAATTGCAGAAAGGGGAATCCATAAAAAAACCATAATCAACTCAGAAAATTAAGGAACAAGCATGGAGTTAGAGGGAGAGAAAGAGAGAGTGATAGAGAGGGAGAGGGAGATCACAATCATTCTGATAATCATTTTTTTTTCCTTTAGACTTGGGGGTTGCATGTGCCACCTCCCCTAAATAGGTCCGCCCCTGAATAAACTCCAAACCTCTGAGGACCACCAATAAAGGTTCAAGACCTGGGGCCTAATGCAGATCCAAAGTAGGAGTGTGGATATATCTTTTTCGTCATTTTCGTTTGTTGGCCTAAAATTTGCATTTCAATTTTGACTCGGAAACCATAACATAGAAGCAATACGATTAATTAACGCTTGTGTTTAGACTCTAAAATGACTTGATAACGAGAGTTTTTGAGTATTTTTGTACAATTCATAGTGATCGAGTAAGTTTACTTGCATCTCGATTAATTTTCGAAGGTAAGTCACGCCGTCTATTAATAAAAAAACTCAATTAAAACCAAAGCAAATTCTTAACACAGAGAAAACAAACTCCCAAGTTTCAAATCTTGACCACCAAGTTAGTCCTAAGAGATTAGCATATATTCTTTTTATATCAATAAAAAAGAAGATAGCTAACTAAGTTGTCCATATGACTACTTGGTAATTTTGAACTGAAGTCTTAGAGCATCTCCAACATTGCTAGATTTAATAACCAGTCAGAAGTAAAAAAAAAAAAAAAACCTCTAATTTAGTTATCTACTTTTTCACTTATGCATTAATTTCTATACAACTTTCTATTTTTGCTATTCAATTAAATTATCTGAACTAATTTTTAATAAAATGTAATTGTTGAACACATACTACCTACATATGATGAATAGACAATGACATGGTATTTGTTTTTAATTAAACAGCTATATTTCATCGAGTGACTTTGATCTAACGTTTTTATTGGAAAGTTTTTTGTTTATATAAATTACTCTTACATTTGCTAGTTTTGCGTAATATTTTTTTAGATTATTGATTCATCCCAACAAATTTCTTTTACGAAAATTAAAAATATAAACCAATTTAACTTTAAAAAGGTTAAAAAAAGAATAAAAATAAAGCGAATAGTACACAGTAGCTAGCTACTCCCACTGTCTGCATGTAACTAGTAAAAAGTAAAAAAATAAAACATAACTACGCAAGTAGAAAATCTCTTAAAGAGGAAAAAAAATGACTTAATTAGCTATTTAAGTCAAATAAACTTATTTAAAGAGCCTCTTAGCGATGCTCTTATTAAATTACTCTAACTCTCACTTAGGTAGAAAGTCAATTGTTTTATTCCAATTATATTCTGAGGCAGGAAGCCAACGAATGTACCAAGAAAAAGAAGCTAAGAAGAGGAAGTGAAGGAGACTTATGTGGTCTATATGGCTCGTTGAGTGGTAAAAGGAATATTATTAGGTAATATTATAATATCGTGTGGTATTGCTTATATGGTACTTCTACTCAATGAATTATTGAGAGCAATCTAATAAATGTGTGCATTGAAGTTTTATCCGAGAAATTTATCATCACGTTAATATTTATTAAGAGCAATACGTAAAAATATCACATGATACTTTCAGAGCGTTGAATAATTACTTGTGATAAAAGTGGGTGTGCCTAACTAGTAGTTATTGGTGATGCAGTATACACATGTTTTTTTGGGTCCGACACTAGGCAAAGAGAAGGAGAGAGAGAGAGATGAATGGATGTAGCTTTCTTTGTATGACCAAGATGAATGTGAAGGAAAAGAGGGATGTCATGAACTACTCGAGTCTATAGTGCGTCGACCCAAAACATTATTAAACGTTGGTATATAACTTGGAAAAAGATGCTTAGTGAGAGTGTGAGACACTGACAGACATATTCGAAAAGTGAGCTAATATTTCTTAGGCAAGCTTTTACGTTCTAAAGCTACAGAACAATAAACTGCATTATCGATTTTTTAATGCAAATTTTCTTCTTTTAAGTTCCACTTTGAAATCATAAAAGTCACAAACATGTTTTTTTTTTTTTTTAGATAAAAAACACTACAAAATCGAATGGGACATCTTATGGAGAAGAGGAATCCTTCCTCTCAGTCAAGCTTTTTGACCCTTGTGTAATGACCAACTGATCAATTGCGTGAAGGCTTGGAGGGTCCGGTCCAAAATAATGTTTTGGTGGGGTGAGTCATGGGCAGAGCGGGCTCCGGGGTAAGCCCCGCAAGCCCCCGGGCTCAGGCAACCCCCCGGCACGGGGCAACCAAAAAAAAAAATTTCGTAAATATATTAAAAAATAATATTAATTAAAAATATAAACATAAATAAAAATATTAATATTAATTTTATTATGACTTAATACTAAGTGGGCAACCAATTTTAACCCGGGCTTGGGCAACCCAAATGTCGGGGCCGGCACTGGTCATGGGTGGCCCCAAATTCTATCCAAGCACTAGTGCGATTCTGGTTAGATTCAAGATTCCGGAACACGGTGGGTAAAGATTTAAAAAAATACAATATTATCTTCCCTTGAATCACGGTGGATAAATCAGGACAAAGCCTTCTTCCGTATACCAAGAAAAAGAAAAGAAAAAAACAAGTCTTAGGCCTAGCCTAATTTATGCCCACCACCACATGCCTACTTCAATAAGTTTGCTTCAGGCATATAAAGGAGGTGGCCCGATTTGTACCAAAAGAATGAATACACAAACAAACAAACATATTTGGGACTGCCGATAGTTTTATGAGGTCCATAAATTTGGAATTGGCTTAATTATTCGGATACCCTTTGAACTATCACTCAAAATCACTTTAATCCTCTTAAAATCTTTCATGTCACTATCACGCCCTGATGTTGCTTAGGGCTTGGTGTAACTGTGTTAACAGAAGCATTGGAAAAACTAAAATATCCCTGGTATAGGTTAAGAAAATCATTTCATGGTTCACCAGTGAAACCATCCAGACACTTGAGGGGGAAAGGCTCCCTAGCTAGGTGCGATCCAACTCCTTCCTCCATTAAACCATCTCTCTTGATTGTGCCCGAATACTAGATGATCTTTCTAAATGTAATAATCGACCCCTTTTAAATTGATATACATGATTACTTATCGTATTCTTTTCTAACTGCTCCAAACCAAAAAGAGTGACAGTGCCATTTCATGATACCTATTGGCCAACCATTTGACATTTCCATTTCCATTCAAACACAAAGCTTACGTAAGTACATAAGCGATTCCAAAGCTGTAACACACAAAACTTGCAATCATGAGACTATAAACAAAGCTTTTCTTTTTAAAATTGTTTTAAACACTAAATCCTGTCAAGAATACCACTACCAACAGTACAAAATAGAAAACTATTTTTTTTAGATTTCTTTTTAGTAGATATTATCAAATACCTTTGCTGTTAATATTATCTGATAATGTTGTAACATATAACATTATAATATAGTGCAAATTATATATATCAAATTATAACAGATAACATCAGATAACATTATAAGACAGTGCGAACTACATATAGTGCAATTAAAATGCAACAGTAATATTATCTGTTCTAATTGTTTTATTTCTGTTAAAGACATAAATATTACAAACAGATAAGGTTATCTGTTAGAATAAAAATACAGATAAAATTATTTGTTAAAAATATACTCCTAAAAAATAAAAAACACAAACAATATGTCGCAATAGCCGAATGGTATCTTTGACTAAGAAATAAATATGTAATCGACACTTCTTGAACACTAGCTAACACAGGACTATCACACTTATCTCCCAATGCATCTGTGTCATATCTATATCTAGTGTCCAATATTCATGCCATGTCGTATCTGTGTCCAGTGTCGTTCTGTGTCTAGTATTCCTCTCCCCCAATGTGTCTGTGTTATGGCCAATAAATAATATTATATGTTCTAATTATTTTATTTCAAAGCAACAAATGGTATCATTCGTAGTATTTTTTCACTTTACTTCCCATGTCTGGCTAGAAAATGTATAATTTATTTACCATAAATTATTTAAATTATTTTTTTGTCTTTATTTAATTTTTTATATTTATTAATTTTTTGTGGTTTGTTTGTTCGTCTCGATAAAAGAAATATAAAAAGTATAGAATCACGTCAAAAAATAAAAACAAATTACTAAAGACGAAAAAGTAAAAAAGACCGAATTTTGACTTTTTTTTATCTTTTCATTAATTTTTGTGGTTTGTTTGTTCGTCTCAATGAAATAAGTATAAAAAATTTAAATTATGTTGAAAAGATAAAAATAAATCACTAAAGACCAAAAATAAATTAGAAAAGATCATGTTTTAGTATATTTTTTATTTTTCATTTATTTTTTGTGGTTGTTTGTTTGTCTAGACGAAAGAAATACAAAAACTATAAAATCAAGTCAAAAAATGAAAAAAATCACTAAAGACGAAAAATAAGTCAAAACAATTATTTTGAATTATTTTTATCTTTCGGACATAATTTTATATTTTTCAAAAATTTTTTATCAAAATGAACCAATATATACCACAAAGAATTAATAAAAATAAATAAATACAACAAAAATTATGTTTTGTATGATTGAAAGTGTGTAAGAAACATCAACTAACAAAAGAAACAACCAATAAGAATAATTTTATCGATCTAACCTTTTAACACTTTTAAACTAGTGAAGCCTAACTTAAAAAATAAATTAACTTAGATTTAATGAGTCAATTTACCATTCATTTATATTTTTAATCAATTTTCCCTATAAACAATGCCTATCTCATTCTTGCAGATCTTTGTTGTCCTTAGATTTCACATCTCACAGGTCAAAAGTATTCACCTCCAGTTGCTTTCTTACGTTGGTCAAAAGGGTTTCCGCTCTTCGGTTGCCATTGGAAGCCTTCATCCGCATTTCAAAGCAGAGTACAAAGAGAAGTGAGTTGCTGCGGCTTTGAGCGATTATGGCTCTGTCGATCTGTTCAATGATAACAATTACTCCTCTAATGGATGCTGGTGAGCTGTTCAATTTGAGGGTTCGTTGAAGTAAAGTTCGCGAACAGGATTTACAGACCAACACCGCACGCGCAAGAGGGGGAGAGAGAGAGAGATAATGGTGGATGGTGTCGTCGGTAAGGGAGAAATTGATAAAGGTTGAGAGTAGGGACAGATGAGGACGATAGAGGTGCAGAGGGGGAAGTTGGAAGCAAGTGGGAGAAAGAGAGAGAACTACAACCATAGAGAAGTGCCTTCATGGAAAGCTGCAAAAAAACTCAACCCTGAACTTCTTATAAATATCCCCCCTGTAAAAAGCTCTCCAACACTCATGAATGAGACGCAAGCATTGCTTCTTTTAATTTATTGCAAGAATAACTACAGAATGCATCATATTATTTACTGCTATATAGTGTTACAAATCACCAACTCTGTTCTAAATCTGTTCCAATTTACTGGAAGGAATAACCCACTACACCAATCTATCTATCGACTATCAATGTTGGTGCTCTACGGCGGCCACAGCAACAGAAGGGGGTGGTGCCGGAAGAATTTAATGTGCAGTAGCCATCTCAGTCTCTGCGGCGGCAGCCTCCTCCCTAAACTTCTTATAAATATCCCCCCTGTAAAACTTCCTAGTCCTCACCACTAAAACAAGCGAAACCAAACACCCAAACAATGTGGCGGCCGTGATAATTATAAACGCCATCTTATAACACTCCACCCCATTGCAACTCAAATCCTCCCCTGCTTTCCTCGTCAACCCCTTCGCCGCCATTTGCCTCATAGCCTCCTTATCATACAATTGACCAGCAACTTTCACGTTCAGTATATACGACCCCACCGGACTCGCCACTGCTCCAAAATTGTACAACGTGGAGTAATACTTGAGCCCGAAGATCTCGGATATGATTGCGAACATCAGCGGCCACTGTGCTCCGAAACTGAATCCTATTATTATTGATGAGATGTAGAGTGAGTTTGGGACGCCGAAGGCGATGAGGAGGTGTCCGAGGCAAGAGAGTAGGAGGACGAGGGTTAACATTAAGGGACGGGGAAATTTGTACTTTGTGAGGAGGATTTCGGAGGCAAATCCGGAGGCGACTCGGCCGAGATAGTTCCAGATGCTGACGAGGGAGACGAAGGTGGTGGTGGCATGGGAAGGGTAGTTTAGCGATTCGCCAATCTGGCCGAGGTTGTCGATAGCGGTTAGCGTGCCGCCGATGCCGCAGGTGGTGGCGACGAAGAGGACAAGCATGTCAATGCTAAAGAGGGCTTGGAGGATTGTGTAGTCGTCACCCCTGTTCGGAGGGCGAAACACGTTTGTGAAGCAGGAGTCGGGCTTTTTTGGACTCGTTGGAGCTTTGCTAGGGAGTGGCAGTGGTGGTGGTGGTTCCGTTTTTTCTGCTAGCGACGGCGCCGGTAATTGGATTGCCGGTGGATTTTCTGCGACTACCTGAAAATAAAGAACAAATTTTGGTTTGAGTGGGGCATTGAAAATGAACCATGTTGAAGAAGTTCCCAAAACAGTTTAAAGATAGAGAAACACAAAATGTTCGTTCGTTACCTGAAACTGGGAAATATCGTTAAGGGCTAGCTGCTTGCTCTTCCAAATGTTCAGCTCTTCTCTTATCACAACAACCAGTGGCGAAAAAAGCAGAACAAGCACAACCGCCGCACTTCCACCGTACGCCACCCTAGAAAACATGACTCTGTTTTGCACAATTATTAAAACCATCAAAAAACCCGCAAGCCCAAGTGAAATATACAGAAGATTGTAGAAAATCGCCAACTCATTTTTCTGTCGAACCACCTTCATAACCCGAATTGTCCGGAGAAACAGAAAACAAACCGCCGCCGGTAACCACCCGATGAGCAAAATGAGAGACGTCGAATTATCCCCATACAAGGCATGGAAAATCTGAGTCATAATCGCTCCACTTAGTCCGACAAACCCCTTCAAAAGCCCCAAAACGATTCCCCTGCTTTCGGGAAAATTCATGACGCAAGGGACTAACGCCCCTGTATTTGCAAACGCCTGGGAATTCGCCGCAATACAGATGTACAAGCACATCTGCCACACTTGCGGTTTGGGGATGTGACGGGAGACGGCGAGCCAAATCATGAAGTAGCCGGAGAAGTTCATGACGGCGCCAATGGACAGGACGACCCACGGCGGTGTGACTTCGTTAATGAGGCCGGATAAAACTCCAACGTTGCCGCCAAGGTCCTTGAAGAAGCTGAGGAGGTTTAGGGTGGATTGGTCGTAGCCGAGGGCAGATTTGATCTCGCCGGCGTAGAGGCCGAACATGTATGTCGTGCCGGCGACGGACATGACTAGGAGGGAGCCGAAGACCATGAACCACCGGCCACTGATGACGTGGAGGGTGATGCTCTTCATGGTTCCAAAACGGCCACCGGTTGAGTCAGCCACCACCATGATTTTAGTGGCAATATCTGCTGCTAGTTTCGTTGGGGTTATAGTGATGAATGGTGAAGAGTGGATAAGTATTTATATGCATGGTATGGAATATGCACTAGTTTCTATGCAATCGTCACACGCTGTTCTAAATCTGTTCGTCATGGCGCATTTACATGGAATTTCATACATTTAGTACTAAATTACACATTAAGATAAATAAATAAATTACACACACGCTCTAATTTGTCGGATATGAGAAGAGGGAGGGGATTCTATTGGGTTGGGAGAGAGGGGGGAATACCGTGTTGACTAAATGGTGGACTCCTATTGTTTTCCACGTGCGCGGAAGAACGGTGAGTACGAGTAGTGAGTAGGAAACTCAAGCGGAAAGGAAACGGTTCCAGAAATTTTTTGTAGAAAATATTTTTGAATTTAAAATCAAGAGCTAAGCTTCATTAAAGGGCGTACCCAGTGCACGAAGCTCCCGCATATGCGGGGTCTGGGGAAGGGTCGATGTACGCAGCCTTACCCTTGCAAGCAGAGAGGCTGTTTCCGAGACTCGAACCTGCGACCTTCAGGCCACAATAGGGCAGCTTTACCGCTGCGCCAGGTCCGCCCTTCAAGAGCTAAGCTTCATTAGAATTTAAAATTTTAAAAATTTAATTAAATGAAATTTATTTATTTTGAATTATGAAAAATTTTCTTAAAAATTATTTTTGAAGCCAAAGATTTTTTGAAGGGGGATTTCCCTGAGTTTGAAACATGTGAGCAATTGTTTGGTTAGAGAAAAGAATTGACAGATACCATTAAACAGAATATAAGTCATACCTGTCCTGTCCTACTCTCCGTCTGAACTCTGATGCTTGGAAAGTTTGACCAAACACAAAGCTCAGCTTTGCCACCTACATTTCAAGATGGCAAAAACACCCTAATCCAAACCCAATATGAGGGGAGAGAGAGAGAGATAGAGAGAGAGAGATACTCCAATCCCAGAAACTCATTTACTCCAGATTCCGCTCTTTTTTTAACCCTAGTATCTCTCTTCCCTGGTCTCTAGAAGCTAACTTTTATCTTCAAAAAGTTACTGGAAAAAACATCAAATCAGGTATCTTCAAGACCTTTTAATTACCTTCTTTCTTACGGGAAAAAAGGGAATAAAAACAGGCCGAATTAAACTCCAGGAAAACAAAATTCAAGATTGTTTGGTTTCATGAATTCGAGATTAAAAGTTGACAAACAGGGCCTATCATCTCAAATTATTCATTCTAAATTTGGTCTCAATTGTTCATTACAGATTTTGACAAGTTTTTTGAAAGACCTTTTGTGACCAAACGTCATTCGATGGTTATTATCGTTTAAATATAATTAGATAATACTGTGGAGCCAATAACCTTTTTATTTGCGCTTTAAAAGTTTTAAAATAATGTCCCACAACTACCTACCAAGTAAGCTCTCCAATTGTAGGCTAAATGGACCACTGCCGACTTACAAAGTTTTGAAGCAGGCAGAGTTCCCCCAAAATCATTGTCCTCCTAGGGACAAGAGTTAGGATGACAATAATTTTCCTCCACACACGCAAAAAAAAATCAACTCTTTTGTATGACAAAAATATTGGGAAGCGTGCAATTTCCAATTCTAGGCCCACAACAAGTTTTGTGATAGGAAAAGTCTAGAGTCCCATAATACAAACCAAAAAACTTGTTCCGAATTCAAAATGAATGATTATGATTTATTTGTATTTGCGGTCCCACAAATCTAAATGAATTACGATCACTGATTTTGAATTCGGGACAAATTTCTTGGTTTCAATTCGGAGACTGTAGCACTCCTCTTTACGATAATACGAGTCATTCGTTATTAAATTTTTGCTTTTAGATGAATTTATAGTGATCTTACAATATCTGTATTCAACTCAAATTTGAACAGAGCCTAAAAATGTAAACTGAATAAAAAAAAAATTCTATCTTGGAAAAAGAAAGAAGAAAGGAATATGGATAAAGAAACAAAAAAAAAGGAACAATAATCTGCCTTCCATCTTTATTTAGAAAGCATAGGCAATTTGCTCACTCAATACACTGCACCGTGACAACAATGCCTATTCAGTGTTTTGATTTCGGCTGTGGGCGGAATATTTTGACTCCAGAGGTCCTTTCTCTATCAGAGTCAACAATCAAAGCTACAACCCCCCCGGCCTCCTCCATCTTGGGACAACGTTCCATTATATCTTGGGAAATATATACGCTTGGTACGTCATCTATTAATGCATAATCTATATCTACGTATGATATTTGTTTCTCACTTATCCAAGAAAAGTATTGTCATATTTTATCTGTTGCAACGTGATACGTCAAGAACACTACGCAAACGACAACACATTGCAATATGGCATAATTGAATAATAGACATTTTACCATTTTACTTGAGGAAAAAAAATGTAGCTGGAGGTGGTGGTTTAATATGGGTGAGGAGTGAAGAACGAATGAAAACTTATTCTCAGGACAAGCGAGTTCACAATCAAAACTTCTTGGACAGATTTTAAATTTTTGGATAAAATGCATGCACTGACCTTCTCGAGGTTTCTAAAAATTGCAAAGACCTTCTCTGAGGTCTTAGAAAATACAATCACCTCTTCTATTTTTGAAATTATTAGATCATTACCTCATGTCGTTAATTTTCGTTAATTTCTGTTAATTTTGTCCTTAAATTTGACTATTTTTTCCTTTATTTACACTAATTCCCTTAATGTTTTATAAATAATTAAAAAAATGCTATTTTTTCATATCAAAAGATTAAATATTTTGTGCATATTTTAAAAAAATTATTTTCACCAATTCCAAAAATTAAGAAAAGATAAATTGGTATCAAGATTAAAAAAATTATTTCATACATAACTTTTTAAATTTTGACAATAATTTAATAATCTTGCTTACTTCTTTGAATTGGTACAAATACTTTTAAAATCTATGCATGAAAATATTTTAATCTTTTGATCCAAAAAAGTAACATGAATTTTTTCGTAATGAAAGAAATAAATTATAATATATGGTAAAAAATAGTTCAGTTCAATTTCAGTTTATAAAAAGTCAAATCGAAATTACCAGTTTGGTCCGAGTTTTCGGCCAAATCGAACTGGTTTCACCCTTAGGAGTGAGTATGAATGAAGAGCAAAATGGTCAAATTTAAGGGCAAAACTAACGAAAGTCAATGAAAACTAATCGCCGAGGTAATGATCTAATAATTTCAAAAGAAGGGGATGTGATTATACTTTCCGAAACCTCAGGGGAAGTCAATGCATTTTATCCTAAATTTTTTGAGGCCCTTCAGCAATATTAGGAATGTCTTACAGTTACCAAAACCGCACTTATCAACCGTTTCCAGATAATCTGAAAACAAAAATCATCGAAATTGAAAAACAGAGAGCTCACTTAACAGTTCAAATAAAACGCATCATATGTCGCCAATACATACTCAACGACGACGCGTTTTTTGATTAGTCGCTATTTTAGTCTCCCACTGTCCAATTTATACATTGGCAACTGCAGAAAGACGAACATCACGACAGTTGCTTCCCACACAAACGTGAGCTACTGAGATGGCAGTTTCCAACGGTAAAAAATGCACAGAATAAGCCAATTAGATGCATAGTTAAATCCCCAAGAGCAAGGTATTGGAAAATTAAGATTCTCCAAATGAGGTACAAAAAAATTAGTTGTAGCCAAGAGACATCCGTATACGTTAATTTGAGTGGCTAGCGAACTACAAACTGCCTGAATAGCCATCAAAATCTTCATTCTGTAGTTTCTGAATTTGAAGAGGTTGCTCGAGCGAGCTACCAATTTTCGAAACCCAAATTTTTTATTTTTAAAATAGGAAATCAATTGCAAAGTAAATAATTAAATTATTAAGGTTATTACACGTGGCATTACTGCATGAGGCCAATTGCCTCTCTTGGATTGATCACTCAAAATAAATTAATAATTTTGTTAGAATTGCTCTTAAAGTAATTAATATTAATAACAACAATAATAGTAGACATTATAATGGATTTGTGATGTTTATAAATGCTAGTTGTAATATGTTTGTAGTTTTCTAGGAAAAAATCAATTTAAGAAAATGGAAGCAACTACTAGTGATAATGTTTTAATTTAATTTTTGGAGGGTACTATTTGCTTACTCGTGTTGACGATCTATAGTAAGATTTAGTATTTCTTTTCTTTTTTTTATACTTGTCAAGGGGGAAAGAGAGAAGTCCACTACATCTCCCTTGAAATGTGTCAAATTATTTTGTTGTGATTCTCGACAAGGGAGAGATGTGATGCAGCGACTAAACCCTACACCCTAGCCTCTAAACCTTAAATCCTAAACCCTAAATCTTAGACCCTAGATCCTACCCTCAAAATTCTATACCCTATACCCTAAACCCGATACTCAAAATCATAAGCTCGAATTCCAAATATGAAAACCCTAAACCCTAAACATATCCTCATTTTCAGTTTTATGGGTAAGTCCTAGTTGTGATTTTTCATTTTCAAATTTGAGCTATGCGATGGACTCTTAGGATCTCATTATTAGGTGTTGGTAAAAATATGATCAATTAAAGTGGGACAGAGCGATTAGTTGTACATGTATGTAATGATATAGGTTATCTATGGTAGATTAATATAGAAATGAACTTGTGAGTTTTAGAGCACATTTGTATAGACTAAATATATAATATGCGTTTGATAAGATACACGATGAGAAGAGAAAATCAAGTATATATACAGAGCACATTTCTATACTACATCTTTACTTTATATAATTTATGATTTATGAAAAACTTTGATCTTGTTTACTTCCTAGAGGACATAAAATCTAGACGAGGGTGACTGCGAACGTTAGGTCGGATCTTGGAATCATTAGTTGTTCGTTAAAACTTTTACATATAAAATAATTAATGACTTTAGGACAACGACTATGCGCCTCATAACCTTGCAGGCCAACTTTTGTATTTCCACTTATTTGATGTATTTTTATATTGTTTTATTTTAATAAGTTAAGCAAAATTTCTAACATAAGTGAACCAAACTATGTATTATTTTGAAGTCTTTTTAACTTTTTTATAGCCTAAGTCAATGTTTTCAGAGGTAAAAGTGCAAGGCGAGGCGATTGATGATTATTCATTGTAATAATCCGTAATTTTAAAATAATTTAAAATTAATATTTGATATTTACTTAGAGTGTTTCACTATTTAAGTTAGGAGTTTTAAAAAAAAAATTTAAAAAAATTATTTAAAAATAAATAAAATAATTAAAAAATAAAAAAATTAATTTTAATAGGCCGCTCGAGCGAGCTATTATTTCCAGCAAATTCGAAAATGGCATCTTTTGGAATTTCTTCGAATTCATAGTTATTGAATGAGATTTTCCGATTAATTAACGAATAAACTTCGGATTCCTTTCGTTTTAATGGTAAATAAATGGATTTAAATCGAATTTGATGACGAATTAGTAGGGATTTTATGAGAATTCAATTTGGGGGTTTCATGGTAATCAATTAGGGTTTAATTTGAACATTATGAGGGATTTTCCCCTCGAACCTATAAATAGGACGGCTAATCGTTAGGTTTTAGACGTACAATCGAAATTCAGAAGGTTAGAGAGAGTATTGTGAGGTGTTGGGAGAGAAATCCAGAAGAAATTCAAAGGTGTTCTTGAAGAGAGAGAAAGTTGGGTCGAAGTTTTTTCACCAAAATTCGTCCTAATCGTCAACGTTTTCATCAAATTGAGGTAGGATTGCTTACCTACCAACCTTAGGATGTTCAATTTTGTGGTTATTGCATGAGTTTATGTTCTGTTAGTAGTTCTATTAAATTTTTAGGGTTTTTATCATATGAAGATGTTTAGTTCTGGAAATTCCAGAATCTGGGGAAGACGATGGCTCGCTCGAGCGAGCTTTGGACCGCTCGAGCGAGGTTGTTGTGAAAATTTTGAATTTTCGTAAAAAAAAAAAAAAAAAAATTTTATTAGGCCGCTCGAGCGAGCTACAGAAATTTTTAAGTTTCAAATTCGGACAGTAAACTTGTTTTGGCCGCTCGAGCGAGGTAGGGTCGCTCGAGCGACCTGTTGAGTTACAGAGCAGAATTCCAGCACGTTTAAAGTAACATTCGAGTACATCGGCTATGATTATATTCTGTAATTTGTTCACCAGATAGCATGAACACTTTCACATGTATCCACTTTGCTTTGATTGTGTCTTCGAATCCTCATGGGATCTCGTGAGAGTTGGGAATCTTATTAAAATGCATTGATGCCTAACATGTGTAGATGTTAAATTTCAGTGCGCTGTTAGTTGTAGATAACAACTTTAATGAAACTTGAAGATTGAAACTTGTGGTTATGCCGGGTATGGCCGTCGTGCTGCCCGATGCCGGACGTCGTTCCGAAGATACTAAGGGGTAACCAGTCCCACATATATGGTTGATGCCGGACGTCGTTCCGAAAATACTAAGGGGTAACCAGTCCCACGTGTATGGTGGATTACCGGATGTCATTCCGAGGTATGCTAAGGGGTAACTAGTCCCACATGCAGCTTGCTTACCGGGTTCAAGCCCCGAGGTGTGCTAAGGGGTATACAGTCCCACGTGCATGCTCCGGCCGTCGTGCCATGTGACAGGGCGTCGTCCCACTTAAACAAGATAATGAAAGCGGAAAAGAGCATAATTAACCCGACGTGTTTACTGCTTATTTTTATTTGGTATCAGCATGTGTTGTTATTTATTGTTTATCCTTATGAACTGTTGTATGTTGTATGTCCTTGGGTTTGATTTTTCGGGTAATCTGTCCTACTGAGTTTCATTACTCATCGGTGCAACTTCTTTGCCCCTGGCGTTTCATGCCAGATGTAGAAGTACATATAGAGGAACCGTTGGTATCGGAAGAGCTGGAGACTACAGGAGGGGAGACATTCACATGGTTGCCTTATCCGTAGATGACCTTAAGATTTTAGTTATCTTAAATAAATTTGTAAACCTGAAAGGATATTTTGGTCAATTCAGTTTATAACTCGAATGTTTAATGTTGTTAGAACTTATCATTAAATAAAAGTTAGTTTTCTTTCGATAACTTACTTCGATACATAAAGTGGTTTAAATAAAATTAAAAAAAAAATTTATCGTGGAAATTTAACGTGCCAAAAGTTGGGGCGTTACAATTCATGCCGCGAGGCGTTGATGTGTATGTCTCTGGGGCTTATTTTCTTTTATTTTTAAAGAATAGAAATAATTATAAATACCATTAAAAATTACTAAAAAAGGAAAAAGTAATTTTTTTTTAAAAATGCATGTTAAGGCATATAAATATAATTGATTAATAGATGCAACCTTAAAAGCGCTTAAGCCTATAAATAAAAGGTATGCGACAAAGTTCTATAGCTCAAACCCAAAAAGTAAGTTTTTTCTTTTCCTACTTTGAGTTCTTCTCCTTTGGTGTCTCAGCGCAAAAGATGTACGCCTCAATACGCTTCTAACTTCGGAGCGATACAATTTGTGATTTGGGAAACTATATGCTAATCAAATCCAATGAAACAAAGGCCCTACATTTTTACACATGTATTACGAGTAATTATTTAGTAGTTTTGGGACATCATGACGTTGTGTTGCCTTTCTTCCTTACAAACATATATGGAATCCATAAACTTAGTCCCGAGTTTCACATAAATTTGTTGTGAAGAAAAGTGTTGAGATATCACGTGACGGTATATCTAGACCATTGAATAAATTTTCCCATGTATTAGGTGTAGAAAATATAGGTAATGAAAATGACTATAAACATCCAGGGTAGGTAGATGATAAATAGAAAAACAAAAGTATTCAATTAGGAGGCAGATAAGTGCTTGTGAAGTGACTTGATATTTTCATATGAAGACACACAGTAATGTCTGATAAAGATGAGAACCAAGCAGCAGCAAAGGCTGTGGGCAGATATATGTTTCCCTTTTACTAGGTTTTTGTCCCATCTGCATAATAATAAAGAAGATAAAGAAAGCACCAACCAAGATAGTTGGTTCCACGGGGAAATTAAGTAACAGGAAAAATCAAAAGAAATCCCATCAAAAAAATAAAACAAAGGGAATTATTAATTTATTAGAACAATCCTGCCAAGTTGATTTCCTGTAAAGTATCCTTCTAGGAATCTTCTCTGGAAAAATGTTCCACATTTTGTCCTCAGGTTATTCACATCAACAAATAAAAATTAACATAAAATATTCGGAAAAAAAATCTTATATACGTAGAGAGAGCTCGTAAAAATGCTGATTAAAAAACATAATGCCTTACCTTTACTTTTAGTAAAAAGATGAACACTGGAGTGGATTCAACTTGTAATAATTATTTAGCTAGATGGACAACAAATATAAATGAATATCACAGTATCAAGCATTATCTTTCTGGTTTCTGCTGACTCTAATATTAGGTCACATCTTTCCAGGGGAAGACAAATCAAATGGATCAACCTAAAAACAGAGGAGGGACTCTATAGATGGAGCAACTCTTATTTCACTTGCACATTCAGTAGTTCACATAAAAAATGTGTCATGGCTTGGACAATCCTCGCGATTCCAGGATATTTCGTAGCTTAAAACCACAAATTCCTCCTCTTCTACGTGTCGCTGTGCAAACGAAGATTACATACTGAAACCACGAACAATTTTGATTACCCTCTAACTATGAGATATATTTGATACATTCACCGAAGTGTTACAATGTACACAGACGGAGGGGCATAACCCCCGCTCTCATCTACTGATCACCACCAGCATTACTTCATCTTTCTATTACGGTACTTGTTAACCTATCAACTGAGACATCTCTGCATTTTAACACTATACATACTAGTATTACATCTAGCAGATACTTAAAACTGATTGAAATATGATGTACATTGGGACATGGAAGCTGTTGGAATCCAAGTGGATTAGTATGTCCGGTTATGTTCAGTCCCAACCCATCAACATCTTCCACACAGCTTCCTCAATCCGGTTCCTTGGGACAGACGAGCCATCAGTCTCGTCAAGTAAAACTCTGTAAACTTCCCATTCGCGATCCCCAATCATGTGCCTCGCAATCTCAGCCTGGACACGTAAATCGATCAATTTAGGATGAGGAAACATAAAAAGTACTAATCATTACAAGTGTTTAGATGATCCAAAACTAGTTTTTTTTTTCTTTTTTTTCTTTTTTTGATGACCTGTTGGGTATAAGTCTTACACCACTTCACAAACACAAGAAAAGAATATTGTCATGCAGGGATGGTTCACACAAAAAGACACTATTTAAAGAGGCTTCTAGAGTCAAAACTTAGTGAGGAATTGTTTCTAATTAGCAGCTTGATTTTGGTTACTGCTTGGTTTGGATCCAGGATTAGGGAAGCGATTGACCAAGGAATAGGCAAATACCACACAACTGGAAACTCATTCCATTTTGAGCTACTACACTATGGAGACAAGGAAGTACCGAAAATATTCCCATGTTGAGCATCTTGAGAGCAAGGGTGATGTCGTAGAAGACGAGAGGCCGACCCTTGCCAGATAACTCCACAGGATTTGCTACGAGCAGTTCTGTATCAGGACCCCGGCTAACCAGAGCAACTCTAACCGGACGCACTAGTTCCATTCGAATACGAGAACACAAGGAATCTTGCTTGGTAGGGTCAACAATCTTCTTCCCATCTGCTTGCATTATGAACAAGTCCAATTCACAATTTCGTTTCTGCTTCGTGGTGAAGCGTCCATAAGAAATCTGGTACACAAGATAATATAATAAAGTTAGAAATGCAGATCAAGTGACATTCACATAACCTTACAGTAATGTAAGTTAGAACCCCTCCGTCCCGTCTACTTGGTCTTGTTAGGTGATTCCTCCTTTTATATGGGTGACGTGCATGATGTATTTGTATTGAAGTTCAATGGCATTACTATAGATAGATTTGGAAGTTACCAACTTTTGCTTTGACTTCTGAAAATGCCTTGAATTTTTTAGACATCAAAAAAATGGAAAGCAGGACCAAGGACATGAGACAGATGAAATAACTTTGGAAGCAAAATACGATAAAACTATCTAGCTAGAGTTCTAAAATCTGGGTTACACGCCTGTAAGCATACAAACGCTGACCAATGGTGTATACTTTTATAAATTTCTTTTACAAAAACTAACAATTATCATCACATACCTGGATATTGTAATCCTTTAATGTTCTCATAATATCATACAGAAGACCTTTGTGATCTAAGCAAACAATTTGGACAAGTGTGTGAGCAGGACTGAGGGAGTTATCCATGTTGATAGATACGCTGTTGGAGGGGAAAGATCCACTTCGGCGTTCATCAAGGCCTGGGTTAAACTTGTCGTCTGTAATTGCTGGAGGAAGAAATGAAGGCCCTTGCGAACAAGCAGTAATTTCAGGCCCAACCATTTCTATGTCGCAACTAATCATGGTATCCCCTAAGACATCTTTTAGATGGTCCCGTGTATCATCCTGTCTCTTCTTGGTATGCATTTGTTCCCTGGCAATATACAAAATCGGAAGAACTATAAGTCCAAGATTCTGAAGGCAGATATTAGGATGACTTCGTAAAGAATAGTGTGCATGGTCTATATATGAGGATTATCGAAACATTCCCCTCCCTCACATCAGCTGCATAACTTAGATAGCTATCATAACCTAACAGCATTTATCAAAACCTAGTTATCTAATACAATAGAAGGATGCCCTCCTTCAGTCCTCCTCAGGTTCATACTTCCAATTCAGGTTAGGATATTCCCCATCTGTAAACAAACCCTATGCAGGAATATCGCCTTCACACTAAAATTTCCAGCCCCCATACCACTTACTGGAAAAGGAGAGAGTAGGGAACTAAACAACAAGGAAGAGAAGCATAAATACGCAATATAATTTTGTTACCTATGCAGAAGATTCATACCTGGTGTCTGTGATGAAGAACAAGTCCATCACTCTGCCATCTGGGGTGGTAGATACCTTCACTCTCTTTATTACAAGCTCAAGCTCACAAAGAACCACCGTCACATCTGCTCAAAATTTACTCCTTAACTAAGTGACAGATAGATTACTGATATGATGCTAAAATCTAAAAACTCGAACAGCAAACAAACAGCACGAAGTCACGAAGGATCAAGGGAAAAATCCAAAACTTAGAAATACATAACAATCCTACCCAACGTAGAGGAGCGTCATGTAACTCCACAATGCTACTACTTAGATAACTACAAAAAACTAGGGAAAAACCCTAAAATCATTGTCCTTAATTTGTGTTTAGATCTTTAAGGCAAGGGTTTCTACATAAAGACCGGCCTTATATAAAAGCAAGCCTTATCAGCCTTTCAGTTCTCTGGACCGAAAAAAGGAGATGGTTCTCAAATGTAGCATTCATCTAAAACCTGCTAAAAATTCAGGCAGTAATCCGAAAGGAGAATCACAAACGAGCCATGTTAGGTATTCTCGGAACCTAATACAAGATCCAGGAAATACTGGTGGAGAAAATATAGCAAGTGAAAGCACAAACACACAAGAACACCATATTTACATCAATACATGGTTCAGGTCTGTGTACACAGCTGTTTCTCTATATGAAGAACAATACAAGAATTACGTCCGAGTTGCCATAGAAATTACTGAAAATACTCTCTGAAACTTCGTGACTTTACTTGGTGAAAATTAAAATGGGACTCTACACTAGATAAGAAGCCAGGAGTAGAATAAATTACCGTGAAGAAGGCCTCTTCGGTCACGGCAACAAAACTTGAGGAGGAAAACATCAGGAGGTTTGGGAGGCTGCAATTCAGATCTGTAGAAGAAAATCCCAGATGCTGAAGAACAAGAAGGGCATACCCCCATCAATCTCATTTTCAACAAATTCCATCTGGTGTTGGGTTTTCCTATAACCCAGTATACTATGTAGCACCATTTCCCATCTGTAGACACATCTGCATCCAGACAATACCAAACTTGTGAAACATCCATCACTTAATCCACAAAAATCCAGAGAGAGAAATATTATTACAAATCTATTGTCTATGATAGGAGAAGTAAATGCTGGCACAAATCCATTGTCTTTATTTGCAAGATGGAGAAATAAAATTTACCATACTGTCTGACAGAATACCAGAGAGAAATATAATGATTCCCAACTCGCGAGCCCTTAATACTTGTGTATGGACCAAGAGTTTTACGCAGAAAAACTACCCAGAAAGTGAGGCCAGGAGTTGTGAACGGAGCAGCAGTTTGAATGAATTTGATCTATTTAAATCATTTTCTGGATAAATTTATGGGCATGTGAAACCTTAATTTGAATCACACGCATATTATAATTTGGTGAATTCAACACCGAATTAAGGAAAGAATCACAAAAATCTCAAATAAGATGTCATAGTTCGCAAACAGAGATAGATAGAGAGAGAGAGAGAGATTTTGGGGGGGGCGGGGGGGGGCGCATACCGACTCTGACGATGGTCAAACCAAAGAAGAGGATGAGGCGGCAAAGATCAGAACCCAAGCCAGTCTTGTCAGGGCAATTCACAGTTATCCTACTTGGCTCTCCTTCTTTCTCTGAGTGGTTTACTATCACCACATCGTCGTACAATATCCCCATCTCCTCTTCCTCTTCTTAAAATCAAATCTTCAAAGACGCAAGTCCCAACTGTTCTGTTCCAAAACCTTCACAGTTCTTTTCCCTGGGTTCTTTATACTGATAAAACTCTTCCTTTGCTCTGTTCTATGCACAAACAAGCATAAAATTGAACACAAAAATTCACAGCACCAAATGGGTGATGTTGGGTTTGTTTCAATGCACCTTTCTCTCTCTCTCTCTCTCTCTCCTTTATATATACAGCACACACAGAGAGAGAGAGAGGGGGGGAAAGAGAAGTGGAAGTTTGCTATAGTTCTTGTGATCCAGCTGTGCTTGGGAGTGGTCCCGTGTGTTTGTTGTAGTTTCTATGAGGTGTGGTGTCTGTATTTAGTGACAATTATGTAGACGGCTTTATATTATCTAACATTGGTAAACTTCTCCTGATTTACTACTCTCATCACTCACGTGTTGTTTATGGAGCACCTACTTCCGGGTAACTTCCCAGTTCTCTTCTAATACTAAACTAGGAGTATTTTATTTGTAAATGACGAGTGAATCAACCTCAACCCTTGATCACACCTCCCTCTAACCCTTAATTTAGTTGTGGATTTCAGTTCTCCCATCTTGTGATGAGTATGTATGTTGTAATTATCATCCCCCACTCAACATCCCATTATTTCATTTGGATGGTTCACTCTTTTTCGCTTTGTTAAGTAGTTGTTTAATAAGTTAATTGGACAATAATACCAATTTAATCAAAGTCATTTACGGATTTCTTCTACCAAGCTATTCATGTCCGATTAGCTTGAGAATATCTACTTATCGAGACAAAAAAGTAAACTTTTTAGATATCAAATAATGGAACTCCGGGTAAGTCCAAGTATGAGTATACCGCATCACTATTATGTATTAGCACAACACAAACACTACTGTTGTATGTTGGGATGAGGAAGTTATTTCATCAACTAAATAAATAAATGACAACTTCATTTACTATGGGACAATAATGCCAAGAAAAAATAAAATTTCAACCCTAAGTGATCATGGACAGTTGTCAATAAAATTATGAAAAACTATATTTCTATTGCATTCATTTAAACAAACTTTTGCAATAATATTATATAATTGAGTATCTAGTAACACCTCATGGATACTATATATAGGTCTATACTATATATGAATGTAAGTATCAAAAAACCTTCAAACTCCTAACTCGAAAACTTTATTGAAAATTGAGTTGTAGGCCCCAGTATGCTGGAAGTAAATATGTATGTACTTTGAAAATTCAGAGGAGATGATAAACTTACCAAGTAATATTGAGTTTGTATTCTAGAAAGAGAGAAAAAAAAGAAAAGAAAGTAGTCTATCATTATCCTGATCAATAGTAGTGGTAAGAAGCTCTGTGTGTGTGTGTGTGTGAGAGAGAGAGAGAGAGCTCAGTGCATCTCAATTTTGAAAATTAGGTTTTCTACTTCTGCTACTTGCAAGACACACCACCTATCATCAGCTTTGTTCGTTAGTCTACAATGTTTATTAGTGTGGTAGATTGGGACAAATAGCGGTACGAAGTTTCTTTATTGTTGTACAAGAATCTGAGCACAAATTATGTGTATGTATGTATGTATGTATGTATGTATTTGTGTAGTTGAATGTGTTGGGTGTATGAGTGAAATATGTGTGTGTGGTCTATTTGGCCAAAATTTTTTTTTGCTTATTTTTTGTCTTTATTCAAATTTTTTTTGTATTTGTTATTTTTATGTCATTTTTTCGTGGATTATTGATTTGTATCGACGAAAGGAATCTAAAAAGTATAAAATTATGTACAAAAGTTAAAAAAAAGTCACTAAAGACGAAAATAAGCCAACACAGACGCTATTTTTGGCTTATTTTTTGTCTTTTCTGAACTTTTTTCAAATTTAGCCGATGATTGATAACTTTTCTGAAAGCTCTTGTCGAGACGAACCAACAATCATCAAAAAATTGATGAAAAACAAAAAATTAAAAAAAAATTTCAAATAAGGACAAAAAACTAAACAGTGAATAATCCAATAATAACCACAGGCCAAATGGACCCAATCACATGCAATCCAGTTTATTTTTAGCCCAATTCAAAATGTAGCCCAGGGTAAAATAAATTTCTGGATCTGACATTGGCGACCGCCCCTACTAGCCCCTCCCTAGCTCCATCCCTGATTACGTGTGGACATGCTTTTAAGTATGGACATTTACTAGTTTATCTTTCGTCTAAAAGAAAATCTTGTTTTGAAAATCGTATCTTATAATTCCACAAATCATGGAACCCTTTCGTCACAGAGTTATAGTGAAGATTTTATATTAAGCTTTTTGTACAAAGAATTTGACATGAAAAATCTGGGATGCTAACTGGCTAAACAACCATGTCTGGAAGAATTTTTGAATGAATATTCCATAAGCAATAACGTAACGAAATTATCTTACTTCCATTATGTATTCAGCGATTATTTATTTAAAAGTTTGATATTTTAAGGTCAAATTGCGGGAGGCATTTTACGGGGGAATTAATTATCAAATTTATTTTCAAATTCATTTCGTTCGCATAAAAGTTTAAATCAAAGGATCTAGGTAATAAAAAATTAGCATTCTTTTCAAATGCGATCAATTAAATGTTATCACCTTTTAAAAAGTTTGTGTCACGTAGCTAGTTCAAAACTCTTTAAAAACAAAAGTCTTCCTCTAATATTGTATAAGCTTCTTCATTAAGGATCATATTCTATAGGCTTTCTTGTATATAAACCCTATTATAAAGTTGGAATTATATTATTTAATCAGTTTCAATTTTTTTAAAATCTGCTTATGAAATTAGTATTTCTTTTATAATCTCTCTGTCAAATCTCGTATCTTTTTGCGATTGCACTATCTCTGAATCATAACATGATAGTAGGTATCAAATCAGATTGACGACCACTCGTAGTGAATCCTCCATTGCTTCAATCGCTCAATGAAAAATCCATCTCAATCCATTTGCCGGACAAAAGCCCAGATCTGTGGTTGATTTGGATTGCTCGTCCATGAACCAAAAACACAAGATCAAGGTAAAATTTAATTAAACATAATTACGAGCGATTAAATAGTAAAAAGATTATTTAAAGATAAGTATTAAACTCGAAAGTTTCGGGATCAGTTCTAAAAAGACAAAGATAAAATTTATAACGAGAATTTAACAGTTGAATGAAACTCTAATTGCGAGAGATAAGGGTTTCGAGAGTCTATAGAAGATTTATCTCGTTAGTAGCTAATCATGAGCAAATCTAAGCCATCTTTAATAAGAAATTAGGCAATGAGTAAGGACTTTGATTGTTGATGGAGAACCTCTATAAAAAGACACTCTCTTGGGATAAAGGTACGATGCAATTTGTTATTGCAAGTATTATATTGAAAGTTATTCTTTGGTTGAGTACTGACTTTGTCATGAGAGTATTTTCTCGCCAACTGATAGCAGATGATTCTTCGATGATTTTATTTTTTATTTTTTTGCAATTTTGAAAATGAGAGTGCGACAATAATAAAAAAATAAAAAAATAAAAGAATAAAGACTCTACACAATTACATTAGTTAGTGATCAGTCGTATTTCGTGTTGAATGAAATATTTTCGCATCATGTTTCTTGATCAAAAAGAAAAACAAACATCCCATAGAATAGGTGAAAGAAACATCACATCAAGATAGATGGGTGTTGAAGATAGCAAGAATACAACATTAAAAAAAAAAAAAATTGTCATTGATCATGTCTTAATCTGTTCTTTTTTTTTCGGTACCTTAAAATTAATTGCAAACTTGTTAGTGTCTCCCTGTCTATAGGAAAAAAAAATTATTTTCTTGTAACGATGCCCCAAGAAAATTGTCGCGCACCTCATACTAATCCATACAGCTATTTTCATACTGTTTAAACATAAAATTAGGCGGCTTCAAGGATTGCTAACTAGGAGAATCAAACTTAAAAATTAAAATTGATACAAATTTCTAAGTTTTGAGCCATGACTATATTGCCAACCTATTGAGGCCGTGGTCGTGGCCGTTGCAAAATTAGAAGGAATGAAAAAGGAGAGTATTTATTTCGCAAGCAAATGATTCCCAATCATTTAAAAATAGAAAATTTCATAAAGTGACAACCCATCCATTTCCAATAGTTCTCGACAAAGGAATACAATTTGATGTAATGCGATGTAGATTATTTGTCTGCACACGTACGTACTTCAGGCCGGCTGCCTAGGAATAGTCTTCGAAAGATATCTTAATCGAGGGCTTCACTTCTGAGATTCTATTTCATTGACTGGAATATATAATATATATAGGGATATACAACATGATATAATTTCTAATTTTATCAGATTTTATTATATAATTCATATAAACTCCAATCCTATTACTCTTTTTTTTTTTTTTTAAAGTCGTCCTTATTTTCAATCTAAACCTCCAAACAAATTTTCTAATTCCTCCAAAAGTGAAGTTACTGTTATTTTTATTTTTACCAAAATAAATTCAAAACTGAGCTCCTTTTAAAGATATTGTAAATATCATTCTAATAGTACTAATCTTATACAAATAACTATAAAAATTATAAGTTATATCTATTTTATCGATAAAGTTATATTGTGAGGACCCAAAAATTTTAGTAATTCAATAAATATTTGCACATATTTTTAATTTATTTGAATACATTTTAGGTGTTTCGTGTATATATCTCGTGCATATACATATGAATCATAAATTTATGCACACACATATGTATAAGTGTCATACATACCTATATACACACGTGTGTACATATACATTATATACATATATTTACACCATCAGTCCCTACCACCCGGCATGGCCAGCTTTATCAACCACCAGCGCGCAAGCAAGGAAAACTTCACGAATAGCTATGCTAGAAAAGCAGGATACGAGCAACGATAGAGTCTAGAAATAGTTGAAGAAGACCAAAGCCAATATTTCATTGTTGGGTTTACTGATGGCCTCCCATGAGCATCGACAAGCTATCTTGAAAACTGACCAAAGTAGGGGTGTCCATCGACACAACCCCGACTTTGGTAGTAGCCTTGGTGACCCCACTCCTACAATCGGCACCAATCATATTCACAGATGATGATCTTCCTCTTGAGGGAGTCGGGCACAACAAGTCGCTGCATATCCCGATCAAATATTTGGGGAATATAGGCGTCAGTGGTACTGGTAGACTTTTGGTCATATACATATTTGCTGGTGTTCTATGGTGCAAAAAAATAGTAGTTATCTCTACTACAGAAACGGAATTTGTAGCGGTCATAGAGGCTGGAAATGAGATGGTTTGGTTATAGGGATTTTAAATGAGTTGGGAAAGATAGTTGAGAAATGTGTTCTACACAGTGATAGTTAGAGTGTCATGTTTCTCGCCAAAAATCCTGCATTTTCTTCCAAAATGAATCACGTACAATTGAGGTATTATTTTATTCGTTCTCTTCTTAACGATGGACAATTGATATTGAAAAAGATTTATAGTGCTGAGAATCCAGGGGATCTGTTGACGAAGAAAGTGACTATTGACAAATTGAAGTTGTATGCAACTTCAGTTGGTCTCCAAGCTTGAGGAAGTGGAGACCGTTGTCCTGGAGTTTTACTATGATTTGATGATATGATGATGTTCGGGGTGCAGGTTTTGGATCAGGCTTCAAATGGGAGAATTGTTGATGTGAAGTCTGACCAAAAAGGAGTAGCATCCAGACAGAGCCTCGGCATCCAGATGGGTGGGCCATGGTTTTTTTTTAAAGAGCATATTTTTTGGCGTCCAGACAAAGCGCAGCGTTAGAAATTAGATTTTGTATGTTTTTCAAATTTTATGTATTATTCTCGTGTGTAGCTATAAATCTAAAGTTAAAGCATTCGAATTGTAACCCTATTTTTCTCTTATCATTGTGAAACACCCCAACGATCCATGGACGTAGGACTAAGCGGGTTTGCTTAACCCATAACTATATAAATCTGTGTGTAGTGTTCTTTCGATTATGTGATTGTTTCTCGTTCTTATTTTTGTTGTCCTAATAGTAATTAGCATGTTGAGTTGATGTTATATAGCACGGTCAAAATTATATGATTTGAAGATATGATTTGTTAGTTAACAACTTGGGTTTGACTTTGAACTTTGATAGTGCGAAATGACTTAATACCTTGATCTTATTTATTTGTCGCACTTTTGTGTTATCATTTTCGATGATTGTGCATCATTCGTACTCGTCATATACATAATTTGGAGTATAAAGGTATGATTATTTATTAGGTTTGATAGTTGATAGGGTGGAGGGCCGAAGCATAGGGCCAACCCATCTTCGATTAATAAAGAATTGGACTGGGCAGAAGAACATGGGCCGTGTCAACAGTGTGGGGCTTTGTCCGACGTATTGCCGAACGGGCCTTTCTCAGGATAGGTCGGTGTGATGACATTGGTCCGACTTCAGCATCATGGGGCTTCAGCCAATAAAGAGCCGAACGAGCATATCACGAGAAAAAATGGGCTTTGCCGAGAACCGACCTATCGTCGTGCCATTCGATTAAGACGGTGGGAACCTTCTGGAATTATGGCAGATCCCAATTAAGAAAGTGCAAATTAAGGCAGTAGCTAAAGTTGGGAACACGCCATATTTGGAAAGTTGCCTCAATTTGATATCATCAAATAAGGGAACAATCCCTAGAGATTGTGTTACTAAATATTACACTCGATGGCTTAATCATAGGCCATTAATCAGGTATGCTATCATTCATTGTCCAATTACTATTATGCTTTAATTTCTCAATGTTCCGACTTTAGCATCGAAGTGCCATCAAGTTGGAAACAACCTGTAACGCCCCAATTTTTGACACGTTAATAAACCTCTTTTAAATTCTATATTATTATTTAAAATGACAATTTAAAAGAAGACGTTCTATTTTATTAAATATAGATCAATAAATTACGTAGACTTAAAAATTGACAAGGTCAATGAGATAATTTTTAACAACTAAAGTAAACCGAGTTTGAAACTGAAAAGATTAAAATACCTCTCTGGGTTTACAGCTAAATTAAAATTAAGTAGAGAAACAGGGTTACTAAGGGTATCGCAGTCAGGTAATGGTCTCCCTGTTGGTAGCCTCCGGCTTGATTTGCTCTATCGGCTCCTCGATCTTCATACTTACATCTGGTATTAAATGCCAGGGGCAGATAAGTTGCTCCAATGAATTTTGACAGTCAATAGAAATAGTTATCTGAAATATCGAACCAGAGGGTACAAACTGTGACAAGATAAACACAGATACAACATGCTTGATAAAGTTGACAACATGCTTAACGGAATGAAATACAACACACGCTGATATATCTCAAAACTGTAAAGATAACTGAGTCAAGTATTAAATGCTGATACACTAACATCGCATAGGTGTTTTATGCTCATTTTTCGTTGTATCTTCTTCTTTGTTTTCTTTTTAATCGAGACGACGCCCTAGGAATCAAACCCATAATCAGCATAGTATGAAGTTCAGTGGGAATCTAACCCACCTCGGGAATCGAACCCAGAATAAGGAGTGAAGAGGAATCGAACCACCAGTCACCTCGAAAATTTAACCCGGAACAAGAATGAAGAGAAATCAAACTCCCAATCACCTCGAGAATCTAACCCGGAACGATCTCGGAAATCTAAACCGACACAAGAGTGAGAAAGAAAATCTAACCACCAACCACCTCGGAAATCTAACCCGGCAATCAAACAGCACGACAGCTACAATTCATTTAGTTCCACTTTCATTATTCGTTCTTAATTCCCACGATGTTCTCGGATTCTACATTTCTATCAATATCATGTTCACAACATTTCTCAACATGCATGATAATCACGTTCGCATAGGATAACATTTCTTAATATCTTAACACATATCACATAGTCACGATTGATCCTTCGATTCACACAAAATTTCTGGGGGACCCATGGATATATCAAATCACAAGTGTATATATGTGCAGTGTGTATCATGCCAAAACAGAGGGTTAAACAGTCTAAAATTATTGCCGGAATGTCTGGATAACATGCTGAAAATTTCACAAATTTACACATCGCTCAAGCAGCCTAAAGCTCACTTGAGCGGTCTACTAAAATTCCAACACTAGTTTCTGCTTCACGTTCAAGATTCTGTCAATATCAGAGGAGCTTGCTCGAGTAGCCTTTGTTTTTTCCAAAATCTGAAAATTCCAGATTAGGGTTTCTGGGTTTCAAGACAACCCAAATTCATGCTAAATAGTGCTCTAATCATGCAATAAACATTGTAAATAACATCCTAAGGGTTGGAAGATAAACATTCCTACCTTGACTTGAAAATAAACATGAAGAACGACGATCAATTGATGAAATTTGGACAAAACCTCGGCCTAAGGTTTCTTCCACCAAGAACACTCAAGAACAAGAAAATATCTCCCAAAATACTCTCTAATTCGTGGATTACGAATTTGTAAAGAAAAATCATTGAATCTGAGGTCCTATTTATAGAGTCTAGATCTTGATTCATCAAAATCCCCAATTCAATTCCAAATTGATTTGCATAAACCCAATATTAAAATCCTAGATTAATTTTGTAACAGTTGTCATCAAAATCGAATTAAATATGATATTCTTGTATTATGGCCAATAGAATCTGATGTGGCAACTTATTACGTCCATAAAACACAAATTGAAAATCATGATGCGACCAAAACCTCCAAAAGATTCTTTTACGGAGTTGCTGTAAAATGACAGTTCGCTCGAGCGGTCCAGAGGTCGCTCGAGCGGCCTTCTTTTATTTTGAAAATTCTGAAATTCTAAATTTAAATAACTAAAGACGCGAAATAAAATTATAAATATCAATTATTAATAAATTTTTAACTTATTAAAAATTCAAGATTATTACACAACTTGTTGGCATTAATTGGTTGTTCATTGTGCAGGCTATTAGAGCGATTCAGGCGAAAGAATATTCTCAACCTCCACAGATAGTGCTATTTTTTGCTCATGGCATTTCATGCCAAGTATTCATGTCATAGACAAGGACTTCATCGAGTTTTGATTTACCTAGTCTAGATGCTACGTATTTCTATTTTTTAAAAGTCTTTGATCTATAAATCTATTTTTTTTATAAAAGATTTACTTTTGTATTTTAACATTTTGTAACTCAACTTATATTTTTATAATTATGAAATGAAATATTCAACACTTGATTTTTGTAAAAAAAATTAATTGATGTCTTCAAAATTCGTTACCTTGCATATTGTCTCCATAGAGGATAATCTTCTATTTTTTTTCTCATCCTTCCTCCTTATATTGTTCTCAATCAGTTGAGATTTTATTGTATACACCAAAATTGCTCAACGCCATCTGTGCGGAGAAATTTGGAACGAAATCAACCTTCGTACATTGACTTTTCTTTCTCTATCTTCTTTTTTCGCGCTAGACAAAAGTACCGTTGTCTGTAAAATTTCTAACCCGGCACTCGTCTTGACTCGTGAGTTGTCACAGGCCGCACAACTTTAGGCGCCGCCATCACGTGTCTGATTTTGTGGATAATACTGCCTCCCTTCCCAAGTTCCTCCCTCTCTCTCTCTCCTCCACTCTTTTTCACAACACAGTGTTCAAAATAGTTTACACTTGCTCCAATTAATTTCATTGTTTATTAACGGAAAATTCATTTAAAGTTAAGATAAAAATTTTGTATACATTGTCCCTATAATAATAAGAACGTATAAAAGTTTTCGAACATGAATCTTAAAAATAAATAAATTCCTAAACCTTATATCTTTTGGAATAGTGGCGGGTCCCGAATAGGAAAGTGCAAGCATGACAGTAGCTAAGTTTAAAAATGCATTATGTTTGGAAGGTTGCCTCACATGGAAACACGGATTTGGAGGAGCTGTAGTGCACTTTCCTATAGTGCGCGTGTAGTACGAGCAAAATAATATAATTTTAGTTGTTTTGTCTTCAAAACTATATCGTTTTGATTTTCATATACTTTGATAATAATTCACGTGATAAGATAAAACGATGTTGTTTTGAGGACAAAGTAAACAAAACTATGTTGTTTTGCGTGCACTATACGTCCACTATAAAAAAAAAAGTGCACTACAGTCTCCCTGAATTGATGGAAAGACTGTGATTTGATATCATCAAATAAAGAAAGATTATTTGGAGATTGTGTTACCAAATATTACACTCGGTGGCTTATAAATTGGAAGTAACATGCTATTAATTAGGGACGTTATCATCTATTGTGTAATTACTATTGTGTTTTGATTTCTCAGTGTTCTCACTTTAGCATCGGAGTGCTATCAAGTTGTAAACAACCCATTAACGATAACTGGTTGTTAATTGCAGAGGCTATTAGAGCGATTGAAACGAAATAATATTCGCAATCCCCACATCATCTTTAATAGTAATACCCGTATATGTAGTTTTATGTTTCATGTTTGTGTATATTACTCCTTAGATGGGAAGGCACATTAAAGACAAGTAACTACCCATTATGGTAAAATAAAATATTTAGTCTTATTGCTTTAACGTTTGGTAAAAAAAATTAATTTTTAAATTCTTCCCGTTAAGAAAAACAAAAATATACATTCAAAAAAATAAAAAATAGGAAAAATGTGATTTTGCTCGATATGATAATATATATATCTAGCACGGAAAAAAAAAAGTGGAGAAGTGCAGGCCATGGTGAATCATGCATGTCACCAATCTATTCAGATTTCCAATGGCTTAAATTTATTTTGTAATCTAAATTGAACGGATGGGATCTGCTGATCAAAAGGCAGAAGTATATTCAAGCGTCGGGCTTTTTATTTATTTATTTGTAAGAGACTTTCACCTCAACTGGGCCAATGTTGGGTGGATATAGTGGGAATCTTTCTGTTCCCTCTGCTTGGCACTCGAGAAAAGTGCATTAATACGTAGGATTAGTTATAAAATAATAATTTATCTGATTTAATCTTAGTTTAAAAGCCTATAATCTACGATTTAGCTCCTATACTGTGTCTACAAAATACTTCAATTGCTTTTCAGTTGGGCCAATTGGATATTGGTATTTGATGCGTAAGCAAAGCTATATATAATATTATACATATAGCAGTTTTAATTCGTTATTGGTTTAGTACTCGCAAGTGGATGGTATAATTGGTCTTTTAGAGTATTTTAAATACTCTCAAACCGGACAGACATTTTAAATTATTAAGAAAATAGTTTGAATGCCAAAGAGAGTTAACTGGTTAGATGAATAATGTTAGAGCAATGCTACTAACACATCACGCTGTACATTAAGTTATACATCATGTCTACGTGATATCTACTAATTTGAACACATACCAAATTTTATGGGACCTGCTTTAACACGTTATACATAAAATGACATGTCACGTTGACATGATGTGTCATTTGATGTACAACTTGATGTGTTAATCAACTTATTCATAATGTTATGAACACAAAATTCACACACAATCTGTGTGCGAGGCTCTTAATTTATGTGAGCATTAGCGCAAAAGCATGTAAAAAATTGTGTGCACATATATATTTTTAAATATTTGAGCTCAACTCATCTGAAATTAGGCTAACTAGCTTGAGCTCTCGAATTCCTTAGTACTTATATGAAAATAAAAGCCGGCCCAAGCTCGAGTCAAACAAATATAGACGAGTTATGCGAGTTCAAACTCAAACTTGAGTTTGTAAATTTTTTAAATGAAATAGTATAAATTCAAGTAGTGCTAAAATTAAAATTATATATATATATATATATATATATATATATATTTGTATTTGAGAGCGTAGTCGAGGTAAGGTTTGGCTAATTAGAGCTCACCTTGTTTAGAAAAAGAATCTAATATTTTAGATTGAGCTTGTTTTAACGAATCAAACTCGAACGGTAATTTTGCCAAGCTGGGCTTCGAACAAGGGTAATGGCCATCAATTTTGTGCATTTTTATCTTTGCTTTCTATAAAATATTATTGGATAGAATAGTAAAAATGCATCGAGATATTATCGCCAACCCAACAAAATCAGCATTGCTTAAGCTCCTAAAATCATATCAATGTCGCAATCGGTACAACAATAATGTGGAATATATTAATGTGTGATAGAGACAATATATGATACAAAATTAAAACATGCGTTTGTTTGTCCACTTTGAGAGGGGGCTGTTACTTTCCCACCACCACTAAAATATGCCCACAAAAGCTACGGATGATACTAAAAAATACGATACACAATTAAAACACGGTGCTTGTGTGATGTCACACCATGACATCATTTTGCCTTAGCTATTTAAGATTATAAATGATAACGAGTACCATATCGTCCATATGTTGGGCCTCCTTGTTCTACTTATTAGCTATGGAAAATCATTATCTTTTAAGCCAGTTTTCAAAGTTGATTTAGATCCATAGCCTTCTAAAATTGTATCAAAGTTAAGTCTGTTACGCAATCATTACGCACGTGGATCTGGTTGTCTAACCTTCAGCCATCATCACATATGCGTTACATGCATACTTTGCGTGAGGGGGGTAGTTAACGAATCCCACGCCAACTATTTTGATCCTCCTTCATCTGTTTATAAACCTTGGACAATTTTTAGTTTTTGAAGTCTATTTTCAATCTTAAGTTAGACACATCTAAAAATAGAAAACCATATAGGTGGTTTCACAAGTTTAGATTTTATTATTGAAGGAAAAACCCCATGTCACAAATTAAGGGACGGAGTTAGAATTCTTTAATAGCAAAATCAAATATCTAGAGCCCATTAGACAATTATAAAAAGGTAAAGTTTATAATTTGTGTGAATTATTTTATGGGGAATTTATTATTTAGTCTCATTTACTAGTTAAATTTAAATTTTGATCTCCTTCGTTTAAATTAATTATCTTTTAATTTTCAAATTTAAAGAAAAATAAGTTCAAAAATAGTAATACAAATTAAACGTATTGCAAGGGCATTTTTTCAATTAAGTAGGGTCAATTTTACTTGCGAATTACTTCCTCCACCCTTTGTCAATAACGTGAAATGTTATTGATGTCACCGTTAATATATTTTCACTAAAAATCTCATAATAATACTATGTAAAAATGTTATGTCCTTACCTAGGACCATTTTGAATGGGATATTATCTCTTGGGCTTGGATTGGAAAATCCTTGATCCCCAATTTTATTTTGTTAGTGGTCCTGCACAGATAGCATCTCTTTTTCTCTTACTTATAAGTATTACTATATTTATTAGTCATCACACAATTGTCAAATAATCTTTCGATTCACAGTATGGTTCTCATGATTCGACACATTAAAAAAGATCGATACGTATTTTTATATATTTTTTTATGTCTAAAATGATCTTGTGATACTCAAACAATGCAATTTGTACGTTAGGATTCAGTATGCTTAGAGATAGAATGGATACATATTTTTAAACCTATCTTATGTTTAAATAAATATTTTTTGTGATACTCAAAAAATTCATGACGCCACACCAAATATATGATGCGGAAAATTCGTTACTAGAATCAAAATCTTAGTTTAATGTGTACAATAGATTTTACGTTTTATGTTGGCATCACAAATTTTGCTTTTCTCATTATCTTAAATGATTACGTTAGGAACTATTTATCTTTTAATTTATATTTTCTACGTTGAGGAAAACCATGCATGATCCGTTTTGACAACATGAATGAATTTGTACTTGTTTGTACCATAACGGTTTCTTTGAACGGGATCTTAAATTTGGGAGTCTTAAATAAGATAAAGTGTTAAATAAGAGGGCGATAAAACATAGGTGTTAAATAAGAGGAATGATTATCTTAGACATGATCATTTGGTTATGTGGTGGATTAGACGGGGTGTTAAGTTTAGGTTATTTAACCTTATTACCCTTGTAGCAGGTAAATTTAATAAAAATGACTTGTTTTTTCTAAAATTGTATGTAAATATGGTATTTTAATTTGTTAGTTAGATTTAAAATACTTTTGTACTCTATTTGTAACACCCCATATTTTATTGTACGTCATAATAAAAGATTAATTATATGTGAAGCGGAATAAATTTTTAATTATTAACAAGGGCTCAATTTTTTCAAAACATTAATTACTTATCAGCAAAACAACGGATTCAAAAACCAAGATTGTTAAATAGTCTCGAAATCCAATAATTCAAGTCATAAATTTTATTAAACAACATAAACTGAAGGGACAACCTAGGTCAAACCAACCGATTGTTACTGGTACAACCATGGCTCGGTAACTTTCACGTCTTCCACTTCAGCCTCCTAAACCTTTGGGTTATGTAATAATTCTAAATTTTAATTTAATATAAATAATTAATAAATGCATTTCTTTTTGAATTTTTGTATTTAAAATTTAAAATTTGAAAATTAGGAGCTCGATCGAGCGAAATTGAGGCCGCTTAAGTAACCTATTTGAATTCTAGTGTGTGTAACAACTGCTGAGTAAAAGCCATTAATGGAGGAATCCATTTTCCATCGATTTTTACACGAGAAATTGTGGCTATTATGTCTTGACTAATGTCGATTTATATTATATAAACGTAGTTATGGATATTACGAAGTTACATAAAATCAACTCTGTTTTAGAGAGAGAAACCTCTTAAGTGTTCTCGAGATTTTTGGATCTTGGAGGAGATTCTATCCGTGCGCGATTCATCCAACCAAGGTCGTTCGTATTAAACCTGTTGTTTGAGGTAGGAGAAATCACTTCCAATCTTTAGAATCACGATTTATGGTAGGTAGTTTGTAGAAAAATCATGATCAGGATTTCTGTTCATTTTAGAGGTTTAGTTCAAATTTGTTGACTCATGAAATCAAACATAATCGTGTAACGATCGACTCAATGGATAGGGATTTTGATCTACAGTAATTAAAGTCTTTGTATGCATTGTTAATTTATGTTCTAAGCCAAACATCATAGTTAGGATTTTGGTTGTGCTCTTCTTGTGAAGAACCCTAAAACTCAAGAGTTTGTAAAAAATGACAGTTCACTTGAACGACCTGTCTAATTTCTGATAGATTCTGACTCTTGAAAATAGAATCTAAAACCTGATATTTTGGCAAACCACTAGAGTGAGCTCGATGCCGCTTGTGCAGCCTAATAAAATCCAAAAAGTTATAGATTATTGTCCGGACACTTTTGACAGAAAGTATAGGTAGTATACACCTCAATTTTGTATAATCACACAGCACATACATCTACAAAAACATTACGTGTGTCCACGAGTTCATGTGGGACTCCGTGTAAGCGATTGACTAACTTTGACCATAATTTGTTCGTTATTGTACGTTAAAGGTGTTGTGAATGTCTTTGTGGTTGTGAGTAATTACGTTGCATGTTTATAGATGTTACTATAGTGCTGGTGTTCCAGTTCAGCCGTCGTGTTACCCGAGGTAAAGTGGTTGGTAGTAAACATAGTCGTCGTGCTGGATTGTGAAGTAAATGTTAAGGCCGTCATGATGTTAGATCAATGAGGCCGTCAAGCCAAGTGTTGAATTGGCCATCGAGCCTAGTATTGTGTTTTAAGTGTCGTCCCAAGTTGTGTTCCATGTGGGTTAGAGCTCCATCGGGCGTTGTCCCGTTTGTTGATTAAGGATCCCAACTAGGAGATAGGTATATTCGGTTAGAGGTGACTTCGGAATACATCTATATCAACAGCTCCAGACCCCAAGGGAATGGCAGCCTTGTCTTGGGCATCCTTGTGCCAGTAAAGGTTAAGCAGTTAAAGTTCGTTGGTACTTGACTTAGCGAATCCACGTATTCGGTCGAGTCTAAATAGAATGAAGTAGTTATTGACTCAAGTGTACAATAGAAGGTCTCTTCCTTGCTTAGGTAAGGACGTGTCAATATCAATTAAGTGCTATACTCTAGATAATCGGGTAAGAATGAAATATTGGGGAAAAAGAATCTTCCTAGAAACTTTAAATGAAACAAAAGGATAACAAACTTATGTGTTTATTTTTCCATTTTGTTGTTATCGCACTTGTTATACTTCTTGTTATATATCTGTATTCTTTGGGTTTGGTTTTTCGATGACTTTCCCCTGCTGAGTTTAATTATTCATCGTAGCAATTTCTCTATCCCTGATGTTTCATATCAGATGTTGTGAAGTCGTTAGAGTATCCACCCGAGCATAAAGCGCCAGGACTTGCTGAGAAAGACCATGGTGTAAAAGAATGTAAACTCCAAGGGGTATTTCTGTAATTTTACTTCCACACTTCCAAAACTCTAATTGTCATTTAATTGTTGGATTTTTTGAATAATAACAACAAAAGGGCATTTTCGTAATTTATATTTCAGTTCACTTAATAATTAAATTAAAGGATTAAAATAATATTCCGAAACATCGGCGCGTTACATGTTATGCTCCATGTCAACCTGTTCCTCATTATCTAACATAGGATGTCTGGGGTGAAGAAGTAGCTCCATGAGTAATT
Organism: Arctostaphylos glauca; assembly: GCA_019985065.2. Lineage (NCBI taxonomy): Eukaryota > Viridiplantae > Streptophyta > Magnoliopsida > Ericales > Ericaceae > Arctostaphylos > Arctostaphylos glauca. Next base: position 22,828,576 of record JAHSPW020000002.1, on the reverse strand, counting down.
GACACTCAGTAGAAAAATCAAACCTTACGTCTAAGATGTCTGGAGGAAACCTTTGAGTAGCATGATACGAATGGAGGCATGAATGAAGACCTTTAGGCGGTGGCCATCAATGGCAGGCATGCATGAATAATGGATCGTTTTGTTGTTTCGAGAGACCCTCTAGTCATCCCAAATTCATTCTAAAGAAAATTCAAAAACCTTTAAAATTTTCAACAATTACAACCTCGATTCCATTTTAATTAAACTCTAACCTTAGTTCCATTTATATTTTCATTACCAAAATGCACACTAAGTGTTTCCATCGAAAGGTTAATATGTTCCTTCTAATTGTTCGCATTCACCAAAGAAAAATATTTATTTAAAGACTAATATACTTATTTTTTCTATTTTTCACTTGTTTTTCAATTTTCAATTATGTATTTATTAGTGCCTTTCTGACACTAAAAATTAGAATTTTTATTTTGCAGACATAGAAAAATCCTCTAGAAGTAGAAAAGAAAAAGTAGAAGATGATAATCATTAAGGTCCTTTCCTACCACAACATAGTCCGTTCCGAAGTTGTGGTACTTATGTACTTGTTCGTAGATTTTTTGTGCCACTGTATGTTAATTTTTTTTTTCTTATATATATAAATCAAACACAGTGTCCACCAGAAATAAATATCTCCTACCAATCAGACAAACAATTAAACGACAGTGACGCAAACATTTTCACATAAACATTTACATAATGGTTCATATGAGGTTTGGAGACTCAATATTTATACACATACATAAGTGTAAGGGTCTAACATACCCGCAGCCAGCTCTAGGATAAGCCCCCGGGCTCGGACAACCCTCCGGTGCGGGGAAAAAAATAATTTATAAACATAGAAAAAAGAATAGAAATCTATCGAAAAAAATTATTGTTAATGGTAAATGGATAACAAAGCTAAGGTCGAATTTGAATAACCTAAATATTGGGGTCGACACTGCGCATACCATTTGTATGAGCGCTCGCACTATGCATTTAAATATTTATGGGAAAGTATTTGTGGTTGTAATACTATTGTTAGACAAAACGTGCCTAAATAAAACAAAGTGGATAAGACCAAGTATCTTTTTCGTCACCTTCCTCTCAAAATAAAAGCTTTTGTAGTGGGTAGGCCACACATATTCTTTGCAAATTTTCATACCCACGTGTCGTTTGAAACAAACTTTGAATGTCTAATTGTTCCACAAAAGTTGGCTCCCCAACCACACGATTACCACTTTAGTTCTCACTATATATAGTTGTCAAGTTGGATTAGAGTACTGACACTAGACTACAAAACTTTTGGTTTCTAGCTTGTGAAGAGGTAGATTTTATATATATATATATATATATATATATATATATATATATATATATATATATATATATATATATATATATATATATATATATATATATATATATAGGGTTCCTATAGCTATTATCTAGCATGAAAGGTTCAAGTTTTCTCCTGCAGTATATATACTCCACTTATGTATAGCTAGTTGATTTACTTCTTCCTTTTTTTTAAGGAAAGGGAAAGTGTGAGAGTTGTTTATTTCAAGAATAAACGTGATCGAACTAATTGTACTTTCTTTTCCTTTATAATTAGAAAAGGGAGTGCATGATCTCACGAATTATTTTTGAATAAATTAAAAAATAAAATGTAATAATGACCTAAAGGCATAGGCGGAGGCTAGGACATAAAGACAAACGCAGCAATATCCTCTTAATTATAAACTGATAGGCATATTGATCACGTGGTTGGCTCATACCTTTCTATGCTTGTTGTTTGGCTAGATCCTCGCTAACTTTGGCTTATAAGCTTGAACCCCAACCTTGTGCTGTTTTTATGATTTATTGATAAATCGAATTTGATTTTCTTTAAATTAGGAATTTGGTAATTGAAATATACGTCAAACAAGTCCATTTCTTTCACCTTCTTAGGGCACCCACATATTATCATGAACGAAGGGAGGATGTGCCACGGACGGTCATGGTCCCCATCAACGGTTTTTTTTTTTTTTTTTGCTCAAAGTGTTATGAATATGTATCCTCCCTTAAATTTTGAATAATCACAAGAGTACTCCTAGAAATTAAACAATTTCCATAATATACCCCAATTAGTTTATCACATTCTTATGCCATCTCTCTAGTTTCTGTGAGGAAAATTGAAGAATAGGATTCGTAATATTAGAATGACGTTAAAAAAATTATTTTGACACTATATTCATTAGGGGTGAAAATAAAAATCGAAAAATTGGGCCGGACCGATGGTAATGTGAGGATTGAATCTTGCAAAAAAAAAATGTGAGGATTGAAAAGTTCAGTCCGATTTTGGTTTGGGAGTTTGGAAGAACCAGTTTTTCTGTCCAGTTTCAGTTTGAGGGAATACAAAATCGGTCCAAACCAGATGGGGATATAAATGTAAATATGTTACATTTTTAGGTTTATGTATTGTAACTTATAATCCATTATTCCATTAGTCATTTAATCCATTAAGATTTAGAACCATTACTATGTATTAAAAATGAAAAATTACCAATTATAGAGAGTGAATGAAAATAAAAAATTACCACCAAAAATAAAAAATAAGAGTAAGCTCGAACTGTTCAATCTTTTAGAGTATCATAAAATGCATTTTCATTGTGGAAAATTTCACCCAAACTCTTAATCTTTTACTTCTTTTTGTAGTTAGCCTGAAATATTATTCAAAAAATCCAAAAATCCAAATTAGACCGAAACTAACTCAAACCGATTGAAACCGGACCGGTGCAATCAATCCGGTTTCAATTTACAAAATTTTCAAACCGGACAATCAGTTTGGTCCAATAAATTCCACCGAACCGGACCGGTTACATCGCGAATATTAATTTCTAGAAATAAAAACTTTTGGAATGATAGCTAGCGATCATACTTATATTATCAGAAGTGTTATAGGAAAAAGTCAATATAACTTATTCATTTTCTTATATACACAGATATTAATGTAATATATATTCTTATACACACCCATAAATAGGCTAAATATATAAAAAAATAAATTAAAAAATAAATATTTTAGTCTTTTATTGATTAAAAAAAAACTAACAGTGTCAGAAAAAATCGGCTAAATGGTTTATAAAGTTAAAGAGATCGGGGAATTTATCAAAATCTCAAGAGAGGTTTCTAGGTTTATTAGAAACCTCAGGGAGATCAGTGCATTTTACCTTATATAAATAAATTGAAAGTAAAGAAATCGGGAGAGGTGGTGTTGCTTTCCCACCACCACTAAAATATGCACATAAAAAGCAAAGATGATCCCATCTCACGACGTCACAACTTAACGACATGCTTTTGCCTTTCGCTTTTTTTTTTTTTATATATAATTCTAAGTGGAAACTGAAAAATACATACATCATCGTATATTCTGATATCGTAGACACAAGTTTTGAAAAATATTCTAATATTCTGATGTCATGGTGTTCTAATATTATGAATAATTATATCATGTCACAAGTAATATTCTATTACTCTAAAAAATATTATGATGTCACAAGAATAAAATATTTAGATATTCTAATATTTTAAAAAAACACATAATGATATCTGCTATTGACAATAATACTGGTAATGTCAGAAGTTTTAATTTTATTATTCAGGAAGGATATCATATTAACACAAAATTTTAAAAATTCCACTTCTAGTTTATCTCATTAATAGTTGGTATTTCGGATGGTCTCATAACATACATATGGTGCTATTTCTTTTGAGTAATTATTGAAGGCTCCCGAGGTACCATGTCATATTTTCACGTGGTACAATAACAAATTTGATAAATTTTTCGGGTAAAAAATTTACACACATTTGTTGGTTGTTAAGAGACAAAATATAACTCATATAATGTGTGTTGTGATAACTCATTTGTTACAGATCTATTTTAGTGTTTGATTGATATACACACACACACCAGACTATCATATCCCTTTTTGCTTGGACCAAATTTGGCTTCTTTCATGTAATTCTCCTTCTAATCCGATTTATATTCATAATAATATTATTATTGATTATGAAAATATTAATTTTATTTTTATAAAAACATTATTATCTCTCAACATTCCTTTATCGAACATAAATTCTGTATTCCTGCCCCAATCAAGCTAAGCGATCACTGAACGATTGATTTCTATTCTTATTAATTATAACCACCAAAATAAATTTCTAAAATAATCTTAAGTGAAATATTACGACACTCATGACGAAAAATAAAATAAATAACATTTGCATCATTATTAGATCAACAAGATTTGCATAAAACATAGGAATTAAAAAACAATAGGTAATTATTTAACTATAAAATATTAAAGATGTTCTAACCCTCGTTCAACACGCGGTAGCATCGTAACTCAGAAGAAATGTTTGTGGGCAACCTTGATTAAGAGCTATAATTTGAGTCTGATTAATTAAGAATCATCTACGATCCCACATAAATTAACCTCAAACCAAAGGATTAAGTGAGACAAGCACACTAAAGATTTTCTTAATCATATAGATGTTTATGTTAATATTAATTTAGTGTCTTACAAGCAAGTGTTCAGTGGGCTGTTGCTTTCCCTCGTGGCACGCATAATGTAGGAATTAGGACGGTGATGGAACAAGTAGCACGCATTATGCCAAGTACTCAAATTTTTGTTCGTATGTTCCTAGATTTATGATATTTTCATCGAGAAGGGCTGTTTATTCAAGGGATAAAGGAAATCATACAAGTATATAAAAATTTTGGAATTCATAAATTCGGTATTTATTTGTACTTGAGATTAAATATACCATGAGAGATTATATCCTAAAGAGAACAGAATATACAATACAAAAAGGGGTTGGTAATACAAATTTCATCTCTAGGGATAAGTCTACAATGACAATATTACCCCTGAAAAAAATCTTAAGGTTAGCATAACTCTGTGCACTTCGTGAGAGAGAGAAGAGTGTGTGTGTGTGTGTGTGTGAGAGAGAGAAGAGTGTGTGTGTGTGTGTGTGTGAGATAGAGAGAGAGACAGAGACAGACACACAGACAAATCGCAACCGGGAGTCAAAACTCTATCAATTTACTTCCGTTCTTCGTCCAGTTTCCACAATTGAGTAGGGATTTGTACCTCCAACATTTAGGTGTTCCAATTTTGTTATATTGTATGTTTTATTAGGCCGCTCAAGCCACCTCTTAAAATTTTAACTTTGTAAATTTGGACATTTAGCTTATTTTTGTTGCTCAAGTGAGCTGAAACCACTCGAGCTGTCTGTCCAAAATGAAGAATTACAAATTATTCTTGGACTGTTCAAATATTATTTTCAAACAGCGATATAACGTACTCATATTCGGAATAGGGGGTCCTGCTGTGCACAGTGCACAGCAGGGTGTGCTGTGCACATCGTTTTGGTACGCAAAACACTGTCCAAACAGTAAAAAACTGACCGAATAATTTTCGGTCAGTGTTTTACACGCCAAAATAACGTCGTTTTGGCGCACAGCACACCCTACTGTGCACTACAGCAAGGCCCCCATTTTCCTCATATTCATGTACACTCTGCACATGCATACCCATGTTTTGATTTACGTTCACGGATTCCCCGTGAAATCTCGTGAGAGCAGGTCTATCATTTGAGATCATATTACGTTACTATATATATGTTTAGTTCGTTGATGTTGTCATGCCACTAGAGTTGTTGTTGTTGTGTTGTTGGACTTCTGGATATTTTTAGACCACTGAATATGGTCGGTTTACAATTGTTATGCTGTTAATTTTTTGTAAATGGCCGTTGACTAGATTTTGGGAAAAAAATTAGTAGGAACGTTAGGGATAACAGAAATATTGGAATATGGTAATGATGAAATAGTTTGAACAACCTCGGGATCGTTTGAGATAACAATGAGTCTCGTGTGGGTGTCGATTGGAGTGTTGGATGGTCACGATGCGTTAAACAATACAGGTTGAAGGTCATCGCAGTGCGTAGTGTCCATATCTTTTTTCATCACATATGGTCTGTTGTAGGTTATATGCAAATGTGTGGTAGAGAGGGACTTGAAACAATCATGACAGAGTTCCATAAACATTGAATGACTCCTCCTAACTAAGGGTATAACTGATCCGGTTTGGCCAATAAACTCGGACCAAACCAGTTGTTTCAGTTTAGGCAAATGAGAAATCGAAAATCGGACTGAAGTCCATCGATTTGGTCCAGTTCGGCTTGGCCAGTTTATAGCCGATTTGGTCCGATTTCCGGTTTGGGTGGGCCCAAACCATATTTCCAAAAAATATATATATAAAATGAAGAAAGTTGAATTGCAATAGATTTTTTTGTAGGAATTTTAAGTAATCAAGAATAATGTCAAACAATCACAATAAAAGATAATTGCATCCAATCCAAAGCAGTGTACAAACCGAGTCAATAAAGTTGCAGCCCCAACAATACTCTCATGCAAAGTGCAAATCAAGAAACAATTACAACTTCTAGTACAAATTACAACAGATAAACAATATAATTTTATTTTTAGGGTTAACCTTTACAGATTGAACCGGTCCGGTCCGGCTCCTACATGTTAACAATCGAAAACCTAACCGAAAACTTAAAAAAGAACTCAAATTGGACTGTATTGGACCGATTTGAATCAAAAATCGAACCGAGCCATTATTTGGTTCGATTTACCGATCAGGTCCAGTTTACTCATTTATGTTTACACCCTTACTCCTAACTAAACGTTAGAAAAATATTAAAAATAATAATTTTTCCCCTTTGGAAATTAGGGTGTCACACCACCCACCTCCCTCAGAACAAGACATGTTCCTGAGGGCAGGGACGAACCTACGTACTGACAAATAGGGTCAATTGATCCTATTGAGTTGAAAATTTTCTGTAGGATATAAATGAATATTTTGGTAAATTTTCTCCACAGAATATTATGCGTTGTTCCAAAGATGGTATGTCTTACCCTACAAAGTTATACATGTATGAATATGTTTTACACAATCTATTTATCTCTATAAAAATCTAGGCTGTGTTCGGTTGAGTGTTTCTGAAACGATTTTTGAGAAAAAAAACTCTGAGATGTTGTTTGGTGTAAGTGTTTCAAAAAAATTTAACTCTTGAGAGTTAAATTTTTTCGGCATTTTCGAAGTGCTCTCTTTCTCTCTCTTCTTTTATAAAGAGATAAAATTGTTTAGGAAAAAAATAAAAATGTTTGGAAAAAAATTCCCAAACAAGTTTCCAAAAATTTTTAGAAAATTTTTAGAAAATATTTTGAGAACTTTTAACCGAACACAGTAATGTTTACCCTTCTACATAGTCTATTTCTGCCCATGCATGCATGTGTGGATAATAATACGGTTGTACTTTCTTTTCGATGTTTCGACTCTTCCTTCAATTCTCTGAGCTCTCCTCCTTTGATCTCTGTATTACGAAAAACAGAATATTCACCCAACTCCATATCTATTATCAAGTTAACCTTCTATACTGTTAAGTTGGCAAGATAAAGATAACACGTTTTCTTGTAACTATTTTTTACTATTATTTACGAATTTTTAAAATTCTGAGCTCAGAAAATAATGCTTGGATTTTGCATTCACAAATAAATTAAATACACTATAGGATTCAAAATTCATAATAAGTATGTAAGTTATGATTAGTATAGAACTCTTGTTTATTTATTACTGTTAAAAAGATTCACTTGTATTTTTGAATATGTATAATACATTTATAATTTTTTTTAATCAATTACATGTTTAAATGATTGCCTTTGAGTTTGAGTCTTGATCATCTCTGCTTTTTTTGTACTGCAATGATTGGCTTTAGAATTTGATTTGTGTTGGTTAATTTACGAATCTAATAGAGCTTTTTCATTTTATTAATTAAGACAAACTAACGTTTTATTGAAAGTTGTTGACATTTGATTTTTCTTTTGTATAATTATATAGAGTTTTTTTTTTAGAACAAATACATCATTAGAGTTATAAACTAATATAGAAGCATTCCATTTAATAAAAGACATGTATTATATTGAGTTTGTAGGTGTTATGTATAGGCTAGCTCTTATGAACCAAATACATACATACATACATACATATATATATTTATTTATTTATTTATTTGTGTGTTTTTTAATTAAGGCATTAAGAAAAACAATTATAAATTATTTAAGTACTTAATCCCGCCGCTAATAGTTCCTGTCTCTGTCCCTATGTGATGCTAGACTTGCCATCCATGGCCTTCCTGCCAACAATTACCACACATCATATTCATAAGACAATAAAAGCTAAATTGTATGGACCATTTTCAATCTCAAGGAGACATAGCGAGCATGGTGATGCAAATTCAATTCAGACAAACAAGGGGGAGAAATTAGGTATAACAGTTATGTTGAAGATGATGGTACAGATTGAAAATGCTAGAGTTATTAAGAAGGAAAATGAGGAGAAAATTGGAGCTACAGAATTTTTATGAGTTCTAATAATCCACATCCAAAAAAATTCTTGGAAATTTACAAGAATAGAAACAACAAAAGGAGTGAAAATGATGAAATCAATTACCTTTTATAAAACTGCATATTTAAGAAGTGCCGGCCCTAAAGATTCTAAGGGTTCGAAGCGGGTTCTTCAATTAGATCCATTTATATATTTTGCACACAAAATATACAAAATAAAACATATCCGTAAAAAAATCATTACACAAACATTATCATTTCAAAATATATAAAAATATAATTATTCCAAAACAAATAATTATTTCGATAATCAAAATGCATCATATAAAAATTGTCATTCTTGCATGTTTAGCTGCAAACGTATTAATTAAGTTATAATAATTAAGTTTTTCACCAAAGCCTTCTCAATAGATAATTTGGCTGATCCTTTCAATCATTGTTAGTACATGATTAACGAAAGATAAATTTTGATCAATTTAAATATTAAAAAACTTCTTTTTCCAGACTTGTTTGAGCCATTTTTATAAATACAAGCTTAAAATTAAAAAAATGGGTTTAATATACTAAAAAGAAGTAAATAGTTGGAGGCCTCTGTTTTTAAAATTTTTTAGAGAGCCCAAAACAGTAACTTCCTCGGCTTATGTTTAGAATCGGTTCTGTATTTAAATCTCCTTCATAATTGTTGCTCGTTCTGCTATTGATCTCTTAGTCCAAGATGCACATCAAACAAAGAAATTATAAAATAAAAATGATAAACCATTATACTAGAGAGAATCCTTTTTCAACATTGTAGGGCAAAACGATCAATTTCTTAACTCATTTATCGAAGAACTATTCAAGAAAATTAAATCATGAGGACGTGTTAAGCATAACAGGATATTGTGTCGTTATGCGCTGTATCTCAATTCTACAATTGTTTGTTTTGTTTAATTTGTCGAACCATTTTTATTTTTTTTTTACAAAAAGCGATATTGAGCAGATTCCGGCATTTACATAGATGGAATACTTCTTCTTTTTTTTTGAAAATTTTATGACTATAATTGCACAGATAAATTTCTAATAATTAATAATTCTTATATCCATCATAACCAAAAAATTCAATAATTAAAACAAAATGAGTAGTAATTCAAATCAGATTTGTAAAGCCGAGATGTCAATTCGAAGAGAAGTTGGAAATCCTGTTGTCCCTCAGTTGATTAAAAGCGACAAAAAGAAGAAATCTTTATGAATTAGTATGATAGATGTTTATGGGTTATAATTAAATGATTAATAGTCAAGCACGTTTTCGACGACCTGTCGCTTTATCCGGTGCACTCATGGCCCCCATATGCAACAAGTTGGTACCAACCTATTTACGCCAATTATTATATCTCGTCCAAAATATTTAATATTTATATTCACTAATTACTGATTAGTAGTACAAAAGTTGAACTAACATTATCATACTCTCTTTAATTATCCCCTCCCCTAATTATATCCAAAGTAAATTATAAAATCAACGGGCCATTATTAATTATATTATATCAGTAACTCTAAGGGATTAATGATTTTGTAGTCAAAATTTGAGACTTAGTGATTTATTGTTTTCTTCGATTTAAAATTCAAATTTTTCAATCGTCATGATTAATTATTTAGTAACTCTAAAAGATTAGTTCGGTGGTCAAGATCTAAAACTCTATGATTTGTTTCCTTTTAGGTTTTAAATTCGAAATTTTCTAATCACTATATATCAACTCTTTTAGGATTAGTTCGTATAAAGTTTTACCCCGTGTTTATTTGAATCACCTACTAGGTCTACAAAATTGATACGCAAAGAATTATTTGAATTTTACATAAACTAGTTCGAGTACCTTGAGTTATAAGAAAAATAAATATGCAATAACTATTGGGTTCGGATTAGGTTGACATAATAGTGATTTCCAACGGTTAATGGTGGCCACTAGTTTTAAAGTGGAGAAATTCTAAAGTGTCCTAGGGGCACCATAACAAGATATAGATGTGTTTGGTTGGGATTTTCTCCAAAAAAATTTAAAAAAATTTTGTGAACTTGCAATGTTTGGGAAATTTTTTTCCAAACATTGTTGCTTTTTTTCAAAAAAAATTCCCTATAAAAGAAGAGAGAGAAAGAGAACACCTGAAAAATGTCGAAAAAATTTAACATCTAAATTTTTTATGAAAAACTTACACCAAATAATATATCAGAGTTTTTTTTTTTTTAAATTGTTTCAGAAACACTCAACCGAATACACTGGCCGACAATATCATAATATAAGTTATTTGAAAAATATTACACCATTTTGTATAGTTTAGATATTATGATAAATGTTTTGCTACTTATTACACTAATTTCTTACACTTTTATGGGTTTCGTTACATTTTTTATTAATATTTGTGTATTTTTTAGTGATCGTGTCAATAAAAAATACGATATCGCGGCACAATTGAAAACACTGTAGAAATTGTCTATAAAATAAGGAGGGATCATGAATCTTATTACACGATTTATTACAGATGACTTTAAATAGTATTTGAAATGTTATAGAAATATAGGAGAGGAGATAGAGCGAGAAAAATTAAATTCTATTTATTCACACAATAAAATCATTTGTTAAAAAAATAGAAACTAAAATTAAAAAAAAGTTCGGGATTTTTCAACGTGGCCTGCAAGGAGCTCTATGAACTGTAAGCAATTCTTTTTTAGGCCAAGAAGCAAAGTATTGGAGTTTCATTAATTTAAAAACAACTACTTTAATTTGAGTTTGAATTAAATTACTTTTTATTAAAGACAATCGGTATTATTTAGTTTCTAATTTTTGGCATACTTTCTTGCTAATTTTTACATATTCTCGTTAGTCTCGAAAGGAGTAATCGAAAATTATAAAAATACAAACTGAAATAAAAAAAAGTTTAGATAAGATAATGCTAAAGATACTAAAGAAATTTAAAAATTTATGTTTTCTATATTCTTTTTTTTTTTTTTTGTCTTTGGTGAACTTTTTAGAACTTTTGATCATAATTTTTATTTTTTAATAACTTCCGCCAAGACGAATAATTAATCTAAAATATTCAATACTTAATTGGGGGTGTAAAATATTAAAGAAACGCTTGGTCAGGGACAAAATCACAACCCTCCCATCTGATTTTCAATCACAAATATTTATTTTATCCTAATATAACTTGACTATTTATTGATATCCGAACAACTTTATTTTTAACATCAATTTTGTAAAAAAAACGCAAATTAAAAAATAAACAATTTGGATGATTGTAAAATATTTTGAAAGATTTCATTTAATAGCCACACAAGTGTTGGACCAAGCCTTTATTTTTTTAATAAAATAAATAATACTCAACACAAAGCATATTCACGATTTTATCCTTAATTTTTTTTTCTTTTTATACTTTTACGTACGACATGTAAATATGCATGGATAGTCTTATTAAATAGTACTATCCCCAAAATTAAATTCCAAATCGGCCCATGTGCTTCGTCTAATTTAACCACCAAAGGTAAAATAATAATTAAGCACCTAAAATTAGCGAAAGGAATACTTCATTACAAAATTGTGGGAAAAAAAGGAGAAATAATTATTTTTCTTCTGATATCCATGTTTTTAAATAAAACCTAAAGAAATACGAATATGTGTGAAGCACATGTTCAATATTTTTCTATGGAATTTACATCATAATTATTACTTTCTTTTGTTTTCTTTGTTTCTTTCAAACAGAACATAAGTTCACTGCTAGCAGCTTAGGTGAGTAATCTGGGGATTATGAAATAGCCCAAATAAAACAATTTTGAGAAGACATTCACCTAAGCACCAACCGAACATGTGTAACAACAAATTAAACCTAGTTTGAAAAAGGAGACATATGACCTTAATTGCTTATCCCAAAAAACCTCTTAATTTTCTATCTTATCTTATCCGTTTAAAAATAATTTTTCATCCAATCAGCCCCATATATGTCTTATTTCTAAACCCATTGGATTCCGAGAGGTAAAAGTAATACCCTTTTTTTCCCACATTAAACAAATTTGGTTCAATGTGGAAAAAAAAAAAGGGAGGTCATATATAGATGTTGATTAACTAAGATATGCAAGATATATAGGCTACCCAATATATTTATTAGACAGTAATATTTTTTGGTATGTCCGGATGCACACTTTTAGGAGATCAATTTCATCATTTACTAGCGAAGTCAAATTAAAGTCAAGATAAAACCTATTTTGAGCATTTGAAAGATTTCGAACTGAGATGTTAGAAGAGAAAAAACTCCTAATTAATTCTAAACTTTGGTCACTAGGTCAAACCTTTTTATAAGAGCATATTATACTGCTCTCGACGCCACATAATTAACCATCTTAACGGACCCTCACCACACCTCTATCGGAGTCCACTGGAAAGGGGTCGTTTGGCTTAATCATTTTGACCCCTTGAGGAAGCACCCATTTTCTTGAAATTATATAATTATTTTTCTGAGTTCCTTAATAACAATTTATTTCTTACTCCTATTGTAACACTCCAATTTTTTGAAATATTAATTAAATTTTTTTAATTTAATTATTTATTCAATTGAAACTTAATATCAATAAAAATGCTTTTTATTGATAATTTATACAAAAGAAAGTATGATAAATCAGAGTTTTACAAATGCAGAAGTAAAATTGATAGAAATACCCCCTGGAGTTTCTATTTCTTTATTTAAAAATAAAAATAAAACAGAGCATCTAGGGTAGAGTAGGCAAATGTCACCAAGGTCTTCTTCTGCAAATCCCAACTCTTCATGCTTGGGAGGATACTCTGACTGCTCCGCAACATCTGGTATAAAACGCCAAGGGCAAAAAGGCTCCATTGATGAGTTGTGGAACTCAGTGGAAAAAAGTCATCGAAAATCAACCCACATATACAGATATACAACAAGATATACAAATTATGAAAAACGACAAAGTGCATAAATAAAGTCATGTATGTTCATTGTGCTCTTGTTCTTTTAAGTTTCTAAAAATACCCTTTTCTTTCGGTATTCCTTCTTATCCAATTGTCTAGTATAGAATACTCAATTGATATTGACAAATCCTTACCGAGGCAAGACAGAGATTTTCTACCGTCTACTCAAGTCAATACCTACTTCTCTCTAACTAAACCCAACTGATCACATGGCTTTGCCGAGTCAGGTACCAATGATCTTTAATTAGTCGCTTCCCCTTTATCGGCTCAAGGTTGCACAAGACAAGGCCATCACTCCCTTGAGGCCCAGAGCTGTCGATGCAGACGCACCCCGAAATCACCTCTAACCGAATACACTCATCTCCTAGTTGGACTCCTTATAAACAAATGGAACAACGCCCGCTGAAACTCATAACCACATAGAACAATACTTGGCACGAAGAATAGACAGCCAACAAATTCTGATTTTGCTTTTAGTAAAAATCTTAGGATTCTTTTTTAGCATTGAAGAAGAAGATGATAAAGTGTTCCGGTGTAACGCGTTTCCATAATAGCTCACATGCACTCTCAATCTAAACCGTTCGTTGCAAATAACATATAACTAACTAAATTAATAATAACAATTAATCAAAACAATTTTTAACTTATTTTATTTTTAAAATTCTTATTAAAAATTACGGGTTGTTACACCTATGATATTCTTTACCTAACAAGCTGTGTCATTTTCGAATACAAAAATCTTTTAATTGAATATTGTTAGAACATTTTTTTTAAAAACAAAGATTGTACTCTTCCAGACTCTTGTGACGACCAGAAACACACTACTAGGCACGACGGCCAACAAACTTGGCACGACGGCCACTTATTCCTTTTATCCATTAAACGTACCTATTGCTCACTACATGTTCCACTACTTTATAATGTTCATCTAACACCCTCCGCTTTCATGTTATGGTGACATTCGAACCGATGTCCCTAACGTGAATTCTAAGTTACATAAACACCAAAATATGCTTTCCTCTATCTACCACAACTTAACTATTCCTTATTCATTCTATATCAAACTAACGGCACAACAGTCACACTACTTTAGCAATCGGCACGATGGCCTTATCACCATTTATCAACTTTAGGTTGGCACGACGGTCCATTCCATATTCCACTTGTTATCACAAATCATTCTACGCATCTTTTAACCATTAACACATACATAGCACCTACTAACATGAGTCATCATACATAATCATGGTCAAAGTATGGTAAACGCGCACACGAAACTCCACAGGAACTCGTGATCATATAAAACATGCTCGTGGATGCCATACATATCAATGTAGGACAAGGTCTGAATCTGCTGCCTGGAGGCTCAAACAACAATCTGTAAACTTTCTATTTTTCAATATGTCGCTTAAGCGGCCTAGAACTCTCTCGAGCGAGTCTTTTTTTCCAGCAACTTCTGATTTTCTGTTCTATTAACAAACCGTGCTCAGATCAAACCCCAGACAGTGATTCTGACTACGAAAATGAAAATTGAACACATAAACAGAAACTTTGCAAAGTCTAGATCATTAACTTCCAATCAATTTCGTAAATCAAATCATAGCAACAACGATTTTCATGCTTTTGTGATGAACAACAAAATAAACCCTAACATGCTTTTGATTTCGAAATACAATAACATACTTACTGTAAATCCTAATCTAAGGGTTAGTAGTGATTTTTCCTACCTCGATCCTAAAGACTTAGCTACGAAAAGAACCTCGAATTGTGGATTCGAAATAGAAAGAACCTCCTTCCTTCAAAAATACTTCAAGAACGTCAAGATCACGAACAACACCTCAAATATCTCTCAATATACTCTCTAGATTACGAAATTGGTGTAGAATGTAAGGAATTTCCACTAGGTTTTATAGGCCAAAGAATCAATTCTCAAATTAAAAATCCATTAACCATGGTCATGAATTTTCAATTGATTTACCATGAATTCTCATATTAAATCTACGAATTAATTTGATAATTTGTCTTTAAAAAAATAGAATTCTAGACAAGTCATTAGTATTACAAAAATTCCAAAATTAATCCAATTATTTGTCTTAAAATTGAAGAAATTCTATGTAAATCATAAAAATCCCAAATCAATAGCCATAAAATTCTGATTTTGCTTTTAGAAAAAATTCGAGGATTCTTTTTGATCATTGAAGAAGAAGATAATAAAGTGTTCTGGTGTAACGCGTTTCCATAATAGCTCACATGCACTCTCAATCTCAACCGTTCGTTGCAAATAACATGTAAACGACTAAGTTAATAATAACAAATAATCAAAATAATTTTTAACTTATTTTATTTTTAAAATTCTTATTAAAAATTACGGGTTGTTACACCTATGATATTCTTTACCTAACAAGCTGTGTCATTTTCGAATACAAAAATCTTTTAATTGAATATTGTTAGAACATTTTTTTTTAAAACAAAGATTGTACTCTTCCAGACTCTTGTGGCTATCGACAATTTCACTTTCAATTGCTTTCAAACACAAGCAAATTGTGTGTGAACGTTGTTACAACTTAGAATCTATATATGGGTTGTATATGGTGATGGAAACTTTAGGGAACATGAATAAGGATTAATTACATTTTATCCCTTTCAATTATTACTTATTACTTAATGACCTTAAACTAATTCTTTTACAACTTACGCCTCTGGACTATAGATAATGAGTGACGTCTTTATGTTGTTAATGCGAATATGCATTAAATAATGAGTTATTGGATTCCCTCAACTATCAAAATTTATCACTTAACCCCATTTAATTATAAAATTTAATGATTTATCTCTTTTTTTTTTGCTTCACACATCTTCAGTTTAGCCCTTAAATTCTTGAATTTATAGCTTTTAATTTTCAATCATTCTTGTCAACTATTTATTGCTACTTCTCAAGACATTGTTTTTAATTTTCAAATTCTTATTTTCCTTATTAATTGTTTTTTCAACTTATTTGCCTCTTATATGTTGATGGATTCATCCAAACAAGAAAACCGTGTGTACTCTCTATCTACAATATATAAACTCTCATAACAATACCTTGAAAAGTTAAAATAAACTCACTTTATAGTTCAAGCATAGAAAGAATCTCTTTAAGGTTATTATCAATTGAGAATGTTTTGAGCATGCTTTTTACTTTTTACATTGCAATAGAATATGAGTTGTATTGATAACTGGAAGTCTAAAACTATCAGTTTTTAATTTGAAAAAAGAGGCACACACAAACACACACAAAAAATAATAATAATAACTTGAGAAGAAACAATAAAAAGTTAACAAGAATAATTAAATATGAAAAACTGCAATTCAAGGGTTGAAGTCCTAAGTAAAGATGTGTGAAGTACAGAAGGAATAAGTTGTGAGGTCTTATTGTTGAAGGTGATTAAATAAAAATTAGTTGAAGGAGATAAAATAAAATAACTTCTTATTAGTTATAAATTTTTTTCTTGTTAACGACATAAGGGGTTAGCAATTATTAATAGTTTGAAGGGCGTAAAAAGTTGTAATATTTATAATTCAAGGTGTAGAAAGTTGTAATATTTATAATTCAAGGGGTTAAGTGAATAAACTATTAATAGTTGAAGAGGTAAAATGTATTTAATCTTATAATTTAATAAAAGAACGAGACTTTGATACATTCAAAAGGTGGTCCACTACATATTGGTACCACTCAAATTTAAAATAACAAGGGGGTGGGGGGGGCAAAAAATATATTGGTACCACAATCTACCTCGTGTGTTTTTCGATAGAAATGTCACATTCAATCAGACAGAGGATGGTCCTAATTTTCTCTACCCCCAGGAGTAAAAGAATCCCATGTGGAAAGGGTCCCCTACTCTCCCCACAGAATCCTTACTATAAGATTTGCTAATTGACAGAAAGTGAAATATATATATATATATATATATGGAAGGTTTGTTCTATTTACATGGGGACCCTACTTTGAATATTTCATACAAATGGGGCAAAGGAAAAAAGAACTGCAGCTGCTGAAAGGAAAAATGGTTGGGCTCTATTTGGTAAAGGTGTTCTGGGGCCTGTTTTGAAAGTTCATGAAACATACCAAAAACTGGAAATAAAAACTTTTCAAACAGAGCCGAGTAAAGCATACTGATTTTCAGGCCCAGTTGACGTGGTAATTGAGAGGGGTTCTGTACGGCCCATCAATGACTTTATATTTGGGCCTTAATGTTTAGGCTTCTTTGGGTGGCTAAAAGCTGGACTGGACTTCTTGGTTACTCAGGTGCAGAAGCCTAATTGAGAAAATGTATTTATAGTCGTTTATTAATGTGTGAATTTGTACATGTATTGTGTAAGATTCCCATGCATCAAATAATTTCAAATACATTCCAAAACCTGTCTTCTTATAGAATTACTCATTTTTTCAACATCTAGCTCTCTTTTTCGAGTGCAATTTTGTTCACCCTACTCTCACTCTCATTAATTAAGATGGTGTATGTCTCGTCTCTACAATACACTTTGTGATAAGGATGTAACAATCTTAATTAATGAGAATGAACAAAATTCTTTTCCTCTCTCTCTCTACATGGCTCTACCATCGCTTGATGAGTGGAGGTCCTAGAAAATGTGAATAAACCGGCTCCGAGTAGCCCTAAATTTGTTGCAAAATGAACTCTAGCTTCTCTCCACTATGGAGAGAAAGCTGGACCCGAAGTCTTCACAGGGCACCAAAATGCAATACGGAATTATAGTGTGCTTTATAGTTATCTACTGAGATTTTTCTTACAATTTATTTTATGAATCATACTAATCATTCATTTTTCAAAAATATATGTTTTCTAAACATGTGGCTTATATGTTTTCTAAACATGTGGCTATCAAAATCTATCAACTCAAATTTTTATACGAATCAAGTGCTCAACAAACTTTATAAGATAAAACATTGCAAATATGATGATATCTCAAAGATTTCATTGAGATGCACTACAACCTCGTAGTGCACTACAAAGACCCCAAGTTCAAAAAAGCTAGAATGACCAATCCAAGCATGAAAACTCCACTATCATCTTTCTTCGATGATCATAACTGTTCATTTCTTATGCCTTGTGGTGTTTAAGCTAACCAGAATTCTCCATCCAACATCCAAAGAAACATCAAATATTACGCTAACTATAGTTTAATCTCTTTATTTACCAATGTGTCACACTCGATAACCCTGAATAATATGGTGTTGTAAAACATTGTAGGTATCACATCCCATGATACATATAAAAGGTCGAAACAAATTGTCAACATAGCCTTACTCAAGAAAAACAAGTAGAATTTGCCAACTTACACAGGTGCCCATTTAGTTTCACATGATTATAAAGTACACAATCCAACAGCATCTCTCATCAATCTCAACCACCTGTAATTTCTGATTTCTCAACACAATCACAGACACTATGACATCAGTATTTTCAACATCACGAAAGAAAACTAGTTTAGGGAGTCCATCTTCAATCAAGCTTGCTCTCATCCACTACTCCCACTGATTTTTGAGGAGGGTCTGATGCACCCAGGTCGGGTTCTGCCGCCACCTATATAAACAAGCCACTCCCTTTCAATTTATAGTTCATACTTTGAAAATAATCAACATCGAAACGTGTAGAATCAAACTAGTAATAAAAACAACTTGGTTAGGAATCATTTTTTAAGCCACTAGAGGCTGGTTGCTACATTTTGACCCAATCATGAGGGATAAATGACCTCGAGACTAAAGAGCAGATACAAGCAATCGTTGATAAAATATCCAGATGGCCAAAATTGAAAAAAGAAGAAAAGGGCAACACACAGGAAACCAGATATGTGAATTATTTTGCTGCTATCACAACTTATCCTCTATGTTGCACTCTGGTAACGTCGACTTGTTATACCTCATCCCAAGAAGGGGGAAACAACAAATGAATGAAAGAGCACTATCTAATACAATATCCATTTGGTAAGTAACAACTATTGGTATATTTTGAGAACTCTCATGAAAACAACTATCCCTGTCTCTATTCCGAAAGAGGTTCATTGGGTATTCCAAAACATCCCCTTCCAATTACCTTGACGCCTTACACCATCAGCCCACTCACTCCCCAGAAGAGGTTCATAATTCGCATTACTCGGCTGAACTCTCTCAGGAAACAGAAACATATAACTTGTTCATCTTCTTCCTAGAACCTTGCTCCCTAGTTTCCAAAATTGAAAACTGTAACTCTCATTGCATTGAATGGAAAATAGACTCGACCGCTGTACTATTTCTTAGTACAATACAGAGAAATTCATTGACAACTTACAACTCAGAGATAGGAATCTGAAAAACAGCTACTGGTCTATTGTTCAACCATTTTGAAAACATTCAATATTTAATATATCACATAATGTAATGCTATGAAGATATCAACTCTTGTTTTCCACATTGCTCATTGGCCTCTTTACAATTTCTAAGTACCGTGTGATGAAATTCATTGACGCGTCATAAATCAAAGATAGGAACCTGAAAAGTAGCCAGTCCTCTATCGCACAAACATGTACAATTTTGAAAATACCGATCACATATTTAATCATATGAAGATATCAACCCTAGTTTTCCCTTAGCTTATTTCCCTCTTTATGACTTCTTATTACGATATGAAAAAATTCACTGATAGGAATCTGAAAAGTAGCTAGTGGTCAAATGCACAACCAGGAACCGTAATGAAAACATTGCATATATCATTTAATCCAATCCCGCGAAATATCAACCCTTGATTTCCCATAGCTCATTGCCCTTTTACGAACCAGTTTTCCAAACTTGACTCCACACCGTATTTTAACCCTAAGAATCATATAAACCTAATCTCCTTCACATCTCATCCCCATGCATAGCACGATATGTTGCTTGTTTAAGTATTGAATACTTCTCGGATACTCTAAATTACCCACCCAATTTTTTATGAAACTGAGATTGTGATATTTGTACCATAGAATAAGAGTAGATAAAAAATAGTATCTGGACCGACAGAATATCAGTTTTCTAATTTTTTTGGCTACTGCCTACTTCTTATAGAATAACAAACTAGTAAGACTAATGGCTATAAAACTCTCATAATTTGTCGAATTGACAAACTCTTATAACATGCTTGTTTGTATCCATATCCCATAGACTAGCTAATGGCTATAAAACTTATTCCTGATTCATAGAGTGGTTCATCACTGTTTGTGTTTTTATGTGTAACATGATTCTAAAATTATAAGGCAAATTCTTACAAACGTATCTTGGCCGTATCCATACTGTATTCTGCACTGTTAGATTTTTGCATCCATATCCGTATCGTATCCATATCTTGAATTTTCAGTGATTTACCACCTTTTCAGCGATTTCAAAGTTCTTCATAATGGTTTCCAACAACAATTGCAATTTTCCCAACACTTGTCTATTCTATTTTCCAAACAAGCACTAAAGACACAAAATGTATCATCATGAATAACCATATTTCCAACAATCCCTCAACTTAAACCCCTCCTTTACCCTTCCGGATTCAGTCCGCTATAGTTCAGTTCAACATAAACATACTTGGCAGGAAAGGGTTCTTGTTGAGGCTTTACTAACACATAGATCTACGACAATTTCGTGCCATCACAACCATCTTGAAACCCATCCATAAATCCAATCCCATCTAAAGGATCATATAGACCATTGACTAGCAGAATGGATAAAAAGGATTCACATAAACCCAATTAATGGGACAGAAGGCTTGGTTTGGTTTATCTTAACAACTCCATCGTTTTTCAATACCCGACCTGATATTTTCCAAAATATGCCTTCAACTCATCTTGCTCTTAGATTTTTTCCTTTTTTCAGTAACAAACAGTCTTCACCTAACATTTAGCAAATGAACCAAAGATTTTCAACATGCTCAGTTGGTTTCTGCTAAAATATTTAACCGAACAAAAGACAGATAATGAAGATAAATGACCAGATGGAACAACCCTACAGATAGATGAAATGTTTGTAATGTCAAATAAGAATAAATGACACTTACTTTATTACTGCTCTTGTTGGCCGCGGGCTTGTAGGGACATGCCGGGGCTGCCCTCACCGGCTTCCGATACTCCCAACCAAACACCCCATAAACTTTACCCTGAAAATTTGAACAATTGCATGAGATCGCAACGATGATTAGGTCGATGTGATTTTGATTAAGAGAAGGACAAATTCCAGAAACAGAAAAAAAATCTCACCATGATGAAATAGAAAAGTAGAGGCAATATGTTTATGACCGGGATGAGGAAAAGCGGCAACAAACACGCCAAGCAAACCTAGACAGAGATACATACAAAGACAGATACATAGATTCAGACACACCCACGTATTTAGCTAGAATGAATCAGATATGAAAGAGAAAGAAGGCATAATCCAGCAACGTGAATATGGGAATTACCATCGTCAAGTCGAAGGAATTCCGATCGTTCCTAAATCGCGAGTTATTGTTTTGAACGGACTCAGGAGACTTCTATCAATACGCTTGACCTGCCAAAAACAACTAAAACCTTGAATTTAGTTGGGATCGGATGGGAATCGAGTATTATTTTTTAATTAATGAAAATGAATAGTGTATCTTATGTATTATAATATATTTTAATATTTGTTCATTTAAAATTGAATCCTCCATTCGTTGCACGTTGCATTATGAGGTGTCAACTTATGTCATGTGGAGTGGCCTATGCACATTTCTTCTGCAAGGGGTCCGTTAGTGTGCTAATGCACTATCGGGATTTAGTGTGTCTCAATAAGTAATGCTAAAAACACACCTCTTTTGCATATCGCTTTCACATATCACTCAAAATTATATAGTTTTGTGTTGAAAAAAAAATCATATTTGTTTTTGATCCATATCGCTGAAAATATATTTGGATCTTTCTTAACATAAAACGACGTAGTTTTAAGTGATGTGTAAATGTGATGTGTTAAAATGATGTGTATATAGCATTCTTGATGTCTCAATAAGTTGTACTTAGATCTTAATGTCATGATTTAAATTATTCAGTTTAAAGAGTTTACCAAGTAGATTACGCGAAAAAATTAAAATAAATAAATAGAATCTCAGTAATTATTTGATCAGGCACATCCTGCATTGCATATACGACAAAATGTCATAGTGATACTTTTGATATGTTGCAATAATACCCCTCTAATCTAATTTTGTATATTTATCTACAATGAATTGTGCTATTCTTACATTTTATACCTCCATTCATTCAAATGTTGTGCAATCCGCCTCTCCCCACCATTGAACATCAGTCATATCTTCATTTAGAGGATATGCATTTAGTCTGGTAATAACCGGCCAATTTTCGGTAAACACAGAGATACATAATTCTATTTGCCTCGATAGGGAGAGTAAAAAAATACGAACCCAATTTTACAAAAATTCAAGAGAGATAAAAATAAGCTGAAAAAATATTTGTTCTTTCACTTAGAGAACAAATATAGACAATACGACATGAATCTAATAATCTATGCTAATTTCATCAGAAAGAATTAATGCTATTAATTATTATTTCAGTTTCTTGTACAAAAATTTTGATGAAAATTCAATTTTAGATTCAATTTGATAGGATTTCGTTAATGCCTCAAATTGGAAAACAGCTATTAATTATTATTTCAGTTTCGTTATTGCCTCAAAATTTAATAGGATTTCACGTTAAAAGTTCAATGATACTTTTCTATTTGTGAGCATCAGATTTGTAACAACAGTTCATGAAAATCTTCTCTCACTCTTTTGGACTTTGTTGGCCTCATGTTCGTGTGTTGCACAATAATCTCTCCAAAAGAGAGTTTAAATCCCTTTAATGACTGTTTTTGGATCAAGGTCGCAGAACATTCACTTCATGATTTACCCTTTGATTCTAAAAAATCCTATTAAACTTCGATTTTGCACAATAATCTCTCCAAACTTGGTTTATGGCATATTTAGGTCTACTTGCAATTTGATTTTGGCCTTCTGAATTAATGGTTGACTAGAAGGTGAATGTTATGTAAAGAAAATTCTATTCCTTTAGCAGTATGCTGTGAGAGAGTAAGATAGAAGTTGGAGGAGGGTAGAAAAAACTACATATCCTTCTCATGAGGTCATGCTCGTTGTCCATGGAAATTTTCCAGTACAAATATGAACAGACTCAAACGGTCAAGTGATATTGAAACCAATGCCAAAATTTGAGAGACCTAATATCAAAATTAAAACAAGAACTGAACTGAACTGAAATTCAACCTAAAGTAAAAAAGATACATAGATAACTTTTTCTTTTGCTTATTTATATCCTGAATGAACCATTTTTTTCAGTTATTTACATTTCAGATCCTCTCATTGTGACGAATTGAATGATGAAAACTTTTTTGACCCGAAATTTAAGAAAGTTCATAAAAGACAAGTAACGGGAAAAATGCCACAAGTTCTTAGGAAGAGCGCAGCTCACACACATATGCTGGGCCGAACGAAATCTAAATCAGTTTTAGAACTTGAAACCGCAAATGCAGGTATATCTGCTTTTCCTTCATCGAGTACAAAGGAGAAAATTACCAGCAAAGCATGCAAGGGAGATACTCAAAAGAAACAATCAGATCCCATTTTTTAGGCCACCAGCGCCAGTCATCTTTCGACAAACTTGGAGTAATCTTTCAGCAAACAAGACTAAATACAACAATCAGGAAATCATGTTTAAGTCCAAGTAATCCACTAACATAATAAGCTATGGTCACCCACAACAAATCATATATTCTTATGTGTAGGAATAGTCATTGTTTAGATGTGCATTCAGCAGATAGTGTATAATAGTATGCTCCTCTCTTGACAAGGATATAGTTGAATAGTCTACACGCTGTTACCCTTGCACGGGGTGTCAGTGCATCGACAAACAGGCCTACCAGAGGCTTCCCAGCCGTTATAACCGCGTTCCAAAACCATAATGTTCTTTATTCCTGTGTCCACTTTCAGTTCAGCAAGGTAATCTGCCAATCTTCTTGCGCACTTTGGGCCACGAACCTACAACAGTAAGAAGATTTTGGCATTAGAAATCATGCTCTGGGGTAATACAACAGATAAACTATGAAGTACAAGAGCAGCAGAGCAAGGATGCAAGAAGCCAGATCAAAGGGAGAATAGTATAGTGGTATAAAACGCCTGCTTTTGCAAATGAGATCTCCTAGTAAAAAAGCTTGAAACAAACATTATGTATCAAAAGAGTTAAAATCTTGAATGCTGGTCCATCAGTAAACCTTTTCAGATGAGACGAGGTCTTTAGAGCTAATGGGGGTGCCATAATAAGAAGCTGGAGAAGATCTACGAAACCAAGAAGACTAGATGATCTAATTTCTACCACGGAAAGACAAGTTTAAGGAAAAAACCACTGAAGAAGAGTATAAAGTTGCATAAAAGGAAATGAGATAACGAAATTGCATTTGTTTAATGACATGCTTTCTGAGTAGGTGTCTAGGTGATATGAGCAAGTTATCAACACGTTATCCAAAAGCTTATGTATAGCAAGATTAGCAGTTGATTTAAAAGATAAGTCAAGTGAACCCAAGATAAGTCACATTATGAGTCCAGACAGTGGGGAATGAAACCAAACTAAGCTTAGAGTTAAAGAAGTTTCAAAGCTTTATTCTCATTGATTCAATAGAATAGAATACAACTGTGTTTATATGCTGATCTAATTGCACCCACTCTCCTCACTTAACTTCCTGGCTTCATAATAGAAAATACAATTCATGACAGCTGATTACCATTACCACTGACTATGTTACGTGAAATTTTATTCACTAGGTTAGTCCTCACCACTGTTATGATGTTCTCCTAAGCTCAGAGGTGCAGTGTCATTGAGTATAAATTGATGGCGATATGGTTGCAACGATGCAACTCAACCAGATGCGATCAAATTGATCCACTCAACAAACTCTGGATTATTGATCTTATTATTTACAGCATAAAGAATTGAATACGCAGAACGCAGCTTAGATCCATCTATACATTCGATCTGATCTAAAGCCCGCAGGATATTCTCTATTTGATTCTTCCAAATTATGAAATTTGTGGATTCAAGCTTCACAATGATTAGAGAACTCAAATTCGATAGAACAACAGTGACATTTGAAGGAAGTGAGGAGGAAGAAAATGGACCACTGTTTCTCGTTTGAGGGCTCTGATATCACGAAGAAGTTTCAAAGCGTTATTCTCATTCATTCAATAGAATAGAATGTGTTTATATGCTGATATAATTGCACCGACTCTCCTCACTCAACTCCCTGACTTCATAATAGAAAATACAATTAATGACTGCTCATTACCATTACCACTAACTTTGTTGCATGGAATTTTATTCACTAGGTTAGTCCTGAACACTCTTATGAAGTTATGATGTTCTTCCAAGCTCAGAGGTATAGTGTGCTTATCAAAAGTAAGATTTTCGTTTCCCTGTATAAATAATCAACTAAAGATGGACGATGGTACCATGGTAGTATGGTACAATGATAAACCAAAGCTGGGCTAACGAAGCGAGTAAGGCATATGGAGCTCAGCAAAGTTTATAGGACAACTTAGTTGTGTCTCACAGTGGATGGGTCAACTTTGTGAGCAAACGCACAATGTCAATGTAAAAATCCTGAAAATGGGAGGGCTGTATATCTTCCTCAAGAAATCTGCATCTTTTTGGGTTTGTTGGGTCGGGGAGAGGGGAGAGGGGATGTTCACCTTGTTCTTTCTTATGGAGGCCGGAAAAGGATTTTAAGTGATGGTCTTATTTTTGTAATCAATCATAAAACAAACAAGACAAGCCTTCCAATGCTTTGCTTCTAAGCTATGAAAGCTCAGAAATTACTCCAGCAACAAAAAAATATGAAAAATATAAGCACGATCATTGAGAATTGATGTTTCCAAAACGGGTCTTTGATGTGCAGTAATACAAAGGAATTGGAGGTATAGCTGTGGCCTCCAGGATAAATTTTGGTGAAGACAATAATGAAGAACTGAGAAAGTGAAATCAAATAATTCAGTCATTGTAAGCACCTGAGCTGATCCTGAGATCAGCATTTTGCTAACCAACCTTAGACGTCCCTACTACCATTGAACACTTGCTTCACATATACCATTACCA